>CAWUFW010001498.1:0-1200000 GCA_963921515.1 Calotriton arnoldi
GAACGTTGTGAAGGGGTTACACTCGACAATAGTGCACGGTACCCAGGGGTCGTGGTTCCTCGTTACTCGTGGGGTCCACTTGCCTCAGCTTCGCTGGGGACTCACAATGGCCTGGGAGAGGTCAGGAAATCCACTTCCTGGGCTGCAGGGACTTCCGGACTCCGGCGGGAGCGGCGTAGTTTGCGACCGTCATTGTCGTTTTTGGTGCCTGCCAAGCAGGGGAGTCACTCCTTGACTCCAAGGGAGATTCTTCTGTCTTCCAAAGGTAGTGGAACGTCGAAGGGCCAGGATTCTTCTGTAGAGTGTCGTCCAGGGGTTATCTGCTTTGCAATGGCAAGGTTCCCCTCTTATACTAAAAAGAGGGGATGGCCTAGCTCTATGACCCCACCTATGGGAGGGTCAAGGGAGGGGTGGCTACACCCACTTCCCTTTGTCCAGTTTCGCACCAGAGCAGGGGCAGGTAGCCCCTGAGCTGGTTTGAACTGGCATATGCACAGAGGAGCCTTCTGCTCCCCCAGTGCAGGACTTCAAAGCACTCTAAGAGTGCACCCACCCAGCCCCAATACACTAAACCCTGTCTGGGAGGTGGTCACACCTCCCTGTGACAGGATGCCTATTGTTGGGCTTCCTCCACTGTGAGTTTCGGTCATCAGCAGGAGGGCAGCCCAGTGTCTGTGACTGGTGGCATCCATTTTGTGATGCCAGGGCTCTTCAGGATTCTACCGCGTTTCCACAGCAGGTACATGTCTTATCCCTCTAGAAGGGTGGAATGCTACCCCCGCCGCCAGGATTGGCGGGGGGTAGTATTCCAAGATGTTTGACACCAAACACGACATGTTTTGATGCAGCCATTCCAAAGTTAGCATTTTACCGCGAGGATATAATGCACTTAAGAGTATATGGTTTAACCGCATCCACAAACAGCCCCAGAGAATAGACTCTGAGAGCTGCAGAGGGGCCCTGCTCAGGCAGAGGCACCCCCTCACATAGAAGCCAAGCACCCTGCCCTCAGGATTGATAGGGCCTGCCTTAGGGGTGACTGATAGGTTTATATGTGTGTGCAGGAGAGATATAGGAAACCTATATCTCAGTGAGGGAATGCTAGCACCACCTCACCCAGGCTGCAGTAGCAGGCCTGTGGTGTCAGATTTAGACTGCTTCCCAGGGGTGGCATAATACATGCTGCAGCCCCTGGTAGGCCTGTGAAGTACCTATGCCCTTGGTACCTAAGGTACCATATACTAGGGACTTATAAGGCACCACAGTATCCAATCACTAGTGCACCTAGAGTGCACTCCATGTCGTTTAGAGAGAGCAGATAGACTGGGGCCCTGAATAGCAGGGTCCCAGTCCAACTAAGTCATAAACCAGCAAAACACCAGGAAAAAAGTGGGGGCAACCATATAGTCAGATTCCACCTTCCTACATACATCCACTCCACTCCAAAAAACATTAGTAAAAAACTTTTACATTTACAACACCAATAGCTCTAACTCTCGCAAATGCGAAACCTATTACATTGCAAACACTTCTTTAACTAGTAGTCGCATTTGCAGAGTGGTGGAGAAAGGGTGCTGGGCCTTCGACCAGTGCTCAGGAATTCCGCTGCGTAGGATTTGCAGGAGGTACCAGAAGGGCTTCTTGGCCCCCAAAGTCCCTCAGGAGTAAAGTGGACTTCATCCCCCATCCCGTAGTCTGCCAGGAGGCGCGTTTGCAGAGTGGTGGAGAAAGGGGGCATGGCCTCCGAAGACGTCTTAGCAATCCTACCGTTTGGGACTTACTGGAGGTAACAAGAGGGGTACTTGGCCCCCAAGGACATCCTTGGGGCCAGCTACCCCTCCTATTATCTCCAGTAAGTACCACACAGCAGGATTGCTAAGTTCTCATAACAGGCCACGCCCCCTTTGCCCACCACTCTGCAAACACGCTCCCTGGTGCGCTCTTCGATGGGGATTGAAGTCCCCTTCACTGCTGGGGGTCCTTAGGGCCAACTAGCCTACCTCTTACCTCCAGTAAGCCCCACACAGTGGGATTGCTGAGAGGTAGACACAGGCCACGCCCCCTTTCCCCACCACTCTGCAAGCGTGCCTCCTGGCGCATTCTAAGTTGGGGGATTAAGTCCCCTTTCCTCCTGAGGGTCCCTAGGGGCCAACTAGCCCTCCTGTTACCTCCAGTAAGCCCCATACAGCTGGATTGCTGAGAGTGGTCTGAGGCCATGCCCCCTTTTTACACCACTCTGTAAACGCGCCTCCTGGTGCACTGCTGCTCGGAGGATGAAGTCCACTTGTGTCCTGAGGTCCTTAGGACACAAGAGGACCTCAACGCCACACCAGCAGTGTGCCAAGAGGCGTGTTTGCAGAGTGGTGTATAAAGGGGCGTGGCGTCAGACCACCACTCTGCATTCCAGCTGTGTGGCGCTTACTGGAGGTACCTGGTGGGCTAGTTGGCCCCCAGGGACCCTCAGTATTCAAGGGGACTTAATTCCCCAACTTAGAACGCCCCAGGGGGCGCGTTTAAAGAGTCATGCAGGGAGGGGGCGGGGCCTTCAGCGAGTTACCGGTTTCTTTTTTATAAATGTGTTATTTTATAGGAGGGGGGACGCGTGGCCCCCCTTCCCTGGGCCATTTTTGGCCCCGGGGACCCCATCCCAAGGGGCCTGGCAGCCTTGTTGATTTTTTTAAAATTTTGGGGAGGGGGCCGCGTGGCCCCCCTCCAGAGGCCAATTATGGCCCCGGGGACCCCATCACCCGGGGCCTGGCCAGCCTTCTTTTTTTATATATTTTTTTGGGAGTGGGGCCGCGTGGCCCCCCTCCTCAGGCCAATTATGGCCCCGTGGACCCCATCCCCCAGGGCCGGCCTTTCCGTTTTTAATTTTTTTTAAAAATTATAATTAAAGGGGAGGTGGGCCGCGTGGCCCCCCTTCCTGGCCACTTCTGGCCTCGGGGACCCCATCACCTGGGGCCGGCCCTTAGCGTTGGCAACTGTGGGTGGAGCCCCAATGCCCCCATGGTCCCAGCCGGCCCCCCGCCTCTTGCGGGAGCCAGCATTGTTTTTGCACAAGGGGAGCTGCTGACATGCAGCTCTGCTTGTGCAAAAGCAATCTGCTTTGCTTTTTGGAAGCGAGAGCAGGTTTCCTGCTCTCGCTTCCAAAAAGCAAAGCAGGGTTTGCTATGACAGGGCGGGAGCCGTGCTCCAGCCCTGCGTTAGCAAACAGCAATGTCCCGGGGGTGGGCACCCCGGGACATTGCAGGAGCCGGCCCTGGGGGGTGGCGGTCCCCAGGGCCATAAAGGGCTCCACGAGGGGGGCCGCACGGCCCCCCTCCAGCATGTAAATAGCCCCAGGGAGGTGGTGGTCCCCTGGGCCCGCAATGGACCCACGTATTTACATATTCGATGCCCCGGGGAGGTGGTGGTCCCCGGGGCAGTGTGGGGGGGCTTGAGCCCCCCACACTAATTATTAGTTAGCCCCAGGGAGGTGGTGGTCCCCGGGGCTTGGGGGGCCCGCGAGGCCTTCCCACCCAATTTAAATAAAGCCCCAGGGAGGTGGTGGTCCCCGGGGCTTGGGGGGGCCCGCGAGGCCCCCTGCCCTTATTTAAATAAAGCCCCGGGGAGGTAGCGGTCCCCAGGGCTGTGGGGACCCACACGGGCCCCCACACCATAATTTACAATTGCCCCCGGGTCCAGGCCCACCCGAGGGCTTTTTAGCAAACAAAGCGTGGGAGCCTGTGCTTCATTTTTTTTTAATAATTTCGGCCGGATTCACGCACCCAGTGCGAATTCGGCCAAAATTATTTTTAAAAAATGCTTTTTTGGGGCTGAGCCAGCCTAGGAGGTCAGGGTGTTTCTACCCTGCCCCTTTTCTTGTTTTTTACCTTTTTTTTACCTTTTTCTTGTGACTCGGTTACCGAAGTCACAAGATGGCTGCCAACACATTCTGGTTTAGAGTGTTGGCAGCCTATCAGAGTGAAGCTCAGTGCCCGGGAGGGTTCGCGAACCCTCCTCAGTGCTCAGATATATGAATTTATTATTTCTTGAATTTCTCAGCAACTACTGAATGGATTTACACCATTTTAAAAAAAGGGCGCTTTCTGACCCAAGAGCTACGTTTTTGCCAAATTTGGTGTAATTCCGTTCAGCAGTTCGGGCTGTAGCCGTGTCTAAAGTTTCCTATAGAAATTAACATGGGGAAAACGCATTTTGGGACCCCCCTTTTTTCTCGACCCCCGCTTGATGAATCACCCAGAAACTTTCGAGACAGGAGCTGACCGGAGCGGGCCATTAGTTTTGAAAATTTTGCGAAGATTCTTCAAACGGCGCCAAAGATATTGGCAAAAGAAAAAGCGCTTTTTGAATAGAAACAAGGTCCTAACTATAACTACCTACTGGTGACCGCCAGTAGGTAATTTATATATATATATATATATATATATATATATATATATATATATATATATGAAAGCTCCAAGGTACCCGCAGGCAGGTTCGCACTCCCCAGCAACTTGCTTCCAGCGCCTGAACGGGTGAGGCTGAACACCGCACTTTCATGTGCTTACAGTCCTTATGTCAGTAATCACAGCCTGACGCGTTTCTGGGCTCTTGCCCTCATCAGAGGCTTGACAACAGGTTCGTGCGTATGGACACACCCACATTTATTCATAATTGACCGCCCTCAGATGGGCTACACAGGTGAGTAGAACGCCATGCCTTATGGGACTGGTGGTGCATGTCACAATTACTCCTTCCTGAATGGTTGCACGATAATAGTTACTGTCACTTTAAAGCCCTCAATGGGCCTCGAAATGCAGATTCAGCCATCAATCCCTTCGTTGCTGGTCCACTCCCAGGACTCAGAAAATTCAAAGCCCTGTGGACCCCAGTCCTCACGGGGTGGTGCGAACCCTCGCAGCCGGGTCTCCGCGTATTACATGAAAGCTCCAAGGTACCCGCAGTCAGGATCGCACTCCCCAGCAACAAAATGTGGGTGTGTCCATACGCACAAACCTGTTGTCAAGCCTCTGATGAGGGCAAGAGCCCAGAAACGCGTCAGGCTGTGATTACTGACATAAGGACTGTAAGCACATGAAAGTGCAGTGTTCAACCTTACCCATTCAGGCGCTGGAAGCGAGTTACTGGGGAGTGCGATCCTGCCTGCGGGTACCTTGGAGCTTATATATATATATATATATATATATATATATATATATATATATATATATATAATTAAACGTTTTTTATTCATTAATATCATGTGGATTCTATCCTGCAGATTTTCCAGCTGATAGCTCTTTGATATCCTGCTTGGAGATGTGAAACTTTTCATTGGAGAAGCAGGAGTTCTGGCTCTGAGTCATTCCAAACCATAACACGGTGAAATAGGTTTGTCCCTAGAGGGAATTGCCTGACATCAGATGCCCTTAACTGCAGAGTGCCCACACAGTAGAAGTCCTGGGGAATTTGAAGAAAAGGTCTGCTACCTTATCACATGAGATACTCAGACCGGGCAAGTTAGCCAATCACAGCAAGCAAGGTGGGGCCATTGTAAAACACTGGAATGCTCAACCAAGGAAGAGTTCAACAAAAAGCCTTTTAACAAACAACAGTAGCCATCTTTGTGTAAATAGTCACATAAGTCATAAAAGCATATGTGGTAGTAGCAGAAACAATATTTGTGTTGGAAAATTAATTTAAACAAAAAAACACGTTACCAAAACAAAACTCATAAACTTTACACAGAAAATTGTATTCAGGAGAAAAAGTAAAACTTTAACGGATGATAGTAGTTTTCCCCCACTGCAAATGCAGGCAGAGATCAGAGTACAGAGCCTGACCTGGTATAACTTGAGGGCTCCATAAATATTGCAAAAGAGAGAAAGAAGGGTGGTGAGTGAGGGTGTGGATTGGAAAGAGAGAATAGTAGAGTGATGGAACCGGGAAAGGACAGCTGAATAAGATAAAGAACTGAAAAAATGTCCTCCCAGAATGGGATACATACAGCTAAAGAGTGTTAGAAAGGGAATTCAGGTGGTTGACACGTGCACCATGGAGGGGGTGATGAGAGGGCCTGGAAGGAGAATCTGAAAAGGGAGGGGAAAGCATTACGTGATTCATGGAAATAACCCAGTGGGAGAAATTATGTGACAGCGCTTGCTCCATAGTACTTTTCTATTATTTTTGGAACCATGAAGTCTTTAAATGAAGGGTGTGCGATGATTCAGATGTAACAGCTTAAAAGTACTCGAACTTCACTTTTGTGAATAGAATCACTCTGAAATGCTAGCCTTGCAGATTTGCCCTGCCCTTGAAAAGTGCAGACTGGGCCAAGAGCGGTGCTGGAGTTCACTAAAGGTTGCAGGCTTAGCTCTTGGAAGGCAGTTGAATGAAAGTTTCCAGATAGTTGATTATTTTGCTGGGGAATTGCATTCTGTGAGCTCAGAAAAAACAGGCAACGGAACATTCTAGATTAATTTATTTTTATGTGTAATGATAAGGAACCTTACAATAAGATAACAAGAATTAGTTAATCTACACAACCTCAAAAAAACATCCATGGACATAGCAAAAAGAATTAAGAACATTCAAGCAGTATCCATGTCAGAAATGGTCAGCATTTTGAAAGTAATTTTCTGCTTGATGATTTGATTGATTCCCGGAATCAAGGAGAGTGAATACTCAAATGTCACTGTTAAATTTGGGAATTTGTTGAGGAGTGTTATCGGGAGCCTTAAAGTAGTAGTGTAATACAAGACGATGGGGGTTCCCTGTAGAATGTGGTCAAGGGGGCCCTCAGACTCCGGTAGCTCACAGATCTTCAAAGGCTTTTGGTTATAGTGAATGTCCTCTGAAGAGTGGGGTCCGCTGCACTGCTGGGATTTTTTGAGACTTCATTATGCCCCTGCCTGAAACATGAGGACAAACTGAGGTGGCATGGTGGGATAAAAAACAATGGATTGGGATGTAGCCCGAGCAATTGCCAGTGGCTGAGATTAATTCAAGCATTCCATCCATCACCTTGTTGTTGTTGCATTTGCTGTCCTAAGTACGCTGGGAATGCACAGAAGTAGGTGTCAGGTTCACTGTGCCACTGGAACCATGCTATACTAGGCTGAAGAGCCCTAACTAGGGCGAAACCGGTCCTAGGTTGCTCGTGTTCCAGTTCCAGGAGAACCTGGCCTGGAAGTTCGGGCTGGACTGTTCCCAAGAGGAGCAGGGTAAAGACTTATATGTTTATGGCTGGTTCCAAACTGAGGTGGCATGGTGGGAAAAAAACTGATGGATTGGGTTGCGGTGCAAGCAATTGCCAGCGGCTCAGAGTAATTCAAGCATTCCATCCATCACCTTGTTGTTTTTGCATTTGCTTCCCTAAGTGCGCTGGGGATGCCCAGACGTGGGTCCTGGACTCACTGTGCCACTGGAACAAAGCTATACCTGACTGAAGAGCCCTAACTTGGGCAAAACAGGTTCTAGGTTGCATGGGTCCTGTTCAGGGTGGACTGGACCTGGCAGTTCAGGATGGACTGTTCCCATGAGGAGCAGGGTCAAGACCGATTTGCATATGGTTTGGTCCAAACTGCAGTGGCATGGTGGGCAAAAAAACAATGGATTGGGATGTAGCCCCGAGCAATTGCCTATGGCTGAGATTAATTCAAGCATTCCATCCATCACCCTGTTGTTTTTGCATTTGCTGTCCTAACTGTGCCGGGGATGCGCAGAAGTGGGTGTCAGGTTCACTGTGCCACTGGAACCAAGGTATACCGGGCTAAAGAGCCCTAACTAAGGCAAAACCAGTCCTAGGGTGCTTGTGTTCCACTTCAGGGAAAACCTGGCCTGGAGGTTCGGGCTGGACTATTCCCATGAGGAGCAGGATCAAGACTTATATACTTATGGCTGGGTCCAAACTGAGGTGGCATGGTGGGCAAAAAACTGATGGATTAGATTGCGATGTAAGCCGTTGCCAGAGGCTCAGAATAATTCAAGCATACCATCCATCACCTTGTTGTTTCTGCATTTGCTGCCCTAAGTGTGCTGGGTATGCCAAAACATGGGTCCCGGACTCACTATGCCACTGAAACCAAGCTATACCTGACTGAAGAGCCCCAACTTGGGAAAAACAGTTTGTAGGTTGCATGGGTCTTGTTCAGGGTGGACTGGACCTGGCAGTTCAGGATTGACTGTTCCCATGACGAGCACAGTCAATAATGATTTGCATATGGCTGGGTCCAAACTGCGGTGGCATGGCAGGGAAAAAACGATAGATTGGGATGCGGCCCGAGCGATTGCCAGTGGCTGAGTTTTAATCAAGCATTCCATCCATCACCTTGTTGTTTTTGCATTTGCTGCCCTAAGTGCACCGGGCATGACCAGATGTGCATCCCGGGCTCATGGTGCCACTGGAACCAAGATATACCTGGCTGAAGAGCCCTAACTAGGGCACACACGGTCCTAGGTTGCTTGTGTTCTGGTTCAGAGCAGACCTGGCCTGGCAGTTTGGGCTGGATAGTTCCCATGAGGAGCAGGGTCAAGACTTATTTGCTTATGGCTGGGTCCAAACTGAGATGGCATGTTGTGCAAAAAAACAATGGATTGGGATGCAGCCCGAGCGATTGCCAGTGGCCGAGATTAATTCAAGCATTCCAACCATCACCTTGTTGTTTTTGTTGTTCTAGAAGTGCACCATTTAAAAAAAAGACCTTGTAACAAGATACTTTTACCCAAAGTTAATTACCACAACTGTTTGAATTAATAAATCTTCCAGGGCTTTCAGCTGTTTCAGCTGCCTTTGGAGTCCCACCTTGCTTCGATCCAATAAAATGTACATCTGCATAGACTGAGTACTCTATTTGTGGCGAAAAGGTGTGGGTCTTCCTCTTATAGTTTATAAGATGACTAAAATGGTTAAGAGCTTTGTGCTGAGAGTAGTCTGTGACCTGGAGGTCACAGAGTTGATTAGTGGCAGGGCCAACCAATACTTCATATTTGTAAAAACTGTGGCCACAAGCACTGTAGAAAACACAGTTTAAAGTATTTTGATTAAGATGATGATTGATAGTTATTATTATTATGTTTGTTGTTATTATTACTGACTTTCCTTCTTCCACAGCACCCTGGATCCAGCTCCTCATCTCCTGGTTCAGGTGTCTACACCCTCTCTATGTCAAGTGCTTTCACAGGGGACAAGGAGAATCAGGAGTATAGATTGCCATTTATCCATACCCTCTACTCCTGGGGCATTTTGGCATGGTGTGGCTGCATACTCTTCATATAGAATTGGTCCAGTGGAGTAGATGCAGACAGAGTATCACTGTATGTCAGTGCTCGTAAACCCTTGCTTTGCTCTGCCATTATCACTTCTTTTGATAGCTTTGGGCTTCAATGCTCAATTTCCTCAGCTGAATTTGGGTGGACAGAGGGCCGATCCAGAAGCTGAATAAAGACATACCTCAGAGCATGAAGTGGGACCCACTGCAGTGTATAAGTTCAATTCAAATCTTTCTGTAGCAAGTCCCCATTGTTATTTCTTGCACCAAGGGCTCCTTATTTGACCTATTTACAAGGAAGGAAGCCATGTTATTCAGGTCGCCTGAGTCAACACCTCTATCACTTCACTAAACTAATTTTTGAACAAAAATAGCACTAAACATACTGTTGTTGACAGTGTATTTATCACAACATTCAAAAGAGATCGAAAAGCACAAAATAGGGGCATGGTCCTTCTGAAGGGCAATCTAAAACCATCAGGTGATCCCCAAACACCACAGGAGAAGACAACAAAGAGAGCATAATCCAGCCATAAATATTTAGTCAATTTCAAACACACACTATGCCTCCCCCATGTATCACTCACAGTTAGATTATCTGGCCTGAATCAGAAAGCTCCCTACACTGATTGTATGATGCAGTAACTTATGCAATGTTAACCTTTCCCCCACTATAAACAACACATTGTTGTGGACTTAGAGCAGTACCCCAGAACCAAAAAACATATTTTCACCCTTTATGAAGGCCGCCACCTTGTTAGGGCCCATAAAAACCTTAATTTGAAAATTTTCTACAAAAACAAAAAAAATGTTAACTGCTTCAATTTCAATACTATAAGTAAGACCCAGAAATCCGCCCTGTTCCTAAATGATTCAAGTCCTCATCCCAATTTATAAGCACCCAGAACCAGGCTGTTTGTTGGGATAACACCATGCACTCTCTGTTTACTCTACATGTTCTCTGTTCCAAAACACACTCCTAAAAATCTTTGGGGTAATTTCACGCACTTTGCCTGATCTTCTCACCAGCTGCAACCTTCGCTGCAGCCTTCGCGATCATTCCTTCATCTGCTGCCCTATATTTATACCTCTTCACCTCATATACCTTCAGCCTTCTCACTCCTTTGCTTCCTTATATGTTCATACTTCAACCCATTTGGCACACAGTATCATTGTTTCTTCTTCTCCTTACCTATACTGCCACTGAACTCCCTTGCTATCTAAAACAGCATCCTCTCATTCTCTACTGTCTTACAGTGTAACTTCTTTAAACTTAGCTGCATAACACAACTTATCTACCTCAGAAGTTATAACTTATGACTGCCACTATAAGAACCTTGTTCTTTAATGCCTTCCCATGGCTACTCACATCCCATTGCCAAGTCCAGCAACCATAGTGACTTGTTTTTCTCTTTATTTTTTTTTTTGTATCCAAGTTATGCAACAAAAAGAAGAGAAATACCCTGAGTAGGTGGCATCTTGGCTAAGATGATAATCTGTAAAATATATTTATTAGTCCTTTTCTTTCAAAGATCATTTCAGTTCATCCATTGACCAATACTTTAAAAAAATCCACCAAGAAAGCATTATTCACTGGACTTTGAGCAATAAAGAAATATGGGGCATATTATCAAGCGGCAGCGATAATTATCGCTGGCCGCTGTTAGCGTGAGGAATCTTATCGCCGGCTATCGCTGGAAATTATCGCCATGCTAGCGCTGTATTAACAACGCTAGCGCAAAGGCGATAATTTTCCAGTGATAGCGATAGTTTACATGGAACATCGCTGGTTTTTCAGCGATGTCCCATGGAAAACGGCGATATACTTGGTGATAGGGCCTGTGGTCTTAGCCACACAATCCACCCCCCATGTTAGGTATGCCTTAGTCAGGAATTTAGCAGACGTTAAATTCCTGCGTTAAGGCATACTTAACGCAATTTAAAATATCGCTAACCCACGTTGCTAATATGGCGATACCTGGGTTAGCGATATTTCCCCTGTTGTTTTCACAGGCACGCCCCTTTGCATCTCATTAGCGATGCGATGGGAGGCGTGCAGAAAACGGACGCTAAGTCAGGAATCACGCGCCAGCGTGTCCTTGCTACTCGGCGATAAAATTATCGCCGCTTTTCGTCCGAAAACGGACGCTAAAGCGGCGATAATTCATTAACGCCGCCTTGTTAATATGCCCCTATGTTTTCTGTGTAACAAAATATCTGATAGTCAGAAATCATGAAATTAGAAATATACAGAAAATGTAAACAAAGATGTTTTTCAATTTAAGTATTCTAAAACATCGAATAAAGAAAGTTTTATACTGGCTAAATCAAACTCATAGGCATTTTCAGGCTATAAGGGATTCATGGGATATCGCGTGTGAAATAGCTGGGGGTTGTTCCAAAAAACTGAATGAAAGATTGTGTGGTGATATTTTAAACTAACTAAGCTAGATGCCATCTTAACAGAAGTAAAATGCTTCTTTTACCCACTCAGTACATTAACCTCCCCAGTGGTTGCTAGAAAATTCTCGGAATAAGTTTCCAGGGAAATTAACCCCCGCAAATGTGAGCACAAAACTGGATTCACACTTATATGTTGCACCTAGAGGAAGCTTGCTAGGCCAGAAGAAGTAAATACAGTCAAATCGCCAACAGATCATTTTTCTAGCATGTACAGAGGACAGCATACACTGATAATGGGGGACTAGGATGGCTGGCCTAACAGAGGAGGAGATTAAAGAAAATGTTCAGGGTGAGAATGCAAAAGATCCAGCTGTTTAACTCATGGGCAGACACTGAAGTAAGTGTAGGGGCAGCACATAATTTGCACTCTACTACTTGCAGTGTGGAGGAAAATTGATGTCTGAAATGAAAGTTAAAGAGATGGAATTTTGACTTTGAGAAGTATCAATCTCACAAAAGAAACTAAATAAGTGTCTTGTGTTTCCACATTTGAAGATGAGTATAAGAGAAAATTCAACAAATACAGATGTCCCCACCCCACGCCCTTTAGCTCCTCCTCTTCATTTAGAGTCAGAAAGAACTGTCTAGTGGACCAGCCACATTGAGCAGTCAGGTTTCTGGATTAAGAAGGATCAGTCTACTTAGGTCAGACTTTGTGATGCAGCTGTTGCCTGGCTTGGGGAGCCAAGTAGGACAAGGTGGCCCTAGGCAGGTACAAAAAACAATAGCCCTCAAGCACTGGAAGAAAACTCTCAGTACATGAGGGGCGTGATGTTTTGTTTTTGCACAAAACCCACTAGGGTACGTATTAGACATGAAGGTGTTCCGGAGCTGCTTTGGACAATGTTCTAAAGCAAAAAAAAAGTAAGACCTGATTTGGACAATGTTCCAAACCAAAACAAAAGTAAGACCAGTGCTAAACAGGATATAAACATATGGCAGAAGGAGCAGAATACACTTATATCTAGGAACATTTATTATCCCTAATCTAAAAGACTGATCATCCAGATATTGCATGGCTAAAGATTTCTTGAAATAATGATGAACGAGAGCAATGCAATATAATGAGGGAAGAGTGCTCTATCCTGCTATTGAATGTAAGGTGCACTGATTTGCTTAGTCAAGATACCTTTTGAAAGCCTGTAAAGATCATAAATTGAAATCTCAGGACGAATAACTGGACACTGTTGATCTTCTGGTGAGAAGACATGGTTGATTAAACTATTAACTCAGGTGTTTAAGTAAGTTTGCATTCTTTCACAGGTTGGGTTGAGAGATCCTTTTGTGGTTTGCGAAATGCAGATCATCGCCTATGGCAGAGAGGAAAATGTCCATATTGCTGCGAATAAAAACAAAGCTTGAAGATTGGCTTGTACAAGAAGATGGGCCTAGTGCAAGTGTCTCATTTTCAGAGAAACATTTTTTTAAAGAAATGTCAAAATATTCCATGACCTTCACAAATGTAGATATATCGAAAATTTCTATGCAGAAATTCTTCAGACGAGGTGTGTATGACAGGTCTGGAGGTTCAGAGGCAGACTTCTTGGCAGTTCCAAAATATGCCTCAATACTAATCTCTTTAGAGCCATGGAAGAGCAAGTTTTTGAGCCTTCGAGATGACCAAAGGCTTCTTCCTGCAGAAGGGACAGTTCATTACCAGAGGAGTGAGTTGAAGGCATTGTCAAAGGTCATGAATTTAGCAGAAAAGGCACAAATACATTCATTTTATGAGGAATGGTGAAAAATAATCTCAGATTTATGGATCTTGCAGAATGTAAAGAGGTACATTCAACTCCATACCGAACTAATCAACCTCAGAGAATATGTTTCTCCAAAATAAGTGCATCTATAAATACATCTAGTGGATTTAGAAACAGACAAAATGTTTCCAAAGAGGAAATAAGAAAAGGATTTCTCAGAAAGAGTAAAAAAAAGATATCATACAATAATAAATGTAAGCTGTGATGTGCCATTATTTCAAAAGCTATACCCTCAGGAGACAGTATTGAACTGTTTTTCTGGACCTGATAGATGATTATTTTTCACTTGCAATTCATCCAATGAAAATGATGTTTCATCCTTTAAATCAGAGAGCAATTATTAGCTTTTCTGGTATCCCTTTGGTTTATCTTCTGACCCATGTTATTTATACCGACCTGTTAAAGCTCATTGCTCTCTTTATCTGCTCTGTTACCCACTTAAAGAGCAAAAATAGTAGCTCAAATGAAAGGAAGAGAAAGGCAGAGCTGCATCTGGCTAATTGAGTAATGTTCAGGGACCCCTATTTCTACCACTC
Source organism: Calotriton arnoldi (assembly GCA_963921515.1). Lineage (NCBI taxonomy): Eukaryota > Metazoa > Chordata > Amphibia > Caudata > Salamandridae > Calotriton > Calotriton arnoldi. The sequence goes on from CAWUFW010001498.1 coordinate 14,014, forward strand.
TTGACAAATTAACCAAGATGGTGGTGTGGGTGTTCTTTAAGTTGACTTAATCTTTTAGCTGCCATGATATCTTTCTCTACCTAACTATTGCATCATATTTTGCACTTATAAATGATGCCATTATCCATAAGCGGTGGGGGGTATAACAGGGCAGGGCTTTCCACCACAGACAGGCCTAGCTTACCACCAAGGAATCCACACAAAGAATGTTCCCTGATCATCTAAGGATTTGGGCACGTAGGGCTGGCTGTTAACAAAGATAGGCCTTGAGCTACAGGTCCATATGGTCACATCTCTATTTTTTATGGGGATGGTGCTGAGATTACACTGCCTTGCCAGGCAGATTCTTCAGGAGGTGCCATAGAAAGGTAGGCCTTCAGTGGCATGCCCCTGCAGTGTGGAAGACATCTTCCAAGGGTGTATTGCAATGAAAGGCCATGAACAAAATGGAGTACCAAAAGAAGGTAGCACCAGGACATTTAGCCATCCATCTATGAGGCCTGTACATGCTCCTGCAATTGGGACAAAGCCAAGTTTTTGAGTTCATCATGAACCCTAAGCAGTGAGGATGGTTAACATCAGCAGAGACCTACAGTGGCAGGAACTGCAGGTTGCAAAGGCAAAAACTTTTAACACTGCTCTTTGTAACATCTCCTGGTTCCCCTGCTGATTCCCATAGATGTACCTTCTAATACCAATTACTACCCCATAGTGATGGCTGTGCAGACTGGTGTCACTCACACAATTTTCCCCACCTATTTTCAGGTGAAAGCAAGTTCATATATTGAGGCTGGGGTGCTACAAAAGGGGGTTTCATTGCTACCTCCATATAATGTGGGAGTAGTCACTATAATCACCTCACAAGGACTTAAAGAGTTTTGGGGGCTCTTTTATGAGGTTTGTGATGCAGTGCAGCCCACCAAGTAACCTTGCTGCATGCACTGTGTGACAGGGAAAGGGTAGGAATGCGCCGCATTTAATGGAATACAGCGGAGTCCTGTCCTTTCCCGTGCGCTGGTGCACAATGGGATGTCTAGCTTCAACACAGGCAGCCTTGCACCATGGTGCAAGGGTGCTTGTGTTGCATGCAGGATTGTTTTTGTGCAGGAAGGGACACTTCTTCTGAACTATAGTTGATAATAAATGTTTTTGAGTTTTCCGCTTTAAGTTTAAAATCCCCACAGGTCAGGTTGGTATTGCTAGGTACAAGTGTGTGCATGCAGGCCATGCCTGCCATGAAATTTAACAACTGTAGCTCATCTGCTGAGTAACTTACCCTTTCTCTGCTAACATAGGCAGGAGTTGTAGCCCCTGGTCCCTGCTGGGTGCGGACGAGCACAGGCGGGCTTGCCTTTGGCACCTCCCCCCCGGTGCACATTAAATAGCTGGCCAGAGTGCAGGACTGGAGCACTAACCAAGATGGCACCTGTGAGTTACTATGACAGGTTTGGCACTAAACACAGCCAACACCTCTCTCTGGGTCTCTGAAAGAGGAAATACCCACTTGTCCCTTCCCCTTGGTTATAGTGCTAAGCGGATAATGCACAGTCCCAAAAGAAGCAATATCACAATTAGCATCAGCAAGTAATGGCAGGTAATAGCAGCAAGTGAGAGTATTCTAAAAATGGGAATTTAATCAAGGTTTTAAAAGCGTTCACGGTAAAAAAGAGATTTTGGCTAAAATAACAGTGTTATGTGCAAAAGGCAGCATTTACCTTGAGATATCTGCAGCAAGTTGTTTAATTTGTTGAAAATAGTTGCCCTGAATGATGACAAAACAGAGCAAGTAGCGAAGATATGATTGGGATCAGCGTTTTAACCTTTACAATAAAACCAGTTAGATGCCTCACTATAGCCTTCTTAAATTAGCGGGAGCGTGTATAATACATATCAAAAAGAACTTTAAATGAGTGAAAATTTAGGCGAGATCTATTTAGTGACTTCTGAGCCAACTGATTACAAAGCCTGATGTCTTCCAGAGAGACATAAAGAGCCAATTCTTTAGATAACTTGATTGTCAGTTGGTCAAAATAATGCTGATATGGCCTATAACTCTTAAAAATCAGGTAAAAAAGATCAATTTCACCACTTGTAGGCCCTCTGCAGAAACAGCCCAAAAACTGATTCTGCTCCATGCAAGCCTCATTAGCTGGCAGGTGAATTAGATAGGCTCTAAGCTGAAGATATCAGAAAAAACCTTCCTATGCACACCCAAAGGCCTCTGTAACTCCTCAAATGACAGGATAGTACTCTCACGAGAAAGCTGCCGAAGACCCCTTTCACGACTACAGGTAACCAGAGCTGAGTGTAACCATCATGGATGATTGGTGGAAAATTGGGGTTACCCCCTAAAGCTGTAAAACTATTAAACCTGGAGATATTACACCAGATGTGAATGTGCAACCAAACTTTATCAAAAATGGCCAGGGTTTAGTTTTAAATCTGGTACATTTGAAATAGAGTGCATCAATATTCTATTGGGAGGGTCAATGGCATGCATATAATGAGAAATACGACAATCTGTGTAGAGACACAGCAGTTGCCATTCGCGTAAACCCATTACACACGAAAGTCGGAAAACAAAAGAAGAAATAAAGTAAAGCAATAATGATGGAAGTGCAATACCACCCATATCCCAGGGGAGATGAACTTAGCGAATAACACAACAAGGTTTTTTTAGTGCTATATGAATTGCTGCCAACTGTCTTCAACCTTCTTGAAAAATGCTTTGGGAGGAGCAGTGGAATTTTTCAAAACAGATAAAGAGAACATGGACAAATAACCATTTTGATTAAGTTACATCTACCTATAATCCCCAAGTGGAGTCCATCCCATTTCTTAAACACAGCTAGGGATTCTTGGAACAGTGTATCATGATTAAGACTCACCATATCCTGAATGGCAGACGAAATCACAATCCAAATGATTAACAAAAAATGTTTTTATATAAGCAAACAGCACCCCCGCAAAACAAAAAACGTCCCCAGTCTAACCCTCTCTCTAATCCCAACGTGCCCTCTTAAAGAGGCCCATTCTCTATAGAACCACCTCCCTAACATCAACATCTGTGTACCTTCTAGTACTGAAGTTTCTATATAGCAAAACTTAGACTCACAAATGTGGTGACAGGACCCTTTACAGAGGTAATGTAAAAATACCCGCATAGAAAGCATAAACCCATTGTTGAGGTTTATTTACAGTTTACAGTTAAGAACAACAGAGAATGGCATCTTTTGTAGGCTTGACCTCTTAACTGTTGGGCCTTTCCCACCCAATACTGAGCCCTTTTTTGGCTATTTGGGGTAGTTCGTTCTTAGGCCTTCATAAGTTTTTGCTCACATAAGGTATCCATGCCAAATTTGAATACTTTTTTTCCACCATCCTGGGGCTTTTAAAGGTACCCAGGGTCTGTGGATTCCCTTGGTGGGGACTGAGAATATAAGCAAAATATAGCTAAGGTTTGAGTTTTGTGGGGAAAAAAAGGAAAATAGTATTCAGCAAAGAAATGCCTGTTATCCTAAAAAGAGCATCAACAAAAGGTTTGCCATGATACAGTCATCTTCTTCCCAGCTTTCAGGGACATGCAGAGCTGAATCAAAAAACATTTTTTTACCACAGCTTTGGCTTTCTTCAAAGAGGTAGCCCATTTTTTTTGTATTTTATGAGCTTTCAGTTTACTTCCAGGTTGTGGTGGAAACCAGTGTGAAACTCATAGGTCGATCAATCAATCAAGGCATCTTTATTTGGCAGGAAGACCCACCATAAATTAATCAATCAATCAGGGATTTGTGAAGTGCACTACTCACCCGTGAGGGTCTCAAGGCGCTGGGGGGCGGGGGCGGGGTTCGTGCAGCCTTCTTAACAGAAGAGCCAGGTCTTGAGGCTCTTCCTAAATGCTTGCAAAGTGGAGGTCCCTCTGATGCTGAGGGGGAGTTCGTTCCAGGTTTTGGCCGCAATGTAGGAGAAGGTTCTTCCTCCTGTTCTGGCTCTGCGGATGCGTGGCATTTCGGCCAGCGCGAGGTCGGCAGAGTGGAGGATCTTTTGGGTGCGTAGAAGGAGATTCTTTCATTGAGGTATTGGGGTCCGGAGTTGTGGAGGGATTTGTAGGCATGAGTGAGCAATTTGAAGGTCACTCTCTTATCGACCGGGAGCCAGTGCAGGTCTCGCAGGAGCTGGGTGATGTGGTATTGTCGTGGGATGCCGAGAACGAGTTTGGCTGCCGTATTCTGGATGATATGGAGTTTGAGTAGTAGAGATTTGTTGATCCCAGCGTAGAGGGCATTCCCGTAGTCCAGTCTGCTGGTTATGAGTGCGTGGGTGATGGCCTTTCTGGATGTGGAGGGAGCCATTTGAAGGTCTTGCGGAGAATGCGGAGGGTATTGAAGCACATGGAAGAAACGGCGTTGATCTGTCGGTTCATGGTGAGGGAGGAGTCGAGTATGATGCAGAGGTTGCGGTCATGGTCCATGGGTGTGGGAAGGTTGCCGAGTGCGGTGGGCCACCAGGTGTTGTCCCATGTGAAGGGGGTGGATCCAAGGACTTCCATTTTCTCCGAGTTGAGCTTCAGGCAGCTGCTGCTCATCCAGGATGCGACTTCTTTAATTCCTTCCTGGAAGCTGTGTCTGGTGATGTTAGGTTCCTTGGTGAGGGAGAGGATGAGCTGGGTGTCGTCGGCATAGGATACTATGCTGAGTCAGTGCTTTCTGACAATGGTAGTGAGGGGGGCCATGTAGATATTGAAGAGCAAGGGGCTGAGCGAGGATCCTTGGGGTACTCTGCTGCTGATCTCTGTGGGCTCAGAGAGGAAGGGCGGGAGTCTGATTATTTGGGTTCGGCCGGTGAAGAAGGAGCAGATCCAGTCTAGGGCAGTTCCCTGTACGCTGGCGTCAAGGAGTCTGGCGGTGAGAGTGCTGTGGGAGATGGTGTTGAAGCCTGCTGAGAGATCTAGTAGGATGAGGGCTGCCTGGTGGCCCTGGTCAAGGAGAGTGTGGATGTCGTCTGTGGCAGCTAGGAGGGTGGTCTCGGTGCTGTGGCTGCTGCGGAATCTGGATTGGGAGGTGTTGAGGATCGAGCTGGATTCTATGATGTTCGTGAGCTGGATGTTGACGATCTTCTCAGTGACTTTGGCTGTGAAAGGGAGGAGAGAGATGGGTCTGTAGTTCTTGAAGTCCGTCGGGACTGCTGAGGGCTTCTTGAGGAGGGGCTTGACTTCTGCGCATTTCCAGTCATCGAGGAATGGGCCGGTTTCGAAGGTGAAGTTGATAGTACGTCGTAGTTCGGGTGCTATGGTGACAGCGGCTCTGTGGAAGATGTGTGGCGGGCAGGCATCCGTGGGGGCGCCTGAGTGTATGCTCCTCATGGTCTTAGCGGTGTCTTCTGTGGTGACAGGGGTCCAGATGGTGATGGTAGGCTGGGTGGCGTTGTCGGTGGTGGGAATAGTGTTGGTGCCTTGGTTCTGTACATTGAAGTTGTCGTAGAGAGGCTCGATCTTGTGATGGATGTAGGAGCCGAGTTTGTTGCAGAGGTCCTGGGAGGGAGGGGCATCTGAGGTTTCACTGGGGGGTTTCGTGAATTCTTGTATGATGCTGAAGAGTTCCTTACAGTTGCGGGAGTTGGAGAAGATTCTGTCCTGGGTGAAGTTCCTCTTCGTGGATCTAATGCGTTGGTGGTGTTCTGTCATGGCGGTCTTATAGGCGGTGCGTGCTTCAGAGGTTTTGATGTTCCTCCATGCTTTTTCGAGTCGTCAGCATGTGTGTCTGGATTCTTGGAGGTCGGTGGTGAACCAGTTGGCTTTCGTGGGGTGTTGTCTGTCGGAGTTCCGGAGGGGGGCGAGCGTGTTTGCACATTCGGTGATCCATCTGTGGAGTTCGAAGGCTGCCGAGTTGGCATTGGTCGTGGTGGGTGGAGGGGCGCGGTTGAGGGTGGAGTTGAGGTGCTCCTCGGTGACTGCGCAGGGGCATGGTGTAGGCTTGTGTGCGGTAGGTTTGGAAAAGGAGAAGTGGACGCAGTGGTGGTCCGTCCAGAGGGGTTGCGTGTTGTGGCTGAAGCAGATGTTGTTTCCTCCTGCGAAGATGGGGTCAAGGGTGTGTCCTGCCTTGTGGGTGGGGGTGGTGATGAGCTGTTTCATTCTGATGTTGGCGAGGTTGTCCAGGAGGGGGTTGGAGTTGGGGTCGCTGAGGTGGAAATTCAGGTCTCCGAGCAGTACGTAGTCCATGGAGGTGAGGACGTGGCGCGCAATGAGGTCTGTGATGGTTGTGGTGAATATGGTGCGCGGTTCGAGAGGTCTGTAGGCGAAGGTGTCACATCTCTATGTGACACCCTCGCCTCTTCATTCTGGGGTTGGTCTGGATCTGGAAATGTAGGTGTTCCATGGAGGCGAGGAGTCGTTCGTGCTAGCAGTAGTGAGTCTGAGGGAGTTTTTGTGTACGATGGCGAATCCCCCTCTGGGATGGTTGAGGCGGCCCTTCCTCTGGATCTTGTATCCGTCGGGGATGGCAGTTGCGGTGTCGAGTGCAGAGCTGGCATTGGTCCAGGTCTCTGTGAGGAAGGCGACATCGGGCGTGAGGGTGTCGAGGAGGCCACAGACCTCTATTGCATGTCTATGTAGGGAGCGAATGTTGAGGACGATGCAGCTCAGGGGTTTGGGCTCGCTGGTGTCCGGTGGGTTGGATGTAGCAGTGGGCGTCCAGAGGTGGGTGAAGGTGCATCGGCAGTGTCGGCAGGAGAACTGGCAATGGGTGGTGTTCAGCGCCGACAACTGGCAGTTGTTGTTTCTTCCGGGGTTGAGAGTGTGGAGGCCAGCTGAGTCATAGCGGTGAGTGGTCGGAAGACCAAGGTCCCTGGCCCTGGTCGCGGTCGGGTTACGGACGTGCGCAGACGGGCTTGCCTTTGGCGTGCCAGCGGCGCAGCCGCATAGCGGCTGCCATTAAGTAGGGGTCGGGGGAGGGAGAGCAGCAGGGAGGTGGGAGTGGGAACAGGCAGCGGTGGAGGGCCCGCGGGGCAGCAGTGGCAGGAAAGGGAGCAAAAGCGGCAGCAGAGGAAAAACGGGCAAAAGAGTCCGAAAAACAAGAAAAAAGGCACAAGAGACACAAAAAAGAGGCACAAAAAGACAAACAGAGGCACAAAAAGATAACAGAGGCACAAAAAGACAATGAGGCACAAAAAAGACAAAGAGGCACAAAAAATACAACGAGGCACAGGAGACAGAGGCACAAAGAGAGACAGGCACAGAGACAAAGTGAGATAGACTGCACAACGGTCAATTGGCAAAAGAAAGACAGACAGGGCACGTACAGATGTACGTACGTGCAGGGAAGCAAACCAGGAAGGCTGGCAGAGCGGGCCAGCAGAAGAGCAGGGATTTCCCACTGGACCACCAGGGATGAGGCGCAGGCAGGAGCCTCCGGGTGGGGAGGAGGGCCTCGAAGACCTACCTGCAAGCAGAGAGATGCGGGGGCAGCGGCGCAACGACGGAGCTTCGCGAGGGGAGTGCAGTTTCCTGAAAAAGCAGTTTAAAATACATACAGAGAAGATAAAAAATTAAAATCAATGGCGACCAGCATGTATTGTATAGAACATGAGTAAAAGCATGGCAGGCATAATAGTCAAAAAATGTACATGAGGTTAGTCAAAGTGCATAGTGCTTCTTAAACGTACAGCTGTATTAAACAAACTTACACAACGGCAGGTTTCATTGTCAGTTAATTCTTCCTAACACCTAAAAGTTTGTTGGCATTTACGATAATTTCTGAGCTTTAAAAAAGGTGCTAAATACATTCTCATAATTAATTAGCAATACCCACAGAACAAAAGTAAAGTGAACCATAGTTTGCTTAGATTCATTGTTTCATGGGCAAACTCGTGAGCTCAGGTTGTACTGAAAACCTTGCAGGAAGCAGAGGGAGTATTTCAAGGTCCCTGCTCTAAATCGAAATAAAAGCGAGCACACCCAACTTCCGTTAGTACTCATCAGTTAATCAGTTGGTACAGCACCAAAATTAGCAAGTATGTATTCCCCAATACTGTGTTTCTAAGATTCCTCATGCAACCTGAAACTCATAGGTGATCCAGGTAACCTATAGATTTCTGAAAAATAGACAACATTCTGAATTCAGCACTGGGTCATATGTGTAGATGCCTCAAGGTTTTACTGAAGAAACTAACTGCTGAAATAATGAAATTGTGAAAATAAGTACTGTTTTCATCTGTAACTTTTTGTCATGATGGGTGATTCACAAATGCAATTTACCATTATGTCCACTAGACCTTCTGTTTACAGGAAAATTTAGGGTTTTTAGGTTCTCCAATAACCCGAGGTACCCAGACCCACCAACTGAGCTGCACCATAAAATGTTTTTATATTGTGTATGCCAGAGTTGGAGCTAAGGGGGTCTCTGGAACCGAGGAGCCCCAAGGACCACCAGGGGCTCAATAAACCAGTAGCCCCAGCTCAAGGAGCCCCAGTTGCAGAGTCGCTGCAAGGGGTGGGGCTTACTGTCAGTGCTACAAAGCACCCCCAGCTGCCCCACAGCATGGGACACCAGAGTTGGAGCTAAGGGGATTCCTGGCGCCGAGGAGCCCCAAGGACCACCAGAGACTCAAATAAACAGCAGCCCCAGTGCCAGGAGGCCCTGTTGCATAGTGCCTTTATAGGCAACACTCCCCACCCAATGGCAAAAGCATGCATGATGGAATAAATAAATACACAACACAATTTTTTGGTTGAGAAAATATTGCTGCAGGTTTATCCCATACAAAAGTATGCAACATGGTGGGTTATCTTACGGGCGATCCAAGGGCAGGCAGCGGTGACTAACCTATGCTGCCCTGCCCGCCTGATGAGCCAAATTGCACTGTGGCCAACCCAATCAGTGCTACGAGTTATGGTGTGATCCCCTTCCCTAGGATCACGTGAACCACTGGACCATCTTACTCATGCCCCTTTCAGGGCGGAGCGTTGCAAGGCAAGCCCCCGGTTGTTCAGGCTTACAACCGCCCTAAGGACTAGCGGGGCGCTGACAAATTTCTTCCAGGGACCTGCCATGCGGACTCCTGGGATTTGGCACTGGCACCCCTATTGTGCTCCTGCAGAGGTACCCCTCTGTACCCTTCTGCCTCCGGATCGCCCTGTAACTCCGCCAAAGCTCTGGATAAATCGCCTACAGAGCCCCCCACCAATACTGTGAATTTTCTCACCTGCAACCCGCTATTTCCAGGGCCTCCTTCATGTCCAGTAGGAACAGATCCATGCCCACCTGTGACAAGTGCACCCCATCTTCGTCAAAATAACCTTTGGTGTTCGCCTGGATAGCCCGTGCCTGATGAAGCAAGGCCTCTTTGGTCTGTGAACTTGCACATGGCGCTGTTTTATCCTTCTCCGGTAATGTTCATCTGCCTCACATGACCTGTAGGAATGTGATGGCCTCCCAGGAGGGAGCTCTACTCTTAATCACAGCTATATTACCCTTCAAGCTAATGTAGGATCCCACCTCCTGCAACCTGTAGTTGCAATCCTCTAGCACGTTATGTGCCTTAACACCTGTTTCCCCAATTTATGGGACAGCAGCCCACTTGTTAGATGACCGCTTCGACAACCAGCCTATCTACTATGGCTATCAGAGCGTGGAGTTTTATGCTTAACTGAAGCAACCCGTAACCTGCCCTCGGAGCAGAGTGCACATACTTTGTTGAAGTTGACTAGACATTTGTACAGACCTTTTTGATTGCTAAACCATGGCAAACAGGAATGTTCGTAACTAGGAATGTGTGACAGTCAGCAAGTGTGTCCTCTTGTACTTGCCATGTATCCCTTCTTCCTTACAGGAATTTTGCCTGTTCAGTTCCATCTGTGGTGTAACCCCCAGACTTTCCAGTTTGCTTAACTGCTAGCAAAGTGTGCAGTTGCGACATTAATGGGTAAAATCCCAGTTTGTGCCCACCTTAATGTGCCACGCTGTAATTAATTAGGTACCCAACATATCTCTTCCCTATGAAAATATTAACAAACCTGCCGAAGACACAAGGCACAGGCAGTGTGCCAAATGAGAAACCACAGTTCTGTGTGATACAAACCCTAACGCACTGTGTGCAAATTTGTGCATTTCCTTTTGGGGTTGATTAAGCCCTTGTTTGCCCCCTTACTTGGATGGTCCCAAGTACGAGGGTTAGCCTGATGACCAAGCGCTGCACCAGCAGGTGAACATGAGACATGGATCGAATTTAAGCTGTCTCATGTCCTAGAAGGACACCCAGTGAGCCTCCTCGCCTAAACCAAGACACGGGTGGATCACCACAGGGGGAAAGGCCTGAGGTCCCCTCATGGTACTCCTAATCTTCTGCTACATTTCATGTCCTTAATGCCTGCAAGCCCATCCATCTGACTGCGATCACGGATGCTGTGTCGCCATGCTGGTGTCCCCCAGCATATGTAACCCATAAACAGCTTTTGCTAAAGGTATACCAGAGTGCCAGTAAGGTTAGACAATGTGTTGGATATGAGGCCAGGGAGTAGAACATGAGCAAATTTACCTGCACCTTCTGAAATAAGAATGCCAAATGTACTGGAATTGTCTGCATTTGTGCTCCAACCCCATTTTTTCCTCACTGTTGAAGAACAGTACACTTGTAGAAAGCTACTGGGATGGTGTGAACAATAAGTACAGATCCCCTACCCTTTCTTTAATTGTGGGCCTGTCAAATGACCAATCAATTGTAGCCCTTGTGCTGTAACCCAGAGTTTCCAAAAACGTTTATACTGACAAACTTACGCAACCCGCCAAGCTACAATGGCGATGAGGCGGCCGGACTTGGCTTATCTACCATTTCTGTTGAAATGACTAATACATTTGCAGGGACAGGTTTCTTGATAAAACTATAATGAACAAACAGTGTGTCGACCGGTTTCAGTGAATGTTTGTCTTAGGTGCATCTGCGAGTGCAACCGCCTTAGTGTGGATGGGTTATCAATGTTGCAGGGCAGTAGTGCAGTACCTTTGTCCAAGCCACTCTTGACAAGATATGCCAGTGCAGGTAGAAGACAAGAGATATCCAACCCCCCTTACTTCCACTCTTACAGTTTTCTGTGTATAGTGCTTGTTGGAGCATAACATAATTGTATATTTGTGAAGCGTGCATGCTCCAGTAGGCATGATGGCGCTGAATAACCAATATTTGTTACCCCGCTCACTACTATTCATATTAAGAACCACAGAAGGATGAAAGGTAGATTGAACCCCACGGGGGTTAGATCCTATGACCCTGAGGTCGAACCCACCACCAGACCCAAAAGATAAATCGGTCCAGGTTTACTATGCCATGACCCAACCTGTGCCCTTTGAACTCACCTTTTAACCCGTTAGTGGCCCTTTGGCTGACACCCCAGCGGGACCTGGCCGTCGTATTTAACCTTTATATCCTTACAGCATAGCAATACTCACCGCTGCAGGTGCCTTGGTGCGTGAGCGTCCGCTGGTCGCACTAGTCAATACAGTGATTATATAAATTAATATAATACTGTGTATATGAATAAAACTATGCCCAGGCAATTGAAAATTTCATACGTTCTGTAAATGTGAAACATTATGGACTTGTCCATCAAAATTAAGCCAGTCCCCACCCTAGATGAAGTCTTTCACTCCCAACTTCACCTAATGAATACCAGGGAGCAGGCAAGTAGGTTGGAACAGGAGGGGAACAATATGTACAAATACCTGCCCTTTCTTGACTACAGGGAAAGCCAAATGTTCTTTAATGCATTGTAGCCTGTTTGTGCTCTAACCCAGTGTTTCCCCAACTTTTGAACCGCAGCACACTTGTTAGATGCAACTTCCACAACCCGCCTGGCTGCCATGGCTAAAGGGGCGGGTGATTTTAGCTTAACTGAAGCAACCTGTAACATGCCCTTGTTTACAGAGTGCACATACTTTGCTGACTCGACCAGACATAAGCGCAGGCAGTTTTATTGATAAACTATGGCGCAAAAGAATGGTGTGACTCTGGTTTCTGTGAATGTTTGTCTATTGTGCATCTGCCACTGAGTACCTTGATTTGTTTTGGCTGTGTTAAACTTGTTGCTTGCGTCACACTTCAGGCTTATGGAATTGGGCTAAACCTCTTGCTTTCTACACTGCTGAGTGAGCCCAGTGCATTCACAAAATCCTTTACAATTTTCGTTTCTGACTGCAATTGGAATGCGATTGCAAGCCCCGATCCCACACAACTAGATTAAACCTATTCCATCAGGGGCCATGGCCTTGTCTTTGCCCACTGTGGTGTGATCTGGACTGCTAAGACAAGGCTTCAATGGGGCCTCGCATTCACGTGTACCCGTTCATCTTGTGCTACACATCCGCTGTGAAACTAATATGCTCCCTATCCGTGATACTTTTTATAAAATCAATAAGAGTATTGATAAAACATTTATTTCAACCTCCGTAGGATGAAAGGCTGAGAGGGCCTGCCGGGATCTGAACCTGTGACCATGAGGTCATACACCCACCCCTACATTGGGTGCCTTAGTCCGTGGCCACCAGACCTGTGTCTGCACTCTATACAGGGAACTAGTGCTTTTGTATCCTAAATGCAGGGAGTGACCACGCTTACAGTGCTCCATCACTACTGACTAATAATTATCTGCACTGGAAAGCTGAGAAGGAAGTACAGGTGGGTATTGCCTGATGAGCTGAGCAGTGTGCTGCCCCATGCCCCTGGGTCATTCTACCCTAATAAAGCACCCTCTGCAAGACCAAGGTGAAATATTATCACCCTCTAATCTATCCTTAGTGGTGTCCACGTGGCTCTTGATGACCAACATTAAATCGTTGTTCTATATTGGACTTATAGCTTTTAACTTCTACACTGCCATAAAGGGCCGCTCAGACCAGCAGATTGACCCAAAGACCTGCATTGTACACTTATTTAGCAGGCGGGTAGATCCACTGAAATATCCTCCTTGAGTCAAAGTTTCCCCTAGGCAAACATCTTGTCTTTCGAGGCAGCAATAGCTCCTAACCCCATAGTAAGTTGGTCACAGGACACCCCTGCCCGAAGTCCGCGCCCAGTGCGGCGACACCTCTCTATGGCCCGCCCGTCTCCCACCATGTGGCTGAGAAGTGTACCAGGCTAAGCGCAATGCATTGCCTTCCATTCATGGTGGGGAGCAAACCTCCCCGCCCATCCACTTACTGGGAAGTACGGGCGATGAGCAAAATCGCTGCCCCAACCGGTATTACTCGGCTCCAACCAATTGCCAGTACACAACCACTGGAACTGCCCAAGAGGGTGTGACGAGCCCATATGGCAGCAAAGCTGAAGTCAAGGCAAACCACAAGTTTTGAACCCCATGAAGCATCCCTGAAATAATCCTCGCTGAAGGAGTAGTGCGGCATGTCACTGATCAAGTAAAGGGGGTGGGACTGGCCCGAGTCTCCGTGCCCAGAACCCCCCCAAGACACCATAACACCCAAAGTTATTGCTTTCACAGACCTGAGCGCAGAAAGACGCACTGGCCAGTTCTTAGACCAACAGACCTCTAACCCCAAACAAGGTGACCACACCACAACAACTCCGAAATTGCCATTATGGTCCCCTCGAATTCCCCAAACAGGACTGCTGGGAGCACACACCACCAACTTCGCCGACCCCAGGCAACAGCACAGGCCGTGCTCCTGCCCAAACCGCGCAACACAACCTACCAACCACACGTGGCACCGCTCATCTGCCAGGTTACCCCAAACTTCCGGGGTCGCTGCAAGCAAGGACTATTGATTTTTTCAATGGTTGTTGGTCACCTATGGTAAATAAGCAACAACTATGGCCTTGTTGTAAGAATGTAGACCAGATATGTACTACAAAATTGACACTACACTCACAAGCCAGTACTATTGGCTTTTCCAATGCTTGTTGGATGCTTAAGCTAACTAAGCCCAATATGGCTTTGTTGGAGTAGCATACTGAAAATGCTACCATTCTGAAATGGTGGGACTGTGAAAGAAGTATAGTGACTCACCCCCCAACTGGCCCCGAACTCAACAGGAGGAACATACGGATGTTGCCTGCAGGCACCAGAATGCGACTCAGCACGGCGCACAGAGTATACAACAACAGAGCACCCCAACACCTGTGATCCTGTGCGGGGATCCAGTCATTCGACCTCGGGTATAACCGAAAAAGGGGGCTTTAGATAACAGCGCCCCTCACTCCTGCCACTCAGACTCACACCAGGAACTGAACGGATATAATGAATGTGTGACGATATTCCGAGTACTTGATGTTAAGTCCATCGCATTCAAACGCAAGCAAAAAGCTGACAGCATGTGAGAGGCGACTACCCCTCTCAGCGAGTAAAAGTCTACTCTGTATATTTTGAAGACTTGGTAGCAATGGGAGTTCAGGCAGCTACGTTGTCAAGTCAGACCTAGGAATGGTAAAATTGCCTCCCTTTTCCAGGAGTAGCACAGCTCAGATAAGGAGTGACTGGAGACTAAACCAGAAACAGTGGGATCTGTTTATTTTACGTTATTTATTGGCATAAATCCTCTTACCACTGTACCAACCTGGATATACTATTGTGAGGAGTGGAGTGTGACAGATCAGGGCACTGTGCTGCATTTTTATCATTTATTCTTTGTACTGGTGCAGATTGGAACAGCTTCCAGTGGTAAATAATGCTTATTATAATAAATAATGCTTATTATAACAAATGTATTTAAAAAAACAACCTGCCTTGTTTTCCATCAATCCGCCATGTCCCAATTTTCAGCCCTCTGCCTCTTTACCACTCAGGGAGCTATCCACGTCACGCCTCCCTACCTTCAATCGCTCTGAAGAGGCAAAAGGTGACGTGTCGGTACTAGCAAAAACCAGAAACAATTTGGCCAGAAGGTTCAAAAGACTGCCCCCTCCCCTAAACCTGTGGGTAGGTGTTCAAAGAAATTTGCAGGCATGCTGCTGGAGGCGTGCCCATGGTGAGAGTTGCCAGGCCCGTCTGAAACGGCACCTTGCCCCCCACTCAGAACTAAAGCAGGGTGCCCCCCTGGACTTGTAAACGCCTGCGTCAGTGGTGTAATGTGAACTGACAGTGCCCGCACATCTACTAACGGTGCGACAATACAGACCGTTCAAGGCCCGACAGCTCTAAAATGGCTTTGGAGCAGGCACTAGTTGTTTTCAATGTACATTGTGTTGTTTTCAATGTACATTGAATTAACAAACAACCGCTGTGCAATATCTTCAAATTACACAAACAGCGCCACCATGTGGCAACAGTCATAAGCGCCAGTGTCAGTTGCCAAGCGCTAGAAACCACCGGCTCAACTTAAGCGCTGCGAAAATACCGGCGAGGCAAACGTAGACCTATGTCTATCCGGTGGCGACAAGTGAGCAGCACCGATTTGAGCGAAATATCCGCCAGTACAGCGCTTCGGCACCCAAGCGTTCAGCACCACATCAAAAGCCAATCGTAAACACCCCGATTAAATGTCGGCCCCACAGCAGCACCAAAGCACCCCGCACTGGCAGAGCAGCAGCGCCCAGCCCAGGCCCATCACGCCTCCCGAAGCTCCAAACTTTCCCAGCACTGAACAGCCACCAGCTATGCAGATACAAAACAAAGTCTACAATTAGCAGGGCACAATCAACGGCAAAGAAAACCCTGCAAGAGTTCCCCAAATTGACCTCGCTTCATGATTATGGAATTCCGAAAAACTGGTGTTCAGTGGGCGTCAGACCCTCTTCACAAATGTCTCCAATGCTCCACTCGCAGCTGCGTCCCCCGTTAATGCTGCATCTCTGCCAATACTGATGTCAACCAGTGCATCCTCGCACAATTCCGCGCCCCAAATTATATATGCAGCGGGTACGATCCCCTCCCCAATAATGCAAGGTGCTCTACAACCCGCGCTGCTCATGAAATGCTGGCAAGGGGAGGGGTGTGAGGGCAGAGGCACCCCCCCTGGACAACAAACACATGCAACGAACGCTCTCGGGAACTGCTGAGCACTCAGATGATAGATGCCCCCGTGCGGATCCGCCTCAGGAGCTACAACTCCTGCAGGCCTGTGGTCGGGTATGCCGAGCACCAATCCTGGATTGGTTAATTGCAGCAGCCCGGCAAGGCTGGGGCGGAGAACAGCCATGCCTGAGGCACACGAGAGGGCTCGGTCCTTCCCTCGACCCCCACGCACCTGACCTGCAATTGGGTGCAGAGCCATGCACCCGTCCGGTGGTGACTTGCCATAAGGTGCACAGCGTACTCAGGCGTGACCAGGGCCCGGAAACCATCCTTGGCTCACTGCCCGGCCCGACCGGGAAGAGAATTAAGTCATAGCTCCACCCCGCCCGCCATTGCCTAAGGAGCGAGAATCAGGAAACAGGCCCTAAAATGAGTCCTCTCACAAGGAGACGTGTGCACGCATTTTAAACATGGATTGCAAATTATACAGTGGGGTTTGAGCACACGTCCCTAGACTGTCAAGAGCTTACCACATGCTTTTGACTACTTGACCACGTTACCTTAATAGACGTAAGACTGGAGCCAAAATCCAGCGCGATATACCGCTAGGCCACGCAACCATGCAAAAATGGCCGGTCGAGCCCCTCCCCCTTACCAGCCACCCAGCATGCCGCCGACCTGTGAACCGTCTTGCGGAACTTGGACTGGTAACCGCCGGGGCCGGGAAGGGGGGGGGAATGTATTGGAGCCATCTGCTGGACTCATTTTAACCCCAAGACCGCAATCATAGAAACAGCAGGATTTTACACCTAACCTTTGGGGTACAAGTCATAGACCATAAGCGCTAGGCCACAGTGAATCATCCCACATTTATGGCCACCCCCGTTTCACCCGCCCCAGGCCCGAGCTACGGTGCCGCTCCCATGCGGCCCTTGTGCCTGCATAGTTGTGAGGGCCGGGTGGGGGAGGTAATTGTCCTGTCTGCGAGAGAAAGGGGGACCCCAGACGGCAAAGGAGGATGAGGGGTGGGTGGCCTTGGGCCCTGGGCTGACTTACCGCCAATTCTCTTGCTGACCTGCAAATTCCTGCCCGGCGCACGATGCAACCCCTTAACGACGGCATGTCCGGCACAAAGAGGGCACCAGAAAGGCAGGGGGAGGTATAAGTACCTTCCCCCCAAACCTCTGTGCGCCGCAAATGACGCGGCCCTCGCGCCGGGCTGAGGGACTCCTCCCTGGGTCCCCAGACTAGAGGGGTGATGGTGTGCCTAAGTGGCACTAAGGGGGCCGCCCTTTTAGGTGGCCCACTGCGTGAGCCGCGGGCAGCCGCAAAGTCACTGCAAGGGGGCAGGGCTTACCGTCAGAGCTACAAAGCGCCTCCAGCAGCCCTGCAGCGCGGGATGCCAGAATTGGAGCTGAGGGGGTCTCAGGCACTGAGGAGCTCCAAGGACCACCAGGCGCTCAACAAACAAGCAGTCCCAGCTGCAGGAGCCCCCCGTTGCAGAGTCGCTGCAAGGGGGCGAGGCTTACTGTCAGCACTACAGAGCACTTCCGGCAGCCCCGCAGTGAGGAAGTGCACAGGCCGCGCCCAGGCCAAGGGAGGGATTGTCCTGTGCCTATCAGCGGCAGAGAGAGGCAGGGCCCCCTCCCTTGGTTCTTCGGCATTTCAGCTGTGTACTGCTTTGCTTCTGCTAAGAACAGTTTCAGTTCTCAGCACACAGTTACCAACTGTTTATGTCTGTATAACGCACACATATCCATTTGATACCTTGGAGGGTAATGCGCTCTGATTTTGCTTCTATCTGACCGTATGTGGAGCCACCAATGACCGTGTTCTTTTCCAAATATTTAGGATGAACTACACGGAGACGTGGAAACTATAATCTGCCTTTGCATCTGCTGTATGCCTGGGGGACTGGCAACCAAAAGGCGCGTGTTCGCTGGTTTGTATAAACTCCAAGAGGACTGAGGGTCATTTTAAACTTCGCCTGTGTTAGACTTGTGTCAGGCACGGTCTACTCATTTTTACTTTATTCTACATTTAAGTGTCATATTTCAAAAATAAATAGTTTAATACGCAATGGAGAAATGTAAGGCCACATTGCCTGTGCAAGGAATGCATGGTCATTGGAAGTTAGTGAGAAAACCTGACAAGTGCACTTTAAATGAAATCGACCTATTAATTGAGGAAGTTGAATCAATTATTGGAAATAAAAGCCCCAAAGGCAAGCCTAAAAAAGTTCCCAGCAGGAACGCGAAGCGTTTGGTGCGCACACTTCCCAGCATGTTCAAAAAGAAGGAAGTAAGTAGCACTCCTCACAAGACCCGACTGAGAGCGAGATAGGTCCACTGCCACTGAGAGACTCATTACCTCCGAATGACAGTTCCAGAGATATCCCACTAGAGCCCTCTGTTTTATGTAGCAATCTGTTTACAGTTCTACAATCATCTAACAAGGCCAGTGCCACAGATGGAGAACCATTAAAAAAAAAAAAACAAGATGCCCGGGGAATATATCCCTACTTATTTTGTGAGTCTCTTGGGGACATTTAGTGATATAAAAGAGGAAATTGGGAGCTTAAAAATCATGGTTCAACAGCTGTCAGGGCTGGTGAAGCACCTGATGGGCTAACCTATTGTAATTTATGGGTGCTCGGGCAAACTGGGCAAGTACAACTGTGAAAGGCAAGAGTGGAGCCAAAATTCTCTGAATAGAGGATCGTCCTCAGCATCTAACAAGGAATGCTCATTCAAACGCAGGGATTTTGGCAGCCAGTAAATCCATTATCAAGGATAATGTTGTGTGTGCTAAAAAGAAAACTGTCCAGACGTCCAAATTTGATCTAGTAGAGCTCAAACTGGCAAATGAAAGATTGATAAAGGGGTTGGTAGCCCTAGATGTCAGGACTTGTCCATCCAATGCCTCTTCCATTCAATTTAAGAATCAAGGGGATACTAGGCATACCCACTCAAAGCAATTGCTTTATGCACAACTTGACCCTAGTTTTGACTTGGATTCCATAGATTGGCTGCATGACGTAGGCACTTCCCCCTGCCTGAATACCCAGGAGGCCATGACATTGGGGCAAAGTGAAAATAGTTACGAAGCAGGGGATACCCCCCCTATGCCAGTCGCTTCCCTTTCCTCCGCAACTCAATCGGGAAGCCAATACATACATTTTCTCTTCCACCCTACCTAGACAAGTGTGAGTGTAACATGACAGGGTTTCAACCATTTCATGGAATTAGCAGGCATTGCCTCTAAAATGAGCCTTCCTGTTTGGGGCAAACATGTTGACGGGTTTGATATTTGCCTCTTTTAGGAGACGTGGTGCACTACTGCTGTCTTTAGGGTGGGGTATCAGAACTTTTTTGTACCAGCTATTGCCAACCCACACTGGCACCCTTCTAGGGGCCTGATAGTGTGGGCAAAAACTTCACTTAAATGCAAGATAGAATAGAGGTAGATTCCTCGGATATACTAGGTCTGCGACTGTGCATATATAAGCATACCACTGTTGAAATTTATAACGTAAATGCCAGGGGGATGCGACGAGGTAGAGCTTCGCTCAATTTGGCAAACCTTGGAAACGCTTGGGAAACTAGAAATAGGCCCGCATATATCATCACAGCTGGTGACTTTAATAGCACATTTGAACCCCTAGACAGTAACGATGTGCCGCTCACTGCAGACGAAAATGAAAGCTGGGGTATTCCATAGCTCAACCATCCTCCCATAAAAAGGTGGTCTGAAATGGAACTCCAGCTCAAAGCTCTAACACTAGAGCATGGATTAAGGGCGCTAAATGGCAGAACATGGTCTGATAGAAATGGGGCACCAACATATAATAAACCCCCTTAGGAAAGCCACATAGATGATATATTAATGGGTCTAAGGCTGTGGTCTTGTGTAGATGACACAATTGTCGAAGACAGTACAGAACGTGACCATAATCCCCGCTGCATCATTCTGAGCCCTCTGTGGGAGAAATTCACGACTAACGCTCAACCGCGATATGTCAACAAGGACTTACAGATTGCCAATAATAGACTCCATCTTAAATGGAGTCAGATAGTGGTACGTACAAATGTCCTATCCTCCATTGAGAATGATCTATCTAGCACTCTGTTGAGACATGAGAATGCATTGTCTCATAGGGACAGCCTTCAGGAAGCTATAATCATCCACCTAGGATTTTTTAACCACCTCACTGATTATTTTTTGGTCCCTAACATCAAAACAGTGATCAGGCCCAAGAATGCCATATGGTATAACGCAGAATGTCATAAATTAAAATCTAGACTTACAGAAGTTATCAAGAGTAAAAAACCAGCCAAATACCCATTGTGCACAAAGCTTAGAAGTATGCCCAGTTAAAAGCCAAAGGAGAATGAGAAGAAGAAAGGTGGCGTGTTCTTCTATCTGCTTGCCTTGAGAGATATATGACCAAGTTTTGGTCGGTGGGGGGTTGGGAAAGAGGCGCCACAATGGCCCAACAGGTAAGCCACATTATGCCCGAAGCATGGGCCGAGTACTTTCAAGCCCTTTACGATGACACATTATCTGATAATCTTAGTGAGGGGCCAGCTAGAGTAAATACAGTACAGATGGATCTCACAGTGACATTTGACCTGCAGGATGTAGAAAGTGCTATAGGGTCAATTGTGCAGGTGAAAGCCCCAGGCCCGGAAGGCATCCCTGGCAACATTTACAGTGCTGAGTATAGTCTACTCTTGAGCAATGCAATTGGCAATGGTGCCTCTATCCCTGAATCCTGGATGGTTGCTGAGGTGGTACCTCTCTACAAAAAAGGGGGCCTCAATTCACCATCCAGCTACTGACCAATTAGTTTAATTGATTCTACAGAAAGTCTTCTGTCGGATTGTTCTGCATATGGTCTGTACATGGATCGATGACAACCAGATCCTCTCACCATTCTAAACAGGCTTCAGGGATACAACTATCACCGTGTACCAAGTATTCAATTTTCTACTATTGTACTGGAAGACAGTGCTAATTGGCAAAGGCCACTTGTATGTCGCCTTTGTCGACTTGAAGGCTGTATTTGACTTGCTTCCCCGGCAAAAACTGTGGCAGGTGTTAGAGCAGTTCGGAATGCCCCTGAACTTACTATCAATCATTATCCAACTACATGAGGACAATCATGCCAGTGATAGAGCGCCATGCTCTCGTAAAATTTGTAGGGGTGCATCATAATCACCGTTAGTTCGCATCCGCATATATTCAGGCATATATAAATGAGTGGCTAGTAAAATGTAATTTGAATTGCACTATTAGAGTGAATAAGAGAGTAGTCGTGTTATTATAATCATGCAAATGTAGTGCAGTATTGAATTGTGTTTAAAATGATGCATAGATGATTTAGTTTATGTGCAGCTGAGATGCAATAGTTAACGTGTATGATATTAAAATTGCACGTGTAGTTATGTTTTGCTTATGAAATGTATGAGCCTCTGCTTAAAGAAGTAATTAAGAATTGTGTGTTTAAATTGTGTAAAGGCCTGACTGCATATACGCCAAGAAAAGGCCTGTTCGTTCTTATGTTAGCTTATTTGGGAGGCAGAGAAGGTGTTCTCAGGGAAAGGCTCTCTGGGCACAGTTGGTAGATTTGTACAGAGAGAAAGTCTGTTGAAATGTATCTTCTGTTGCAGGTGCAAGGACAAATGCCTCGTTAGCGAAAGACTGGCTCTTTGTTTCAAGAGTTAGGGTGGTGGGAGGCATTGAGATGGGCGTATACTCGAATGTAGGGATGATACTTTCAGCGGAGAAGGTGCCTGGGACTCAAGGTCGCTGTAACCGTCCTGGATGAAGTAAGAGTTTCGATGGAAAAGTACGAGAAGGAAGACCTGGCCGAAGAGGCGTGACAAGGGCGTGTTCAATTGTATGTGGATTTTGTATTAGGGACAGTGCCCCGAGGGGGGAGAGAAGAGAGGAGGTAGAGGAGACCAGAGAGAAGGGGAAAGAGAGAGATCTATTAGGAAGGAGCATCTTAGAACAAGTTCAAAATGCTAAGTGAGTGCACTTCTTAGGTAGTCTTCACAGCTGACACCTTTTCTTTTACTCTTGCCTGGGAAATTTGTTAAGTAGGTATGTCACCTTAGTGATAGAGTAGGGACAGCTAATGGTTTTACGCTTATTTAGGTAAATGAAGAATAATATAGAGATTGGAGCAGTTATTGTTTGTTTAATACTTCTGGAGCTAACGATTCTTCTTATTCTGAGTCGGATGAGACTCCTGCGTAGGATGATGTTTGTATTAGTGCCCATCTACTTCTTTAACCTCGTGTTGAGGTGCTTGCATGTGCAGTTATTCTTGGCTGTAATAAACCCACAAAATTGAATTCGGAGTCAGTGGTCTTTTAAGGTAAACTGGATTCTAAGTTGTTGCATAACCAAAAAGGATATTCTTCCCTTCACACTATTCAGCAGGTAAAAAGATCCTGGCGACCTGAAGATTCTTAGAGGTGATAAGATAAGAATCAGCTTTATCACCAGTGTTCGCTGGGGGGAACAGGGACAACTTATGAAGCAAAGTCCAATCAAAAAGGGGGTGCAGCAAGGCTGCGTACTTGCCCCCACCCTTTCTTCCCTCTATTTAAATGAGGTAATTCAGTTCCTTGTGGCCGAACCAGCAGACGCTCCAACTCTGGCAAATGAGGAGATATCGATACTAGAGTTTGCCAATGATACTTTATTAATATCCCAGACACCAAAAGGGCTGCAAACCCTGTTGCTACATTTTGAGGAGTTTTGTTCCTTCAGGGGCTTGGAGGTTAATGCTGCGAAGAATAAGTATATGGTAATAAGACAGCATAAATCATAAAAAGGGAAGATGCATTTTGGTGGTGAGGAGCTTAAAAGGGTAGACGCCTTTGAGTATTTAGGCATCAAATTATCGACTGGCATGTCATGGAAACACCACAAAAATAAAGCTACTTTAAAACACAAGCAAATAACAGGTGCTATATTGAATGAGCACTGTCTGGCATGTACCAAACCAATAGCACCTCCTCTGCAGCTTTATGACTCTAAAGCTGTGGCTGCGACATTCTATGGAGCGGAATTATGGGGGTTTTCTAGCTTGACAGGCATGATTACATCTGAGCGCAACTTTGCTGTCCCTATCACCTAGCACCCCTTCTTACCCGCTTGATTTGGAATTAGGTAGGAAAAACATTGCTGATAAAGCCAGGCTCAGGCCAATTCTATTCTGGCTAAGAACAACCCCTGAATTTATCAGTTATGTAGAGGCGTTTCAGGATATAATCAGATTGAACAGATTCACAAGATCAAATGGTGTAAAAACGTTAGAAAAACCCTTCTTTTCCCTAGGTTTGTGTAGCTATTGGGAGCAACCATTTGTTTAGATTAGGAGTTATTGCTTAAACTATCTTATGTACTTGTTTTATGAAATTAATTTTTTTATCGTTTTTTGCTTTTATCTTTAGTGGTGGTTTTAAGGATGTATTTATTCGAAATAAACATATTATAATTTAATTCGCTATTGTGTATCGAGTAGAAACCAATTCAAATAGTGAAATATGTAGAGTGAAAAATGGGTACCAAGGAAACCTATGTGTTTCTGAAATGGGCACAAGATATGGAATTTAGGAGCACTGGTTATTTATACTTCTCTGAATGTGCGGGGACTCAAGCAAGCATGTGATTCAGAGAGCATTTTTAAAAATGTTTTCTTTCTTACACACTGGCATACATTTGGAAGGCACTAATGCAGCAAAACCCAATTGATAATAACAAATGTTCTACTTTTCTAAGTTCCCACATGTCATCCAATAAAAATGGTACCTCACTTGTGTAAGTAGGCTTAGAGCCCGCGACAGGAAACGGGCCAAATGCAACATAGACACATCACATTTTTCCACTGAACCTGACCCTTTTTTCCAATGTGGGTAGCTGTGGATTTTGGCACACATTTTCCTCACATTTCTGCGATGGAAAGTTCTGGGATCTGCTGGGAGCCACAAACGTCCTTCTACCTAGCATTCCCCCAAGTGTCCTGATAAAAATAGTACCTCACTTGTGTGTTTAGGCCCAATGTCTACGATAGGAATTGGCCCACAACTTGGACACATCACATTTTTCCACAGAAAACTGACCCTTCTTTTAGCAATGTCAGTAGCTGTGGATTTTGTGCCTATCAAAGCTATACATTTATTAAAACTAAACACCGAGGGAAATTCAGGGTGGGGTGACTTGTATGGCTGTCAATGGGCTTTCTCACCCTGAATCCCGTGACTATAAACACATACTTTCCTCATATTTCTGTGATGGAAAGTTCTGGAATCTGTGGGGAGTCACACATTTCCTACCACCCAGCATACTCCCAAGTCTCACGATAAAATTCGTACCTCACTTGTGTGAAAAGACATAGCTGCGCAACACAAAATAGTGCAAAACGAACATGGTCACATTACATTTTTCCACTGAAAAATTACCCTTATTTTGCTATATGGATAGCTGTTAAAATTGGACCCTAGCTCAGCAAGCTCCTAGGGAAAACTACCAAATTTGTACATTTATGAAAATTAGACAACCAGGGGAGTCAATGGTGCAGTGCCTTGTGTGGCTATCACCAGGTGATTTTAGCCAGAAGCCTTTGCAAACCTCAAACTATGACTAAAACACACACATTTCCCACACATTTCTGTGAGGAAAATTTCCAGAATCTGTGGGGAGTCACACATTTCCTACCACCTAACATTCCTCGAAGTCTCCCGATAAAAATTAAGCCTCACCTGTGTGGGAAGGCCTTGTGCCCACGACAGTAAAGAAACCCAAACGCAACATAGACACATCACTTTTTTACACTGAGAACTGACCTTTTTTTGCAAGTTGGGTAGCTGTGGCTTTTGGGCACTAGGTCAGCCAGCACTTAGGGAAATCTAGCAAACCTGCTCATTTTTTAAAACTAGACAAACAGAGTAGTCCAGGAGTGCATGACTTGTGTGGCTCTCACTTGGCAATTATACCCAGAAACCCTTGAACACATCAAACTTTGGTAAAAAACAGACATTTTCCTCACATTTCTGACAGAAAGTTCAATAATCTATGGGGAGCCATGAATTTCTTACCACTCTGAGTTGCCACATGTATTCCAATAAGAATGGTAACCCACTTGTGTGGGTGGGCCAAGAGACCATGACACAAATTGCACTAAAGTGCAATGTTGAGAGATAAGCAATAGGGGTAGCTGCGTTATTTCTGGCTGTGGTGCACACATGCAAACCTGCAAAGTACAGACAGTTTTGAAAACTAGTCAATGGGTAGATTCCAGGGTGATGTGCATTGCATGGATCCTACAAGGTTTTTCTACCCACAATGCCCTACAAACCTCAAACTTTGCAGGAAATCATGAATTTTCCTTACAATTCTTTGATGGAAAATTTTGGAATACGCAGGAATCCAATTAATTACTACCACTCAGCGTTACCCCACTTGTACCGTGAAAGGAACCAATCAAACCAATGTCAATGAGAGTCCGACTTAAAAATTAGCAGGTTTGGTAGGTTTCGCTGGGTGGTGGCATACACAAGCCCCAAAATCCACACCTGCGCACATTGCTAAACCACAGTGGTTTTCAGTGGAAAAATGTAATATGCCCATGTTGTGTCCTTAGAGCTTTCCAATAGTGGGCGCTACAGCCACCCACATAAATTGGGGTCCATTCTGATGTGGAAAAATGGAAATTCTGGGTTGTTGTGCAATTTGTGGATAGCAACCAATTTCAGAAATATCCATCACAAAATGTAAATAAAAGAGTGATCTAAGCCATTTAAGCAATCTTTCAAGTTTTTCAGGGCATTGTAGGAAAGTGAGTGGGATAAATGCAAGTTATACCACCCAAGACACCTGTGGGTGTTCGGTTATCTAAAAAATGAAGGGTTGTTACTGCACTTTCAAAGTAAAACCACGTCTCGTACAGGTTGGTTTTGGCACCTCCAGAAGTGCTAGCTTCAAAAAACAAATACTAATCATATATTTAGAATATTGAAACTAAGCCCACTGCAGCTCAGCTATAAAGTCATGAGAAGGCACCATCTGCTCTATAGGTCATTCACACACCATTTGCACACTACACATGATTGACATACCACCAGCCATTGATTCAATCCCAAACATCAGTGCACTCACATGAACATACCACAGCCATTCAAGGGTCCATCACATTCATCTGCCAAAGACAATATCCCCAATCAAACCAACTCTCACCCAGTCATTTATCAACTTGCAAAGAAAACACCAAAAGCAAATCTCTACACATGTATGATGAGAAATATAGACTGTTGGTGTGTCAACAACCTTCACAACGAAAAAGAAATTTGACTACATTTTTGCTAATTGTCAAGCATACACCTACGTTGACATTCTGAGCATTATTGAACGTGTGCTTAGTAAACCTTTACTAATGGCTCCCATGACAGTCACATGAGGCCCGGGAACACTTGTCTTTCATGCACCCTTTGCACGCTCACTGTCCTAAATCCAACTACTTCAAGTTTGCGGATGCAAGTTCGGGGTGTTCAAGATTGCATTCCAGGGCCCACAGTCCTTGAACTGAGCAAGCTTATCTATCTTTGAAACTAAGGCAAACATGCTGGGGAAGAATGCCTAAGTTCCCTAAAGAACATGTCCTAAACTACGAAGAACGTTAGTTTTTGATATACATGGTAGTCGGTGAGAATGTGGCATATGTCCCGTCCACTGTTATTTGCAGTACTGTGACTGTAATGCATTTGTTAAACAGCAAACAGAGTATCTACTAAGTTTTGACAGGGGATGAACAAGGGAAGCAGGACAAATATGTAACCCATACGTGTAGCATTGTGTGCAGAGTTCTCTGTAATGTATTTTTTGTTTGTAAAGAGCAATATCCCCAGGGAGGGTATCCTGCTGCCGACACAAGAGCAGTCAAGGCTGACCCATGGACTCACCTAGTTAAAGAGTCGAGTGTTCAGCATCATTTGGAATGAAATCATTTAAAAGGCAGCACAGATGTGTAGGGGCAGGGCATTCCACCCTTTCAAAGCAAAGTATTATGAGCCACTACTGCTACTTCAGGTGTTACATATGCATGGAATGTGTGCATTTATGAGCCTGGCTGAGCAAAGGTGTCTGGACGTTTTCTGAAATGGTTGGTTTTGAGGTATGCTGGGCCAGTGATGTGTAAGGATTTAAATGTGTCAGTAGATGGAGAGACATTGAAGCTGTTTGAGGTGCAGGGTGTTCTCGTGGTGGGGGGTTGAGGGGGAGACTGGCTGCTGCGTTCCTTATTGTTTGGAGACATCTGCTTAGGTGAGTGAGGGAGTAATTCAGGATCAGAATGAGTGTTGGTAAAAATGAATTAATGTCATTTGTATCTGTACTACCTTGACTATCTGCCTTCTACCTATGCAGTATCCATGTCAAGGCACTCCTAGCTTAAGCTTTTCCTACCTTTTAATGCCTCTATCTCCTTCCACCAAGTGAACCTTTGCTAGTGCCTTCCATTGTTAGCTACTTGAAGCTCAAGTGTCTTTCATGTACCTTCAGCACACTCACTGTGTGAAATGCAACTCTTTCCAGTTTGTGGATGCAAGTTGGGGGTGTCTGAGACTGCCTTGCACGGCACACAATCCTCGCCCTGGGTGAGCATATCTACCTTTGAAACTAAGGCAAATGTGCTGGGGAAGACTGTCTAAGATTCCTAAACAGCACTTCAAAAACTAGTAAATACTTTACGTTATTGCCACACAGGGTATTCAGCAAAAATGTAGCTTATGTTCCGTTCACCATTATGGGGAGTGTAGTGCCTAAATTGCACTGCCACTTGGAGAAGGGAACACCCACCACATTTTGATGGCAGATAAAGGTGTCAAGTAGGCGATAAGCAAGTCCATGATTTCCTCAAGTAGAGGAAAACATTTTCAATGGCTGCTTGCTTAGTGAAGTAGTGGCCCATGAAAGGTATGTATCCATGCACAGCCATTGAAAGGTATATGTTACGGCAGCTCCACCTCAGTCAATTTCCTAATACTTCACTTTTGTATGGTACAACATAAAGCAAATAGGAAAACACAGGCTGGTTGAGATGGGCACTGGGAACAGTAACAACAACTCTCCTACTTCTTTCCTTGCTTAGAGCAGCCTCTGCAATAACAACATGGTTGAGTCCTTTTAGCTGTGACAGGAATGATGTCTGCAAAGTATCGACCCTGCAGCGTTGCTACGACTCCCACAGCATATGAAGCGGAGGCTGCTGATTCTGTAGCATTAAGACTTTCAATGACTGTCAACTGAAAGACAAGGAAAGACATGAGTTTTCTCATGGTGGTCTGATGATAAACAACATATGCATTGTATGTTGTCATCCGGATCATGTGGGTAAACAGCTTCTTATACACTCACTTTGTGTAGCAGAAGAACCTGGTCATTTTTGTCCATTCCGCCCATGTACTTGTTGTAATTGACTATACAGATGGGCTTGTGAACTTCAGCCATGGGGCCCCAAACCATGATGGGGAAGTGCTCTCATCACAAATTGCAGTGAGCACATACACATCACTCCTATTAGAGAACTTGGCTGCAAGTAGTTCGTTGGAACGCAACATTGTGGTCTGGAGTTTTTGGAGCTTCTAACAAACTAGCTACAGCAGGAATTCTTTGTGGCAGCAATGATCTGTACTGCATGCTTAGTGCTAGCTTTGTCCCTGAACAGCTCTACCCCAGTATAGAAGTTGTCCACATAATGGTTATAACCTTTGAGAAATAGTGGCTGGACAAGCTCCCATACAATCCTTCTCAGGGTTCCTAGTATAGGAGGGCAACCTACAGTGTTGAATGTGCAGTCCATCTCAATACACGCTCTCAAACTGTATGCATAGCCTGTACAGCTCTCACACAACATTTACAACTTAATGCCATAGCAAGTACTATTGCTTAGAACCTACTGCCTGAACAGCTTTCACCCTTTGTAGAGGATCAAGGACCCCTCAATGACTATATTCTTTCCAGGAGTATAAATCTCTGGAAACCTAGCATACAAATGTTCAACAACAGACGGAATTTTGAACAGCCTGCCATGGTCTGGATGGTCCCCGGAAAATACAGCAGAATTATCTTGAAATGCAGCATGTGCTGCAATTGCAAAAACGATTTATGCTCATCGACAATGCGAAGATGGGTGTTACCCAAACCTTGTAAGTAGACCAGTAGGACTGCAAGGTTGGGTTTTTCACTAACCCCATTTTGAGCATAAGGCTCAAAAAAGTCTTCAACTCCTCAAGTGAAGTGGGAGTCCACTGATGTGCCCTAGAATGTGTCCCTAGAGTGCATCAATGCTCCCTGAGAAATTGTTCTGCACACAAACTTGTCACTCCGTCTGTGCTTGCTGCAGCACGTGCCTACTTTCTGGGTTGGTGTACCCTACTATGGTTGCTCCACTGCACAGACTGTGCTTGTGTGGGACATCATGACTACCATCATCATGCACAATAGAATCTCTGGAAGTTGAGACAGCAGATGGAACTTCACAGACAGAACAATCACTTCAAGATTCGGTTCTATTTAACTCTCCCACCGATGCCGTCTCAGTATCTGGTACTGCATCAGAGCTGTCCTCCTTAACTCAAGTTAGGGCCTGGGCAGCAGTCATCGACCTAGACGTCATCTCTGCTGACTGGCTAACAACTTCCTTCTAAAACACTGTCCTTCGTAGAAGGCAGAAGTATTGTTCTAATACTGTCAGTTGGTGTGTGTGTCTGTGAGATGTGTGCAACAGTAAATAAACACAAAATTACTTATCTTTATTGCTGAAGCTTCAGGTTCTCCAAAGTCACTAAAAAAACACACAAAAAAGACATAGTATTATATCACCTTGCCATACGCCCAATACCACATCATACTTGTGTCATGGATTCTGCAAACCTTTATTGTTGAGGGAGCTGTTTTACCTTTGCCAGCATAAAACTAATTTCCTATAGCCAAAATCTGCCTATGATCTCAAGAAGCACACATTCACATAGTAGACCCTGCAAATTTGTGCGCAGGTGTTCTCCTTGTGAAAGCTCAGAGTGCTATTACCAGGGTCACTGGAATTATGCAGCAGGAGAGCACTTAATTATATAACAAGGTTGACTAAATTATGGAGCAAGAAATGGCAATTTAGTTGGCATAATGCTGCACTATTTTTGATGGTATTACTTCATTATTTTGTGATTTAAAATCATGATTATACTGCCTGGGCAAAGATTTCAACTCATTAGAACCAGTAGATCAACGAAACACAGAATAAAGTAAATGAAAGATGACCAGTCAACCCTTGTGCATGGTCTCCCACTGTGTGCGACACGTCGCCACAGTTGTAGTCACTTTTGATCCGCTAGAGATACATTTTTTAAAAATAAGTCTGCTGATTATGCAGGGTTGATAGCTTATATGGCATTTTCATTATCAATGTGTTTTCCCCTGGGGGGCGGCACAAAAGCCCCCAAAGTAATAACACACATATAAAAAACAGTCACATAATCTATAATTCCTGCATATTTGCAGATTTATATAAAAACAAAGTAGCTCAAACAGATCTAACGTTACTAAAGGGGAGCAACCCCTGTCCTGTCGGCCGACCCCTACTGGCATTTTTCTGTTTTTTTTAAGTATGTGGTTTCCCCTGGGGACCAAAATCAGCTCCCCCCAGGGAAAACACACATTTCCTAAACAAATTGGGGCCACAGGAGTCGGCCCATATGCAAGAAGGACTGACCTCCTGACAATGTTATCTTAATTTAAAAAAGTATATATATATACATTTTCTACTTCCACTGGGGATGCAATTTCATTCCAAGTGGAAAAACACTTTAAACTGTTTTTTTTTTTAATTGTCCCACTGGCAGGGGGGTGGGGGAGAGATGGGGAAGGGCCTCCCCTCCAACCACAGGTTCCTGATGGACTCTTTGGTTTCCTGCCCGTGGATCACGGCACAACCATGATCCACAGCCAGGAAGCAGTTTCAGGAATGCATTGTTGCAAAGGGGAGACTTTCCCCTTTCCAACGAGGCCTCCCTGAAACCTGGGGAGGACATTTTTACTATTTATTCCCTACCGGAGCAGGAGAAAGCACCCACCAGCTGCTGCTCCGATGGGGAATCTGTGACATTAGTGGGCTTTGCTGCACGCTGATGTCACAGATGGGGATGGTAGGCAGAGGCTTGTGCAGTAGCAAATCTGCATCTCCCCCGCCCTATGTTAAAAAAAAAAGAATCCTCAGAGACAAGCACCACAGGATCCTTTCTAGCCCTCCTTAGTGTCAGACAATGGATGACAGCTGCAATGGAGGAGTGCGGGGGTCGGCCATTAACTGACACCTGCATCAAAGTGGCTAATATGCAGACATGAAATAGGTCTAGCTACATAATTAGAAGAGATAGGACAAGGTAAAGGGCCACGTATTTAGGAAAACCATTATGCAGGTAATTGAATCAAGAAGGTGACGAACCACCTTAACACCGAAACGCCGCATCGGCAGTTTGTTCTTTGTTTTTATAATAATGTATTTTATTAAAATGTCAAAATATTGACTAATGTTTTTAAATTTGGGCACAAATTTTGTGCTATACTATTGTATATACAAAAACAAAAACTTTAAATAAAAATTGGATCTACATAGCATTCCTTTTGAAATTGTATGATTTATCTGTATACACTTTTCTGTATTATGTTTTTCAATATATATATTTGTAAGTTTAGCAACCTAGAAATTGAGTATTTGAGTTTTGATCACGGTTCTACCATATCTGGTCTGCTAGTTGGGTTATAGCCTTTTCAGTTTGAAACAGTGGGAAAAGGGAACCTTTTTGTTGTTTAAGAATGTATAGTTGTACCTGCAGGAGTTTCACAACAGTGCAGCATTTGATTTCAGTCTAAAGAGACCCTGGAAGACTCCAGAAGCTGTTCTACACCTTCTGGAGCACCCACTCCCTTTACTCACACAATGGGTAAACTGGATGAGCAACAACCTAAAACTAGCTTTCAAGGACAGAAAAGGATGGTGCACGAATTGAGGAGCACTGGTCATTAGAGTGCACAGCGGGAAGAGGACATGGTCTCTGTGTTGAAGGCAGGCCTTGCTGGTATAAGAATAAAGTTGGACATATGCAAAGTGTAACATATTCAAGTTACACTGGATACAAAAGTGACAGGTTAGACTGGACAGAGCAAAGCATCTCTGATTTTGAAGACACAGGGACGTCAATTTCCTGCTCCATTCACAAACTTGAATCACAGATGTTGCAGCTCCGGAAGTGAGGGCATGGTGAAATAATATTCATTTACTTCGTTAGCACTGCTGCTGTTAATGCAATGGGCCTCATGGAGAGGAAGGGAACCAATCCCTGAACTGAGGTGAATGCGATCAGATGGAAAAAAGGTGGAGAAACAGTGATAGAATAGGGTGACTGATAGTGATGTAGTCTCTGACTCCAGGGTAGCTTGGGAGATGTCAGTGGGATGTGATGTAAATCATGTTAATTGAATTACCACATAGGCCCTCATTACAATGAGAGTCGGAAAGCCTCCGACCGCAGGTCAGAGGATTTCTGGGCCTCATCGTGGTTTCAGTTTCGACTGCCGCATTACGATGCAGATGGTCAAAACTGAAACCAGTCTGTTATTCCGTCTGGATTCTGATGGGCTCAAGGAGCCCGTTGGCCAGTCGGAAGCCTGCCCGTAATCCCTAAAGACGGCATTTCCGCCATAAGGATTATGGTGTCGGTTTCCGACAGGCTTTCCATGTCGGGCTTTCCGACATGGAAAGCCTTTCGTAAAGCAACATTGGGGGCCTTGGCAGGGCCTCCTTCACCCTGCAGCATCCGGTTGGGGGCCGACGAGGCACATATGGTGCCCCCTTGTTAATCCCTGCACCGTGTGGCAGACACCCCGAGGTGCGTGCCACGCGGTGCAGCGATGAACAGATTCTGCCATTTGGCTATGGGAGCTTGTGCTAGGGCTGGTTTACGGCCGCAACACAAGCTCCTATAGACAAATGGGAGTCTGCGACCACACTATGTGCGGTCGCATTGTAATCGTGGCGCCCGCCCGACATCGTAATTAGGCCCATAGTCTCACTGCAAATTTCAGAAGTTACTGTTTTATCTGTAACATAAGACATCAAGCATGGAGACTAGTGAGGTAGTCAGGGAAGACCTCAGTGTTGCACGGTAGGGGTGTTCCTCTTGGCAGAGTTATGTGGAGCCTGCAAAAGGCATATATTATTCACTAGGCTGGTATACTATAGGGGATACATCTGTATTGCAAATAAACCATAGTGTCCTGCAATCAGGGTGTCTGACTGGCCTATAGGGCAATCTGGCAGCGATAGAAGGGCTGGATTAACAGGTCAGTGTGTGGGATGCTTGTTCTGGCATGGTTCTAGGAGGAGGAATGGGCATGTTTTCATTGAAAGCTGTGGAGTTATCATGAGAGAGATGGGCTGGATTAAAGAGAATAGAAGGAGTAGTTAAGGTGCACTTTTGCATTGCAGGAGATGGTGACACTAGACAGGTGGGCAATGAATTAGGGGAGGTCAACAATTGATTTGAATAGCGAATATGACTAGTAAGAAGGGAAGCAGCTAGAATACTAGGGAGGGCAGCAATTAAATGCACTAACTCTGAATTTAAGGGTAATTAACAATCCTGTAAAGACCAGGAAGGTTGTTGCATACCTGTAGAGACATTTGCGTGGAAATGAGGGTGTCACATGTATGATTCTTCACACTAATAATTCAAAGGAGTGGTTATGCAAATTAACAAAAATGTGGTTTCTCTTTTGGGTAAAGAGATCGCATGCTTGAATAGTATAAATGGTGTTGTACACAGTAGAACAGCAGCTCACAGGGTAAATGTTTATGGCCCAAAAGTGGATGACATGACATTCTATGATGATGCGACAATGAAGTGCTAGAGGTTTCATGGCTACAGGTGAAATGACATGGTACTTCAGCACAAAATCCTAACTTTACGACTAAAGGCCCAATTCACAAAAGTAATCTGAGACAAAATCTTAACTTTACGACTTTCGGTATTCACAGAAGGCATTTAGGAGTACTAAAGTTAGGATTTTGTCTCAGTTAAACTTAAGTTTGTCTGAAGTTTAACTTAAGACCAAAACTTAAGATTGACTGAGACAAAATTCTATCACTGATGTCACTGACCATGTCATGAATGATGTAATATGTGACGTCATCAGCAGTGCATTGCGGGGGCGCGAGTTATAGTTAGCTCAACTAACTATAACGACCGAATTTCTCTGGTTTTGTGCGTGTAAAATGTCCAACTACCTATAACGTCCCTGAAACCTGTGGTTTTTTCAGTGAATTTCTAAGGTTTTTTAAATGCTAATTTCTAACTATAATGTCCCTGAAGCCTATGTTTTTTTCAGTGAATATCTAAGGTTTTTTAAATGCTAATTTCTAAGTATAACGTCCCTGAAACCTATGGTGCGTGACTAATTGAAGGAGTGCATGCATAATGGCTGAGTGATTGTATAACTGCAATGGTAGTGTCTGGGTGATTGGAGGAGTGCATGGGAAGTGCCTGGCTGATTTTGTAAGTGCTTGGTTACTGCCTGGGTGATTGCATGAGTGCACAGGTAATGTATGGGTGATTGAAGAGTGCATGGGTAATGCTTGACTGATTACATTAGTTTATGGGTAATGCCTGGATGATTGCATGAGTGCATCAGTAGTACCTGGGTGATTGTAAGAGTGCAAGGATAGTGCATGGTAATTTTATAAGTGCTTGGGTATTGGTGGAGTGATAGGATAAGTGCATAGGTACTGGCTGGGTGTTTGGAGGAGTGCATGGGTAGTGCACGGGTGATTGGAGCAGTGCATGAGTAGTGCCTGGGTTATTGCATGAGTGCATGAGTAGTGCATGGGTGATTGCAGGAGTGCATCGGAAGTGCCTGGGTGATTTTGTAAGTGGATAGGTATTGTTTGGATGATTTTGTAATTGCATAGGTTTTGCCTGAGTGATTGCATGAGTTTATGGGTAATGCCTGGATGATTGCATGAGTGCAAGGGTAGTGCCTGGATGATTGCATGAGTGCATGGGTACTGCCTGCATGATTGGAGGAGTGCAAGGATAGTGCATGGTTATTTTATAAGTGCATGGGTAGTGACTGGGTGATTGGAGGAGTGCATGGCTACTGGCTGGGTAATCGAAAGAGTGAATAAGTAGTGTCTGGGTGATTAGAAGAGTGCATGGGTAGTGCATAGGTGATTGGAGCAGTGCAAGGGTAGTGCCTGGGTTATTGCATGAGTGGATGAGTAGTGCTTGGGTGATTGGAGGAGTGCATGGGTAGTGCCTAGGTGATTTTGTAAGTTCTTGGTTAATGCCTGGGTGATTTCATGAGTGCAGAGGTAATGTATGGGTGATTGGAAGAGTGCATGGGTAATGCCTGACTGATTGCATGAGTTTATGGGTAATACCTGGATGATTGCATGAGTGTATGGGTAGTGCCTGGGTGATTGTAAGAGTGCAATGGTAGTGCATGGTGATTGTATAAGCGATTGGGTATTGGTGGAGTGATTGGATAAGTGCATGGGTACTGGCTGGGTGATAGGAGGAGTGCATGGGTAGTGCCTGGGTTATTGCATGAGTGGATAAGTAGTGACTGGGTGATTGGAGGAGTGCATGGGTAGTGCCTGGGTGATTTTGTAAGTGCTTGGTTACTGCCTGGGTGATTTCATGAGTGCAGAGGTAATGTATGGGTGATTGGAAGAGTGCATGGGTAATGCCTGACTGATTGCATGAGTTTATGGGTAATACCTGGATGACTGCATGAGTGTATGGGTAGCACCTGGGTGATTGTAAGAGTGCAAGGGTAGTGCGTGGTAATTTTATAAGGGCTTGGGTATTGGTGGAGTGACTGGATAAGTGCATAGGTACTGGCTGGGTGATTGGAGGAGTGCATGGGTAGTGCACGGGTGATTGGAGCAGTGCATGGGTACTGCCTGGGTTATTGCATGAGTGGATGAGTAGTGCCTGGGTGATTGCAGAAGTGAATCAGTAGTGCCTGGGTGATTTTGTAAGTGGATAGGTATTGTATGGATGATTTTGTAAGTGCATAGGTAATGCCTGGGTCATTGCATGAGTGCATGGTTACTGCTTGGGTGATTCTATCAGTGGAAGAGTAATGTGTGGATGATTGAAGGAGTGCATAGGTAATACTCGAGTGATTGCAAGACTGTAGAAGTAATGTCTGGGTGATTGCAGGAGTGTATGGGTACTGCCAAACTGATTAAAGGTGTGGATTAGTAATGCCTGGATGATTTTGTAAGTGCATCGGTTATGCTTCAGCGATTGAAGGAGTGCGTGAGTACTGCTGAGGTGATGTGAGGAGTGAGATGATTGAGTTTGAAAAAATGAATAACTGCAATAAAAGTGACTGTAAACATTAATTCATATTATTATGCTTATTACATTATTTCATCTTGCCTTCTGTATTGAAGTATATATCAAACTTATTGAAACTATTTTACAGTTGTTTCATTGTAAAGTAAATGTAAAATATTTTCAAACTTTAGTTTTACTTTCTGTGAAAGAGAAGAAAAAATACTGTTATTGCAACTAATATTATAGGTTTAAGAGCACAACATAATTTTAGAATTACATAACATATTCAGGTTCTCTTTTTTGCTGTTTTAAGATTCTATTGAATTTCACCATACACAGTGATTTCAATGTTGATCATCATATAACAGCGGGCAAAAAATACAATCAATAAGATTGTAAATAAAAACAAATCTCTTTTCAAAATATTTACAAGAAGTTCAACTATCTGTTTACTTTTTCAAAAATAAACACTCTCATTTACATTGCATATAATACAAAGATCAAATATATGAACTACTTCTTTCAAAACACAATTTTCCAAATGCAATATCAAAGAACAGAAATGATAATTCAAACACTAATTGTTCACATCTTCCCAATAGGCCGAATGATGTTTCCGAAATCATTTGCATTGAAAATATCCAAAATAAACTCGTTAATTCATGTTTACATCTTCCCAATAGGCCGAATGATGTTTTCAAAACTTTGGCATCAAAAATATCAGATATGAATTTGGTAATCCGTAAGGCAACCGACATTTGAATTCCAAATGGGCATCATTACAATGTGTCCATCCTTTATTGCATCTTAAATACACAGTATAGTGTCCAGATGTTGTGCTAGGTCCATCATGGAAAATAATAGCCACTGCTTTAAAAGTTCTTCCAGAAATTGACACTTGACTTGCCACAACATTTTTAATTTTGGTTTCCAATTTTCTTCCATCTGCTGTACAACGTTGTAGCATTAAAATGACATATTGTCCAAATCTTTCTATAAATAATGTTGACAACATTTCTGATTTGCAGTGAGTACATTTCATATCTTGATTAGCTGATTTGACTAATTTGTTAAAAGACACTGTTTTGCAATCTGGTATTGCCAAATATATGAATCGTTCAGTGTCTATTTCATTGGTAGAAGAAAATGAACAGTCTTCACATTTATGATGCCATCTGTAACGTACTCCAAACAGATTTTCAATTTGTATTCCTTCATCTTCCAATACTGCAAGCATAAACATAAGAAATTCTTGAGCATCTTGTTGTACATTAAGTGTAAATTGTGAAGAACCAGAACATATATCCAAAAGATGCCGAATGCCAGAAGCAGTATGGATTTTAGTTGTATCAGTTTTCAACTTTTCAAAAATATAATGTAACAAAGAACAGAATCTTTTTCTCGATTTTCCATAATTTGATGATGAAGATTTTCTAGAAAAACACGACGTTCACAATTACATTAGCATAGCAGTTGATGCCTGAACTGTTTTCTAACTCGTATCCTACAATATCATCAACAGTGTCCATTTTCATTTTCTTTACAGCCTGAACATTCTCTTGAATTGTTTACTTCTTTCCAATCTCACTAGAGTGTTTCTCATATTTCCGTTTTGGACATACTACACGTTTTTCATATATGGGATATTCACCTAAGTTAGGAGCATACAGTCTTCTTAACCGATTATACTCTCTTACACAATTTTCATCTGCACTAACCTTTTTCTCATCAAAATCAATCAAATACAATCCAGATAATAATCTTATTTGAGACAATGAAACATATGCCATACCCTCTTTAAAAACTGTACTTCCAATATTTACCAAAGCACTGTCTACACTTAAACCTTGAGATTTATGAATGGTCACTGCATATGCTAAAGAAAGAGGAAACTGTTTTCTATGAACATACAAATCTTTAACAAGCAAAAAACGAACAGCACAACGTCCAATCTGTTTTACCTCTTCAATCTGATCAAATTTAATCTTCAAAAATTCAATTCCATCTCTGTTCTGAAAATTTACATAATCAACAACTTTTCCCATTGCTCCATTCACTAAACCATTTTCAACATCTAAATTATGCCGTAATATTACCCAACAGTTTACACATACATATAAAGTCTTTTCCAAACCAGCAGTCTTAGATACAGATTTTTCCAAAGAATCTAATTTTGAATGTAATTTCTCTGACAGAAGAATAGTAACTCCTTCGTGTTCCATTTTATCAATGGCTTCCATTTTCACTATTGGTTGTTTCTCCAGTTTCAAAAGTTCTTGATTGAATGTAGAGCACTCTTGCAGTGTTGGCATTAGACAAACTGTAGACTTCTTTCTCCAATTTTTTTGTACATTATTTCAGGTGCAATATTTTCATTTGGAAACAAGTTTGTTAGTAGTCGACTTTGTAAAGCTTCTTCACCATCTTTTGTCAAGACACCAATTCTGATATCTTGAAGAATGATTCCATAATATTCATCACTTGCTTGTCGCATATTCTTAATAAGTTCTTTATATTCAAAAAGAGACCAAATGTTCACATTTCCAATACTTCCCAAAGATTTCCTAGTGTCTTCATGGACAAGTGTTTTAAAAACTGGTTGCCCTTTCACAGGAGTAAGTTGTAATAGATCGCCGAATACAATTACATATTTTCCTCCAAATAAAACATCATAATCTGTTTTTAAAATCTATTGCATTCTTAAATGTACAAAGGCAAGCATTACGTTTGAGACCATGCTCACCTCATCAATTATCAGAAGTTTCATTTTCTTTAATACTCTTGAAACTTCATAACAAGCTTCTCCAGATAGCTTGTGATATTCCAACTTATTTTCATGTTCAACTGGTAGCATCAGTAAACGTTGTAATGTCATCCCTTTAATGTTGTGTGCTGATAACCCAGATGGAGTGGCTACAACACAAGATAAATGTGATTCAGTGGTTTTCTGTAGATAACTGGTCAAAACTTTAATTAAGAAACTTTTTCCTGTACCAGCTTGACCACTGATATACATTCGAATAGGTTTAAATAATGTGCAATTGCATTCTTTTTTTCATGAAGTAAGCCATGCTCTATCTGTTGTGTAACTTGCTGATATATTTCTTTCTGTTCAATAGTTAGTTGTTCTTCCAAGTTTCCCCAACTCCATAATATCCTGTTGGGCTTGTTGCATTGCCATTTCAACTTCACTCATCGCTATTGCTGCTTCATTTTCAAGAATTGGTTGTCCTTGTGGATCTTGACTTAGTGGAGCAGAACTTTGACTATCTTGAGAACTGTCTCTAGCAATTTCAGCTGCAATACTCGTTTCTTGTTCAATCTCTTCATTCAACATTTGTACATAATTTGGAAAAACTGTGCATTCAATGCTATCTTTACATGCATTAAAAGAATCTTCATAGCACTCAAAATCTCCAAGTAATTCCATTTCAGTACGCCAAGGCTTGAAGAGTTGCAGAAGTGCTAAATAGAAAATTCCCTTTATCTACAGTATCAGAACTGAGTTTCCTATGATTAATAACATTTCCTTTGGTATGTTTTACCAAATATCCATCACATCCAATTACTGCATAATTTTCTTCATTTATATTTTCTGTAACATTTCTCTTAAAACTGTAATATTGCAGTACTTCATAGAGACATATGTTTTCCAGATGTGGACTTCTTTTAGGATAGTACATATCCAACATGTTTGTTTTAACAATATCTGTACATTCCGGTTCATTTAATGCTAAGTATTTAATTTCTTGTACAGGTTTCAATACTTGATTTCGTTTTGCAGCAAAACCTAGACTTACCCAAATGATTCCTCTTGACTTTGAATATAAACTTGCAGATGTCAACCGATCCGAACATTCGTAGGATCCAATCTCTTGATGGGAAAGCATCTTCAAACTAAAGCTGTACAATTTGTTACTAAGAGTCTTCTCTTGTGAAATTTCTTTCAACTCTGTCTTTTCAGATTTTGTTATATATGATGTAACATAACGAGCAACAGCAATTGGTTTATCTGCAACATACTGGATATCCATATGTGCATTCCACATCATCAAAATCACTGGATTGTAATCATTAATATACTTTGAATCTTCACTTCTTTTTATATTGTAAGTATTCTTTGGAGAATTTCGAGTTATAGTATGCCTCACTGCTGACATGAAACTGTTGACTCTTCTTTTGGAAATTACTGGGCGTGGGAATCCAAAACGACATTTTGTATAAAATGTTTCCTTTGACTTGTATTTCTGTCTACACTATTTCCCACATCGGTGACTTTGAAACCGTAAAACTTGTTGTCTTAAGGTATTTTCTCCTCCTGTTTTTGTAATAGCACAGGTAACATAGTCTTCAATGAAAGATAAAACAGTCTCATCAGAATCGGTTCCAAATTTAGGTGCATCCTTGATCGATAATAGCATATGTATATGAGGAGCACCTCTGGCTTGGTTCTCCTTTCTCCAAAGGAAATCAATAACTTCTCCAAGAGGTGGGTTATTTTTATTGCAGATAAAAGACATCATAGCTTGAAACCTATGATTAAAATATCTGCACACATTTACAGGATCCAAGGAACACAGTTCTCCAGCAGTCTTCAATTCAATGTTTTTAATATTTGAATTTGCTTCTCATAAAAATTCAAGTAAATCATCCCATTCGTATTCAGCACAGCTTAGCGTAACAAACCACGTAGGGGTTCCTAAGTTCCTTTAACATACATTTAAGTTCTCCGTGACGACGATACCAATACTCATTAGTACCACGTTGACACGCCATCAAATTAATCAACTGAGATTCTAAATGATCGTCTCTTTGTTGTACTTTGTCCATGAATTCCTTTGCAGAAACATGTGTAAGATGAACTCCTGTTTTTAATATGTGGTTCACTGCATATGAAAGTCCAGACAAGTCACTTTCAAACAGAAGATGAAATATATATGGAATACATTGTCGAAATCTTGGATCTTCTGAGTACAATCTTGTTGTACGATATTCTGAAGCTGGAATCTGCACGGGTCGTTCATCATATCGTCCACCTTTTCCAGTGGGGAAGAGCTGTGTGGCTTCTAAACTTCTTTCCCAAACACTCATAGGAGCTCCCTTCGCTTTCTTCATTTGGAATAATTCAATAGTATTTCCAATCACTTCTTTTGAATGTAAAGGATGTATACTATAATGTTCATCCACTTTTTCGATTTGGCCAGTTGAATTTTCTCTATCATTTCCTAAAGATATTTCTTCTTCGTCCACATGTATATTTTTATAATAAATATTGTTTTTAATAAGATATAATGTAGCTTTTTGAAGTTTGGTGACATCTACTAACTCTTGCCATATTTTCCGACTCTTTGTTGGTACACCATTAACTAGAATAACTACAGGTTCACTTTCCTCTCTCTCTACACCAACAGTTTCAATATTTTTCTTAAAATCTAAAGGTAAATACACAACTCTTCCTTTTAAACCTCTTTGTAAATCTGTTGGAGGCAGCTTACCTGTTTTAGGCTCCATACGAACAATAGCCCGAAACGGGTGCACAGATTGAAAAAGAATAGATTCATATGTATTTAAATCTACTATTTCTGAAGGAATACCTACCAACTCTAGGTTATTATGTACAGCTCCAGCTGGCATTTTATTCTCTTCTAGTTTGCTGTAACAATATTTACAAATACATTGATCACTACCCAACTCAAAACGACCTTCCACCAACAAATAAGCACCAAATTGCTCCCACTTATCATTGTTTTCCTTTTCACTTTTTAAATACACATCAACATTCCTAGTTTGACTTCTATAGTGAGTACGTCGACAACAGATACAAACATAGTTTGGTTTTTCACAACAAACTACCTTAAACTTTGTAATTTCTTCTGCAAACTTCTGAGTACTACTATCTTCCACCTCTTCTTCAACACCTACACTTATGAAACTCTCACTTTCTCTACACTCCTCTTCAGGACCAAAGAAACGAAACTGTATATCATCACAAACTTTTTTACATCCGATACTGAACCATGCAAAAGAGCAGTGTTTATTTCACTTAAACATAATGCAGGACTCTTTACATAGTACAATCTTCTTACTAACTTCTGCATTTCTGAGTGATGTACTGCTAACATTCTCAAATGATGAAAAGTACTTTGACACACTTTTCTAGAAAGAGAAGCCAGAGAA
The DNA here is from genome assembly GCA_963921515.1 of Calotriton arnoldi. Taxonomy (NCBI): domain Eukaryota; kingdom Metazoa; phylum Chordata; class Amphibia; order Caudata; family Salamandridae; genus Calotriton; species Calotriton arnoldi. The sequence continues at coordinate 56,551 of CAWUFW010001498.1, forward strand.
TGACCCTGCAAGCCAGTATATTTTCTCACTTTACAAGGATCTAGTCCTTGCAACATCTTAATCTTCTGTTTAACACTTTTTTTACCAAACTCTTGTAAGAAATTTCGTAAAATATCAATAGATTCCTGTCGTATACTACAAATACTACTACAATCCCACCTATACACTGGAGCTTGTGAACGTCTCCCTTAAACTTCTTCAGCTATTACTTCTTCTACATTTCTAGGAACCATCTTTTCTTTTTCAATTGTACAACCATTTTTAACCTCATAAGAACGACCATTGGTATCAACTGCGTGAACTTATGTATTTTGTTGAAAATAGCTCTCTTCATTAATAAAAGGTTCAGTACTAGAAGTGTGCTTCCATTCACCCCAATACATTTTGCAAAAGTTAGTTCTATTGACCAGTCTTTTTCTTTTACTTTTCTCCTTCATAAAATGCATTGTTTTATTTATTGCTGTCATTCTTTTCAAAACTAATATAAACAATCTTCTTTTCAATTCAAAAGCGTTTTCAACTACACTTTCAAACTGTTGCTTTTTCTTGTAAAATGCAGATCTTCTTTTATATTTCTTGCAATATTTCATTAAATTTTGCAGTACCCTACTTTTAAACATTCGTTTCCTAATATCCTTACACTGTTTCATCCTTCTTTCATCATAGATTATTTTCCCAAAACATGATTTTCTATTAATATCTCCTTTTTTTGTTTCCTTCTGAATGGTTGTACTACTTTTCTTTTTCTTTTCTCCATTTTCTAAATTCGTAATCTTCTTTAAAACTCTTTTAACGAATTCTTTAGTTCTCTTACCAGAAGCCTTTTGTCTTTAATATCACATGTTGTACTTTGTCTGATTTCTCCTTATCTGTTTCTTTTAAATAGTACTCTTCTCTTTCTTTTCTTTTCTTTTGATCTTTTCTTGCATACTCAATCTTTATTAATAATAATGGTGAGTATCTGAAAAGAAAGAAAAGTTTAAATACTTTCATTAAATCATTTAATATTAATAAAATAATTATATACAAATATTCTCATATATAAATAAAAAAATATTTTTAATTGCATTCCAAAAGTATGTCAGACACTACAAACAAAGGTCCAGAAAGAGGCAAGATGGGTGCAGAAAGACCGAAGACTGTGTGAAAGATACATGAGGGGTGCAAAAAGAAGCAACAGAGGTGTACAAAGAAGCAAGAGGAATGCAGAAAGAAGCAACAGAGGTGTAGAAAGAGGCAAGAGGGGTGCAGAAAGAGGCATAAAAGGTGCAGAAAGAGGCATAAAAGGTGCAGAAAGAAGCAAGACATGTACAGAAAAAAATAAAAAAGTGCAGAAAGAATGAACAGAGGTGTAGAAAGAAGTAACACGGATGCAGAAAGAGGAAACAGGGCTGCAGAAAGACCTAAAAGGAGTACAGAAAGAAGCAACACAAGCAGAAAGACACAAAAGAAGTGCAGAAAGAAAGAACAGAGGTACAGAGTCCATGTGTTCTGTCTAATTGAAAGAGTGCATGGGTAATGCCAGGGTGATTGCATAAGTGCAGGGGTAATGTCTAGGAGATTGGCGGAGTGCATAAGTAAAGTATGGGTGATTGCATGAGTGCAGGAGTAATGTGTGTGAGGTTGTATGAGTGTAGCAGTAGTGCCTGGGTGATTGGAGGAGTGCAGAGATAGTGCATGGGTGATTTTATAAGTGCATAGATACTGGTTAGGTGATTCAAAGAGTACAGGCCTAGTGCCTGGGTGATTTGAAGAGTGCAACTGTAGTGTCTGGGTCATTACATAAGTGCATATGTACAAGCTGGATGATTTAAGAAGTGCTTTGGTAATGCCTGTGTAATTGTATACTACAGCAATAATGCCTAGGTGATTCTATGACTACAGGGATAATGCCTGGGTAATTGCATGAGTGCAACGGTAGTGGCTGGGTGATTATTTAAATGCATGAGTAGTGGATACATTATTGAAAGACTGCATAGTTAATACTTTGGTGATTGCATGAGTGCAGCAGTAATGCCTGGTGTTACAGTTCATATGTAGTGCCTACATCATTGGAAGACTGCATGGATAGTAGTTGGGCATTTTCATAAGTGCACGAGTACTGGCTGAATGATTACATAAGTACAAGAGTAGTGCCTGCATGATTGAAAGAGTGGAAAGATAGTAGCTGGCTGAATGAAGCACTGTATACCTAATGCGTTGGTGATTGCATGAGTACAGAGGTAACGTCTAGGGGATTAAAGAAGTACATAGGTAAGGCCTGGGTGATTGCATGACTACAGGAGTAATATCTGGGGATTTACATGACTACATAGGAAGTGAGTGGATGATTTTATAACTGCATGGGTACTTCTTAGATGATTGCAGGACTACTCAGGTAGTTCCTGAGTGAATAAAGGAGTGCAAAGGTAGTGCCTGAGTGATTTCTTAACAGCATGACTACTGGCTGAGTGATTACATAAGTACAAGGGTAGTACCTCCGAGATTGAAATAGTGCAACAGTAGTGGCTGGGTGATTGTATAAGTGCATGAGTAGTGGCTACATGATTGAAAGAGTACATGGGTAATACCTTGGTGATTGTATGGGTGTATAGGTATTGCCTGGGTGATTGCATGAGTGTAGCAGTAATGCCTGAGTGATTACAACAATGCATATGTACTGCTTGGATTATTAGAAGACTGCATGGGTAGTACTTGAGTGTTTTTATAACTGCATAACTGTTGGGCCTAGCAAAATATAAAGCAGCAGACTATTACATCACTGAAATACAAGTCTCTCCATATTTTTAGAAGCATGCATACATATGTCTCTACGTTTTCAAACCAACATCATATCTAAAAGAAATATGTATACAATATTTTATAACTCTATGAGTACTACCTGGGTGATGACAGAAGTACTAAAGTACTACCTGAGTTATTACAGGAGTGCAAAGGTAGTGCCTGGGTGATTTTATAAGGGCATGAGTACTTCTTGGCTGATTGCACGACTACTGAGTTAGTGCCTGAGTGAATAAAGGAGTGTTAACATACTGCCTGGGTGAATTCTTATCAACATAGGTACAGCCTGCATGATTGCATGACTGCAGAGATAGTACATAAGTAGTGCCTGGGTGATTGCATAACTGCAGGGGTAATATTTGAGGGATTACTGGAATACATAGAAAGGGAATGGGTGACTTTATAAATCCATGAGTACTGACTGAGTGATTACAAAAGTACTAAGGTACTACCTGAGTGATTACAGGAGTGTAAAGGTAGTGCCTGGGTGATTTTATAAGTGCATGAGTACTGGCTGAGAGATTACATAAGTACAAGAGTGGTGCCTGCATGATTGAAAGAGTGGAAAGATAGTGGCTGGCTGAACGAAGCACTGTACAGTTAATGCATTGGTGATTGCATGAGTACAGAGGTAACGTCTAGGGGATTAAAGAATTACATAGGTAACGCCTGGGTGATTGCATGACTACAGGGGTAATATCTGGGGATTTACATGACTACATAGGAAGTGACTGGGTGATTTTATAACTGCATGGGTACTTCTTAGATGATTGCAGAACTACTCAGGTAGTGCCTGAGAGAATAAAGGAGTTCAAAGGTAGTGCCTGAGTGATTTCTTAACAGCATGACTACTGGCTGACTGATTACATAAGTAAAAGGGTAGTACCTCCGTAATTGAAATAGAACAACGGTAGTGGCTGGGTGATTATATAAGTGCATGAGTAGTGGCTACATAATTGAATGAGTGCATGGGTAATACCATGGTGATTGTATGAGTGTATAGGTATTGCGTGGGTGATTGCATGAATGTAGCACTAATGCCTGAGTGATTACAACAGTGCATATGTGGTTTCTGGATCATTAGAAGAGTGCATGGGTAGTTATTGGCTGTTTTTATAACTGCATAAGTGTTGGGCCTAGCACAATATATAGCAGCAGACTATTACATCACTGAAATACAAGTCTCTGCATATTGTTAGAAGCATGCATACATATGTCTCTACATTTTCAAACCAACATCATATCTAAAAGAAATATGTATACGATATTTCTGGAATATAGTGAAACTTTGAAACTAAAACATATAATAGAACTGCCTGGGTGATTACTGAACTACTAAGATACTACCTGAGTGGTTACAGGAGTGCAAAGATAGTGACTGGGTGATTTTAAAAGTACATGAGTACTGGCTGAGTGATTACATAAGTACAAGAGTAGTGCCTGCGTGATTGAAAGAGTGGAAAGATAGTGGCTGGCTGATTGAAGCACTGTATACCTAATGCGTTGGTGATTGCATGACTACAGGGGTAATACCTGAGGATTTACATGACTACATAGGAAGTGACTAGGTGATTTTATAAGTGCATGGGTACTTCTTGGCTGATTACAGGACAACTGAGGTACTGCCTAAGTGAATAAAGGAGTGCAAAGGTTGTGCCTGGGTGATTTCATAACACCATGACTACTGGCTGAGTGAATACATGAGTACAAGGGTAGTGCGTCCATGATTGAAGGACTGCAACGATAGTGCCTGGGTGATAATATAAGTGCATGAGTAGTGGCTACATTTTTGTGCATGGGTAATACCTTGCTGATTGCATGAGTGCATATAGTGCCTAGATGATTGCATCAGTGCAGCAGTAATGCCTGAGTGATTACAGCACATGTAGTGCATATGTAGTGCCTGCATCATTGGAACACTGCATGGCGAGTACTTGGATATTTTTATAACTGCATGAGTGTTGGGCCTCGCCAAATATAAAGCAGCAGACTATTACATGACTCAACTATAAGTCTATCCTTATCGTTACAAGCACACATACATATGACTCTACCTTTTCAAATCATCATCATAGCAAAAATAAATATGTATACAATATTTCTGGAAAATAGTGAAGCCGCTAGAAACTGAGACATGTAATAGATCTGCTTGAGTGATTACATAACTCCATGGGTAGTGCTTGGGTGATTATATGAGTGCAAGGGTAGTCACTAGGCAATGGCAGGAGAATATGAAAAGTGACTGACTAATTGCATGAGTGCAGATATAGGCGTTGAGAGCACGGATAAGTGTATAAATAGCAACTGAAGGCATAGATGAGTCATTATGGACTGCGTATGTGAATAGATGAGTGCAACAGTAGAGCCTGCATGATTCTATGACTGCAAGAGTAGTGTGTGGGTTATTACATGAGTGCATAGATACACACTGCATGATTACATGACTAGAGAGGTAGTACATAACTAGTGCCTGGGTGATTACATGACTACAGGGGTAATATCTGGAGGATTACTGGAATACATAGGAAATGATTGGGTGATTTCATAAGTTCATGAGTACTACCTGGGTGATTACAGAAGTACTAAGATACTGCCTGAGTGATTACAGGAGTGCAAAGGTAGTGGCTGGGTGGTTTCAAAAGTGCATGAGTACTGGCTGAGTGATTACATAAGTACAAGAGTAGTGCCTGCGTGATTGAAAGAGTAGAAAGAGAGTGGCTGACTGATAGAAGTACTGTATATCTAATGCATTCATGATTGCATGAGTACAGGGGTAACATCTGGGGGATTAAAGGAGTACATAGGTAACACCTGGGTGATTGCATGACTACAGGGGTAATATCTGGGGATTTACATGACTACATAGGAAGTGACTGGGTGATTTTCTAAGTGAATGAGTACTTCTTGGCTGATTGCAGGACTACTGAGGTACTGCCTGAGTGAATAAAGGAGTGCAAAGGTAGTACTTTGGTGATTTCATAACACCATGACTACTGGCTGAGTGATTACATGAGTACAAAGGTAGTGCCTCTGTGATTGAAGGACTGCAACGATAGTGCCTGGGTGATTATATAAGTGCATGAGTAGTGGCTACATGTTTGAAAGAGTGCATGGGTAATACCTTAATGATTGCATGAGTGCATAGATAGTGCCTAGATGATTGCATCAGTGCAGCAGTAATGCCTGAGTGATTACAACACGGCATATATAGTGCCTGCATCATTGGAAGATTGCATGGCGAGTACTTGGGTATTTTTATAACTGCATGAATGTTGGGCCTAGCCAAATATAAAGCAGCAGACTATTACATGTCTCAACTATAAGGCTCTCCATATTGTTACAAGCACACATACATATGAATCTACCTTTTCAAATCATCATCATACCTAAAAATAATATGTATACTATATTTCTGGAATATAGTGAAACCTAGAAACTGAGACATGTAATAGATCTGCCTGAGTGATTGCATAACTCCATGGGTAGTGCTTGGGTGATTGTATGACTGCAAGGGTAGTCACTGGGTAATTGCAGAATAAGATGGATAGTGACTGGCTAATTGCATACATGCACACATAGAGTTTGAGTGCATGGATAAGTGTGTAAATAGCACCTGAATACATAGATGTGTCATGGAGTAGTACCTAAGTGAATAGATGACTGCAACAGTAGGGCCTGGGTGATTCTATAACTGCAAAGGTAGTGTGTGGGTTATTACATGACTGCATAGGTACAGCCTGCATGACTACCTGACTGCACAGGTAGTGCATAACTAGTGCCTGGGTGATTGCATGACTGCAGGGGTAATATCTGGGAGATGACTGGAATAGATAAAAAGTGAGTGAGTGATTTTATAAGTCAATGAGTACTGCCTGGGTGATTACAGAAGTACTAAGGTACTGCCTAAGTGATTACATGACTGCAACGATAGTGCCTGGGTAATTTTATAAGTACATGATACTAGCTGAGTGATTACATAAGTACAAGAGTAGTGTGTGCATGATTGAAAGACTGTAAGGATAGTGCCTGGGTGATATGAAGCACTGTATAGCTAATGCATTGGTGATTGCATGAGTACAGCATTAACGTCTGGGGGATTAAAGGAGTACATAGGTAACACCTGGGTGATTGCATGACTACAGGGATAATATCTGGGAATTTACATGACTACATAGGAAGTGACTGGGTGATTTTATAACTGCATCGGTACTTCTTAGGTGATTGCAGGATACTGAGGTAGAGCCTGATTGAATAAAGTAGTGCAAAGGTAGTGCCTGGGTGATTTCATAACAGCATGACGACGTGCTGAGTGATTACATAAGTACAAGGGTAGTGCCTCCGTGATTGAAGGACTGCAACGGTAGTGCCTGTGTGATTATATAAGTGCAGGAGTAGTGGCTGGGTGATTGAAAGAGTGCATGAGTAATACCTGGGTGACTGAATGAGTACCCAAGGTAGTGCCTGGGTGATTATATAAGTGCATGAGTACTGACTACATGATTGAAAGAGTGCATGAGTAATACCTTGGTGATTGCATGAGTGCATAGGTAGTGCCTAGATGATTGCATGAGTGCAGCAGTAATGCCTGAGTGATTACAGTAGTGCATATGTAGTGCCTGGATCATTCGAAGACTGCATGGGTAGTACTTGAGTGTTTTTATAACTGCATGAGTGTTGGGCCTAGCCAAATATAAAGCAGCACACTATTACATGATTCAACCATAAATCTCTCCATATTGTTAAAAGCGTGCATACATACGTCTCTACCTTTTCAAATCTAAAACAAATAGGTATACAATATTTCTGGAATAGAGTAAAACCTAGAAACTGAGACATGTAATAGATCTGCCAGAGTGATTCCAAAACTCCATGGGTAGTGCTTGGGTGATTGAATGAGTTGAAGGGTAGTAACTGGATAATTGCAGGAAAAGATGGATAGTGACTGGCTAATTGCATGAGTGCAAACATACACGTTGAGTGCATAGATAAATGTATAAATAGCACCTGAAGGCATAGATGAGTTTTTGAGTAATACCTAGGTGAATAGATGAATGCAACAGAAGGGCCTGGGTGATTCTATGACTGCAAGGATAGTGTGTGGGTTATTATATGACTACATAGGTACAGCCTGCATGATTGCATAACTGTAGGGGTAGTACATAACTAGTGCCTGGGTGATTGCATGACTGCAGGAGTAATATCTGGGGGATTACTGGCATACATAAAAAGTGAGTGGGTGATTTTAAAAGTGCATGAGTACTGCCTAGGTGATTACAGAAGTACTAAGGTACTGCCTGAGTGATTACAGGAGTGCAACGGTAGTGCCTGGGTGATTCTATAAGTGTATGAGCAAGTAGACACATATCTCAGTCACAGCACCATGCACAGCTCAAAACTTCACAGAGTACCCTCCAATTTTCAAACAGACACTGAAAATTATGCGGTATATATGAAATATAACTTTTTTCACATCATACAAATTACTCTAATAAATAATATCTCTACAAACATCTCAAACCTCACTTTCAGGCTACTGCATAACCATTCGACAAATACTTACAATATTACACTACCCAAATAGAAAGTAGGAACCCTTTACATATGTTTAGTAAAAGTCTCACCATATTACTAAAACCATACATGAATATGTCTATACCATAACACTATCCAAACCTAAAAAAAACACAGAACAAACTTCCAATTTCAAGCAAACATCAAAAATTATGCGGCATACTTCAACTGTACCTCTCTAGAAACTTTAAAAAGAAGCCTAATTAATAACACCTTATGTCACCATCTTTTACACCACACTTTTGTGCTGCATCTTCACCATTCTACTAGTACTCACAGTCTTGAGCCTACCACATGAAAAGCAACAAAACCTCTTTGTTATGCATCATGCACCTCCAAGTGTATAAGACATATGAAAATACATATACAAGTGGAAACATACTTGAGACAGAAGCCCATGCACACCTTAAAATTTGACAGACTCCACCTCTAAATTTAAAGCAACAGCTAAAACTATGCGGTATACTACAAATATACATATCCACACACTAAAACAAACTACCATAATCACTAATCCATATTCCAATATACACATAATACTATACAGAATCTATTTCAAACAACATTTAACTACAATAAAACAAACTACAATAAACATCTCTACATTTAATAATATATTTCAAACATCAAAGTTCTTGATTAATCATTTAACTTGAAAAATAAAGCTTACACATAATACACCTCACAAATTTATAACTCACCTTCCAAATTGATTTGTAGAATATAAAATATCAGAAACTCAGAAAAGATTTTCTTATGCACACAATCAATGTAATGCACTGCTCCCAGCAAGGCAAAACCAGTAATGGCAAAGTTTCCCTCTCTTTCTCCACACAAATACATGTAAGTAACAAATCACATTCCTTCCTACATTATTTCAAAGTATAAAACACATTTCTATTGGTTAGACATATTAACCCTTACCAACTGACTTCTAAAAGTGCCCAAACTGGTTCTGGAATGTCAGGACCGGAGGCTCCGATTATGCTTCTCATTTCTTTGCATTTATTACACAGCAGCCAATAAAAACACTTTTTTTATTCGTAAACTACAAATCCCATGAGCACTAGGTGCCCCATAACCATAGAGAGTACCCTATATAAGGTCTCACAGAGGTAATCACTTCCTCTTTCTTTGCTGCTCCGCAGCCAGTTAAGTGCTCTTCCCTTACTACTCCTTGATGCTGTAGTGTATGGGTTTAATCTTAAATTTGCTTATTGATGTGTAATGCTTAGAGTAATGCCTTTAATACTGCATGTATTATCATGTACTGGTTTTTTCATTGTCATTGTTTGACGGGACCGGGCGCTTCTTTATCGCGCTCTGACGATTGCATGCCCGGTAATTAATTGTTTTATTTTCCGTGGATCGTCGTCAATCGGCAGCGCTTTTGCCTCCCCTGCCGGGCGCTTTGTGCCCACGGCAGTTTTCAGGTGGAGTGGGAGTTTGGGGACGAGGACCGCGCGTCGCTCGATCGCGCGAAGTCCTCTTTTGTTGTCTGACAGGCGCCCGGTACAGAGCATGCGCGGCGGCCATTTTGTACACTCCTGCTATCGGTGTACGCAAGTTTGGCAAGAGCGGGAAGACGCTCCAGATTTCAAATATATATTTTGACCTGTCTACAGTCCCCAGTGACGCCCGACGCTTATCTATCGCGGAGGGCAGTACAATATTGCATAGGCTCTGCCTAGAGAGGTTTTGGCAAGCCCTCCCTCCACCACAAAACTGATTTTGCTTGTCTGGCTTGCCATCAGGCTCACTGGAGCAGGACCTCGTTAAGGCCCTAGATGCAGGGGTGCAACACTCTGTAAATACAGCCCTAATTAGGGCGATTGCACCCCTCAAACGCCACTTAAATAAATACGCGCTCCAGCAGGGGTGGATCCCTGCAACAAGCGCTCGAACACCAGCCAGTGGCAAAAAAGGTTCCAACCCTCACACAGAGGATTTTGCTTGGCTCTCCAGAGCTTTGGCGAATGACCATGCATATACTGCGCCAAAAGAGTCTACTGACTCTGTTCAGGGAGAGAAGGGAGATTCCTCATCAGACAGGGATTCAGACGAGGATGAAGTGCCCAGACTGGCAAAGAAATCTAAGAAGGAGCACCACCTTGAGGTTCCCACACAGCCTAAGCTCCTTACGTTTGAACCGGCAGACATTGTCCACCCTAATTCCACCGCGTGGCTCCCGTCGCAGGAGGTGGAAGATTACGTGCAATCACACCTCCGACGTTCCTTTGACAAGGACGTCAGGGCACGGCTGCAGTCGGAGTGCCCGAGGCCGGATTTAGTGGCGTGAGTTGTGGAGACCCCCGAGGTGGATACTACAATGATCACCTATTTGAAAAAATATGCAAAAGACCCCAAAAAAGGCATAGACCACGCCTGGCGGTCATGCCAGGATATATTATTAGACCTATCAGGACCGCTCACCAAAATACTTGAAATGTTGTTTCAGGCCAAAGAGTCCGGATCTCCGATAGACCAAGATGACCTGATCGAATGGGCGCAGCGGGCAGTGTGCCAGTTGGGCAACGCCAACTGTGCCATGTCGAGTGAGAGGAGGCGATCTATCCTCCTCAAGTTGGATCCTAAGTTAGCGGAGTTGTCCTCCTCGGAGGCGGGGCCCGTAGCCAAGGGTCTTCTTTTCGGACAGCCTTTCTTGAAGGAATTGGCAAAGTTTGTGGACACCTTCAGTGGTTTGGATAAGGCGCAGGAGTCACTCAAGCGCGCCTTCCGCCCGATTTTCACCAGGGCCGGACAAAATCGAGGACGGTCGTTCGGCCGTGGATACAATCAAGGCGCCCCACGTGGCCAACAGCAACAAAGAGGAGGCTATCAGGATCACAACTCCGGCAACTCCTTCTTCTATCCCTCCCGAAGTGGGAGGAACCATTTCCGAAAAGGCAGATTTGGTGGCCACCAGGGCAACCACCAAGACACCGGAAATACAGGTGAGACTCATTCTGTGTTCAGAAGTGGTTCTGGGGGGACGGATTCAATCTTTCCTACAGGTCTGACAAACGATCTCACAGGATGCTTGGGTCCTGGAAACGGTTCAGGGGTACAAACTGAAATTATACAATACTCCCTCCCAGGGTTCCCTTCCTCCTCCCATACTTTTTTCCCGTCAAGATCAAAGTTTCATTACAGACGAAATCCAATCCCTTCTCAAGAAGGGAGCTATCGTTGCCACTCAGCCCCACCCTCGAGGTTTCATCAGCATGGTTTTCTTAGTCCAGAAAAAAGGGGGCGGAGGCAGATTGGTTCTGAATCTGAAAGAATTCAACGGGTGGATCATTTACCGACACTTCAAAATGGAGGGCATCCATTTGTTATGGGACCTTCTGCAGGAAGGGGATTGGATGGTCCGTCTGGACCTGAAAGATGTATAACTTTCAGTGCCCATCTACACTCCACACCGGCGGTTTCTTCAGTTCCTCTGGCAGGGCGTCTGCTACGAGTACAAAGTCCTTCCCTTCAGACTTTCGTCAGCACCTTGGTGCTTCACGAAACTCCTGCGCCCAGTCATGGAGTCGTTGAGAGCTCGAGGAGTTCGCTTGATCGTCTATCTAGACGACATCATTATCATGGCCCGTTGCCCTCGCCTAGTACTCATGCACCTAGAATGGGCCATCGATTTGCTTCAAAGACTGGGTTTCGTGGTGAATCCTCAGAAGTCTATTCTGTCCCCCACACAATCTAAAGAATTCCTGGGTTTTCAGGTCGACTCTCGGAGCTGCCAGCTACTCCTTCCCACTCAAAAGATCAGAGCAATCAAGAAGGAATTGAGAGTGATTGTGAACAAGCGGATTGTATCCTTGACGTCGGTAGCCCGAGTGGTGGGTCTGTTAGCCTCATGGATCCAGGCTATCTTTCCGGGACCTCTGCATTATCGCGCACTCCAACGTTTAAAGATTCAACATCTCCGCAAAGGCCTCGGATTTGCAGAACGGATTCCTCTTTCAGAGGAGGCGAGGTGGGAAATGTTGTGGTGGTTGGACCACATGGAGTCGTGGAATGGCAGAGCCATTTTCGGATCCAGTCCCGAGATAGTGATCGAATCGGACGCCAGCCGCTGGGGCTGGGGAGCCCGCTGCGGTCCGATTTCGACAGGGGGTCGGTGGTCTCCGGAGGAGCTTTCCCTACACATCCATTTTCTGGAGCTGCTGGCAGGCTCGTTTGCAATTCGCAGTCTCTCTCCCCAGAAGACGAATTGATGTATCCTATTACGGATGGACAACGTATCGGCAGTCCGATACGTGAACAAACTGGGGGGAACAAGGTCACGGATTCTTGCAGAAATCACCAAGGATTTTTGGCACTATTGTCTGCACCACAAAATATCAGTTGTGGCGGAATATCTCCCGGGGCGCAGCAACGAGGTGGCGGATTGGCACTCTCGGTACCTACACGATTACAGCGATTGGAGGCTTCATCCTCAAATGTTTCGCTTCCTGAATCAAACGTGGGGTCCTTGTCAAGTAGATTTGTTTGCATCTCGTCTGAACAAACAACTCCCGACATTTTTCAGTTGGCGTCCGGATCCGGAGGCGATCGCCTCGGACGCGTTTCTGCAGGTCTGGCCCCCCGGCCTTTGCTATACCTTCCCGCCATTTGTAATGATACCCAGAGTCCTGGCGCAGGCCAGGCGTCAGCAAACAGAGCTTCTTCGAGTCACTCCGTTGTGGAAAGCACAAGCTTGGTTCCCGGTAGTTCTAGAAATGTCTTGTGCTATACCAATTTTACTTTCCCAGACATGGAACCTGTTGCTGGACCCTCACAAGCAACCTCAACCCTTGGTAATAGCAGGGTAGCTCCCTCTGGTGGCATGGAGAGTTTCAAGGATAGATGGGAGATCCCTGGCCTTTCGAGAGACGCTAACGCCTTCATTAAACAGGCATGGTCCGATAATACCCACAAGCGGTATTCATCAGCATGGAACAAATGGTGTAGCTGGTGTGCTCAACGGGATATTGATCCCACTACAGCAAATGTCTCCATGGTCATGAATTATCTGGCTTCCCTGGGCTCATCGGGTCTCGAGTACAGAACGGTTAATTCCTTTCGGTCTGCGATACCGGCGGGACATGTTCAGCTGGATGGCAAACCTGTAGGAGAACATCCCTTGGTTTGCAAATTGCTTAGAGGCATTAGGATGGTCAAACCTCCGTGTCCAAGGTACTCGTTCCTATGGGACGTCACAGTGGTTCTACGGTTTTTAGAAACCTGGCCTGCTAACAAATATCTATCACGCAAGCAGATCTCGGCCAAATTGGCCATGTTGTTATGTTTGGTCTCTTGCAAGAGAGTGTCTGATATCCGAGCTTTGGATTTGGCAGGTCGCCGTTTTCCCCTGAAGGGGTCATTTTTATTATCTCCAAGCGTACCAAGTGAAATACCACATCTGTTTCGTATCCTAGTTTTCCAGATAATCCGAAATTATGTGTGGTTCAATGTCTTAAAGCGTACCAGGTGAGTACGGCTGAGTTTCGTTCTAATATTCAAGGTCAACTGTTTATCGCTTCACAAAAACTGTTTCGCCCAGTGACCCCAGCCATCTTAGCTCGCTGGGTGCGTTGGCTCATGAGCCAGGCAGGCATTGATGTTTCTAAATTTGGGGCTCACTCTGTTCGAGGGGCAATGGCGTCTAAGTCATTTGCTCTGGGAGTAACGCTTACCGATATATTGACTGCAGCTGATTGGTCGACAGAGTCCACCTTTAAGTCTTTTTTTTGTAAACCGATTGTGGATGTGGCATCAGTAGGTGTGGCTAAGCTTTGAACAAGCATAATCGAAGCCTCCGGTCCTGACATAGAATTAAAAATTTGCGAACAAGTCGTGACAAGAATTTTCAATTCTATTAAGGACACGGAGGCGAGGATTATCCTACCCAAGATTATGTATTAAACTGAATCATATGTCATGAATTTGCAGTGATCACTGTCAATGTTTCTTTTGATTGTACTATTGAATTATTTCCCACCCTGGTTTTTGAAGGATTTAATGTTCTACGATAATTTCTACAGTGACCATTATTACGGGATTTTCTCTTTGTTTTCAGATACGAATGGCAAGTAAGGAATTCTTCCTTCTTCTTCAATGGTTCCTTGGAGTGTTCTTCCTCCTTTTAAGGTGCTGCGGTCGTTCGCCGATCTCAAGACACAGAGTTTTCCTCCCCGATAAATGATGTTTCCCTGTTGGACTTCAGGATGTTTGGTTATCGTAATGGATTGTCTGGTCCAGGACACTGTTCGAGATTGAATAGTTATCTCAAAGAAGTTGGACTTAATGGTTTTTCAAAAAGAATCACGCAAAGAAAGAGGAAGTGGTTACCTCTGTGAGACCTTATATAGGGTACTCTTTATGGTTATGGGGCACCTAGTGCTTATGGGATTTGTAGTTTATGAATAAAAAAAGTGTTTTTATTGGCTGCTGTGCAATAAATGCAAAGAAATGAGAAGCATAATCCTCGCCTCCGTATCCTTAATAGAATTGAAAATTCTTGTCACGACTTGTTCGCAAATTTTTAATTTTTTACACTTCTGTCATTGGGCTATACGTGGGCTACATCTGGGTGATATTTGTGCTACATTTGGGCTCCTTTTTCACTGGTGGCCATCTTGGGAGACTTCAATTCAATTCAATAAAAAAAATTCGATCTGATTTAGAAACATAGATCATGAAAGTGTACATAAAAACAGTAAATCATCTTTCTTAATACAATGCAATGAGAATTAATTAAAACCAGTATGTAAAAACGGGTGTTACAAAGCCCAGCTCAGAGCAACTTCAGGTTAACAGAATAGTAAAGTTCAATGTTTTGCAAGATCAATCTCAAGTACTTTGTGCAAAATACGCAATACGGGGTCCAAATAAGTTGCAACGCTCCAATATCTGACCAGTCTGCACTATATAAAACTGCAAAAAAACAAAAATAAAAAGTGTTTTGCACACTATTGTCATTGGGCTATATGTGGGCTACATCTGGGTGATATTTGTGCTACATTTGGGCTCTTTTTTCTCCGGTGGCCATCTTGGGAGACTTATTTGTTATGAAGTTTCCTAATTTCCTCATTTACTACAGTCTCGTCAGTAGGAAATGCTTTCAGTTCTTTACTTTGAATCCATCAAGAAGACATTCAAATGTGTCACACATTTGCCATAAATTCAGAATGTTAGCACTCTGGTTGCTCATTAGATCACTGTAGTAAAGCTACTGCTCACCAGGGAGTTAACTGAAAGTGTGGTGCTGGTATTGAAAGTGCATGTTTCAGTCTGCATGTCAGAATTTCTTAATGAAATAGAAGAGTATTTGAGAAGTCACTCACAATGTGCCCTAATTTTTCTTTCTGCAGCACTAACCATAATTTCTATGGCAAAATGAACCCCCTCATTTTATTCCTTTTTTAGATTAAATGTTTTAAGTGTTACCAGTTTATTCCAATCAAGATGGCTTCTACAGGTGTGCCATAATGTTGTCATAAGTTAGACTGTTAGCGCTCTAGTTGTTCTTTAGAACACTCTGGGAAGCTGCAGTAGAACACAAAGGAATCAACTGACAGGCTGCTCCTGTTGAAGTATAACAGGAAGATATTTGAGATCTCACTTAAAACATGTCCTAATTTTTCTTTCTACAGCACTAACCATAATTTCTATGGCAAAATGAACCCCCTCATTTTGTTCCTTTTTAAATTAAATGTTTTAAGTGTTACCAGTTTATTCCAATAAAGATGGCTTCAGGTGTGCCATATTTTGTCATAAGTAAGACTGTTAGCGCTCTAGTTGTTCTTTAGAACACTCTGAGAAGCTGCAGTAGAACACAAAGGAATCAACTGTCAAGCTGCTCCTTTTGAAGTATAACAGGAAGATATTTGAGATCTCACTTAAAACATGTCCTAATTTTACTTTCTACAGCACTAACCATAATTTATATGGCAAAATGAACCCCTCATTTTGTTCCTTTTTAAATTAAATGTTTTAAGTGTTACCAGTTTATTCCAATCAAGATGGCTTCAGGTGTGCCTTAATTTTGTCATAAGTAAGACTGTTAGCGCTCTAGTTGTTCTTTAGGACACTCTGGGAAGCTGCAGTAAAACACAATGGATTCAACTCACAGGCTGCTCCTGTTGAAGTATAACAGGAAGATATTTGAGATCTCCTTAAAACATGTCCTAAGTTTTCTTTCTACAGCACTAACCATAATTTCTATGACAAAATGAACCCCCTCATTTTGTTCCTTTTTAAATTAAATGTTTTAAGTGTCATCAGTTTATTCCAATCAAGATGGCTTCAGGTGTGCCATACTTTTGTCATAAGTAAGACTATTAGCTCTCTAGTTGTTCTTTAGAACACTCTGGGAAGCTGCAGTACAACACAAAGGAATCAACTGACAGTCTCTGCCCTTGTTGGATGTACATGTTTTACTGAGAATGTCAGACTTCATTCTCACATGACTGAGAAAGATAATGTGAATTTACAGAAAATATGCTCTCATTTTAGCTTCTGGAGCACCTTCCAAACCCCTATGGGACACGCATGAGAAAATAGTTGTCTCTCAAACATGATTCATGATATCCCAGCAGAAGGTTTTTCACAGGGTAAAATCACCTTAGAACACACCACAATTCCTAAAATTAGTATGGTACCATCAACAAATGAATTCTAATGTAACTAAAGTCTGTTATCACCCTTTATAGTTCTCCTTTTGGTGACCCTCAAAACCTTCTATTCACTACAATGCATTTCAATGGGGTGCTATCATGTATATTGGTCCCAAGATGGCTGCCAGCAATTCCAGGATGAAGTGCTGACAGGCAATCAGATCTCACGATGGGATGTGTGGTTAGGCTCCGCCCAGATATCGATATTTTTTTATTTTTGAATTTCTTAGAAACTACTGAACGGATTTACACCATTTAAAAAAGCACGCTTTCTAGACCAAGACCTACCTTTTTTGCCAAATTTGGTGTACTTCCATTCAGCAGTTCGGGCTGTAACCTGTTTCAAAATTCCTATGGAAATTAACATGGGGAAAACACGCTTTGGGACCCCCCTTTTTTCTCATCCCCCGCTTGACGAATCACCACGAAACTTTCAACACAGGAGCTGCCCGGTCCGCCCCATTAGTTTTGAAAGATTTGCAAAGATTCGTCAACCGGCGCCAAAGATATTGGCAAAAGAAAAAATGCTTTTTGAATAGAAACGAGGTCTTAACTATAACAACCTACAGGCGACCGCCAGTAGGTAATATATATGTATATATATATATATCACATATAAAATTTCAGTGACATCATAACGTTTTGAACTCAAAAAAGACTGAAATTTGCCAGTTATAGTTATGGTTATTTCAAGTACCTATAACTCGTGCCCTAAGGTAACAAACACAACTCACGCCTCCGCCATGCAGTTTTCTCATCAATAATTTTATTGCAGATGTTGCAGTGATATTATTAATGATGTCATAGAAGATGTCATGAGTGATGTAATATTGTAATATGTGGGGTAATTAGCAGTGCACGGCCAGGACACAAGTTATAATTACCTTAGGTTATGAGTTATAGTCATTTGACATAACCATAACTATAACTGGTAAATGTCAGTTTTTTTAGTTCAAAACATTACTTATACCTAACTATAACATTAGTTTAACTTTTCATTTTATCAGTGCAATTCTAGCTTTGTTTAATGTAAAGTAATATTTTATTATCATACATGAAACCAACTACCCACCGTGCTTGGCATTTGGCTGTGGATGGCAGGGGCTTGGCTGCAGGCAACCCCATGCCACACTCAGCCTTTGGCCCTGTGTTTAGTGAGGGATGGTCAAGGGTCTGGCCTGCAGCCAGGCCCTGCTTTCAACCCCCTGCTGGCAGGCATTTCCTGTCGGGATGGGGGTCATGCAGCCCCCTTCCCAAGCTACTATTGGGCAAAGAGACCCCATCCCCCTGGCCAAAAAATATATTAAATGGTGAGGAGGCTAGCCTGTAGAGGCCCCAGTGTCCCCATCCCATGGGGCCAAAAACAATTATATTATGGGAAGGGGCATGCACCCTTCCTCCCTGAGCCCAAATAAAATTGGCCCTAGGGACCCATCCCCCATTGCCATACACTGATTATGGGTAAGTGGGCACATTGCCCCTATCCCTTAACTTCAAGTGGCGCTGGAGGTCCCCATCCCCCAGAGATAAAACATTTTATTTTAGGGGAGGGGTTTATGGTTCCCTCCCTGATCCCTAATGGGACCTGAGGAAGCCATCCGCCAGGAAAGGAGGTGAACAGCCCGTGTCCACGAGCCAATAGTGACTGTCTCCAGGGACCCCATCCCCGGGGTCAAAACATATATGTTAAGGGGAGAGGGGCATGCAGCCCTCCCTGATCCTTCTTTGGCCTGGGGAATCCATCAGCCAAGGTCAAATTCCTTTGAAAAGGGGAGGGGGCATGCAGTCCCCCTCCCCATGCCTTAATGGGCCCTGGGCGCCCCATCCCCTGGTGCTGCAGTTAACTTAAAGGGGAAGGAAGGGGGTGGACCCCCAAGACTTAATAGGCCCCAAGGACCACCATCCACAGGGCTGAATTCCTTTCAAAAGGGGGGAGGGCCGTGCAGCCCTCCCACCTTAGCCTTAGCAGGCCCCGGGCACCCCATTCCATGGGGCTGCAGTGAACTTAAAGGAGAGGGGTCCTGGTGGCCTTCTCCCTAAGCCTATTGTGGCTCTGAAGATCCCATCCCAAGGCTTGATTTATTTGTTGGCGGGTACTTGGTGCCCACCTGGGGCACCCACCAAGCAACAAGTTGGAGGCCACAGGGGAGTTCCTGGGCCCCCGCGGCCCCAGCCGACTCCCTGCACACTGCAGGAGCTGGCATTGCTCTTGACTGGTGGGAGCAGTTCTTTTTTGCATGCTCCCTCTGCGTGGTAGCAATCTGTGTTTCCCTGCCCACAGGAGCGCGGGCAGGGAAACAAATGTCTGTTCTCACCTGGTGGGAGCATTTTTAAAGCTCCTGCTGGCTGGGATATGACATGCTTTCCCTGCCTGCGCTCCTGCAGGCAGGAAAGGCATGTTTTCTCACACCCAACGGGAGATTTAAAAATGCTTCATCCAGCCAGTAGCATAGTCCTGCGGGCAGGAAAATTACTGTTTTCTGGGGGTGAGCTCCCCCTGACACAGTAATTGAGCCAGAACTAGGCTATGGAGTTCTTGGGGCCTTAACAGGCTTAGGGAGGGGGCTGTTTGGCTCCCCTCACTTTAACGGTTCGTTCTGCCTTGGGGGATGGGGACCCCGGGGCCCTTTAAGGCTTGGGTAGGTGGACCATGCAGCACCTTCACTTTTGTATGAATTCAGCCCAAGGGGATGGGGTCCCTGGGTCCTAACAAGGCTCAGGGAGGCAAGGATGCATGCCCCCCTCCCCTTAATTAATATAGTGGGCCGAGGGGGATGGAGTCTCCGGGGTCGCCATTGGCTCGGGAGGGGGCTGCAAACCCACCTACCCTTAATTAAGGTACCCAGAGGGATGGTATCCCCGGGGCCCAAATTCGAATCGGGGAGGTGGTTCCACTTGCGTTCTCCTCACCTATTAATTTATCAAAGTGGTAGGTGGCCTTTTTCTTTGTTTTCAAGCAAATCCTGCGGTAGTCCCGCTGGATCACAGCGAAAACGTCTGCTTTTTAAAATAATTGTTTTATTATATATAATTGCAGGACAGGGGAACTAAGTCTCCTAGTCAAGTAATGACTGGAAGCAACATTTTTCTTCATGTTGCTGGCAGCCAATCAGAGCCTTGCTCCCGCTGGAGCAACTTGGCCCAAGGCAAAAAAGCCTCCTGGTCCAATCAGAATGCTCTATTTTTTAAAATTGGATTTCAGGGACTCTCAATTATTTTTTTATGGCGCCAGGGTGGATATTGCACTGGCTTATTAATTCATTTTAAGGGCACAGGGATGCGATTGCACTGGGTTACTGATTATTTTTTAGGGTGTAGGGATAGGTGTTACACCAGGTTACTGATTAGTTTTTAGGGTGCAGGGATGGAGATTACTGTGTGTTAATGATTCGTTTTTGGGCACAGGGATGGGTGTTGCCACAGGTTGCTGATTAATTTAAAGGGCGTCGGGTTAGTATTTAGTTTTTCGGATGCCTCTGTGGGCAGTGCACCGGGCTACTGATCAGTTAATAGGGCATCTGTGTGGGTTTTGCACCATATTACTATTTCGTTTTCATGGCCTTGGGATGGGAATTTTATTGGTTTACCGATTCATTTTTAGGGCGCAGTGACAGGTGTTGAAACAGATTACTGATTAGTTTTTAGGGCCAGTGATGGGTTTTGCACAGGGTTACTAATTAGGTTTTTATGTGCCGGGATGGGTGTTACACTGTTTTTATAATTGGTTTTACAGCTCACGGATGGATATTGGACAGTGGTAGTTAGGAAACAGAGTTTTTAGGGCTAAGCGAAGGGTAGAGAACAGTGGTAGCAAGGAGTTTTTAGGGCTCAGGGATGGGTAGAAGATAGTGGTAGCAAGTAGTTTTTACTACTCAGGGATGAGTATTGTTTTAGAGTTCAGGGTTGAAATATATATATATATGGATATATATATAGCACAGTTCTGCTTTCTCTTTTTCACGCAACGCAGAGAGGCAACTTCATTTTCTGCACTGCATTGCGGGTGATATTAGTAAAAATACCCCTGCAACCTTGATTCTATCAAGATCTGTCATCTTTATGTGCAGATGGCACTTTTGGCACACTCAATTTGAATCTAGGTGCAAAAACATCTCTGACATTCGAGGATTTACGCCTATGATCAAATATTCTTTTTATTGCAAGCCCTGTCAAAGGATAGGAAAACAATCAAAATCTTACTATATTGCCAGGAGGACACGAATCATGCCGTATTGAAACACCATGTTATGCTGCATGGGTGATTAACTATGCAACAAGGAAAGGGTACGGCCCTCAATACGAGTGGCTCAATAAATCCAGATATGTGTCATAACTTGTGTTTCCACACATATAATTATGAGTTTTAATGTTTGATCACACCTGAAATGATTAAAACTCTATCTCCTGGATACATTTCAGCAGGTTAAACCATTTTATAGGGGAGATATATTGGTGAATACTTGGACTTTCTGATTTTGGTTCCATAGGGGAGAGGAGTTGACCTAACGGCTAGGGCGGTGGACCTCGAATCTGGGAAACTGGGTTCGAGTCTTGGCAACGACGCTCAACATTCTGTGATTCTGGGCAAATAACTTAATCTCCCCGTGCCTAACAAAAAATAAAAATGAATGTGTCCTCATGTAATGCAACTGGTGCTATGTGAAGCGCTCTGATACCCGAATTGGGTCAAGTTCGCGCTATATAAAACTCTGTAAAATAAATAAAAGATAGATCCCAAAATCTAGATGGTATGTCCCATTTCAGGGGTAAACTCGTTAAAGGCAATTATTATTTCACACATCTTTGTTGGTTTTTATCGTGTGTGATAATTGTCACACATAAAACCGGACATGAAGGCCTTTGTGGAAAAAAAAAAATGACCTGACATTCAATGTGAATGAGGGCGAATTATCCAACTCATTCTGTAGGATTATTTTCTAATAACATTGTAACATATAGATACAAAAGGGATCCTAAAGCTTAAGAAAAAAAAAATCTATAATCATTCAGCAGATCCTATTCGCAGTGGTATTCATCAACAATTACTATTTTGTTTTTAGTAGAATGCACAAGAGTGCAAACCTATGAGGTTTGAAGGTATGGTAACAGCATATCCTTGCCTAAATATCTTGTGACAAAAATATTGTGCTTTAAATATCGGTTACAAAAATATCGCCTCATGGAAGTTAATATTAGTAGTAACAAATCTGCACCCAATGAATAGATACTCTCGTAGACCATATATAGGCCATACTATGTATGCTAGTAAATATATTTAGTATCAATATTCTGATGTACACCTACCTCGACCTAGAGAACAATAGATTGAATCAAACATATAATGTTGCACTAAGCAGAAAATTGTCCTAAATCCTCAAACGTTTTATACCTCATTTATTTGCCACATCCTAGTAATGTTCCTAAACTTGTCTTCAGCTTTTTGTTCACCCAGTTCCCACACTAGAGGGCCTCTGCAAGCAACTCTTCCTATTAACTCCTTCCGTGTGCTGTATGAGACATTTGCATTCACTCATTACATTTGCAATACAGGGGAGGTGTAAATCTCGTCCTTGCACTGAAGGTAGAAAATGTTGTCTTTGATAAAAACTTGAACTATAAGATAAGAGCATCCTTCACAGCCTAAGATGTTTTTAATTTTGATTGTAACATGCAGTGCACCATGAATGCTGGTGTGACAACTAGTAAATGTGAATGTAGCCAGAGCCTATTGCTTGCTTGGGGATTGCCGTAGGAGGGCAATTTCTGAGCAGTGATTCACCCACTAACCATCAGGGATGACGTCAAGGGGGGCTGCAGGCCCCAGACATGGCCAAAATCACCTCTTCACTGAGGGCCTCCACATTGTTTCTGTCCCTTTGGGGAGACCGACTTTGGTTCCCCAATCTGGACTTGCACAGGGCAGCAAGTACACCAGACACCAAGGATGTTTTCTTTATTAGAATGAGGTGAATGCTGCCATGCCCACCTCAACTAAAGCCCCAACAGTCTTTCTGCCCCCCTTGAAAGACGTTCTGTGGAGCTTACCCTCAATCTTCCCTCCCGTTTGGGCACTAGTCCCAATAGAATGTATCTCTTTTTTTAAAAACACTGGGGCATATTCTCAAGGAGCCATCGCCGATTGATCGGCACTTTAGTGCCGCAAAAATGGCGATAGACTTATCGCCCTATTCACAAGCTGGTGCAAACTGTCGACATCGCCAGTTTTCCTGCGATAGCTGCCGCAAAACACATCGCCACGGATGAGAGTGACAATCGACGCTAATGACATGCAGAGTAGGCGTTCCCGTGCAAAAACACACGAAAACACCACTTTGCGATATTCTCAACGACCAGTCAGATCTGCGATACCGGACAAAAACAGGCGATAAGGCTCGTTAGCAGCAGGGACTTAACACCTGCTCATTACTGGTCTTAAGTAGGAAGAAAACCTGCAGTACAGAGGGAGCCCAGGCCAGAGCCACATCTGAAGACCAACAGATGCCAAGGAGCTACTAATCATGCAGCTTGGAGACCCAAGAGGGCCACAACACCCACTGCCACCACCCCCAGGACCACCCCCCCGGACCGCCACCGAGGCAGCGCAGAACAAGACAGCGGACCTTCCGAAAACGCATCAGCCTCACAAACTTAACGCCAGAGGATGTCATTGCCCACTACAGGCTCAAAAGGACAACCATCCTCCGCATCATGACCCACATTGCCCACAGGCTGACGGGACCAACACAGCGGACAACCAACATCCCTCCGCAGACAAAGCTGCTGGCTGTGCTGCACCTGTTGGCCTCTGGTACCTTCCAACCAACAACTGCCAGAGTCAGAGGAGTCTCACAGCCAGCCCTATCAAAGGCCATCACACCTGTCCTGGATACCATCATCAGTTTCATACCCCAGCACCTTCACTTCCCCCACACTGCGCAGGAACAGCTGGAGACAAAGCAAGGCTTCTACGCCATAGCCGGATTCCTGCACGTGTTGGGGGCAAACGACTGCACACATGTCCTACTTGTGCCCCCTGCCGACACTGCACACAATTACCGCAACAGGAAGCACACGCATTCCATCAATGTGCAGGCAATAGTGGACCACCGGGGACTGTTCACCAATGTCGTCGCCAACTACCCAGGCAGTGTGCATGACTCATACATATTCCGACAGTCCATCTTCAACCAGCGCTTTCAGGATGGCACCTATGGAAATGGACTGCTCGTTGGTAAGTACCAATGGAACACACCACACACCTCAATTCCACAATCACACAACGCACAACTGTGGGAATGGACACGTAACTAAATCACGTCCAACATGCCAAACAACATGCACACCTGCCAGACACAACAACACAAGTAACCGTGGTAAGAGGGGCCAGAAATGTGGACAAACCATACACTAAGGCATAGCCCCTCTGCCACACATTTGCAGAATGTGGGGAGAGGTGGGAACCATGATTGTGCGAAGGAGGCAATGGACCTATGAATAACAATGTACACAATGCCAAGTGTGGCGGTGATGTGCTGGACAGTCTTGAGTATGCAGAGCACAGACATGTCCATGTGGGCACATACTGCTGGAGTCTGTAGTGCATTGGACAGTGGACGCAACCATGTCATCACAGGCAGTGGGGAACACCTTGGACAAGTAGCCATGTCGGCCCCCCTGTAAGCGTAAGCGTAGTGAGCAGGGCCGGCGCACGCCAGTCCAGCATAGGGGAGTGACTAAATAGGCTGGGGCTCAGGGAGTGGTTCACTTCCAGGACTGCCACCGAAGTATCTACTGCGTGTGGCTCTGTGTCCACCATATCCTGACCATAGGCCTACACACATGTGGACGACCACCTACAACGGGCAAAGTCACACCGGCGACGAGGTGGCTACGTCCCACGCCACCTGGCGCACATCTCGTCATCGCCTGCAGTGGCGTGTCTGCCAGGGCGACGTCCCTCACCCTGCCATGAGGCAGCCGTCATGACCTGTGGTGCCTGTGCGATCCTGTGTGCTTGCCGCACCCCAGCCCGCTGATCCCCAGACCTGACCTGCGCGCTGCGGTGAATGCCCGCCCCTGCGCACCCAGGAATCACTGCTCACCTGCCGCCACCGGAGTCTCTCCAAGAGGGCCCACCACGTGCCGGTGCAATCTCCAAGGCCGGGCTCCGCGAGCTTGGCAGCCTCCTCAGCCAATCGCTGGCTTCTGCGCAACAGGCCCCCAGCGCACCCAGCGGCACCGCACCGCGGAGTTGCGAGTTGGCTACTGCTGCCTTCTGACCACATTGCGGTACAGCAAGTAACAGACACATCCTTTCCAGTCCGCCCCTCCAGGCCTGCTGCATCATCGCAGGCTGCACACCCGCTCAGCTCCTCCGGTGGGCCGAACTCAGTGCACCACAAGTCACCGTCCGTTCTCCAGCATTATAGCATGATGCACACCCGCTCAGCTCTTCCGGTGGGCCGAACTCAATGCACCGCAAGTCATTGTCCCGAGGGGCTACCCCACAAGTCTGCATCCAGTAGCCAACAGCATGTCCTCGGTAACGCCACTGGAGCCCTTCACAGTCATGGGGCCACCCCATGTCCCATGCAGGCCGCCGGTAAGCCTGGGCAGATCATCTGGAGACGTACTCCGAAGCGCACATTATCCCAGCGCTGCAGCTGCGGCGCACGCATATGAGGTATGCGGAGAAATGGCCCGGGGCTCTGGGCGTGGTTCAGTTCTGGGCTCTGGGCATAGTCCAGTTCCGGCCTGGCCACAAAAGTGACTATGGCGTGTGTCTCCATAGTAGTGTCTGCGCCACCCGGGCTGTAATCGACAATGTTGCAATGTAGCATGCACCAGGAGGGCGGCCTTGCCCGAATGGATCAATAAAGGAGCGCGAGACCGCTCATGGTCTCGGCTCATGCATGCCAACTGTTGAGTGTGTATCTACATTGCCGCAGCCTGAACCGAAGGCCTAGCCTCAATATCAGCGCGAGTTCATCTAACAGACACCCACACCCCATTCTGCAATACCCTTCAAACCTGGCATCCCTAGATAAGCCCCACCACTGAGGCCTAGATAAAGGGTCTTTAAGTTGTCCACGGTCCTTCACTTTCTTACAAATCCACACATAGGCCCAAGTTCACCTTCTCACAGACCTACATACAAGACCAACCATACCTTTGTAAGAGATATGTATAGGCCCAATAACTTAAGAACTGGTCTCATAGACTTCACTAACCTGACAGCAGAGGCTTGCGCCATCCTCCGCGACAAACTCTCCCCCCTCCCCCTTGTAAATTTCCACAGTTAAGAGAATTAGATTAGCCCACACACGTAGGACATTTTTGGTACATCTGGCGGTTTCACAAGTACATGTGCAATATTTTTTAGTTAAGAAACTTTCCGCGCTTGCTTAATCGAACCTGTGAAAGACGGGCTGCGTAACAAAGAATTAATGTATTAAAATGTTAACTCTGAGCTTTCTTATGGTAAAAATTATCCTTTGTTTACTTTTTGCGGTCAGGAGCACTGACCACCTGTCAAAAGCCCCTAATTTCACCATGATACCACTTCTCAGTCCCATGGGTGGAATTTTCCATAGTTACAAGAGGGCGGTCAAGGGCTGCGTCAGGACATACGTCAGAAAGGGTAAAACTTCTGCATTCAAGCATATATAACAGCTGCACCCAGGGTGTGGCATCGAATTCTCTTCAAACCAGCACCCAGGTGCTGTGTGAGGGTTCCCGACTGATCAATCGTTCTCCTGACTGGGCCCAGAGCTCCTATTGCCAAGGTGATAATGCTCCTACTTAATAATTCTGCCTATTGACTTTGTCAGTCTATCTGACTTAATAATTTTGCCTATTGGCTTTGTCAGATTTTGCCTATTGACTTTGTCAGTCTATCTGACTTAATAATTTTGCCTATTGGCTTTGTCAGATTTCGCCTATTGACTTTGTCAGTCTATCTGACTTAATAATTTTGCCTATTGGCTTTGTCAGATTTTGCCTATTGACTTTGTCAGTCTATCTGACTTAATAATTTTGCCTATTGCCTTTGTCAAATTCTGCCCATTGACTTTGTCAGACTATCTGACTCAATAATTCTGCCTTTTGGCTTTGTCAGATTATTTACTTCAGGTCATCTGTACCCAAGCAATTGCATTTATTTCAGTTTAAATGTGTAGACTTGAATATTGTTATTTTATCTCAACAAGAAGCTTGTCCTCTGAATGCTATCATTTGTATCACTCTTGAATTCAGGGCTGCCCCTTGATCGGCTGCTCATGGATTAATTGATAGATATACATTTCTGTTTGAATTGAACCAATTGATCTTTAACATTGTTGATGCAGTTATTTCTGATCTTACCCATATGTTGATGGGCACACTTTAATTGAAGTATTTTCTTTTATGCTTTTGAATTGTTTAATAAACTATGATATTTTAACAAATGGTTCTTTCTTGCCAAGTGCCAAGAAGAGTGTGAAAGAGACTCTGAGAGGAGAGAGGTAAACAGAAGAGTGTGGCCAACCACAAACGTTCCCTCTAACAAAGTGGCGACCACGAGCGAGGGTCTCGGTCGGCGAGTCATCCAACATGTGGTCTTGAGACACACGCACGGGTTTCCCCTCCAGGCTGCACCTCGGACGCTCCGCTGCCCCCGCCCGCCTGGGTAAGTCAGGGATGGTTTTGTTTTTCTTCCTTGAATTTACCTCAGGTTGTGGCTTGTGGGGTGGTCCGTCCCGGCTGTCGTGTCCTCTGGGGTTTCCCCTGTGTCTGCTCTCTTGTTCCCCTGTGGCTGACTGTCTTGCCACGACGTCCTCTGTGGCTGGTCATATTTTGTGAGGCGTCTTTTGGTCCTTCCCTCTCTGCTGTCCTATACTTCGTTTTGCTTTCTTTCTGCGTGGGGTCTCTTCACCTTTCTTGTTATTCTGTTGCCATATGTGTCGTGTATTTGCCTTTTTTCATGTATATTGTTATTTGAGGTATTTGCCGCATGATTTGTGTGTTTATTTTTTATTGTGTTTCTTTTTAATTATATATGGCTTGAGGTTTGAGTCCTGCGCCGAGTCTCTCCTATGTGACTGGCCGAATTCTGGCATGTATTTGCTGCGTGATACATGCATTTGAGATATTTACCGCATAATTTGTATGTTTGTTTTTTCTTTCGGTTTTGCCATTAGTGGTTGCTATTTGAGGTTTGAGTCCTGCGCCGAGTCTCTCCTGTGTGACTGGCCGAATTCTGGCATGTATTTGCTGCGTGATACATGCATTTGAGATATTTACCGCATAATTTGTTTGTTTGGTTTTTCTTTCGGTTTTGCCAGTTGTGGTTGCTATTTGAGGTTTGAGTCCTGCGCCGAGTCTCTCCTATGTGACTGGCCGAATTCTGGCATGTATTTGCTGCGTGATACATGCATTTGAGATATTTACCGCATAATTTGTATGTTTGGTTTTTCTTTCGGTTTTGCCATTTGTGGTTGCTATTTGATGTTTGGGTCCTGTGCCAGCTCTCTTATGTGCCTGGCCGCATTTTGGCGTGTGTTTGCTGCTTAATGCCTGCATTTGAGGTCTTTACCGCATAATTTGTGTGTTTGTTTTTTTTTCGATTTTGCCATCAGTGGTTGATATTTGGGGTTTGCGTCGTGTGCTTGTTTTATTTGGAGCGTTTCTCCGTGGCTGGCTGCCCACATTCTGGTATGCGGTGGTCACGCATTTGTGGTTCTGAGGTTCTTTGGTTTCAGTGACTGTTGTCCTGCCCTCGGGTCCTCTAGGGTCCCGCGTGCCTCTTGGGGTGTGCTCTGCCCACCATTGTAGGTGGTGTTCATGGGTGTATTCACACATTCATTCTTCACCCTCTCTGATTGGTCCCGTTCTGACTCTTTCCTGCGCTGCTTGGGTACTCTTCTCTTTCTGTCTTTTAAGTTTTTTTCGGTCTCTGGTAGGCGCTTTTCTCCTTTGTTAGTTGCGCCACTCCGGATTGAGGAGTTTCCTGTTTCAGATCGTTTGTCACTTTCTGTCGTGCCTTCAGCCTTCTTCGGCTCTCTGCCAACGCGGATAGAGGAAGTCTCTGTCGAACGGTCGCTGCTGCCCTGCAGCTCCCCCTAGCCCCGCCTTTTCTCTTTGTTTCCTCGCACTCTGTTCTTCCTCACTTTGATGGTTTTCGTTTTTCTTCTGAAATGCATTTCATTTATTTAATATTTGTTTATTTTTTGTTCGTTGTGTCTGTTTTTTGTGTCTCATCTTTTTGATGATAGTTCTGCCTGTTGTTCCACGCTAGGCCCCCCCCCCTGTTGTTGCCGTTCTGCCACCTTTGTCATCCCTAGCCAAGGTGGCAGACTGCCAGTTACTTTGGTGCTCAGTTGCCCACACACACCTTCTTCGGTCCGGTTTAGCGGCGACTGCGCTAAGTAGCTGTTGTCTGGATTGCTTTGCCTTTTAATTTTAGCTGTGATCCCGCTAAGTAGTTGCATTATTTTTCGGCCCTCATTGCACGCACTTTGCGCCTTTTTTCTGTCTCTCACACATTTTGTCTGCCTCTTGCCTTGCGTCCAGTGGCAGCCAAAAGGAGGGGTGGTGGTGTATCCCCACTCCTCTTGTATTGTCCCCTTTTGATTACCCCCGTTATGTCCCTTGACCCCCCACAGATCATAAGTCTTCTCATTCATTCAGTCCGTGGTACGGCCACTGCTGTCTATCACACCTCCCTGGACCGCTTTACCCCTCTTACACGCCATCAAAGTGACATTCTTGCAGCCGCATGGAATACTTTAGGAATCACCTTTACCCCCAGTACTGAGCTACGCCTTGCCCTTCTGTCTCTCGTAGACTATCCGCCCTCATTCAACGTCTCCTCCCAGTCACTGCCTCCACCAGATACCACCCGCCCGGATCTGCTGTGGCCTGGTCATTCCTCTAATTCCTCTTCATCCTCCCCACCCTCATTAAGTTCGTCTGTTTATTTTGTTAATTCTCCCCCCGTCATTTACACAGACGACGAGTCTAACTCCGCACATTCTACAGCACTTTCTGAAGAAGCAACACTCCCTCGTCTTTCCGCTCCTGCATCTCCCACAGCATCAGCATCCAGTAGTGCTCACCCTCAACCATTGTCTTCAGCTGATGAGTCCCCACTCCTTGTGGCACTCCTGCAGGACTACTCAGTAGACCTACAGGACCCTGCACCTGACGTTCCCACTGCTCATCCCCCGACCTGTCCATCTCCGCACTTCCACTCATTATAGGGAATGAATGACCCATCCCCTGATACTACAGCCTCTCCCATCATCGTGTATTTAGTGAACAACAACGTGGTAGGTCTCTCCACTGGTCACCCATCGTCTTTTTGTTACGTCACACCTTTAGCAAACACTGTCCTTCTCACTATATTTCAAGCCCTAGGGATCGATTATACTCAAGCACAGCAAATAACGCTTTCGCTTGCACCAGCTTTTCCGCATCCTATCGTCACCAAGGTCAAAGAACAAAAACATTGCAAGCACTGACACTTTAGGAAACACTCTAGTCTCTTCAATTATTATTAGTCCCCATGAACAGAATCCTGAGTACCTCTGTTCATAAAACACCACATTATATTTGCATACGTATTCGTTTAATAGCACCAGGCTTAGAGATACCTACTACCTTAACCTCATCCTACCCCCGCAACCCACTGCAGAGCAAGATCATTGCATCTCTCTCTGACGACCAACTCCAATTTCCTGATTTTTCCCCCAACGGGATATACACCGGACCAGACGAACAGGACTTGAGGAAAGCACTGTGTCACTTTATTATTAGCGCCATAGGAGAGGAGCTAGTAGAAGACGTCCCTACCCCTACCCTTGACACTCACTCTCCTACAGCTGAATACTCACCTGACATCTAAGTGCATCCCTTTCCAACAAAAATTGACCTTCACCCTCAAACACATTGTATTTTTAAAACAACATTCATGAATGGCATTTTGAGCTCTACTGTGTATAAAACTTCTACCCACTTTCACATCTTCTTCATTATACGTCCCCATGGATCGCTACTGACTGCCATATTATCTAGCACATGGCCAAGGCACCCACTCCAGAGTTATATTGCTGAAGCCTGCTTCGACGGCCAGCTTCGCTTCCCCCTTTATACTCCAGCACAAGAGCGGGACCTACAGGACGGGGTATATGATATTGTCATTCAGGCAGTACAGCAAGAACTCATCAGAGACATTGTCCCTAGCACCTGAGAAAACGCGCTCCTGTAATTTAGGCCTTGCCTAAAGCGCCTAGGATTACGCATATCCACATGGCGACTCCACTCCAACATGTTTCAAGAACATTCGGAGGCCAGGAACACCATATCTTAAAGCACTGCAGTGAGCTTCATAAGCATACGGCAAAAATGACTCATCCTTGGCCGTCAGAGGGAAGCTTTGACCCTATAATATTGGAGCATGCCACCACCTTTCTAGATACAAAGTACTCCGGTACTAAACTACAGAAGAGAAAGGCTACTCTAGACCTTTGGCGCATTTTTAAAGATAAGGTTAGAACACACTCTGACCCCACATCACCGGTTGTACCCAATGCTCCGCCCCCACCACCTTATCACTTTAGCGGTATGTATACCGAGCTCACTAACAAGGAGCAACTGGAACTACCAGTCACCACTAATAATTCCCCGGCTGCAGGTTTTCAGCCATTACTCACCGAGGCATCTTCCTCACCGCACCTCGGCCCAGAATTACACGTCACACAGGTTGAGGAATTTCAGGCTTCCCACACGTCACCTAGTCACCCGTACCACCACATGACCAGATCACTGACCCCACCCATGCCCCCCGGGCATGTATACCCTCACCTCACGGAACTGAGCAGCATGCACTTGCCTCTCCCTAACGACACAGTAAGGGACACAGCAGTATCTGGTATCCCAGGTCTTATAGATGCACAACTGTCACTAAAATTTACACCAACAGTCAATACTGCACACCCCCGCCCAGGTGG
Source organism: Calotriton arnoldi (assembly GCA_963921515.1). Taxonomy (NCBI): domain Eukaryota; kingdom Metazoa; phylum Chordata; class Amphibia; order Caudata; family Salamandridae; genus Calotriton; species Calotriton arnoldi. Next base: position 88,553 of record CAWUFW010001498.1, read on the forward strand.
AGACGATGAGGAAGGCTCTGACTCTGTCTCTCAGACATCAACTCGTCACTCGCATGACTCCGTTTTTCAAGCCCTGCCCGGTCCCTCGCGCTCACCTGTTATTGTCACCTATGATCTCAGCACTAAACAATCCTCTAAATCAAACCCCTTCCGTGACACGGACACTAAACAACAACATGACCCCAACCCATTCCACGACACCGATACACACCTGGGTTCAAATTCGCACCCCCAATTGCAAAATAACATGCCCTTCATGGCTGCTGCCCCCCATGCTGAGGTACCAGGATCTGGCCTTATGACAGAGCAGCGACAGTCCATTGAGTTCCCCGACCCGCCACCACTGGACATACCAGACAGACAGTGTGTTCCTCTCACTGGTCTTCCATCCGCGTATGGCAATTATAGACAAAATGCAGACTTGAGCAAAAGCACCAGCCTGGAAAGTATTTCATCACAGCACCTTGAAGAAGAACAGTCACACATGCATCAATCACCTAGTCACGCAGATCAGGTGAACTCCATAAGACGCTTGTCATTCAAATTAGAGAACATGAACAAAAGCGTTGTGGACATGCTCCATAAGGTCAACACCCCAACATCACCCTCACCCACGCTGCACCGCCTCGTGAAACACCACCCAAAGACAAATATCAGTAGGAATGGGGAAGGGAGCAGACAATATCGCTTTAATGAGCACCCCTCCCACCGTGACGCTGCCGTCTCTGGAATGACACAAACATTCACTAACATACACCAAGACCTCCAATTCCCAACAGCATTAGGGCGGGAAAAGACACCTCCACGGGTGCTAGAAGGCCACAATCCAATGTTTGGTGACATCCCAATATATTGTGAACACCCGCAGGAACATGACCCAGTGGTAAGAAGAAAGGAAAGGACCACCGAGGCACAGAGACTTAAAGTCTTGGGGACACATGGACGCCCCGACGACATACTATATGACGTCTCGGGCTCTGCTTCCTTACGCACCATTAGGATGAAAAATAGACGTAACATGATGTATCTCAGTAGACCCCTTCCACCAAAAGCTAGTAATGACCTCACTCCCAATGAGATAGTGACATTGGGGGAAGGTTCAGATTATGCAGTTAACCCTTTTACAGACGATTTGGCAGGTTGGTCAGAGCCCTTGGCGCCACAAATGCGCCCTTGGCCAAGGGAAGGCTCTTTTGAACCTCAGGACATGGCAACAGCAGTTGAATGCATCCTCAAAGGATTAGGAGATCAGGATTGGGACTATGACTACATGAGGGAGAGCCTCAAAGTCTGGCAGAGATATGCTCGCCAGTATGATTCTACAGGACCCACAGCGCAACGCCCTGGGGTAACACGCCAGATGCCACTGATCTATAAAAACATCATTGATCCCCCCATCTATATCCCCTGGTCTACATTAGACAAAGAAAATGTCAAAAAGGCGCTCCCACCCCTCACAGAGGGTGCGGGAAAATGGATTGCAGCTTTTGAAAATTGCACCACGGGCAACAACATAGCAATAGGAGATGTAAAAAGCTTGCTGATCTCCCTCATTGGAGAAGATGCAGAAGATCTTTTCATACGTATTCATAAAAATCTTACCAAGACAAACACCAAACATGATGGTGTTTCCTTCAACGAGATTAGAACAGTAGCATGGGCTGAGTTGCGCAGGAAATTCCCTGATGTTCCTGACATTGGGGCTCTGTTGTCACAGACTATGCAACCAAATGAAGACCCTGCAAACTATCTTTCTAGAATGAAAGAAAAATGGTACCAGGAGTTAGGGCAACGATGGGACGCAAATGGAGGATATGGGAGACTATTTTACCACACAGTAAAGAAAGGTTTGCCAACTGAAGTACAGGAGAAATTAGATGGCATTGTAGCAATGGAATGCAAGCCATGGGCAGAGATACAAGATCACATTGTACATTACTGTAAAAAGAGACAGGAACAGGAGAAGAATAGACAGCTAGCAATAGAGAATGCCGCTGCCAAACTAGTACAGCAGAAACTCAATAAGAAAAAAGACAATGTTGACACAGTCATGCTCGCGGCACCCGTCACTCAAATGACAGCAGTAACATCCTTCCCTCAGGCTGCCATGAATGCTCTTGCAGGCAATGCCCAACTTGCACCTCAGCAGGTACAAGCACCACCTGCAGTACAGTACATACAAGCTCAACCCCAACAAGCCATACAGTATGTCCAGCAGCCACAACAGGCAATGACACAATACATGCCAGCACCACCTGCGTACAGCACCAACATACAGCCCTATTACAATAACAGACCAAACATGAACTGGAACACGGGTGGACAAGGAAGGGGGCGAGGGATGGGACAGCAAAGGTTTCCACAACAGCCAGGACAAGGGGCACCACCAATAATCTGTTACTATTGCCAGAAACAAGGCCATATCCAGAGAGACTGTAACAGTAAAAAGCGCGATATGGGTCAGCAATATATGCGTCCTGGCTACCAAGCACAGGCACCATTCCAACAACAACAGCGCACACAGCAACCCCCCAGCAGCCCCAAGTACTATACTCATATGTGCAACCAACACAGCAACAGCAAGTGCAGCTCCAAGCGCCCCCAATGCTTCAGGTTCAGCCAGCGGCCCAACAAATGCAGATTCCAATGCAACAATCACAGCCACAGCAACAGGCTACTTACCAGATGGTCCCCCAAACACAAAACAATGTACCTCTAGGAGGAACAATTGTTGCCTCCAGCAACCCCTTTACTCAGGGCACCATCCAGCAATACCAGCATGGAGAATACACTGGCTAGGACAGCCCACAGACAACTCTTGTGTGCCCAATTTTGTCATGCACAAGCAATACTGAAGAGGACCCTATTGCAAGTGTTATGATAAATAACAAAATATACAGTTTTCTTGTTGACACAGGTGCCACATACTCCTGCATTACAGGTGGCCCTCTGCCCATTTCAAACAAAACAGCGGACACACAGGGATTTTCTGGGGCAATAGCAAGGGTCCCCTTCACCAAGCCAGTTTCAATGGAGATAGGAGGCCATACAGTGGAGCAGCCTCTGCTCTATTCACCCAGCTCCCCAGTCAATCTTTTAGGACGCGACCTCATGGCCAAACTAAACATGACCATCCACTTTGATGACAATGGAACAATGATTTGCTCCATTCCAGGTACTCCACTAACTAGGATGATGGCAGTCACTGCACAGTCTTCCTTAGATAGCCAAGTCAGAGCACGCCCAGTGAATGAGCAGGCCTTCTCTGCAGCTGTTCACACAATTGTCGCCACCACTCCCGAATTACAAGGTCGCACAGTTCAGCTACCAAAAGAATTTCTCTTTAGACCCCAAGTTCCAGACTCCCCGGCGTTAGATAAAAACTTGATTTTTGACATCTGCGCCCTTGAAATAACACCCACCTATGGTGCTTTCCTGGCATGCGATGACAATGCTCACACATGGGCTTGTGTCATCTTCCTTGAACAGGAAGGATTGGTCAGACACATTTCAGATGCTCAGCTATTTGGATCCCCTGAGGAATATTCTAAAACCGAGATTATCTATGATAACAATGTGCCCGTCTCAGTGATAGTGGAAATTAGAACACCAACGATCACCCCTGACTATGATTCTGTGCGAGAAGCCGATTTGGCTCAGGTACCACCACATCTTTGGACAACAGGCCCAAATGATGTGGGCCTTATTAGATCTGCCAGGCCATTTAAGATAACACTCAAACAAGGTGCTATCCTGCCCAGAATAAAACAGTACCCCTTGTCTAAAGCAGCAGAGGAGGGCATAGCCCCCACTATACAGGCCTTACTAGAACAGGGAGTAATTTATCCTTGTATCTCTCCGTGTAACACAGCCCTTTTCCCTGTGAGGAAGGGGAAAACAAATCAATGGCGTTTGATACACGATCTTCGCGCAATTAACAGCATAGTTATACCAGAATTCCCTATTGTCCCAGACCCCTCTGTCATTCTCACCAATGTCCCCCGGATGCACAGTACTTTTCTGTCATCGACCTGAAAAATGCCTTTTTCAGCATTCCTTTGCACCCAGATAGTCAATACCTCCTGGCGTTCTCATTCAGAAATGTGCAATTTTCATACACAAGGTTAGCTCAAGGGTACTGTGAGTCCCCTAGTGTTTTTAACAGGGTCGTCAAAGAAGACTTGTCCAATTTCCAATGTGACAGCACCTTACTGCAATATGTCGATGACATACTGCTTTGCAGCCCCACCGAACAACAATGTAGGAAAGACACCATCCTCTTGCTCACCACGCTGGCACAAAGAGGATATAAAGTTGACAAACAAAAAGTACAGTATTGTCAGGAAGAGGTACACTACCTAGGACAGCTACTGTCTGCATCAGGCAGGCGAGTGACTCCAGGTCGAGTTGAGGCAATAAAAGGCACTCCTGAACCCCAGACAGTTAAAGACATGCAAAAATTCCTCGGCTTGGTTAATTATGTCCGCCAATGGGTTTTTGATTTCGCAACAATAACTGCCCCATTGCTGAAAGCTGTGAAAATGGGCAAAGACAGACATAATAAAATTGAATGGACACCTGAAATGAGAACAGCCTACACCCAGCTCAAAGATGAGATAACAAATGCACCAGTGTTAGGATCACCTGATTACACAAAAGAATTCTACCTCTTCACTCACTGTGATGGGTTAGTCATGACAGCAGTACTCACTCAAAAATACCCCATGGGCCATAAGCCAATTGCTTATTTCAGCGGAATGCTGGACTCTGTCATGAAAGGCCATTACCCTTGCGAACAGGCCCTTGCTGCCGCAGCATTTGCTGTTGAAAAAGTACCCCCATTGTAATGGGTTCCCCACTAACAATGTACACTGAACATGCTGTTTTTGCAATAATACAGAAAGCTAAAACAACACTGACAACGCAAAGAGTGTCAGGCTACGAAGTCATACTGTCATTACCTTCTCTGAAAATTGTCAAATGTCACACCGTAAACCCCGCCACATTTTTTGCCCATCCAATTGTCACCTCAGATGATGACAACCATGATTGTGCCACTTATTCACCAGATGAGTCAGGAGCAGCAAAAGAAGATCCCTTACCAAATAGTACTGTATACTTTGTTGATGGTTCCTCTACCATTGATCAAGAAACAGGCATAAGATACACAGGAGCAGCAGTAGTTAAAGCACAGCAAAATGACTCCTCTGATTCCTTAGACATCGTGCAGCAGCTTACACTCCCATCACATTATTCTGCCCAGGCAGCAGAACTGGTAGCACTCATAGCTGCCCTAAACATTGGAGCTGAGGACCGCGTTACAATTTATTCAGATTCTGCATATGTCACTACAACAACTCACTCCAGCATCCTCCGCTGGAGAAGGCGCGGCTTCCTTAAATCAGATGGTACACCTGTCATTCACAAAATGTTACTTGAAGAACTTATTGAGGCCCTTACACTACCAGCTGAAGTAGCCGTAGTAAAATGCACAGCGCACACTAATGGCCAAGATTTTGTCTCCAGAGGTAACGCTCTGGCTGATTGGGCAGCTAAAGCTGCAGCCAGAGGCCCCTCAGTAGCAGGCCCATCAATCCAAACAGCACCGGAAGTCCAACTTGCACCTATCTTTTTGTCCCAAACAGTACCTCCGACAGAGCACGACACCAGCAGTGAACACAGTTCAGACACACCATCCCAATTACCAACACCATTTGATATTGACAAAACGCGACAATACGATCATACTGCACAACTACACCTCAGAGAAATGCAAGAAAGTGCACCAGATCAAGAGAAAGAGTTATGGAAGAAGAGGGGAGTACAGCAGGACTCCGCCGACTTCGTATACAGACAAACAGTAACAGGGAAACCTGTGATGCCACAGGCTTTGTTACAAGTGGCATTAGATCAACTCCACCTTCCCACACATGTCACCCGAGACAATATGTCTGTCACCTTGCAAACAGACTGGTTCATCCCCAATGCCTATGAACAGATACAATTGTATGTTAATAAATGTCTCATTTGCCAACAATACTCCCCAGCCCCTACGCTCAAAACTGTTGTCTCTACAATTCCTAGACCATCAGGCCCCTTCAAAGAGTTACACATTGACTATGTCGATATGATCGATCGCTGCCAAAACTATCGCTATCTCATTGTGGTAGTATGTCCATTCTCACGCTGGATCGAAAGTGGACCTTGCGTCCACTGCGATGCCAAAGCAGCTGCCACATTTCTATTACGTGATGTCATTCCTCGCTGGGGCATCCCAGACTCCATCCGGACCGATAACGGCAGTCATTTTTCAAATGCCATCTTTTCCTTCCTGACCACAATGCTAGGCATCAAACACAAGCTGACCTCAGCTTACCACCCACAAAGCAACGGCATTTGTGAGCGCCTTAACGGCTTGCTCAAAAACAAAATAAGTAAAATAAGTGCCACAATAGGAAAGAAATGGCTTTATTGCCTGCCCATAGCACTGTTTGCATTAAGAAACTCCCCAAGTTCGGATCATCACCTCACACCCCACCAGCTTGTCACTGGACGATCCATAAATGTAACAGTTCCATCCACACGCCCCAAATCAGATAGTGAGTCATCATCTGAGATAGTTAAGGCAGAACTTTACCACTATCTGTGCCAACTAACCAGCGCAGCGCAGTTCCTTTCTATCCAGATATCCAAGAGAAAGGGGAAGGGCCCCACCGATCCTGAGCTCCCACCAATCTGTCCCGGGACGCAGATCTTCATCCGGAAAAACGTCAGACGCTGGAGGGACCCTAAATTCGAGGGCCCATTCCAGGTGGTCGACTCGTCACCAACTGCAGTACGAATAGCTGAAAGAAAAGCATGGATCCATCGCAGTCACGTCCGCTTGGACCCCGCACCACCTCCGCCAATCGTCTAGAGGAGGGACAGGACATACCCTTGGTACAGCTCCACGAGGACAGCGGGTTTCCATCCTCCTTTGATGACGAAGATAATAACCGCCATGAGCATAATATCGAGGACCTGAGTGGGAATGCAAAGTTATGTATTTCACTTGTCTTAACATTTTGCCTTTTTTCCACTATAACGTTGGCCGCACTTAATTGGTACTTGTTTTATGTTGCAACTTTTAAGCCACATTTGTCTGCTAAAATTATTGTACCATTCTCAAAACAACCAGTTGTGCCAGAAAATACAACTGCACACAAACACTTCCCGCCCCACACTGAAGATTCATCACTTCCACAGCATACCACTGATAGTGCACACACTAGTACACACCCCACACGCATAGCTACTTTCACAGACCCAAGTATTACTACTACTCCGTGGGATAGGCTCCTAGAGATTACAGTAGGTCCCCCAGTGAACCGCAGTCCCAACTCCCGCAACATTCGCAGATTTAGAAGAGGTAGACCAAGGTTCTGGAGGAGTCATAGACCAACAAAAGATAATGACAAACAAGATTTGGCCACCGCTCTCCAGGACACTATGGTCCACGTTGCACGCCAACATCCCAGACCTGATTTCCACTCCATACGTCCTGACACACCTAATAACGAAAATGAAGCCCATAGTGCCCTGCTAGATAACATGTGGTACCGGCACATGTTTCAAATAGGGAAAAAGGTAACAAAAGAAGCATGCTTTGTGTGCTCACACATCCCGCATGCAGTTGGCGCAGACAAAATGGTGTTCCCACAAGAAATACCACCCCCAACGGCCAAATGCCTCCTCCATTTGTTTCTTTGCCGTATCTACGGCCAAATACAGCTTTTCTCAGCAGAGATAGACACTGTGTTTGTAAACACCACCGCGTGGGATTCTAACTATCTAACACACATGGTTGTCACTAATGCATTGCAATTCGAGACAGAAAATGAGAATTTGTATAGATGGGAATCACCTAGATGGGAGACACCGCTCATAACTCATGAGCATGAATTCAAAGCATCAGGGTTTTTTATGTTCACATCCCCCCGGCACTATGTAAGGAGACAATAAACAAACAACTCCATAACAAACCCCCGATACACGAAAATAACAGTTCACACGTTGCCAACTGTCCATGTCAATATAGGTCTGTGCTGCTCTTGCAGGCCCATGTGTATTTTGATAACAAATGGCATGGCCCAGACGCCCTGGTATGTAAGGCAGCTTCCTTGGGAGAACCCTTTGCAAAAACAGAATATCAACAGAATATTGATTGGGATGTTGAGACTCAGTGTGAGGAGGTGTGGGCAGAGGAAACTAGACGGTACACCTTTGGGAAGGGAACAGCTTACAAATGGAAGAGAGCATATAAACTAAAACATCCTCTTCTTTGCTTCCTAGGTAACGGTACTCGCCCTGTGGGCAGCAACACAAACTGTAACACAACAATTTTTAATTTGGACCTCCAAGACGGCACCGCCAGCCTCATGGACATCTTTTGGGCATGCGGAGAACGCATCTACCCCCAGTTGCCTCCTCGATGGAAGGGCCTATGCACCATGGTTACCATGCACGAGCTGCATCTCGTTGTCCCGGCATCCAACATCTCTCAAGTGTTTGAGCACCCCATGACAAATGACGTCACCCTGCTTCACCGGCACCGAAGGAAGGCTCAATACTTCGCTAACGATGCCTTCGCCGAAATTCCTGAAGAATTTCGCCTGTTCAATGGTGCCCAGGAATTCTTTGGAGGCCTGTGGCCCATTTGGCAAACATCAGCTAATGCCCGGTGGCTACAGGTCACCCGATACGAACTAATGACTCTGATAAATAACACCCGAGATGGGTTCAACGCCATACAGGAAGAGTTAAGGCCTTTAAGGCTTATGGTTCTAGAGCATAGATATGTTCTAGATCAACTCACAGCTATGCAGGGTGGTGTATGCAGTGCCCTTGGAAAGAGCTGCTGCACTTTCATACCGGCTAATGATGCCACAAACGGGTCGCTCGCTAAGGCCATTGAGGACTTGGGCAACCTGGGAAAAAAGATGCGTGACGAAAGCGGTGCCGCTGCAGATCCTATCACGGACTGGTTCAACTTGAACTGGATGCCTTCATGGCTATCTGCTATCTTGAAAATTGTGCTACCTATTTGTTGTGTTGTCCTGGTAATGTGTTGCGGTGCACAGCTAGTAATTAAATGTGTCAACAGATGCAGCACCAAAGCAGTAGGAATGAATTACGTTCACACTGGAATTAATAACAATGCACAGTATCAGGACATGGACCGTGCTCCCGGGGATGGGAATGGGCAGATCCATGTGCAACTCTTAGAACAACCTGCCCCTCATGCCTCTTCAAACACACCTACAGCTCCACCGGTTCCACCACCTAGATACGCCTTAAGGGAGGAGCATGACATTAACGGGTATGATGAGTTAGCTCCCGAGGATGGGGGAGAATACGTTACTATAACACCTGAATTGCCACCACAGACAGTATGCATGTATATTAGTGACCCACTCGGTATGCACCAAGCCCCTGAGGGTCCAGCAAAGTACTGTGTCACAGACGTGTTCAATAATGAACAAGAGAAGGGATGTGTAGGAGGGTCCCGTTTTACCATCTAACAGACACCCACACCCCATTCTGCAATACCCTTCAAACCTGGCATCCCTAGATAAGCCCCACCACTGAGGCCTAGATAAAGGGTCTTTAAGTTGTCCACGGTCCTTCACTTTCTTACAAATCCACACATAGGCCCAAGTTCACCTTCTCACAGACCTACATACAAGACCAACCATACCTTTGTAAGAGATATGTATAGGCCCAATAACTTAAGAACTGGTCTCATAGACTTCACTAACCTGACAGCAGAGGCTTGCGCCATCCTCCGCGACAAACTCTCCCCCCTCCCCCTTGTAAATTTCCACAGTTAAGAGAATTAGATTAGCCCACACACGTAGGACATTTTTGGTACATCTGGCGGTTTCACAAGTACATGTGCAATATTTTTTAGTTAAGAAACTTTCCGCGCTTGCTTAATCGAACCTGTGAAAGACGGGCTGCGTAACAAAGAATTAATGTATTAAAATGTTAACTCTGAGCTTTCTTATGGTAAAAATTATCCTTTGTTTACTTTTTGCGGTCAGGAGCACTGACCACCTGTCAAAAGCCCCTAATTTCACCATGATACCACTTCTCAGTCCCATGGGTGGAATTTTCCATAGTTACAAGAGGGCGGTCAAGGGCTGCGTCAGGACATACGTCAGAAAGGGTAAAACTTCTGCATTCAAGCATATATAACAGCTGCACCCAGGGTGTGGCATCGAATTCTCTTCAAACCAGCACCCAGGTGCTGTGTGAGGGTTCCCGACTGATCAATCGTTCTCCTGACTGGGCCCAGAGCTCCTATTGCCAAGGTGATAATGCTCCTACTTAATAATTCTGCCTATTGACTTTGTCAGTCTATCTGACTTAATAATTTTGCCTATTGGCTTTGTCAGATTTTGCCTATTGACTTTGTCAGTCTATCTGACTTAATAATTTTGCCTATTGGCTTTGTCAGATTTCGCCTATTGACTTTGTCAGTCTATCTGACTTAATAATTTTGCCTATTGGCTTTGTCAGATTTTGCCTATTGACTTTGTCAGTCTATCTGACTTAATAATTTTGCCTATTGCCTTTGTCAAATTCTGCCCATTGACTTTGTCAGACTATCTGACTCAATAATTCTGCCTTTTGGCTTTGTCAGATTATTTACTTCAGGTCATCTGTACCCAAGCAATTGCATTTATTTCAGTTTAAATGTGTAGACTTGAATATTGTTATTTTATCTCAACAAGAAGCTTGTCCTCTGAATGCTATCATTTGTATCACTCTTGAATTCAGGGCTGCCCCTTGATCGGCTGCTCATGGATTAATTGATAGATATACATTTCTGTTTGAATTGAACCAATTGATCTCTAACATTGTTGATGCAGTCATTTCTGATCTTACCCATATGTTGATGGGCAACACTTAAATTGAAGTATTTTCTTTTATGCTTTTGAATTGTTTAATAAACTATGATATTTTAACACATGGTTCTTTCTTGCCAAGTGACACAGAAGAGTGTGAAAGAGACTCTGAGAGGAGAGAGGTAAACAGAAGAGTGTGGCCAACCACAAACGTTCCCTCTAACATTCAGCCAGGCCAGAACTCCACATCTGTGTCCCCCCTATCCTTACCATAGGCCTACACACACGTGGCCGCACACCTTCAACGGCCAACATTACAGTCTTGCTCTCAGTCCTGCGGACATGCGCAGACAGGCATGACAATGGTGTGCCGTAGGAGTGCAAGTGATGCAACCGCGCAGAACACACAAGTAAATAGGCTCGGTGGGAGGGAGGAGCAGCTGTGAGGCTACGTAATACACATTGTCCTACCACATTTGCCAGCAGCAATACATGGCTAACATGAATCCCAAGGTCACACAAATCACACACCACGAAACTTGTATGTCTGCCAACACAGCATGCAGAACTACCAGTTAACACTGACCTCACTTACCTCTCACAGGTGATCAAGGATATGCACTCTGCCCGTGGATGATGACACCCCTCCAAGACCCGAACACCCCGGCCCAGAGGCAGTACAATGTGGCCCACAAACGCACCAGGGGCATTGTTGAACGCACGTTTGGCGTTTTGAAATCATGTTTCAGGTGCCTGGACATCACCGGTGGAAGACTCTTGTACATCCCAGAAATAGTGTGCAAGATGATCACTGCATGTTGTGTATTGCACAACCTATGTGTACGCACCAATGCCCCATGGATCCAAGTCCCAGAAGCACCGGACGATGATGAGGAAGATGATGCAGGTGGACCACACCCCACTGCAGCCGCAGCAGGAATAGCCCGAAGGAACACAATCATCAACAATTTCTTCGCATGAGCACATCACATTGTGACTGTCCACAGCAATCATGGCACAGTACAAGATGGCCACATCACCAGCATGTGCAAATAAAATCTTATCAACACACATTCCCCGTGTGCATGTCAGTCCTCTGCATTAGCACATTACTCTGACGGGTGTAAGTGCAACATTGAGTGCTTACATTCGCATATGTTGCAAGAAGAGATGGTGTGTATGTCACCTCTGTACCGAGAGGCTGTTTAGGGCGTCACGTATTCGATATGCCATATCAGGGTGTCACATGTAGTATGTCATGCCACTCATCAGGGTCCCACGTGTACATGAACATGACATGAAGGCCGTCATTGGTGTTCAGGAAAAGACAACACGGTGCCATTTGTGGTCAGAGATGTACCTGCCTGATGCAAATATACACCCTGTGTGTCGAGTCCCACAACATGTACAACATGGCCGTGAGGGGGATGTGGGCACAGTGGAAACGTCAGCAACATTGGGAGATGCACACCAGCCTAGAAGCCAGCAGGTCCACCTTGCGTGGAACACACCAAGGTGTCCCATGGTCAAATGTGCCATGTATAGGTCACATGTGTACACAGACGTCATCCATCAAGAGTAGTGCTCAGTGCCAGCTAATAGGTGCAAGGTGAGTGGTCAACCGCCGCCTCACAGCTACCTGCACCCATCACTGTCAGACTGCATCAAAACAACACTGCTACATCAGAGCATGCAATACTGACCGTGAGGGCACGTACATGACTAGTAAGGGTTCAACCATGCCGGAAGGCGAAGCAGTGACATCCCCCCACCCAATCCCCATCACATTTCCAGAATGCAAGCAGATGACAAACTAACATTGTGGATGACAGCCCCTCTGTCTGAACTAGAAGGCGGTAGCACATCTGCACCTCCAACCTTGGGAATGCATGCGCCCGGCACACCCTGAGCGATACCATAGCAGCTGCTGACGGCTCCCACACTATGCACAGCGCTATCCAGAGACCAACATATACACACCCCACACACAGGAGTCCTTGCTCGTAGTTCACTTGCATGGTATGACCTTCACACTTACGCACCGACCATCCCAGGAGTCCAAGCGCTCCACACTCATACCAATCATTGCTCCGAGCTGTGGCTTCCACATAACTGTGACTTTGCCTTTGTGACACACAGCCCTATTTCATACATTGACGTGGGGCTAAGTTTGGAAATAGCGAGATTGTTGTTTTGGAGCAATGAGGCCACAGCTAGTTCACACATTCCCAGTCATCTCACTGCCTATCTGGGTCACGGACATACATGCGCATTGAAATCAGTTCCCAGGGAGCATCGTTGTTTGGAATCACTGCCCCTACATACATCCATACTTTCATACTTGCTTGATCATGGACATGGCTCATCTGTGTGAATTTGAATGTCTTAATCACATTCGGTGGAGTGGTGAAGGTGGACCAGTACCTGGCCATGCACACACTACTTTACAATGTTGCCCCGTGGAGGGCCAGCCAGGGTCCTTTGGGCAGGAAAAAGTACATCGTAGGAGAGGGAGTTCAGGCCGCAGTCTGATTTCTGTGTCATTGGTTGCCTAAACAAATGTGGCAGTCCATGTCGGGGGCCAAGGTGAGTGTCACAGAGTGTTAAGGGGGACAGTGGAGGGTGTTATTCCTGGGCATGATGCAGAGGGCAGAACCAAGCAGAAAGAGGCCATATGGCGGAGATGAATGCTACCACTTCCTACTTATCCCAACGGCAGATTCATCCTCTTCATCGTCCTCCTATGTGTGATGTGCCTCACATGTGGGTGGTGGTGTTTTGTCTGCGGCACTGTGTGGCAGTGACACATCAGGGGCCGGAGGTGCATTGTCAGCCGCACTGTGAGGCACTGACACATCAGGGGGTGGTGATGTGGAGGGAATAGTGGCAGCAGCATTCATCTGCGCCAGGCCTTGTGGCAGCACTGCCATGATGAGGATCTGCAGGGCATGGTAGATCTCTGCTACATCTCGCTGGTGTGCAGCCGTGGCAGCCATTCTTCCCGCCTGCATCCGCTCTATGTTCTCCATGTTCCTCCCCATGTTGGCCAACTCACGGCTGAGATCGCTGGAGCCACTCTGACTAGACAGTTGTTCTTGTCTACGAGTGATGACTCCGGCGATGTCAGCCATGGATTGTTGGAGACCATGGAGAGGACTGTGGGTGTCCGTTAGGGCCTGTAGGTGGTCCCTGATGGGACTTGGACACCCACGTATGGCATCTAGTTTGGCTGCCATGAGGTTGAACCCCACCCGCACCTGCTCTGCCGTCCCCTTCTGGCTCTGCGACACACGGCGTTGGAATGCCATGTGTTGCTCGTGGGGATCCTGGGAGACGGCCGTGGTGGTGGGTGCTTCCTGCTGTGTGGTCTGTGCAGGGGGTGGGTTCGCCTCGATGCAGCTGGGCTGCCGTGCTCCTGGGGGTGGGGTGCTGAGGGTGTCCATGAGCTTTTGGAGGGCATCGGGGTCGATGGTGTGTAGGTCCTCTTCATCATCGGTGATGAGGAGTACGGTCTGCTCTGCAGGAGGTGATGATTCTCCCTCTGCAATGTGAAGGGGAGATGCAGTTTGACATTGTGTTCACATGTATGTTGACGCATTGGCCAAGTTTACAAACAGACTGCATGTCAATGTACATTGTGACTGTTTGTGTGGAGATGCCTATTTAATGCTGGACAGTTGACATTTCGCCACCATCACGGATGTGAGGTTGTATTTGTCCATTGTCATCTCACAGTTTCCTGCTATGCCAAATGTGAATGGCCATTTTCTACACACAAGCGGCAGCAGTTGTGTCCTCTGTTCTGTTGTGAAAGTGTTGCAGTTTGGTCCACTTTGTTGTAAATGTTGAGGTGCTCTGAGTGTTATGTGTGTGTGCTGCATTGTGGGTGATTTGCCCCTTCAGCTCTGATTTGGCTGGCCCTTATCCCTTTCAGGCGGTGTGCCTTTCACTTCTGTGCTTATCCAGTGCTGAGCTGTTGCAAACTTGGGTAAATTGGGCTCTTGCTCGGAGTTGTGACTCTTGGGCATGGTTTGTCCGCAGATGTGCTGTACTTACTTGTGCATGTGTGCCATTGTGCCCATCTGCCTCCGTACCCCAGTCCCTGGTGGTTACTCACCCTGTTGCTGTTGTGTCAGGTCATGTTGAGCAGTGTCCGGTCCTCCGACTCCTGCCACCGTCTCCTCCCTGATGACTGTGGACACCATTTCCTCCATCTCATCCAGCTCCTCCTGTGGCGCAGGACTCCTACCCCCAGTCTGCATTGCTGCTTTGCGGTTGTTGGCGAGTTTCAGGTTGGTTTTGTGCTTCACATCATTCCAGCGCCTCTTGACCTCTTCCATTGTCCTCCTCAGCACTCCGACTGCATTATCCTTGTCCACGATGGACTGCCATATTCCTTTTTTTGTTGCCAATGACACAGTGGAGGTGACGAACAGTTGTTGATGGTGTTCTGTTACCTCCGTGATCAGGATCCTGTTTTCCTGCGGACTGAACCGCGTCTTCCTCTTCTTCTTCTCCTTGCCCTTCCCTGACCCCGAGGACCCAGGCTGGTCATCCGTGGGGCTTGTGGGGTTCGGGTTGTCCTCTGTGCTTGCTCCGGCTACCTCCATGGTGCTTCGCAGTTGTTTGTGTTTTATTTGTATTTAATTTTTGCCGCTTTTATAGTCATTGTTCCCGCCTTACTTGTGGGACTTGCGGGCCTGGCGCTGCTTTTCGCTGGATTTTTATCGCAGTTGGGCCCATCGCAGCTTTTTTCACGTTCGGGTTTCCTTTTTTATCGCCGTCCCGGTAGTTGTATCGCGGACATTTGAGGCGTTCTCGGGAAACTATCGCATGTTACCGCCGTGTTGGGAATACGACGTTGACACGGAGTTATTTTCCCGCGATAGACGGCGATATGAAAAAGTGCGTTAGCCTATTTTGGCGATGTTTATCGCACGTTCTTGTGAATATCCCCAACAGTGGGCTGAGTTGTCCCATTCTGGCATTTGGCTGTGCCCCCAGTCTTTCTGCTGCCAAGGGCACATGGGGGTATTTACTCTCAATCTCCCCGCCATGGTAGGGAAGAAACCCAACTAGACGTCTGTACTGTTTATATTTACCTACAAAATGGGGTGGGAGCTGAGTCTTCCAGACATCAGGCTGTAGCCTCCTCCCTGAAGCCCCAAAACGCTTTCTGCATTTCCGGAAACAGACTGGACAATTCTTCTTTAATTTATCGTCTCCAGGGGGGCAGAAAGTCCCCTGGATGCCAGGGCTAGATTTTCTTTTTTTTTTAAATGGAGCAGATTGGACTTGTCCTGGCACCAGGCCATACAACCCCACCCCTAAATCAACAGCAGCAGTGTTTCTGGCACTCCAGGTGGTGCAACGGGGAAGTACCCTAATCTCCATGTATGTTCCAGGATGGCAGAAAGCCCACAGGATGCCAGGTATAGATTTTATTTTTTTAAACGGCCAGTGAGTTCTGGCATTGGGCCATACCCTCACAGTAAATCCCCAAGAGTCCTACCATTCTAGGGGCAAAAGAGCTCCCTAGATATCAGGTATAGATTATTTTTTTAAACAAGGATTGGGTGTTGTCTGACCCATCACGATACTCCCATTCCTAAAGCCTCAACAATTTTCTTAACCACGGGGTCCTAGAGCCCGAATATTGCAGTCATCAGAAGGGTAAGCAAGAAGAAATTTGGATTTTTTTGGGTGTAGGTTTGAAATCTGGGCAGGCAGAGTGAGAGCTAACTGCCATTCTGCCTCCCACAGATGACAGAACCACTGTCTGGCGCCCCAGAGTGGGGACTGCAGTGAAGTGCTAGGATGGTCGAGCCCTGCACCCCATCTCAACCTCACCTTTTCCCCTGATGGTCTGCTGTGCTTTCTGACTCCCCTGGAATGGGCAGATAGGTGGCAAATTTCCAAATCTACCCACCAAGGGGATTGAAATATTATCAGACAGCGGGGGCTAGATCTTTTTGGCATTGGACCTGACTCCCTGACACTAGAGAGTAGTGCCCCATGAGTAGACAGAATTGGGGATTTATTCCCTCTCTAATAGACCATATGTCAAAAAGATGCCTAAAAAAAATCGCAATTTCATCTCACTTGCTATAGTAAATGTCTTCAGGTTTCAGGTACTGGCTGGGGGCCTGAGTAAGAAGGACAGACACCAGTTGGTTAGGTTTGAGTCCTATTCCGTATGGAGAAAATTAGTATCTCATTCATCTTGGTGTTGACTTTCAAGAAGTCCTTCCTCATCTAATCAGTCAAATTAAGTATGCAGTTATGAAAGTAAGTGTCTATGTTCTGTGAATGCTCTTCAAATAAAATCAGAATCTGAGCATCATTGGCGTAGCACATAAAATTATGTTGAGTCAAGCTGATGAGTACTGCTAAAGGTTGAAAATACAGACTGAGGAAGGAGGGAGCAAAATAAATTGTCTGGGCATGATTGGGTGGATAAAACTTGATCCAGTGCAGAGCATTCTATTGAATGCCCACCTCTGATAAGCAACTATTCATTGTATTATGAGAAACTGTATCGATGGCAGTAGAAAGGCCCATAAGAAATGCCTGAGGTTGGTAATGTAATGTAAAATGGATTTGTATAGGAATGTAGGAGTAAACAGACAAGCAAGTAATTGGAGAACAGCCACATTTGTATTACTTTATGGAAGGGCAACAGATTGTTCATACGACCAAGAGGGGGAGGCAGAGAATTCCTCCTTCAGGCACCATTACTAAGAAAGCTCTGCTGCGCATGCGGGGCTGGTGTACCATAGAGACAAAGCAAACACAAGGAGACTGATTTGCATATAGCTGGGTCTGAACTGGAGTGGCGAAGTGACCTAAAGAACGATGATGCATTCAACCCAGATATGTGACTGGGGGTGGGTGTCTGAAAAGTTTCAGCGCTCCGTCCGTCATCTCCTTGTGTTTGCTTTGTTCGCCCTAAATTGGCAGGGTATGCCCAGTCGTGGGTCCCTTGCTCACTTTGCCACTGGATTCAAGCTAGCCTGGCTGATGAGGGATGTTACCCTGAAACCGGTCCCAGAATGCTTGTTTCCAGTCAAGGGAAGACCTGGCTTGGCAGTTCGGGCTGGACTGTTCCCATAAGGAACAGGGTGAAGACTGATTTGCATATAGCTGGGTCTGAACTGGGGTGGCCAAGTGAGCTAAAGAACGATGATGGATTCAACCCAGATCTGTGACTGGGGGTGAGTGTCTGAAAAGATTCAGCGCTCCATCCATCATCTCCTTGTGCTCGCTTTCTTTGCCCTAAGTTGGCAGGGTATGCCCAGACGTGGGTCCCTTGCTCACTTTGCCACTGGATTCAAGCTAGCCTGGCTGATGAGGGGTGATACCCTGAAACCGGTCCCAGGATGCTTGTTTCTGGTCCAGGGAAGACCTGGCTTGGCAGTTCGGGCTGAACTGTTCCCATAAGGAACAGGGTCAAGACTGATTTGCATATAGCTGGGTCTGAACTGGGGTGGCGAAGTGAGCTAAAGAACGATGATGGATTCAACCCAGATCTGTGACTGGGGGTGAGTGTCTGAAAAGATTCAGCGCTCCATCCATCATCTCCTTGTGCTCGCTTTCTTTGCCCTAAATTGGCAGGGTATGCCCAGATGTGGGTCCCTTGCTCACTTTGCCACTGGATTCAAGCTAGCCTGGCTGATGAGGGGTGATACCCTGAAACCGGTCCCAGGATGCTTGTTTCTGGTCCAGGGAAGACCTGGCTTGGCAGTTCGGGCTGGACTGTTCCCATAAGGAACAGGGTCAAGACTGATTTGCATATAGCTGCGTCTGAACTGGGTTGACGAAGCGAGCTAAAGAACACTGATGAATTCAACCCAGATCTGTGACTGAGGGTGGGTGTCTGAAAAGTTTCAGCACTCTGTCCATCATCTCCTTGTGTTTGCTTTGTACCCTAGAGATAGCCAGAAGATGCACTTCCGAAGTTCTTAACTTTCTAACTGGATGATAGTGTTGGAATTGTTTCTGCGGGTAAATGAGACCAAGACAATGATAAGCTCTAAAATCAATATTTTCAAAATAATCTTTTAAATACCAGTAGCTAGTATGGGATGAGAATGCAGAGGAATGGCAATGACACTTCAGAACAAGAAAAGTGACTTAATTGTGAACATGCTGGAGAAGATTAAAAATGGATGTATTTGAAGTAAGATAATGGAAGTTGCAATAATCCTGTTGACTTAGAATGGTGGCGTTGACCAGTAAAAGTCTGGTTGTCTGGTATAATTGTGTGGAAAAAGGTCAACTTTTGCATAGCAGTTTAATCAAAAAGGAGAACATGTGCTGATCGATCAACTAGAGAAAGATTTTGACAAGCTGGAAACCAAGATTGTAA
Source organism: Calotriton arnoldi (assembly GCA_963921515.1). Taxonomy (NCBI): domain Eukaryota; kingdom Metazoa; phylum Chordata; class Amphibia; order Caudata; family Salamandridae; genus Calotriton; species Calotriton arnoldi. Next base: position 107,810 of record CAWUFW010001498.1, read on the forward strand.
CCCAAGAATGCCAGAGTAAGAGCCGTGTCGAACTGGGAGTACCATAAGCCTACCGGAAGGACAGAAGGAGAACTTTGTCCAGAAACCACTGCCTTATCTGTATGAGAGTTACCGCTCATCCAATTTATGACTGCCAACAAGCTGCCATTTAAAGAAGAAGCAGCATGATGTAGAATCATGTCAGGAAATCAAGAATGCGTGTCAACCAAGTAGAGTGTACATTTCAGGCAAAAGGAGTGAATAAACAGGATGAACCTGAAGGTTAAAAAAATTAGGATTGAGCAGTGAGCCCCAAAGAAAGCCCTGAGACACATAATTAAAATTAGATTGAAGAAAGACAAGCTGCACATCTTGACCCCTTTTAGACAAGTATGACTTGATCCAAGCCAGTGCTGAACCACAAACTCCAATCTCCTGCAAGCATAATAAGAGACGTTGTGAGCGACAATTTCAAATACAGTGGATAATTCCAACAGAACCAAGGTACAGGAACTATCCTGGTCTACCAGAAGCTGTAGGTAATAAAGGAACTGAGACTAAAGCAGTTTTGGTGCCATAAAAATGGTGTAACCCCTTGGTGATCTCATGAAGGATCTTGTTGCTCTCAAAAAGAGAAATGAGAGGAAAATAGTTAATTTAACCAAAGTTTAAAATGTGCAGTACATTTCGGGACCCACAAGACACTCCATCCTTGGAATGTCTTGGCTGTTTAGTTTTCTGAAATGCTGGGGCTGGTAGGATTCCTTGGATGCCAACCACATACTGTAGCTACCGATTACGCCAGAAAGAATAAAAATCCAAGAGCAAATCTTGATGTCAGCATGTTGTGCTTGAGAGCCTTTCATGTTGCGGGTGATTTGTCCATCCGCAAATGTGGGGTACTGTTTTAATAGCAATTGTGGGAATCCAGAATTGGAGAACATTTGTTATCATTTATTGAATTTCTGTCGGTTTTTGGCTTCTAAACGCAAGTCAGTGTGAAAGAAAGAACACATTTTGCAAATCTCCCTCTGAATCTCCTGATGTCATGGGTAGCCCCCAATTCAGAGTCATACAAATAACCACTATTCATCAACTAGATTTTTGGACATATTTAAAAAATGTATAGATTTCATGCATGCCCATATTTATTTAATTAGCTTTTACCTCATAATTGATGCATGGTTAGTACAAAATGAAAAATATTTTTAAACTGAATCTCGGTTGATGGCTGTAGGTATGATGTGTTTTTGGACAACCAGCAAAACTCCATGGGCCCGATTCACAGAACTAACTTACGCCAAAAACGTAAAGTTAGTACTTTTTGGTATTCACAGAATACACTTACTCATTTTGGTATTCACAGAATGCACTTACTCATTTTGGTATTCACAGAATGCACTTACTCATTTTGGTATTCACAGAATGCACTTACTCATACTAACTTTATGTCCGCACTCGGGCCGGAGATTCCGGCCCTTTGGTGGAGATTCCGGCCCTTTGGTGGAGATTCCGGCCCGGAGGTGGAGATTCCGGCCCTTTGGTGGAGATTCCGGCCCGATGGTGGAGATTCCGGCTGGTTGTAGAGATTCCGGCCGGTGGCGGAATGTCCGCCACCGGCCGGAATCTCCACAACTGGCCGGAATCTCCACCAAAGGGCCGGAATCTCCACCAAAGGGCCGGAATCTCCGGCCCGAGTGCGGACATAAAGTTAGTATGAGTAAGTGCATTCTGTGAATACCAAAATGAGTAAGTGTATTCTGTGAATACCAAAAAGTACTAACTTTACGTTTTTGACGTAAGTTAGTTCTGTGAATCAGGCCCCAAATATCCCTGTGACTGGAAGAGTTTAACAGCTATAACAATATGGTACTTTTGTAAATCGACCACCTGGGTAAATAATCACGGATGAAAGCACTGCTCCTTATGTCTATCTTTTACTACTTAATTGTATTGTTCTTTTGTATTTCAATGCTTAGTTTATTTGGGAAATCTACGGGTGATCAACACAAATGGCCCCTTGCTAAATTCTGAATTCCGTCTCCTTTTCAGAAATGTATAAATAACTTTTTGGGTTCACTCATGGGTTTCATACCTGTTTCTATCACAAAGTGCAAGTAGGCAAAATCCTCAAAAATAGGAAAATTTGACTACTACTTAGAAAATTACAAACATTGTGGTAATAAATGATTTTTTGAACTCTACCTATTACTGAACGATGGGAAGAGAGTACTCTTAACACAGAAACACTTTTGTTCATGCTATTCTGAGAAAAACACATACTTTCTTGCACATCACATTTCTCCTATTTTTCAAGAATAAAAAGAAATAATGTGCTACATGTTGGCTATTTTCTATGTTCCCTCCATGGGAGAATCCACCAACCTTGGGTACCTACAGAATTACCAAAATGAGGGAAAAATTATGAGGATTTGTCCTGGACACCTTTTTTGAAGGCGTAAGAGCGAACTGCCCCAAACATTCAAAAAAGGTTCAGCACTGGGGAGGAAAATTTCAGCACTTCAGGCTCGAGGAGCACACCTTTCAGAGCAGTATGGTAAATAACTATTTAATATGCATGTGTCTCACTAGGAGGCATTTCAGAATGACTGGAACTTAAAATGAGATGATACATGTTTAGGATTCTTTTAGAGACTTGGGGCCAGATGTATGACCGTTTTTGCATGCGCAAACGGGTTTGCGAACCTGTTTGCACATGCAAAAACAGCATGGGCCATGAACAAAGCCTATTTTGCGACTCGCAATTTTTTGCGACTCGCAAAATAGTGTTTTGCGACTCGCTATTAGGAAGGGGCGTTCCCTTCCTAATAGCGAGCGCAACCCCATATATGAATGTTTCGTGCCCGCAATTGCTGGCGCAAAACACTCACAAATTACCACCTTCTTCAAGAGGGTGGTAATGCACTCTCAAAAGGGAAGGGGTCCCCAGGGGACCCCTTCCCCTTTGCAAATGCAGAGGAAAATATTTTGTAAGGGCAGGCAGTGGTCCCAGGGACCACTACCTGCCCTTAAAAAATAAAACGAAAACGTTTCAATTTTGTTTTTTTAAATGCATCCCATTTTCCTTTAAGGAAAACGGGCTGCATTAAAAAAAAAAAAACTGCTTTATTTAAAAGCAGTCCCAGACATGGTGGTCTGCTGAGCCCAGCAGGCCACCATACCTGGGAGGGCCTGCCATTCCCAATGGGGTCGCAAATTGCGAGAGCTCATTAATATTCATGAGCCTCTCAATTTGCGACCCCATTGGGTATTGCAAACAGTGTGAAATACACTGTTGTACATAGGAAATAACGCCTTGCATATTGAGAGTCGCAAAAAACTCAGAATTTGCGAGGCGCTATTTTCTTGGTCGTACATCTGGCCCTTGATGCCTCTTGGTATAACTTCTACACTGAGGACAGTGCATGGGACATAAGTTTACATTTGAGCGACTGTTGAATCAAGCATTTTCATGACAAAGCAGAAATTTTCGCCATTTAAAATTGCAATACCTATTTAAGGTTTTTCAATACTGTTACAAATAAAAATTCATATTTATGTTCATCAATTAGAATGTTCATACTATTTCGGAAAAATTGCCATCTCTGTAGACTACAGCAATGAACAGGTGAAAGGGAGCCAGTTAAAGTTTGCAAAATGTCAGGCATAGTGCTACACCCCTGCAGTACACATTTGAATATCATTCGTATATTTGAACATCACTCATTAAGTGGTATAATTGGCAAGTTGTGTATATTATTGTTGCATAAATCTTTACGCCATAAAGGGGCACATGCATCAAGCTAGGCAATTGCGATTCCTTAATAGCGATTATTAAGGAATCGCTATTAAGGAATCGCAATTGCCTATGCATGTAGGTTTTGCAAAAATATTTGCGATTCCTGCACATTCCTTAATTGCGAACCGCAAATTGTGATTCGCAATTAAGGAATGCCTTCCCATTCATTCCTATGGGCCTAGAGGCCCATAGGAATGAATGGGAAGCCATTCGCAATTTGCGAGTACCAAATGGGTACTCGCAAATTGCGAATGCAATTTGAAGGGTGCTAGGGGGCCTTAAAGGCCACCCTGCTGCACCCCCAAACTTTGCATCTGTGCTCATGTGGCGCACACATATGCCCTAAGGGCATATGGGTGCGCCACATGGCACTTTGAAAAATGCACTTTTGTGCATTTTTCAAAGTTTTTGCAAATTACCATCAACTTGCAGTTGATGGTAATTAGCGTTTCCTAAATGCAAGGTCGCATTTAGGAAAGGCTTTGATGCATCCCAAATAGGGAATCGCAATTTGTGATTCCCTAAAAGCATTCGCAATTTAGGTAATCGCAAAATTTGCGATTACCTATGTTGCGAATGGGTTTTGGGTTGATGCATCCCAATTGCCTAAATACCGGTCGCAAAGGGGCCGATTCTGCGAATCGGCCCGTTTGCGATCGGTATTTAGGTTGATGTATGTGCCCCAAAATGTATTAATCCTTATTAAGAAGGAACATTCATCCTCTCTTGTTTTTTAGAGCTTCTTTTGAGCCATATTTTAGCTGCAACAAATATATTCACAGAGAAACAGTTATTATCTTTACAATAGATAGAACACTAGCCTCCATAAGCAATATATGTATCAATCAATAATAAACTTACTTTCATTGGGACCATACTTTTAACCAGAACCATGTATATACAATGAGTCTCTTCCAGGAGGACTTATGTGTTCAGTACTTTATTTTGCTTTGAAAAGCTCGATATAAAGGCAAGAAATATAGCATATGTTAATTTGCATTTCTATATTTGCATAGCTATATCTGCATGAAACACCTACAGGTAAAACACAAAAGGACACAAAGTGTTTTTTTAAAGCTGTGGGGCTGGTGCTTTCTTGGTGTTAAAAAAGGCAGTACGAATATTCTGCAATGCAATAAATATTTTGCCCGAGAAATGAGGTACCATTAGATTTGTTAAAAGACAAACAGCTAGAAGGTTGTCTTTTTTTTGCTGATGTAAATAGAGCAGTGAAGTACATCTGTTCGTCTTAATTGAAGAAAAGCTTTACTGCCCATGAACGAGAGTCATTGATAAAATATTTACTTAAGGCAAAGGTCACTCTTTGAGTTGATTTGAGGCTTTTGACAGCCTAGTGTTACTTTCAAGGGGCCAAGATGCTTTAAATACTTCAACGGAACAAAAATCATAGATATGGAAGAAAATGAAATGATTTTTGTAAAATGAAATTAGAGGAATCCCCGACATGCAAAGTAAGAATACTTTTGATCAACAGTGAGAAAAATAAACTCTTTTGAGGCTCAAATCACAAAAAGAGAGCACTGAAGATGCTAATTAAGGAAATGTATCTGTCACAGTTTTGAGTTGACTAGTGGCTTAAGTAGTTGGAGAGCTGGAACAGTAGTATTTCCCCACCTTAGACAGTGGTAATTGGTTGCTTGTCAAGGGAACTTCAAAGGCAAGTGTTGTTGTTTTTCTTTAAATAGAAACAGCATCTATTGACATCTATATAGATGGAGCCTAACACAACACATAGTATCATAACAACAAAATTAAAACATAACAGTACACAACATTACAAAAGATTTAAAAACACATCAACCACAGTATAATACAACAAGAACTAAATACAATAATGTAGAACAAAAGCAGAACAGTATAAACACAACACAGCACATCACCACAACAACAAAATGCAACACAACAAATATGTACAAACATGCCAGTCACACATTATCAATTCGAGAAATCTGCTTTCATAATATATTGGTACAGGTGTTTACATGAAACACTGCCTTAGTTTCCTCCATGGCCCTGTAATAGTGCCAGCCAAAAATGTTTTGTCATCTGGCCCACAGCGTCTTTTAATTATCAATGAGAAAAAGAATGGATTAGTCACTGATTTATTACACTCTGGCTTAGGCACTCTTGCCACTATAAGGTATGCTATCAGATACATACTGGCACAAATGACAGGGTTGTGTACAAAATAAGTTTTTCACTAACATTTCCCATGAACATAGCACTGAAATTGCGCAGAATGGTATATTTTAAAGCCTCTGATAAACAAGGGACAGTGGGCTTGCTCACCAACCATTCACCTGAAACCACATCCCCCCATTACTGATCACATCTAACTGGTATTAATATAATCTATCGCAAAGTAACTGGAGTAAATCCATGCATGCCCATATTTATCATGTGTTTCACACAGTGCAACACAGCAAGCACCTTGCTTTACTGAGCTGTGTGAAAGGGAATGGGAGAGGGCAGGAATGTGCCACATTTAACATTATACAGTGTATTCCTGTCCTTTCCTAGTGCTGGCACACTTTTGGTTTCCTAGTCCAACTCAGGCACCCTTGTGTCATGGTGCAAGGGGACCTGTGTTGTAGGCAGGATTGTTTTGTGCAGGAAGGGGCACCTTCCTGCACAATAACAATCCTGAGAGGCATTTTCCCCTTTCTATTTGCGCAGAAGAATGCACACACGTAGAAAGAGGAAAGAACAAGAAGAAATAAAGATATTTATCTTCATTATGCCTCATTTGGGAAGGTGTAGCATCTTGATGCATTCCCAGGTCTACGACTAATGATAAATCTGGGAATGCACCAAAATCTATGGGTGGACGAGTGGGAACACCCACACTCCACCCATGAAACACCTCCCTGGAGAAAGGTAACGCAAGGCAGAAATTTGCACTGCCTTGCTTTACTCTAGATTTATCAAGCCATGCAGTTCCTTGCAAGGTGGCCTTCCGTGGCTTGATACATCTCACTTAGGTTTGAGTCACCCTGGCGCCCCCTTGCCGGTTGCAAGGGCAACGCAAAACCTGGATAAATCGGGCCTGCACTGTTTTTCTTGAAAGCAAGCACATGACTAATCTCAATAACCAACAATTAACCACTGAAGAAACCACTAACCTTGGGTTCCAAAGTAGGATGCTACTCACTGTAAATCACTTCAATGCCTCGTCAAGGGTAGGAAGCACTATATAAATGCAATTAAAATTATTATTGAAAATTCAGGTTTTCAGCAACTGCTGACTGTACCCACAGTGATCCAAGATAAATAGTAGGTGTTTTCATACATAACAAAAGAATAAACACAAATGGACTGATAAAAAGCATCAGTTAACTGCTCTGGGCCAGGCAAACTTTGGGCCGGGCAAACTCCTTAGAAGTAGACCAGAGTGGTCCTTATGTGGATGGCAAGGTAAATGGAACACCTATTTCATTCCTTGTTGACACTGGTGCTGCCCGTTCCACTGTGAGAACATTCAAAGTTCCAAACCTACCCCTCTTGGTAGAAAAAAAATCCAAGTTGTAGGAGTTTCAAACCAATTAATGTCAACGCCTGTATCTGAATGTGTTACAGTACAAATTGGATCATTTGAAAATTTGCACAAATTTGTAATATGTGATTCCAGCCCAGTAAAACTTTTAGGTCGAGATCTATTGTGCAAATTAAATTACTCTATTTATTGTTCCCCGAAAAGGAATAGAATTCCATACCATTGATGAGGATATTATATTCAAAATGTCAAAACAAGGACAGGAGTTTAAGGGTTATTTTCTTTACTAACCATTAATGATTTACCCTTGGAATTGAGAGACACCGTGTTCCCAGAGGTTTAGGATTTCACAGGCAAAGATATTGGGCTGATCAAAGGAGTAGCTCCAATACGAATCACTTTGAAACCAAACGCAGAATTTCCTCAAACCCCACCATACAATATGAGTCCTGAGACTATTGCAGGTATAACCCCTTTGATGGAATCACTGATTGAACAGGGAATCTTGAAAGAAATCATGGGAAGCCCATGTAATTCACCTATTATGGGAATTCAGAAACCAAACAGAAAGTACAGGATTGTGCTGGATTTGCACAAGGTTAACCAAATTGTGATACTGTATTGTCCAATCGTGCCAAATCCAGCTGTGATACTATATCAGATTCCTTGTGAAGCTGAGTGTTTTTTTGTCATTGATTTGTGTCAAGCCTTTTTCTCCATTCCCTTGCACCCAGATAGCCAATTTTGAATTGTATTCTAGTTTGGAAACCGTGTCTTGGCATGGTGCAGAGTTCCACAAGGGTATGCAGAGAATCCTTCCATTTTCAATCAAATATTGAAAAGGAATTTGGAGTCATTGGTAATGCCAAATCACTCTGTTCTGGTACAGTACATTGATGACTTATTGGTAGCGTCAGGTACTCAGGAGGCTTGCATGTGTGACACTATTGCATTACTGAATCATCTGGCAGTGAGTGGGCGTAAGGTGTCACCAACAAAGATACAATTTTGCAAGAGGGAGGTCCTTTAGCTAGGACATCACATTGAGAAGGGTGTCAGAAAGGTGTCATAAGATCAGATTACTGCCATTCTGCAAATGAAGCCACCATGAACTCAAAAAGAGATTCACTTGTTTCTGGGAATAGTTGGTTACTGCCTCCAATGGATTCCAAATTTTTCATTGACTGCTAAGCCCCTTCAGAGGCTTACGCACAAGGATGTGCCAGATCCAGTTCCATGGAGTGATGAATGCATGCGTTCTTTTAACGAACTGCGAGAGAGTTTGTGTCAAGCACAAGCATTGGGAATGCCTGATTTTAACAAAAATTATACTCTGTTTTGCAGTGAGTGCGAAGGCTGTGCATTGTCAGTTCTAACACAGATGCATGGAGCTGCGTGCAAACCTCTTGCATGCTTCTCATCTATATTAGATCCTGTAGCTGCAACATTACCTGGATGTCTAAAAGCAGTTGCTGCCACATGTGTGAGTTTGGAACAGTGCAAGAGCATTGTAATGGGTCACCAGCTGAAAGTGCTTGTACCACACTGTTGAGATTTTGCTTACTCGTACTCGAACGCAACATCTCAGAAGTAGCTAATTTACAAAGTATGAGCAGGTGATTTTGGGTGCAGAGAATGTATCATTGGTGAGATGCACGAGTATAAACCCAGCTACTTTAATGCCCTTACCAGGAAATGAAGTTGTGATTAATGAAGCAGATCATGATTGTCTGGATGTGACTGAACTGTGTACGAAACCTCGTCCGGATATCATGGATGTTCCATTGCCTGAGTCAGATCATGGGTTGTTTGTGGATAGATCATGTTTAAGAGATGCTGGAGGAAACCTGAGAGCTGCGTATGCCATCTGTACGGTTGTGGGAGTGGTGGAAGCATCATGGTTGCAGGGAGTGTATTCAGCTCAGGTAGCTGAACTAATTGCCTTGACCAGGGCTTGAAGCGTTACTGAACAATTGAGAGTTACCATCTTCACAGACAGCCAATATGGATTTGGAGTTCTCCATGATTTTGGGAAGTTGTGGTCTCAGCATGGGTTCATGACCTCTTCGGGTTCAGCTATCCGAAACAGAGAGAGCGCGAAATATTTACTGCTGTCATTACAATTCCCAGCCCAAATTGCAGTGGTGAAGTGCCCAGCCCACCGACAGGTAAATGATAATGTGACAGTCGGCAACCATTATGCGGATGAGACCACGCGCTATTGCACCCTAAATTCTTACATCTTCAATGGGGATCCATTAGAAGAACAACCTGATGTCGCAGAATGCAGGCCGATGTTTTCAGTTGTGGAAACATGGGAAGAAATAGAAGCATTACAGGATGAAGTTTCAGAAACCGAACGACAGGTTTCACACAAAGGCAAGAGGATGAGGTATGGGTGTACACAGATGGGAGACCATTCTTGCCTGGTTGTGCCAAACCATTGAAACTTGTGAACTGTGACAGTGAAAGAAGCAAAGAAGATTTAGTTGCCAAGTTTAAAAGATATAATTGGTGCAAAAACCTATGCTATTAAGCATTCCCAAATACTAACGAAAATTATGAGTCCCTATCTGGAGAGATGGAAGATCCAAACCTGGTATCGTTAAAATGTAAACGTATATGCGCTTGCTTTTTAGCTGTTTTTTCCATAATTGTTGTATTAGTACTTATTGTTTTAAAACTTCCTCATCATGTTTATGTGAAGCATGACATTAACCCTACCCCTGTCACTAAACCATTGGAAAAAAAGAATGATGTAATTGTAACTAGTGGTCTAAAAGATAAAACTTTGCACTATGATTAATCAATTAATGATTTTTCTTTAAATGTCTTTATTAATCTCCTTTAAGAATACGTGGACACTATGGATGCTAGAAATTGTTATGTATGCATGCAGCTACCTACCTCAGTATCAGAGGGAGTGACTTACCATCACTTACCTCTTACTTTTACATTTCCTGTAGTGTGCTAATAGTTTATTTTATTGCAAAGGGCAATTTCAATATTATTACTCAAATTATGATTTGTTCTTTTTGGAAATACCTGTTAAGAAAAATGTTAATATTGTACCAGATACACGAACTGCTGAACTAATGGGTGAATTTTTCCAACCTACACAAAGTATAGATACAGTTTATGCGCATAGACATAATTTAACTTGTTCCTTACATAATGTAGAAAAAGATTTTATAAACTCAGTTGAGGATAGACGTGGGGAAATTAAGAAAAAGACTGAAACACAATCGAAAATACCAACTTGGGCACACCGGGAGGGTGAAATTAAAAAGGGCGAAGCACACTCTGCTATGGCTTTAGATTGGCAACATACGGGGAAACTATGCATACTAAGACGCAAAACTGATTTTAGCAATGCATTTGTTGGTTCCAGTGAATGTGAGCACACTTTCCATATTGTGGGAAGTTGAGGTTTATATCTCGTAGGATCTAATCCTGTTTTCCCAGGGGTGTATTATATATATGTGGGAGAAATGCCTATTTTAGATAGCCAAATCATTGGTATGGATGCTGCTATATGGGAATAGTATTTCCAAATATTTATCATGTGAATCAAGCTAGTGGATCCAATGAATTTAAACATACTCGAAGGGGGAAAAGTGCTTCTGAAAAAATTGGAGATATTTTTAGTGCAATAATACAATCAGTTGGGGTGATTCTAAATTCTCACAAATTTGGAATAATCTATACTGTGGTTGATCGTTTATCAACTGATACAGCAGGAGGTTTCCTTGTCATAGATACTGAAAGTGGTTGCTATCAGATCTGTGTTTTTACAAAACAGACTTGCATTAGACGTCCTACTCGCAAAAGAGGGTGGAGTCTATCTCATGCTGAAAATTCAATAGTGCTGTACTTATATCCCTGACAAAAGTAAAGATTTGCAGAGATATATCCACAATATTACTAAACTGGGAAAAGATTTGAATGAATTGAAATCTGATGCCGCATGGGAATCTATTGGTAAAGGGTTTACTTCTGTGGGAAAATGGTTTGCAACATTGGGAGGTAGTTTACTGGGAAAAATATTAACACCTATACTAACTATTGCTTTTGGCATACTAATATTAATAATGTATTTTAGATACTGCAAACGTACAAAAATTGAAAAAGAAACTAGGGGAATAAAGCGAAAGAAAGCAGAAATTGAACTAGAAGACCGACAATGTGGATACTATGATGAATTAAAAGCCTTAGAACAGACTAGGCTAAAACTAATGAAGACATCCGCCTTTTAAATATGTTATCAGATAAAGATAAGAGTGTGATGGCTCGATTCTCCATCAAAGGGAGAAGTGATAGAGCATGAATGTTATCTTTCTCTCTATGAATTCACCCTAGAAAGATGATTAGTGACATTTATTTTCGAACATGACAAATGTGTGTTAGGTCACCACGTTTAAGAAAACACACACATGAAACTTGTTTTAGGTACTGCATCGTAAAAGCATGCATAATGTTAGATGTAGAATTGTGATGACATTTAACCGTAAACAAAATAATGGTAAATTTAACAAAATGTATTGATATGTTTTTCTCTATGCATAAATGAACGTAATAAACAAACGGTAACATAGAAAACACTAAGAAAAAAATAAAACTGTAATGTGTCATGAACATGGATGTTAACATTAGAACGTGTAATGTGAACACTGACAATGAAGAGAAAATAGAACCTATAATGATTTGCGTTATGAAAACGTTTATTCTAAATGTGCTTTTCAATCTTGAATGATGTATTAACCATAATGAGAAAAAGAAAATTGCCAATTAGAATGTGAAATGGAAATGAAGTGTTAAATTTTTTTTGGGGGGTGTACTTTGTATTTACATGATGTAGATGTGAATCATAAATTTGCCCAATTGAAGAACTAATGCATGGTTAACAGTAATGTGAAAATCATATTTTAGCATAAATTCATCGTGCACAAGCTCTGTTTCATGAAAGCCTCAAAACTTGCTTTTCTTTCCTAGTATGAACTTATGAACTAGATAGTCTGAAGCCTATGGGAACCTTTCGTAAAATTTCTACTTGTGCTCTAACACTCAATCATTCCTTTCACGTTTGTAGCTCACTCAACCGAATTTGCAACAAAATTGTTACTTTTTGGAACACACGCTTGGGAAAGAACTGACAAAGGATGAGAAAATGAACTTGCCTATTTCCTAGTTGACATAACCAATCGTATTAATAAAGTACAGTGGTCTTAAGAAAATGCAAAGTAATGGATTACTTAATTCTTCCGGATTTGTATACTTTTTACCTATTACATCATCTCATCCTACTGAAACTGACCAATGGAACAGAGTGGTCCGACCAAAATTGGTGATGTCAAGGGCTGTAAACCAAAAATCGATGGAGTATAATTGCCCAAAGTGTGGACAGGAGCGGTTCCTATCTTGTCCACCTTCTCAACCCATCTTGCGGTAGAGTGACTGATGATTTGGACTTCTAGAAACAAATGTGAACTGTGACGAAATACTGTGTTTGCTGCCGGCTGGTATACTTGTGTAGTGGAACTTTTCCGGCTGGAAGTTTTCCTACAACAGTTGTGGCATTGACGCTGCAGTGCGGACAGGGGCAGATAATCCTGTCCATGAACTGAAACTGAGGACACACAATTGATGGACGGAATGCAGAACAAATCAAAACATTCACCCCCAGTCAATAGATCTGGGTTAAATCCATCATTCTTTTGCTCACAATGCCACCCCAGTTTAGACCTGGCCATATGCAAATCAGTCTTGACCCTGTGCCTCATGGGAACAGTCCAGCCCGAACTGCCAAGCCAGGTCCTCCCTGGACCGGAAACAAGCATCCTCGACCGGTTTCGGGGTTTCACCCCTCTTCAGCCAGGATAGCTTGATTCCAGTGGCACAGTGAGCCCGGGACCCACGTCTGGGCATACCCGGCGCACTTAGGGCGAGGAAGCAAAGGACACACAATTGATGGACGGAATGCAGAACAAATCAAAACATTCACCCCCAGTCAATAGATCTGGGTTAAATCCATCATTCTTTTGCTCACAATGCCACCCCAGTTTAGACCTGGCCATATGCAAATCAGTCTTGACCCTGTGCCTCATGGGAACAGTCCAGCCCGAACTGCCAAGCCAGGTCCTCCCTGGACCGGAAACAAGCATCCTAGGACCGGTTTCGGGGTTTCACCCTCTTCAGCAAGGATAGCTTGATTCCAGTGGCACAGTGAGCCCAGGACCCACGTCTGGGCATACCCGGCGCACTTAGGGCGAGGAAGCAAAGGACACACAATTGATGGACGGAATGCAGAACAAATCAAAACATTCACCCCAGTCAATAGATCTGGGTTAAATCCATCATTCTTTTGCTCACAATGCCACCCCAGTTTAGACCTGGCCATATGCAAATCAGTCTTGACCCTGTGCCTCATGGGAACAGTCCAGCCCGAACTGCCAAGCCAGGTCCTCCCTGGACCGGGAAACAAGCATCCTAGGACCGGTTTCGGGGTTTCACCCCTCTTCAGCCAGGATAGCTTGATTCCAGTGGCACAGTGAGCCCGGGACCCACGTCTGGGCATACCCGGCGCACTTAGGGCGAGGAAGCAAAGGACACACAATTGATGGACGGAATGCAGAACAAATCAAAACATTCACCCCCAGTCAATAGATCTGGGTTAAATCCATCATTCTTTTGCTCACAATGCCACCCCAGTTTAGACCTGGCCAAATGCAAATCAGTCTTGACCCTGTGCCTCATGGGAACAGTCCAGCCCAAACTGCCAAGCCAGGTCCTCCCTGGACCGGTAACAAGCATCCTAGGACCGGTTTCGGGGTTTCACCCTCTTCAGCCAGGATAGCTTGATTCCAGTGGCACAGTGAGCCCGGGACCCACGTCTGGGCATACCCGGCGCACTTGGGGCGAGGAAGCAAAGGACACACAATTGATGGACGGAATGCAGAACAAATCAAAACATTCACCCCCAGTCAATAGATCTGGGTTAAATCCATCATTCTTTTGCTCACAATGCCACCCCAGTTTAGACCTGGCCATATGCAAATCAGTCTTGACCCTGTGCCTCATGGGAACAGTCCAGCCCGAACTGCCAAGCCAGGTCCTCCCTGGACCGGAAACAAGCATCCTAGGACCGGTTTCGGGGTTTCACCCCTCTTCAGCAAGGATAGCTTGATTCCAGTGGCACAGTGAGCCCAGGACCCACGTCTGGGCATACCCGGCGCACTTAGGGCGAGGAAGCAAAGGACACACAATTGATGGACGGAATGCAGAACAAATCAAAACATTCACCCCAGTCAATAGATCTGGGTTAAATCCATCATTCTTTTGCTCACAATGCCACCCCAGTTTAGACCTGGCCATATGCAAATCAGTCTTGACCCTGTGCCTCATGGGAACAGTCCAGCCCGAACTGCCAAGCCAGGTCCTCCCTGGACCGGAAACAAGCATCCTAGGACCGGTTTCGGGGTTTCACCCTCTTCAGCCAGGATAGCTTGATTCCAGTGGCACAGTGAGCCCGGGACCCACGTCTGGGCATACCCGGCGCACTTAGGGCGAGGAAGCAAAGGACACACAATTGATGGACGGAATGCAGAACAAATCAAAACATTCACCCCCAGTCAATAGATCTGGGTTAAATCCATCATTCTTTTGCTCACAATGCCACCCCAGTTTAGACCTGGCCAAATGCAAATCAGTCTTGACCCTGTGCCTCATGGGAACAGTCCAGCCCAAACTGCCAAGCCAGGTCCTCCCTGGACCGGTAACAAGCATCCTAGGACCGGTTTCGGGGTTTCACCCCTCTTCAGCCAGGATAGCTTGATTCCAGTGGCACAGTGAGCCCGGGACCCACGTCTGGGCATACCCGGCGCACTTGGGGCGAGGAAGCAAAGGACACACAATTGATGGACGGAATGCAGAACAAATCAAAACATTCACCCCCAGTCAATAGATCTGAGTTAAATCCATCATTCTTTTGCTCACAATGCCACCCCAGTTTAGACCTGGCCATATGCAAATCAGTCTTGACCCTGTGCCTCATGGGAACACTCCAGCCCGAACTGCCAAGCCAGGTCCTCCCTGGACCGGAAACAAGCATCCTAGGACCGGTTTCGGGGTTTCACCCCTCTTCAGCCAGGATAGCTTGATTCCAGTGGCACAGTGAGCCCGGGACCCACGTCTGGGCATACCCGGCGCACTAAGGGCGAGGAAGCAAAGGACACACAATTGATGGACGGAATGCAGAACAAATCAAAACATTCACCCCCAGTCAATAGATCTGGGTTAAATCCATCATTCTTTTGCTCACAATGCCACCCCAGTTTAGACCTGGCCATATGCAAATCAGTCTTGACCCTGTGCCTCATGGGAACAGTCCAGCACGAACTGCCAAGCCAGGTCCTCCCTGGACCGGAAACAAGCATCCTAGGACCGGTTTCGGGGTTTCACCCCTCTTCAGCCAGGATAGCTTGATTCCAGTGGCACAGTGAGCCCGGGACCCACGCCTGGGCATACCCGGCGCACTTAGGGCGAGGAAGCAAAGGACACACAATTGATGGACGGAATGCAGAACAAATCAAAACATTCACCCCCAGTCAATAGATCTGGGTTAAATCCATCATTCTTTTGCTCACAATGCCACCCCAGTTTAGACCTGGCCAAATGTAAATCAGTCTTGACCCTGTGCCTCATGGGAACAGTCCAGCCCAAACTGCCAAGCCAGGTCCTCCCTGGACCGGTAACAAGCATCCTAGGACCGGTTTCGGGGTTTCACCCCTCTTCAGCCAGGATAGCTTGATTCCAGTGGCACAGTGAGCCCGGGACCCACGTCTGGGCATACCCGGCGCACTTGGGGCGAGGAAGCAAAGGACACACAATTGATGGACGGAATGCAGAACAAATCAAAACATTCACCCCCAGTCAATAGATCTGGGTTAAATCCATCATTCTTTTGCTCACAATGCCACCCCAGTTTAGACCTGGCCAAATGCAAATCAGTCGGATTTAGGCCCAGGTCTCTGTACTGGGGTGAATGTATGACATTGTTCTGCATTCTGTCCATCAACTGTTGTTTTTGCATTTGTCACCCCGAGTGGGACGGGTATGCCCAGACGTGGGTCCCGTGCTCTCCATGCCACTGGAATCAAGCTATCCTGGCTGAAGAGGGGTGAAACCCCGAAACCGGTCCTAGGATGCTTGTTTCCAGTCCAGGAGGACCTGGCTTGGCAGTTCGGGCTGGACTGTTCCCATGAGGCACAGGGTCAAGACTGATTTGCATATGGCTGGGTTCAAACTGGAATGGCATGGTGAGCAAAAAACAATGGATTTAGGCCCAGATCTCTGTACTGGGGTGAATGTATGACATTGTTCTGCATTCTGTCCATCAACTGTTGTTTTTGCATTTGTCACCCCGAGTGGGACGGGTATGCCCAGACGTCGGTCCCGTGCTCTCCATGCCACTGGAATCAAGCTATCCTGGCTGAAGAGGGGTGAAACCCCGAAGCCGGTCCTAGGATGCTTGTTTCCAGTCCAGGGAGGACCTGGCTTGGCAGTTCGGGCTGGACTGTTCACATGAGGCACAGGGTCAAGACTGATTTGCATATGGCTGGGTTCAAACTGGAATGGCATGGTGAGCAAAAAACGATGGATTTAGGCCCAGATCTCTGTACTGGGGTGAATGTATGACATTGTTCTGCATTCTGTCCATCAACTGTTGTTTTTGCATGAACTGAAACTGGTCATTCAACGATTACTGAACTTTCATCTATAGGGTTTGTATGAGGGATATTTGCTTTACAATGATTCACTTCTTATGATACAATCTTCCATGGCTGAGGAAGAACACTCCCTTCAAATTGATTTCCACTGCTTTGTCAATGCTTATTAAATCCTTTCAAGTTATAAATTAGATTGGTATGCAAAGTTCTTTAAATTTCAATAAAGATATCAATTGAGATAATCTATTCTGCTGATTCTGTTTCATTCATTTGTTGTGGCCAATCTATCTGTTTCAAGTTTCTGTCTTAAAAATAGATTTAGTCTGAGAAATTCCATTCAGTAATGATTGAATGCTAACAATTATCTTATTCCAGGTCCTCGTATGATAATTGTTCATCCCCTAAATATTCTAGTCCCTTTCAGCACAGAACAAGATCCATCGAAGGACCAAATGAGATTAGTGTGGTAGCTGAGGTTATTCAGGGATAAATATTTGGATAATTTGAAGTAATAATTCGTGAGCCCCAATACGTTTACGCTACAACATGCTTAAATGTCACTGAACTGCCCACTTTACAACAATGTGAGAGCAGGTGCATGGGATAGTAGAGGAGGAAAATGTCTGGCAAGAAATGTTAAATGATAAAAAAAGATGAAAGGAAAAGGGTTTATACAGTTCATTAAACTTTGGTAAAACACTGAATACAAGGAAACAGTGAAATTCTTCAGTCAGATGGTGGGTTGATCACTTCTGTGTCTGAAACTATCCGCAGACCACACCTTTTGAAAGGCATCGCACCCATGTGGCACTTCACATGTTGTTACCAATAGTCAAGATATCGTCCTTTGCCCTGTTTGATCTGCCTTGCATCAGTTTGATTTTCAGGCATGGCTTTTAGGGATATGATGCACTACTTACAACTGAAATGTCTACACATTTATGGCTTGGCTAACTATACTTACAGATGTTTCCCTGTTATTCCTACAATTACAGAAATCCATGAGAAAGAAGCGTTGCAGTTCTTTGAGCCCGGTTCACCTGTGACTGGAGCTGTGAATGTTTTTTTTACCAGTCGGCCCTTAGTAGTTGGATCTGCATTGCAGCATCAAAAAAGGCCCTTGTGAGCAGAGGCCCAGTTGAAGGTGCCGCAAGACTATTGAAGTCTCGGGTGCCATCTTGGATGTATATACTTAAACCACGCTCTCAGGAGTCTCGATGCTTTGCACTGAGATTTCCTAGAGGTGGTAGCTTCTGGTGTTTCTTGCACCCATCAACTGCAGATTAGGCACTGTCCCCTGATTTTTTTGCCTGAAAGAAATACTTGGATGGCAACCATTGATTTGCAGAAGCTTCAGGTCGGAAACTTAACAGGAGCTTGACTTCGGAGGAAAAAGTCTTCCTAATATATATGCCACAAGCTCAGTTAAAACTATTGAGCATTCTAGCAACATTTGACATTGAAGCAGAAACAATGTAATTATGCATCAGACTTCAAAAGGAATTTGAGAGTGACTTCAACAGCAAGCTGTATTTTGAGAGGCATTCCAGTATGTTGTCCACCAAGGGACAATATTCATGAAGGCCTAGGACTGTTTTTCACTTATTATTGTGTGTGTGTGTGTATGTGTGCTAGCCTTTTGCAATCATCGTGAAACTGTTGGAATGCCATTTGCTTCGTAATAGAGAGTGCAATGTGTATGGAAAACTGGTATGATTTAGTGGCATACTTACATACATTAAGAACTCCGCACGTCTATGGCATCTTGTGAAGCTAACTTGATGTTTTCAGAATCCACAAGAATTCCCTCTTCAAATAGCACAATAGCTTGATTGAAACTCCAGAGAATGACAACACAGGTGGATATTACTCTTTGGGAGTGAGTGACAGTGGAAAGCATATTGACAGAAGAGCTGAGAAACAATACCATACATTGCTTCTTACCTAAATAGATATTGTGATTAAAAAAACCTCAATATCAATAGGTTCAGAATATTTCTCAGAGGGAGCATTAAGGCTCAATAAAGCACATTAGCCCATTGTCTCCGGGGTCTAAGTTAGATGACAATTACAGAGAAACTAGTATAATCCAAAGACATGACTGGTGACTTCTGCATTTGTTTTCTGCATAGGCATGATCCCACACCTGTTTGTTCTTAAATTATTTTAGTTTGTTTAACTGGTTTATTATTTGTTATCAAATATCCCTCCATTGGAGTCATCAGTTGGTTAATGATGAGTTTGTTTTCAGTGACCATCCGGTGTCCCGGATGGATTGCTGGTTTCAGATGTCTCTTCATTCAAAGTATAGAGAGAAGAAAGTGTTCCAACATTCTTCGTTTGACAGTCTGTGAAAAGAACAGTTTTAAGGTCTTTCCTGAATTGGTGGTAGTCTTCTTGACTTCTCAGTGCAGGTTAGGCTAATACTAAGGTATGGGTCTATGCATTTTTGTGATTTCCTTCCTAATTTAATTCTTTTTGGCATTGATTGAAAAAGTTGATACTCATTTGTAAATCTAAGAGTCCTTGTGGTTGGTACAGTGTAGCTGATGATTAGAGAAAATTGTGTCCAGACTTTACTAGGGCTTTAGGCATAATATATACGATTTCAAACTTTATTCGGTCTTATACTGGGATCCAATGGGGGTTCAGAGGTGCCAGTGAGGTTGGCTAAAGTTGTACTGTTTGAATTTGAAACCTTTTCAGGCCTAGCTATTGTTGCAGTAATCCAGTTTAGAAAGGATGAGTGTCCTTGTAAAATCAATGAGAAAAAAGGACAGTAAGAGTTGTCCGATTTTTCTCAGCATGGACAATTGGTAATTGGCACTCTTGATCACAGAGTTTCTCTGAGAGTTGAAAGACACATCCTTGTCAAAGATAATTCCAAGGGCTTTACACTTACTGATGGTAGAGGAGGGTGCCCCAAGTTTTCTGGCCAACTAAATTAGCGCTGTGTTCTTTTGGTCTGTAGCTGAATATTAGCACTTTGGTTTTGTCCTTGTTGAGGCATAAGAAATTATCCCTCAACCGAAAGTTGATGTGTAGCAAATGTTTTAATTTAGTTTGAAGAAGATTTGAGAGTCATCCGAACATAGCTGATAACGATTGATGATTAGTGCCTTGGTGCCTGAATGTAATAAAGGAGAGAGTGATGATCCTTCGTGACTCCTAAGTGTAATGGCTTCATTTTGATTCCTCAGAGCCAATTCTGACTTGCTGTTGCCTGACAGACAGAACAATTCGAACTAATCCAGGGTGGTATCCTAGCCAAGCTTGGACAATCATAAAGTTATAATTTTATTGATTTCACAAATATTTGAAATGGCCATCCACACGAACTGCACACTTAACAGTAGGGGTAAGTAATGCAGAACAATTGCAGATTTGGTACAACTGCCTCACGGACTTATTTATAATCTAAATTATATATAACTCATATTATAACTACTTTATACCCTTTACATAGTATATTTATATTTTCAGCCCTTTTTCTCAGGGATCAGAAACGTATAATACTCTGGGTCCTATTTACTAAGGGGCATATCTACAAGGGCTGGCGATAATTATCGCTCAGCGCTCTTAGCGTGAGGATAATTATCGCCGGCCAACTCTGAATTTTATCGCGGAGATGGCGTGCTATCAGCAACGCTTATCACCAAAGCGATAAAATTCAGAGCACAAGCTGCCAACTGTGCGATTATCGCTGGAAATCCAGCGATAATCGCACAACTTTTGGCGATAGCTTGCTGATAGGGCTACACATACTTAGCCATGATATCCACCTTCCATAGGATATCATGGCTAAGTCAGTGTCAAAGCAGGCGTAAGGAAGTAGCGATAACAGAGGTTATCGCTACTTTTCTTGTCGCCATGCTTCGATAGCGTGAGGCTTGATAATAGGAGAAATGTCGCTTAGCGACATTTCTCCCGTTATTCTGGGGAGGAACGCCCACTTTGCATCTCATTAGAGACGCAAAGCTGGGCGATATGTGAAAGGGCGAAGAAGCATGGATTCACGCGTTAGCGTGTCCTTGCTAATAGGGCGTTAAAATTATCGCCGCTTTTCGTCCGAAAACGGACGCTAAAGCAGCGATAATTTTATCGCCAGCCCTTGTAGATATGCCCCTCAGTAGTTTATCCAGACCAAAGACAGTCTTAACACAGGTATCAGTCCCTTACTTAAGATTGCCTCTCTCGACTTACGACGTTTTTGAGACTGTTGAACCTGTTTTACAATGGCTCACCCTGACTTCATACTGGCTCAAGACTTTCTTAAGTCAGGGCAACCCCAATCATTAATCAGTCCCTCTCACCTGGCCTAAGGCAGTTGTAAAACTTCCTTAAGTCCTTAGGAAACCGAACTTTATATTTATTGACGCCATTATGGCAACCTGCAGCAGTGGTACAGGAAAGTAGGAAATAGGAATAAGTGGGACAGGGAATGGCTTGTCTGAAACATATTCCTTGGGAATCCTTCAAAATCAACCCAAATACTAAAAGTAGATCTATGATGCATGCTTTTAATCCAGATTCGCTCCCTTACAAAACACAAACATAAAGAAAGACAGATGGTGAAAAGAGGAAGGATAATGAGCTGGTAACTACAGGAGACATGATGAGGGGATCTTTGCTGTGTTCCTTCGCAACTACAATTGCTCAGAAAGATATGCAGGGGCATATTTACAAGCCCCTTGCGCCACTTTTGCGCCGCCGTTGTGTCACGCATGTGACGCAGCGGCGACGCAAACCATGCGCCGCGTTGCGCTATATTTACAACGTGACGCATCTAGGGAGATGCGTCACGTAGTAAACCCCTGCGCCACATGAAACCTGCATCAGGTTTCATGTGGGCGTACCGGCGCAGGGGGGGGGCGTTCCGGCGCAGGAACGCCTCGGCAAAGTGACGTAGTGAAATCTACAAGATTTCACGCAGTCACTTTTCCGACGCTGGTGCGTCAAATCTTTACGCCTGCTTCAAACAGGCGTAAGGATTGAGGCACCATGTTAGGGATAGGGAAGGTTGGAACAGTGCTGGAGTTGCGTCGCGCTTGCGACACAACTTCAGCACTGCGCCAACCTTCCGCCGGCAGATGCGTCACGCATCTGCTTATCCTTGCGCCACGATGCGCCGCATTGTAAATGCGGCGCATCGGACGTGGCGCAAGGGTAAACTTGCGTGACGCATTTTCCCTGGCGCATCCCTGCTGATATGCAGGGATGCGCCAGGGAACGTAAATATGCCCCGCAGAGTTTAGAAGACCTTGCTTCTGTGACATCCACGCAAAAAGCTTTGGCCCACGATGGCCTATTGTTCGGATGCCCATTTTGTGAAGCAATCATCTTTATTTCAGCCAAAGGCCTTAAAAGTACATATCATAAAATACGGTTTAAAACATGAAAAGAACACAACATGTGCAAAGTAAAAATAGCAGCAAGCAGACAGCAATCATCATGCTGAAACAAAACAATACATCGAAAAACCCAATAAATATCACACTGATTATAAAACAACAAAGATTGACAGGGATAATACAATAGAATTATATAAGCAGCAGGTGGGCCCCAACAAGCCTGATAGATTAGTATAAAAACAAGAAAAATAAAACATACACAGGTGCAAAAACCTCCGTCCCTATTTGAAAAAAAAAGTCACCAGTGTCAAACAGTTACACACCACCTGGCTATACTACTATATGTGGAGAGGGAGCATATTTCATTCTACGCCTCCACATGTATAATAAAAACCCAGAAACTGTAAAAACAATTGGGCGAGTTACATTGGATTTTAACATTTTAAAGGCAGTTTGATGGTCCCTAATTCCCACGTTACGGCATAGAGGGGCAATCCAAGCTCTCTTATGATAAGAGTACGGGGGGCAGAAAAACATAGCATGATCCACGGTTTCCTTGATCTCCCGGCAAAAAGGGCAGCTCATGTGTGTCCGTCCGTAACGCAACTGGTGCTGACGTAAAACGCTCTGATACCTTCGGGTCGAGTTCGCGCTATATAAAACTCTCCCCCAAAAACATCTCCAACTCATTAGGGGAACTCTGCCAACTCGCCAAAGAGGTCCGGAAGCATTGTGAAACAGTTTCATCTTCAGTGAAAATGTAAATTCAGCAATCCAACGTGTGGGCTGTCATCATTGTACACTATGATTACATCGGTCAGTTACTTAAAAAATAGTTAATTAAAAATAAATATCACTTCCACATTATTACACCAACAATTTCATTGAAAAGATGACATGCATCGTTTGGCTGCGTCTATTTTAGCTTCTCAATTCCGACAATGGGGGCCGTAGAAAACATTAGGGATCTGTCAGAAGTGGTTCCTGTCAGGATGTGTGCATGGATGAATATGGAGTCAAATTAAAATTGAATTTGAGAAACAAGAGGGTGAGTAAAGAGACAATACAATTTCAAAGTATAAAAAAATCCAAGTCAGGTTCAAAGTTACAATTGACGGCTTGCCAAAATCAATAAATAGGCAGCATGCTGGGGTAAACTATTTGCTGGTATTTCTTATGTGCGTTTGCCTATTCATAATGGCATACCTGTATTTATTACAACCGAATTACCTTAGTAAGAAAACATGTGTGTGATGTTCGCAAATGAATTTAGCACACAAGTTCTACATCAGTAAGGAAAATGATAAGTGCATTGTATGTTCTGGTCTTAGACACATGGATGTCGATTCACCAAAATGCCAGGGACTTGGATGGCGATTCACCAAAATACTGGAAGTGACATCACACACTGTTTGACCTCAATGACCTCGCAGGGAGTACCACAATATGGCCTTTGACCCTGATACCCAGAATGAATACCACTTTACCTTGATCCTGATATTACAATAATTGGGCACTATTGAAGTATTGTGCATACCTTATAGAAAAATAAATTTGTAAATCACAAGGAGATAGGCAAAAAAGAGATATAAAAAAACAATAATGATCATGTCCACCTGTATTAGTTCATATGGCTCATATACTGAATATGAACTATTTTTTGCTTGAATTACTCCCTATCATTGATTGTTAAGTAGATTTGTTTTGTAATGACTTGTACACCACTATTAGTCACGTGAAGCACAGCCGCAAAGGTTTTATTAAAACATATCATTACTCATGTGTTCACAATAATAAAACATGGAAACCAGTTGAACATGTGTATGCTTTTTACAGAGTATTTCATTTTATGGTATATTGTAAAGAGCGGCTTTGCACTGCTGAATGTGTTTATTTTATAGCAATGAAAGTGTAATGTCCCAGTGGGAACTACAGAAAGTATACAGTGTTAATGAGGACACTTTTTTTCTTCTGTTCGCAGTTTTTGACACCTTTAAGGCCCAGGGTCGCAAAGGCAGTGCCAGGTGCTGCAGGGCGCAAGCCAAGGGAAGCAGCTGTGCTACCCCTGGTGACACACAAATTACATCCACACATAGACAACTTGCTATTTGCAAACTGCAGTACAGGATAAAACATTTTCATCTTAATTATTCAAATTGTTCAGATTGGGAAGAGAATGTAGCCTTATGGCTAGAGCAGTCGACCTCGAAGCTGGGGAACCGGGTTCGAGTCTCGGCAGGTACGCTCATCATCCTGTGATTCTGTGCAAATCACTTAATCTCCCCGTGCCTGAAAAAAAAAGAATGTGTCCATCTGTATCGAAACTGGTGCTCATGTAAAGCGCTCTGATACCTGATATCTTCGGGTCAAGTTCGCGCTCTATAAAACTCCCCCCCCCAAAAAATGTGAGTGTATACCACAACAAAGATGCCTTAAAATGGTCTCATACATGTGAAAGGAATATGTTAAGTATTGTGGTCATTTTTCAGTGCTGAGAAGGAAGGAGGTCACAAGGATAAGCCAGTCATAGTTAAGGAATAAATGATAACTTCATATAATTTAACTAAAACAGTGCCCCATAGTTCGTAACAATATCATACAACTAAAAATAGGAAACATGTTCTTGCACCACAAAATGATGAAAGAAGTGGCTTGTGTTTCATATAGAAAAAACAGTGCAGCTCTCACCTCACCAAATCAAGCTATTGCAAATATCTATCTGAATAATTGAATTAGGTAATATAAACTATTAGAGAGTATATAAAGCCCCTAATCACTGCATGGAGGTCTTAATCCTATCTGAGACAAGACAAGTCGTGGTGTACAAAGCTTCGAAAATAAATATCTTTCCACTTTGTGTATTGTTTAAAATCGTCTTCGGCTTTGCCGTGGGAGAAACTGGCAAAATGTTTTAAATGGTAGAAACAGATGCCCCACACCACAGCGGGAAAATGGCCATGCTGTTATTTAGGGCCAACTCTCAGGGCAGGAACTCCAATGGGGGAAAGGGATGGTGGATTACTACTGAGCAGAGGCTGCTTCTGTGCTTTCCTGTTGCCACTCTGGGCTAAACACAGCCTTAAATTATAGTGGGGTATACTCCTTCTGAGGGTAACAAATGTTGATTATTCCCTGGAAATGGAAGTCCTGCTCTTCTTGTGTGGACCTTCCACCTGCTGGGATTAGTAGAGTTGGTGACATGCAACTTTGCATTGGGCAAAGTCTGAAAACTTTGCTGACCCTAAAAGACGAGTGCCAAGTTTTTAACAGTTTATTTTCCAGTTGCATTACAGTGATCAATAGAGCCATTACAAAATAACGGCGTTACCCAAAATGGCCGTAGGACCTGGGTACATTTCGGTACATACAAAAAATGTGTCCACATGGAAAAGTGAAGAAAATATACAAAAGATAAGTAAACTCTCACATAACACACAGAATTAATCTTAGTATGTTTTTCCTGTAAGAGATCAAAACAGGAGAGAGAGAGGAGAGAAACATGAAAAAAGTACAACACGCGAGCCAATAAATGAAAACAATTCAAAATATATCAAAGCTTCATAATATATCTACATAATTCAAAACGTAATGGTTGCTCAATTTTGTGAAAAAAAGTGCTAAAAAATGTTCATGCAGAAGTAACAGGTGAATGATATTTATACAATAAAAATTAAAATGCAATTGTCCAGTTTTCAGTGCACGCAGGCAACTGCATATATGTAGAGACAACAGGATCCAATGGCTGAGGTAAGCATACTTTAATTGATTAAACACGAAGATATCCCACAGACAGCTACAGCTACAGCTGTGCGTGCAAGCACAGCGCAAACCTAGAAAATACAGTTAGATCCAACGGTCACATCGCTGAAAATAGCGCGAGCCAGGGGGCTGCGCGAGCGATGACATCATAGACTGTCCACGCGCGAACAGCGCACGAGGACAGCATACTACAATATAGCCTGTCTATAGTAATGGTCGAGAACCTATTGGATATTCATGGAAAAGAGGCTTGTGCTTGAATCAATCAACTCCCTCTGCAAGGATACTGAATTAGTCCAGGCTAAGTTAGTGGGGTTGTCGATGTTTCGACCCAGAAAGAGGAGGTCATTTAAACCCTTTCACATGGGTCTTCTTCAAGACAGATTGAATGGAGAAACTTAAATAAGGATAGCAACAATTAAAAAGACGTCATGTGTGTTGTCCTAAAAACCTTCCTCTCTCCTACATGTGCACACACTCACCTGGAGTAGTACACTGCATGTCCCATGAATGGGTAAGTAAGAGGGTTAGAGACGAAGACACATGTGCTCTGTGGCTAGTGCGAGTGTTGGAAATGGCCCTTTTTGCAGGGTCACCCCTAAACTTTTGCCTGCCTCCTGAATTTTTGCTGACCTGTTTCTGTTGGTTTTATGACTCTGGGCACTTTACCACTGCTGTTCAGTGCTAAAGTGCATATGCTCTCCCTTTGTAAATATGACTATGTGAATTGGTATATCCCTGATTGGCTTATTTGGTTTACCTGTTAGTCCCTAGTAGTGTGGCCTGTGTGTGCCCAGGGCTGGTAAACCAAATGCTGCTGGTGGGCCTGCAGCACTGATGTGTGCCACCCACAGAAGCAGCTTGTAAAGTGTGTCTCAGACCTGCCACTGCAGTGTCTGTGTGCAGTCCAGAACTGCCATCTTGGCTGTGAAGTGCACCCACTTCCCAGCCCCTGAACCTTCCCTTGGCATCTTGTAAGTCACCCCTATGGTAGGGTGCATTGTATGTGTAAGGTAGGACACGCCTTGCTGTGTGTAGCATGTCCTGGTAGTGAATTATGCCCCATTTCGTTTTTCACTACTGTAAGGCTACCTGTTCCTCATAGGCTAGAATGGGCAGTTTGACTATTACATTCTATAGTCCTAACTGACCCCAGGAACATGGTAGAAAAACGAATTTAGTATGCCTGAGCTCAGAATATTAAAATACATCTTTTAGTGAAGTTTATTTTTATATTCTGTGTTTGAAAATACCACTTTTAGAAAGGAGGTATTTTCTTGCCTAAGCCTTCCAGTGTGCTCTGCTGTTATGTGTATTGGCTGTCTGGTTTTAGAGGGGCAGGGCCGGCTGAGTCAGACCTGGGTTGAATAGAGAGATCTGCATTTAGAGTGTGGGGAGGGGTGGCTCCTTGACCTGAATAGGGCTGTGCCTGGCAAGGTGAATGCTGGCTCCACCTCCTACTGTGTGTCTGCTAGCAGACCCCCTCTTTCTGAAAGGAGGAATGCAGCCTGGTAAACAAAGTGCTCCAGGCCTGAGCAGAACTGGTTCTGGCTAGGTTCAGTGACTTGTAGCTTCTGAGAACAAAGACTTTTGGGGTATAAATATCTGTGCTCAAACCCCTACATTTTGTATTGCTTTTGGATCTGGAGAGGAAACTCTGTCCGTGCCACTGGAGGAATCTGCAGGAAGTGACTGTCCTTGTGCTTGTGTGTTGTTTCTTGCACTGGCCTGCAGCAGTGACCACTGGACCTTGAAGAAGAGGAAAAGGAACTTTTGAGAGAACTTTTATTTTTGTTACAGCAATTACCCAAGGGCTAGGAAAAGAGCTAGCCTCCTGCTGGAGTCTCAGACACACCAGACTCCCCCACCAACCTCCTGCTTCCTCCCTGCGAGGACTGCTATCTGCTGATGAGGCTCCTGTGAGTTCCAGGGCCTCTAGTTTGCTTCAGAGAAAAGAGTGCTGGAAATCGAGGCTAACGCCCCTTTGTGAGCCGCTGCAGCCGAGAGCGCTGGAAAAATCATCGCGCTGCTGCCGCTGAGTGCTCGCAACACGAAACCATCGCTAACGCCTCTTTGCGAGCCGCTGCAGCCGAGACGCGCTGGAAAAATCATCGCGCTGCTGTCGCCGAGCGCTCGCAACCCCTAAAGAAATCATCGCTTCAAGACATCGCATTGCGGACGCCGTAAGTCCGCCATTTTCATCGCATCGCACCGGATTTCGTCGCTCCCTCGCGGAGCGCCATTTATTCGCATTGCAACACCATCGCACAACGCAACAGGCTCGTCGCATCGACTTCTCCCTCGCGGCAAGAAAGTCCTCGCATCGGCGGCCTAGCGTGCAGAAGTTGGTCGCAGTGTCTCCGCACGCATCACGCAGATCGGCGCATCATCCTCCCTTGCGGCAAGGATTTCAACGCATCGCCGGCCTCGCGTGCCGAGAATCATCGCTACCACTTTTTTGCGACATTTTGTTGGTTTTGCTACTAAACCCAGGTACTTTGTGAGAGAAAGGGTCGCAGAGACCACTGCTTTGAATTTGAACCTTATTTTTGCAACCTTTGAACTATTTTTTGACAGTCCTGCAACAGCCATCCTATTTTTGACAGTCTTATGAGAGAAAGGGTCGCAGAGACCACTGCCTTGAATTTGAACCTTATTTTTGCAACCTCTGAACGAGAAAGGGGCGCAGAGACCCCTGCCTTGAATTTGAACCTTATTCTTGCAACCTTTTAACTATCTTTGACAGCCCTTCAACAGCCATCCTATTTTTGACAGTCTTATGAGAGAAAGGGTCGCAGAGACCACTGCCTTGAATTTGAACCTTATTTTTGCAACCTCTGAACGAGAAAGGGGCGCAGAGACCCCTGCCTTGAATTTGAACCTTATTCTTGCAACCTTTGAACTATCTTTGACAGCCCTTCAACAGCTATCCTATTTTTGACAGTATTGTGGCTTTTACAGTTATTGGTCTTGTGATAAATCTGCCTTTATATAAAGATACTTATTTTTTATAACTACTTGTGTGGTGTCCCTCTGTAGTGTTCCTCACTGTGTTACTGTGTATGGTCATAAACGCTTCACACCCTGCCTCTGAGATAAGCCTACCTGCTGCGTGCTACGTTACCACAGGGTTGAGCAGGGGTATTAAAGAGGGTAGCCCTCTCACTCTGACTTAGGAAGAAGGGTCCCTACTTGGACAGTGGCCAGCCATTGCCAACTAGAGACCCCCATTTCTAACATTGGTGGTCAGCGGTGAGGATCTGGACTTGCATTTACGATCGCATACAGTAATTATAGTGTACACTACTAGTGAGTGCAGACCATAACGTACCGCATACATTTTTTGAGAGTTTTTTTTTTGATCCTATATTGTAATTGATATTGCCGGGGATTTTTCACCCGCACACATTTTCTGAGAGTTTTTGGGATCCTATATTGTGATTGATATTGCCGGTGATTTTTCACACGCGCACATTTTTTGAGAGTTTTGGATCCCATATTGTAATTGATATTGCCGGTGATTTTTCACCCGCACACATTTCTGAGAGTTTTTTGGATCCTATATTGTGATTGATATTGCCGGTGATTTTTCACCCGCATACATTTTTTTTTTTAGAAGTTTTCTTCTATCTTTTATTGATATTGCCCGTGATTGTTACAATGGGCAAGCCTATGTTTTATTGATATTGCCGGTGATAGTACCCGCATACATTTTTGAGAATTGTTGGATCCTATATTGTGATTGATATTGCCGGTGATTTTTTACCCGCATACATTTTCTTGAGAAGTTTTCTTCTATCTTTTATTGATATTGCTCGTGATTGTTACAATGGGCAAGCCTATGTTTTATTGATATTGCCGGTGATAGTACCCGCATACATTTTTGAGAATTGTTGGATCCTATATTGTGATTGATATTGCCGGTGATTTTTTACCCGCATACATTTTCTTGAGAAGTTTTCTTCTATCTTTTATTGATATTGCCCGTGATTGTTACAACGGGCAAGCCTATTTTTTTTTATTATTGATAGTGCCAGTTATTGCTACAATGGGTCTTGCTGAAATGAGACCTACCTTTTATATAGATGATCTGTTAACCTACAGTCTAGAGGAGCTAAGGGGGTTCTGTGAGGAGAGGGGCTTAGCAGTGAGTAGGAAGGAGACTCAGCTATCCCTGCAGAAATCCCTGAGACTTTCGCAACAAGACAGATGTAGATTCTTGGAGTCCCAGTACACCTACCAAGAGGGTAGTTGGTCTGAGGGTGGCTCTGGAGAGTCTGAAGAGGAGGAAGAAAGTGTTATGGAATATCTCATGGGTGGGGAGTTCCTTGATGAGTCTAGTGCCTATGGTAGTGCCAGATTCCCCTCAGGGTCCCCAGAGGAGTTGGTGGACAGGCGGGAAGGTCCCATAGGTAGGGAGTCCCTTGCTGGATCTAGTGCACAGGGTAGCACCCAATCCCCTTCATGGTCCCCAGAGGAGTTGGGCAGACAGAGGGAGAGGGAGTACCAGCTGGAATTGGAGAGGCTCCAAATAGAGATTGCCCAGCTGGAGGCGCACCTAGTGCAGATAGCAGAAAAGGAGAAGTTAGCTCAAGAGGGTAGGTTACCCCTGGAGCGCAGTTTTAATTGTCTGGATTCCCCAGAGAGGGTGGGGTCCAGTGGTGGCAGCAAAATTGAAGTATATAGTGATGACAGTGTAGTACACCCACCCAGAGATGTAGCACCTGACTTGAAGGAGGGGTTGATCTACACCAGGGGATTCAAGGATATGAGGTAGCTCCATTAATATGCAGTGTCCCTGAGGTGGATTGGGAACTAGCGCAGGGGCCCATAGTCCTAGTGAAAGGAGGGATACTCTACCGACTCTGGATGAGAGGTGCAGGGAGAGGGGTTCCCCCGTGGTTGAAGTCCTGGTGTATGAGTGTGAGGACCGCCCAGAAGAGTGTGGGTTGAGTGATAGAGACAGTCAGTTAATGTCTCGCCCATTTCAAGAGAGTGGTGTGGGGTACGTGTGTGAGACACTGGATTGTGAGGTAAAGGTTAGCACCTGCGTGGAACTGTGTAATCCAATTGTGGGAGAGCATATGGTGAGTTCCTATTTTCCAGAGCTAAACCAACATGTGTTAGAGTGCGAGTTCTCTGATCCTAGGGAACTTGCGCAGGAGGCAGACCTCTGGGTGAGTACCAGAGGCTCTGTAGAGGCATTAGGGAGTGACCCTAAGAGAAGTGGTTCAGAAGTTTTCCAACCCAGAGTGCTGGGAAAGGTTAGGAGTGTTACAGCTGGGTCCCCTTGTTGTGAGGAGGTTGTAGGGCCTCACATCCTGTCTCGTGGGAGCAGAAGTGAGACTGGGATAGGTCCCGAAGTGCCCCAGCCTCAGTCCCCAGGACTGGATGGCTCCATGAGGGAACACCAGGTGGGGAGCCTAGTCTGTCTGGATGGACCATCCATTGTGGGGGGTACCCCAGTGTTAGGTGAGCTGGGAGTGCATGTAGTCAGGCCTCCATCAGTTCTTGTGCCTGGCAGTGCCACTCCTAGGGGAGGGTACAGAAGTCCAGTCTGAGGGATGAAAGGGGGAAAGAGTCCCCAGTGGAAGAACCAGTGGGTCAGGGGCCAGCCAGAAGGGCTGAGCCTCATAGGATTGGCCATGGTGACGCCACTTCTGTCCTGGGGCATCTTCACGCACTGTCAGAGGGACAGGAGGTCATGAGCTCTGTGCCAGGCAGACTGTCACGCAACACTCTAGGTATGTGTCACCCTCAGGAAGTCCTGGTTGGCCAGGCAGTTGTTCAGCCGCAGGGGTTGGTCCCTGGGTTGGTAAGTCAGGTCCAGGAGTTGTCTGACCTGGAGGGAGGGACAACTGTAAGCAGTGTCCCGACCATTTTTTCCAAGAGCACCACTCCAGGTGGGAGGGTGCAGTATGCTGGAAGGGGGTGCAGAGGGAGGGAGTCCTCGCCTCTGACCCCGGTGCACCCTGAGGGTTTTTTCAGGTTGGTAGGTCAGTTGCAGGGTCCAGGCCCTGAACTGGTGGAGGGGTGTGTTTCCCTTGAGGGGAGCCTGTGTGCTCCCCAGGAAGTCCTGGGTGGCCAGGCGGTTGTTCAACCACAGGGGTTGGTCCCTGGGATGGTAAGTCAGGTCCAGGTGTTGTCTGACCTGGAGGAAGGGACAACTGTAAGCAGTGTCCCAACCATTTTTTTTCCTAAAAGCACCACTCCAGGTGGGAGGGTGCAGTATGCTGGAAGGGGGTGCAGAGGGAGGGAGTCCTCGCCTCTGACCCCAGTACCACCTGAGGGTTTTTCCAAGTTGATGGATCAGTTGCAGGGACAAGGCCCTGAACTAGTGGAAGAGTGTATTTTCCTTGGGGGAATTGGTGTACTCCCCAGAAGTCCTGGGTTGCCAGGTACAGGCCCAGCCTAAGGGTACAGACCCTAGGTTGGGGGCCAGGTTCAGGGTGTCCCCCTGATCTGGAGAAAGGGGCAACTGCTAACAGTGCCCCTCCCGGTTTGTGTTATGGAGGCACCTCTACAGGTGGGAGGGTGCCGGGCCCCAGTAAAGGGGGCGGGGAGAGGGCAGCCTCACCCCTGACCTCCGCCCAGTCTAAGGGTACAGACCCTATGCTGGGATACCAGTTGCAGGATAGAACCCCTGAACTGGTGGGCGAATTATGCAGGACACCTGCCTCAGGTGCCCTGACAATTCTGGAGGGGGTACCGCTCCAAGTGGGAGGGTACCGAGCCCCAAAGAGAAGGACCGGGTGTGGGGGAGCCCACCCCAGTCGCTGGCCCTGCAGTTGGGTACAGGCCCAGGGCTGGTGGGTCAGTGTGACACTCGCGTTGCCTGACCTGACAGGAGGGAGAGTGGACAAAAGGTACCAGACACCTGGGGTTACTGCCCCGCACTCTCTGATGCCACAAAAGTTTGAGAGCCCTGAGAGGTATAGGGCTTGGATTTTATCACTGACTACTGTCAGTGACTACTGGGGCTTGTTGTTTATCTGTTGGGACACACCTGGGGGCCAGTTAAGGTTAGAAGCTGCACAGGTGGTGTCCACAGGTGAGGGGAAGAGTTCCCCATTGGTTATCTTAGTGGGCCCTAGGAGTGTGGACAGAGGGATCCACCAGGGTTCAGATTGGAGTAGAGCTGCCATATGCCCCTGCAGTTGCGGGCCAGTTCCGTGTTCTATCAGCCGAAGCAGGGAAGCCCATCAAAGTAGTGATTGGTCTACCCTGCGTTTTGGCTGGAAGGGGGTTGTGTTGGAAATGGCCCTTTTTGCAGGGTCACCCCTAAACTTTTTGCCTGCCTCCTGAATTTTTGCTGACCTGTTTCTGTTGGTTTTATGACTCTGGGCACTTTACCACTGCTGTTCAGTGCTAAAGTGCATATGCTCTCCCTTTGTAAATATGACTATGTGAATTGGTATATCCCTGATTGGCTTATTTGGTTTACCTGTTAGTCCCTAGTAGTGTGGCCTGTGTGTGCCCAGGGCTGGTAAACCAAATGCTGCTGGTGGGCCTGCAGCACTGATGTGTGCCACCCACAGAAGCAGCTTGTAAAGTGTGTCTCAGACCTGCCACTGCAGTGTCTGTGTGCAGTCCAGAACTGCCATCTTGGCTGTGAAGTGCACCCACTTCCCAGCCCCTGAACCTTCCCTTGGCATCTTGTAAGTCACCCCTATGGTAGGGTGCATTGTATGTGTAAGGTAGGACACGCCTTGCTGTGTGTAGCATGTCCTGGTAGTGAATTATGCCCCATTTCGTTTTTCACTACTGTAAGGCTACCTGTTCCTCATAGGCTAGAATGGGCAGTTTGACTATTACATTCTATAGTCCTAACTGACCCCAGGAACATGGTAGAAAAACGAATTTAGTATGCCTGAGCTCAGAATATTAAAATACATCTTTTAGTGAAGTTTATTTTTATATTCTGTGTTTGAAAATACCACTTTTAGAAAGTAGGTATTTTCTTGCCTAAGCCTTCCAGTGTGCTCTGCTGTTATGTGTTGGCTGTCTGGTTTTAGAGGGGCAGGGCCGGCTGAGTCAGACCTGGGTTGAATAGAGAGATCTGCATTTAGAGTGTGGGGAGGGGTGGCTCCTTGACCTGAATAGGGCTGTGCCTGGCAAGGTGAATGCTGGCTCCACCTCCTACTGTGTGTCTGCTAGCAGACCCCCTCTTTCTGAAAGGAGGAATGCAGCCTGGTAAACAAAGTGCTCCAGGCCTGAGCAGAACTGGTTCTGGCTAGGTTCAGTGACTTGTAGCTTCTGAGAACAAAGACTTTTGGGGTATAAATATCTGTGCTCAAACCCCTACATTTTGTATTGCTTTTGGATCTGGAGAGGAAACTCTGTCCGTGCCACTGGAGGAATCTGCAGGAAGTGACTGTCCTTGTGCTTGTGTGTTGTTTCTGGCACTGGCCTGCAGGAGTGACCACTGGACCTTGAAGAAGAGGAAAAGGAACTTTTGAGAGAACTTTTATTTTTGTTACAGCAATTACCCAAGGGCTAGGAAAAGAGCTAGCCTCCTGCTGGAGTCTCAGGCATACCAGACTACACCACCAACCTCCTGCTTCCTCCCTGCGAGGACTGCTATCTGCTGATGAGGCTCCTGTGAGTTCCAGGGCCTCTAGTTTGCTTCAGAGAAAAGAGTGCTGGAAATCGACGCTAACGCCCCTTTGCGAGCCGCTGCAGCCGAGAGCGCTGAAAAAATCATCGCGCTGCTGCCGCTGAATGCTCGCAACACGAAACCATCGCTAATGCCTCTTTGCGAGCCGCTGCAGCCGAGACGCGCTGGAAAAATCATCGCGCTGCTGTCGCCGAGCGCTCGCAACCCCTAAAGAAATCATCGCTTCAAGACATCGCATTGCGGACGCCGTGCGTCCGCCATTTTCATCGCATCGCACCGGATTTCGTCGCTCCCTCGCGGAGCGCCATTTCTTCGCATCGCAACACCATCGCACAACGCAACAGGCTCGTCGCATCAACTTCTCCCTCGCGGCAAGAAAGTCATCGCATCGGCGGCCTAGCGTGCAGAAGTTGGTTGCAGTGTCTCCGCACGCATCACGCAGATCGGCGCATCATCCTCCCTTGCGGCAAGGATTTCAACGCATCGCCGGCCTCGCGTGCCGAGAATCATCGCTACCACTTTTTTGTGACATTTTGTTGGTTTTGCTACTAAACCCAGGTACTTTGTGAGAGAAAGGGTCGCAGAGACCACTGCTTTGAATTTGAACCTTATTTTTGCAACCTTTGAACTATTTTTTGACAGTCCTGCAACAGCCATCCTATTTTTGACAGTCTTATGAGAGAAAGGGTCGCAGAGACCACTGCCTTGAATTTGAACCTTATTTTTGCAACCTCTGAACGAGAAAGGGGCGCAGAGACCCCTGCCTTGAATTTGAACCTTATTCTTGCAACCTTTGAACTATCTTTGACAGCCCTTCAACAGCCATCCTATTTTTGACAGTCTTATGAGAGAAAGGGTCGCAGAGACCACTGTCTTGAATTTGAACCTTATTTTTGCAACCTCTGAACGAGAAAGGGGCGCAGAGACCCCTGCCTTGAATTTGAACCTTATTCTTGCAACCTTTGAACTATCTTTGACAGCCCTTCAACAGCTATCCTATTTTTGACAGTATTGTGGCTTTTACAGTTATTGGTCTTGTGATAAATCTGCCTTTATATAAAAATACTTATTTTTTATAACTACTTGTGTGGTGTCCCTCTGTAGTGTTCCTCACTGTGTTACTGTGTATGGTCATAAATGCTTCACACCCTGCCTCTGAGATAAGCCTACCTGCTCGTGCTACGTTACCACAGGGTTGAGCAGGGGTATTAAAGAGGGTAGCCCTCTCACTCTGACTTAGGAAGAAGGGTCCCTACTTGGACAGTGGCCAGCCATTGCCAAATAGAGACCCCCATTTCTAACAGCGAGTATGTTCCACTACAGTTCCAAACAGTAGCCAATATTCCAAGCTAGGAAACTAAGAATTATGCTGTATCTTTGCCACAGGAAACAAATACAAGTGGCCCTATTCACAAACTGCAAGTTATAGTGCATTCAGTAGAACTACAATATTACTACTTACAGACTACAAAATTCTATTCTCTAGCCTATGTGAGGAGGTCTCCGCCTCAGAAGCAATTACCATTTCTACGTGGAGATCTCTGCCCCAGTTGCAGAGATTTTCGCACAAGTAAACCTATGTTGTTGTAGTAAGCATGGGAGGGATGGGGAGTGGGTGGAAAATGGGGACAACCTACTATAAAATAGGAGGGCTTTATGGACGGTTAGGGAGGGGTTAAGAGAGGGTTAATAAGGGGCTTACGGAGGGACAAACATCCACCCACAAAAGAGTAAGCCCATTGCTATTCACAAACTGTACTTCTAAAGTTGCAACAGCCAAAAAGATCCCAAAACAGTATTAAATGTACTTCAGCAAGTAAGTCCAGCCCTTTACAAGACCAACCACAGTACTGCAACACACAGAAAATAATGGAGCCACCAAATAACTATAGAAATGAATTTTAAAATAATGGAACATTATTTTTTATTTAACATCCAATAGTTTTATAAACTTTTAAGGAAATCATGTGTAATGCTATTACATTCTTTTAAAATCCAATATGTTTTTCATTAACGCTGATGCTGTTGAATTTTATAACAAGGATTCCAACACTTAAACACACCTGGAAAAACAAGGAGTGATTCGTTTGAACTTCCACCACCCATCTACAGATGACATCTAGACTGACAACATTCAAATTGAACTCACACAGCAAACTATTGTGTATTGTCAGTGAATGTGTTTACCGCTTTGCCTCTTAGTTTGAGGAACAGTTGTTTAAGAAGGAGAACGAGTGTGTGCAGGTAAAGAAGCAACATCTTTGGGATATCCAAAGAAGCAGTGATTGCCAGATGCTGCCTCTCACCTGAAGTGATCCTTAACATAGTTACTGACTGGAAGCAGAAGCTACATTTACCTACATTCCATTCCCAGGCTACCACTGCCTATATCAAAATGCTGGCTGTATACAATTTTATGGCCATTTGAACTTTCCAGAGGGTTAGCTCTGACAATAAAGGCATCTGGCAGGAAAGCCAAGCAAAGGGTGGCAAGGCTATTTTATGTATTTGCTCACTTCCTCATGCAATAGATGCTATTGACTGCACCCATATGGCATATCAGCCACCTCACAACACAGCACACCTTTTCTGCATCAGAAACCAGTTGCACTCCATGAACATGCAAGCTGTCAGCGATGCCAGGGGCTTCCTCACTTAAGTGTATGCTGCGTTTCCTGAAAGCACACATGACAGCTACATCTTTCGTCAATTACATGCTGCATGTCGCTTGTTTGCTGGGGACTTTAGTGACTTGTGGCTCAATGGTAAGTAACAACATCTCACAATGGGGCTACCTGTGCATCTGTAGGGGTGACATATCAAACATACTCATTAATCACTACAACACACTACACATATACAGACACTCACTGCATATCTATATAGAGATGATATACTACGTTCAGAATAGAACTCCCTTTTAAGAAATTTCACGTCTTTGTTGCCAGTGGTTTGATGTTTGCTCTATCTCCCTATCTCCTCAAACCCTATCGCACTACACCAACAGATATGCAATAAGGCACACATACATACATGATCACGTCTGAGATCCCTAAGTCGCGATTGAGATGTCATGACTCTAGGCAGAGGGCGGGGGTGCTGGTGTACTCCCAAGAAGTTGTTTGCAAGCTTGTTGTAGCCTTTTGTGCTTTACACATCACTATTCAATGGGACTTACATACAAATCTTGACCCTGATCTACGTCAAAATCCCGGTACCCGGAGTGGTTTAAAGAATAGAGGTCAGGGTACACGGGTGCTAGATCGACTGGTTAACTAATTTGTTTCTTGAATTGCTAGTTTTGTTGCTGCATTCATTTAGTTGGAATGTCTTTTGTCAATGATGAATGATGGGCTACCACTCTGTCTATAGATATCTTCCGGGACAAGTAGATTTACATAATGTTACCAACAAACATGCTATGCTCTAATTAAAAATAAATTGCCACATTATTTTCTATAACATTCACCTCTCATTAACAACACATATGTACAAACATTCACATTGTTCCCTCATGCTCTGCAACCGGTGGAGGCAGAGATAGGAGGGCCTTGTTGCTGGGACTGGATTAAGGCCCGTGACTTTTTGGGTCTGTTCTCCCAGCCACATTCTCCATACCACCACAGAACACCATTGTTCAAGGGGTCATGAGAGCAGCCTGGCCAATCCTCTATGTTCAACTGGAAACATTTGAGCATCAGGCAGTTGCTAAGTGCACTTTTGTATATTGACCTACCAGCACATGAGTTTAGAGATTGGTGTCAAGTCATGTGTTGAGTTTGAGCTTTGTTCTAACATTCCATGTCGTTTTAAATCTGTGTTATTTGTTTGTTATGAAAGGAATGAAAGTTTAGAAATACTAATCTGTATGCATTGTTATAGTTTTGATTGGATTTACTAATCATCCTATCTGGGCATAATAGAAATGTTTTTAAGTTTATATTTTTTTGACAACATAATAGTTAAAAACAGAGCTTTAACATTTTGGATCTGTTACATTTCCATTTAGACAAAATTTGCTTATGTAAGGCCAACATTGTGTAAATTTCCCTTACTTTGAAACCACCATATTGTTGCCATAAAATATATCTAAATTCACACAATGAGTAAACATTATTTTTAAATATTTTACACAAAAATTCTTAAAAATAAATAATAATTTAGAAAGCATTTTTGCCTTGTTTTAGAGTTGTTGCAAAATCTCTTTTAGAAATTTCCTTATACGATTACGCATAAAACAGCCCTCTTTGTACAGACTTTTCTCCTTCTTTAAATGCCTGATTCAAAAAAATGGGGGCAATTATCAATTCATGCAATTTGAAAGTTTGTAATAATCAGTACATAAACATTTGGTAAAGACTACAAAATGTAATTTCTTGTATTTAGGGATATATTACTCCTTTTAAATAAAGGTAATTTAATATGTAGTATTGAACATATGAATTCAAAATGTCTTTCTTTTCTTCAGATTGCTACTCCCCAGACCAGGCTGGCCAAACATCATTGGAGCAGGACCCAGGGCAAAGAAGATCCTTGATTGCAAGGTAGGCACCACAGCTATCAGGAGGAGGAGGTAGCGAATACTAGCGGGGAGAGCGTGCCCACCCAGAGACAAATAAGATCTGCCATGAAACAATTCTAGGTGGAGGCTGTAGGGGCAGCTGTAGGGGTAAGGGATGTGGACATCACCAGCCAGGAGAAGGTTGCTATTGATGCTATGCCCTTGCCTTGATGAAGACCAGTCAATGCGGTTCAATGAGCAGGCCCCACCACAATTTGGGTGTGCACCCACTCCCTCCTTAACTCCAGAAGCCCCCATATTAACTGGGGCTCTTGCCCCCAGAGTGCACACCCACCGTGAGATAAGATCTGTCATGAAAAGACTCTGAGCAGAAGATCTAGAGACAACTGTGGGGGTGGGGGTGGCGGATGTGGATGCCACCAGCCAGAAGGAGGCAGCTATTGTAGTATCAAAGAAGACCAACGGGGGGTCTGAAGTGCAGGGCCCACCACCATATGGGCCTGCACCCAGCATCCTCACTAACTCCAGAGGCCCCATACTGTCAGAGCCTCCAGCTGCACCCTCTGCACAGCCTTCATCTTCTCCTCCTCCCAATGCCAGCAGTCACTAGACACTTTAGTTCGTGACATTACAGAACCCTCATATGTATTATACTCCCTTTCCCCACATTATGTGTCATTGGCTGCTCTCAAGGAGGTCCTGAGGAGAATCAGAGAGGTTCAGGGATGACCTCATTATTCCTCTGACCCCACATACATGCTGAAAGGTATGTGATTAGTAGACATACATAGCAAGAAAGTAAAAATATAAAGGTGAATAACAGATGTTTTTCACTTCACAGTTGTGATTGACATCTTAGACAACTCTGAATATTTGGGACTTAGTTGGAGAGGTCCGGATACTCTGAGAGATGGACACTAAACATTTTTGAACGTTCTGTTACCTCATAACCTCCTTGATAACCAGTCTAACATTGCATAGGTCTCCCCAAAATTGACCACTTACTGTTGTCCCATCTCCCAGTTCATACTTCATCCCTCTTTGCCCTGCTACCTCTGTGTTTTCTTCTTACTGTGGGTGACTGGTCCTGCCACGACCAGCCATTTAACATTTGCATTGAGACAAAAGATACCCAGGAACTATTGCCCCCAAGCCAGTTACTTGACTCTGACACCCCTTCAGGATTCGCAGATTGACTTTATTATAGTTTAGTACAATGAACTTTGTTTCTTTGCTTTGTTTTTTCCAAAATTAATAATTATTTTTATGGACTTTTTTTTTTTTTTTACTCTTTATGGATATTTTGGTAATTCAGCCCCTTTGTTCCCTTGACCTTCCCTGACATGTTCTTAGTATTTTCCCACATCCAAGTTTTCATTTGACCTCTAAAGTAAGACTCCACAATGGACACAAGGACACATTTTACGCTAATATATAGGAGCTAATGCCAGTTTTGCATTTGCATAATTATGCATAACTGCATACAATTAATATGTATGGTTACCATTTGGAAGATGTTAGCCTGAATAACCAGATGGAAATTTGGTTATCGTCTTCTATAGCATAACAACAGAGGAAAACAGAAATTGTTTCCAACAATTTTGATGTCACCAGAGGAAGCGCCTGCTCCCCGTGTTCTACCTCCTCAGCCCACAATTCAGAGACCCTTAGCAAGGTGATGAAATGGCAGTTAGCAGTCTCAGTCACATTCTAATCCCTGTCCAGTGTCTCTAGAGACCCTGTACAGAACCAAACTCAACATTCCCCTAGATGCACAGATATCTGCAGATAAATTCATTCACAAATTCACTGCATCACCCAAAAATACCAGCTCCACTGTAATCAGGTGTCGTAGCACACCTTAGGTGCACTAGGCCTCCAAGGTGGGAGCCTAATGATGAAGCATGCCACCAGCTAGGTTGGTGGGTGAGAGTTTGTTGGACTTGCCCCTTTTTGGCTAAAGTTCCCTAAACTTTTTGCCTTCCCCCTAGACCTTTTTTCTGACATGGTGTTGCCAACTTAGATGCTTTGGGCACTTTGCCACTGCTGATCAGTGTCAAAGTGCAAGTGCTCCCTGTGTAAAGTGTAATGGTAATCGGTTGTCCATAATTGGTATATTTGTCTTACTAGTAAAGTCCCTAGTAAAGTGCACTCTGTGTGCCAGGGCTGGTAATACAAATGCTACTAGTGGGCCTGCAGCACTAATTGTGCCACCCACACCAGTAGCCTTAAAGAGAGATCTCAGGCCTGCCACTGCAGTGCCTGCGCGCAGTTTGCTAAAACTGCCATATTGTCCTGACAAGTGCACCCACTTGCCAGGCCTTACCCTTCCCTTTTTATGCACATCAGACACCCCTATGGTAGGCCCACGGTACACCCCTGTGCAGGGTGCAGTGTATGTGAAAGGTAGGACATGTACTGAGGTGTGTACCATGTCCTGACAGTGAAATACTCTCCATTTCGTTTTTCACTGTTGAAAGGCCAT
The DNA here is from genome assembly GCA_963921515.1 of Calotriton arnoldi. Lineage (NCBI taxonomy): Eukaryota > Metazoa > Chordata > Amphibia > Caudata > Salamandridae > Calotriton > Calotriton arnoldi. The sequence continues at coordinate 149,561 of CAWUFW010001498.1, forward strand.
CTTGCCCATAGGACAGAATGGGGAAGGCTGTGCAATATGTTTCCAGCATATCTTATCATAGGCTTCAGGTGGAGGGGTGAAGTTTAGGGTGCCTGAACTCACAATTTAATAACACATCTTTTTGTGAAGGTGGTTTTTGCATTGTGTGTTTAGAAACCCCACTTTTAGAAGTGGCTGGTTTTTTGTGTTCTAACAATTCTGTGTGTCTCTGCCTGGTTGTGGATTGACTGTCTGGATTTGAAAGTGATAGGATCTGGGGAATGTCTTGCCCCAGGGGAGGGGGTGAGTCAGCAACAGGCTGACCTGCATCTGGAGTGTAGGGGGGAGGAGTAGCCCCTGGAGGTGAAGAGGCCTGGGCTGCCGCCATAAAACAATGGCTCCATCTCCTGCTGAGTGATTGAGGATCCAGACCCCCACTATCAAAGGGAGACACGCAGAACTGGTTTGGACAGGGGTCAGTGCCCCCTGAACACAAAGACTTCAAAGACATTTAGGGGTATAACTATGAGAGCTGAAAGCCCTGAACTTAGGACTGTCCAAGACTGAAATGGACTGATCAAGACTGTAAAGGATTGAAACTACTTCGTTGTCAAGAGGAACCTCTGCCAAGGAAGAAACAGCTGAAGAGACTGAAGGAAAGGACTGACCCTTGCTGTGTGTTCTGGGGCTGGCCTGCAGTTTGCTGATTTAACCAAGGAGAGGCGAAGAGACTTTGCTGTGTGCTGTGTCCCCCTGCTTGAAAGGATTTTGCTGTGTGCTGTGTCCTGAAGTAACTTGTCCCCAAGGGCCCGAGGAGAGCTGGCTCCCTGTTGTGGAAACTCAGGAACACAAAAGTTTCCAGAGGAGTGTCTCAGCGACGCTGTGTGCGTGTGCTTTTTGCAGCCTGAGACCTTCGTAAGAACTGCCCCGTGATCGTGTGCACCCGGAGTCCAAGTGAGTCTCAGCGACGCTGTGTGCATGTGCTTTGTGCAGCGTGAGACCTTCGTGAGGATTGTCCTGTGATCGTGTGCACCCGGAGTCCAAGTGAGTCTCAGCGACGCTGTGTGCATGTGCTTCGTGCAGCCCGAGACCTTCGTGAGGATTGCCCTGTGATCGTGGGCACCTGGAGTCCAAGTGAGTCTCAGCGACGCTGTGTGCGTGTGCTTCGTGCAGCCTGAGACCTTCGTGAGGATTGCCCTGTGATCGTGGGCACCTGGAGTCCAAGTCAGTCTCAGCGACACTGTGTGCGTGTGCTTCGTGCAGCCTGAGACCTTCGTGAGGATTGCCCTGTGATTGTGGGCACCTGGAGTCCAAGTGAGTCTCAGCGATGCTGTGTGCGTGTGCTTCATGCAGCCTGAGAACTTCGTGAGGATGGCCCTGTGATCGTGTACACCCGAAGCTTAAGTGAGTCTCAGCGACGCTGTGTGCGTGTGCCCTGTTGCAGCCTGAGACCTTCATCATTGCCATCGGCTCGGACCGGCATCCCCAGAGGAGCGGTGCTGCCGGCCCGAGCCTGCTTGTGCCAAGTAGAGACCTCGAACCATCATGTAGGGGGTCCGTGTTCCACTGCCCGAGATCAACGAAGTCCCCCCGGAGGCCCAAGCCGCGAGGAGAGGAGAGCGAGATCGCACCCCCCAGGTAACGCTCAGCGAGCGTGCGTGCGTGTATCGCCGCCTGGGGCGGGGTGCGGTCTCGGAGAGAAACGCTCTCGGCCTTTCACATCCTTGCAGCGCGAGCCCCCGCTCAAGTGAGAATCGCGGCCCGTACTTGCCGAGGAGTGGCAGTACCGGGGCCGGAGTGTGGAGCTGCACTTTGTTTACACCAGACCAATGTTGGGAGCATATTTTGGCAGTAGCTGACCGCGGGTCAGTACGAGTGGCATAGAGTTCGTCCAGAGCACCGTGAACGGTGCTGGAGTACATTATTGTTGGCATTATGAACTGCCTGATTGTTGCATTACACATTGCATTATTGTTGGCATTACGAACTGCCTGATGGTTGCATTACGCATTGCATTATTTTTGCATTACGAACTGCCTGATTGTTGCATTACGCATTGCATTATTTTTGCATTACGAACTGCCGGATTGTTGCATTATGCATTGCATTATTGTTGGCATTACGAACTGCCTGTTTGTTGAATTATGCATTGCATTATTTTTGCATTACGAACTGCCTGATTGTTGCATTATGCATTGCATTATTTTTGCATTACGAACTGCCTGATTGTTGCATTACGCATCGCATTATTTTGGCATAACGAACTGCATTATTTTTACATTACGAAGTGCCTGATTCTTGCATTACGAACTGCATAGCATTGCATTAGGACTGCATTTGGATCATTGAGAATTGCTCATTAATACTGCAAGAACCTACAAGGGCTTGCTGGCCTAATAACCGGCCAGGTGAAATATTGCAAATACGCATATGTTGGATTTTTATTGTGTGCTCTCATCGTATATCTTTTTATATAAACTTATACTTGTTTTTTATGAAACTCGTGTGGAGTCCATTTGTGGTGTCATCATTGGGTTACTGAGAGCAGAATTGCAAATACTTTACACATTGCCTTGGAGATAAGCCTGGCTGCTCGTGCCAATCTACCGAGGGGGTGAGCAGGGGCTATCTGAGAAGGTGTCCTTCCTTTCCCTGACTTAGAAGCAAGGGTCCCTATTTGGACTAAGGTACCTACCTCAGCCAACTGGGGACCCCAATTCTAACCTTGGGTAGCAACGGGTGGGGATTTGAACCCTCCCCGTTCTAACATTGGTGGTCAGCGGTGTGGGTTTGGAACCTGTATTTGCAAATCCACTCACAGTGATTGGTGTACATCACTAGTTTAGCGCAGACCACGACGCAACCACATATTGTATTTTGATTTTTGGTTCTATTTTTGAGCGACCTTTAAGCCACACATCATGTCTCAGAGGAGTCAAGTAGCCAGTGAGGTTGCAGAATTGGAGTTCGACATTGAGGCATTGCTTACCTACAAAGTTGATCAGTTGAGGCAATTCTGCAGAGCTTTGGGATGTCCCATGAAAAGTAGCGCCAAGAAGGAGGAGCTGCAAACGGCCTTGAGGGCCTGGTGGGAAGCCAAAGAGACTCAGGGGACAGGTGATGTTGAGGTGGATGAGGATGACCCAGGGAATGGATTTGGTCCACAGGATTTGGCAGTGGAAGGACCAGCCTCAGGGGCTGGTAGTAACCATTCAGGGAGGAGTTTTTCCCCAGAAGAGCTGGAGGAAAACCAAAGGGTCAGAGAGCATGAGTTGGAGGTTTTAAAACTTAAAGCTCAAGCAGAAGAGAAAAAGCTGCTCATTGAAAGTGAAAAGCGAGCAGAGGAGAGCAGGAACGCTCTCGCCTTGGAAGAGAAGAGGATTCTCTTGGCTCATGAGTTAAGCATGAGGGAACTGGACATTAAGGCTAAGCAGGTGGGGTCCAGTTCAAATGGCGGCAGTGCACAGCCAGTGCCAAGTGTGGATGAGTACAAGCGTGCACTGGATGATTGGGTGATGGTTAGCATGGCAAATGATTTGAAGGGGTTGCTCAATTTGGCCCCCAGGGAGCCTAGGCTCAGTAATTGTTTTCCAGGAGTGCGCCAACCTTTCTTAGGGTGCGAGCTCTTTGATTCCCGGGAGCTTGCACCGGTCATGGGTCCAAGGGTCTGAGGAGGCATTAGAGAGGGAAGAGAAGCAAAGTAGAGCCGGTAGGTCCCAGAGTAGTGGGGGGGCATGCAAACTAGCAGCCTGTCTCAAAGGAGAGGGAGGGAGTGTGAGCAGCGTCCCCAGGGGTTCACCACCCCACCTCCGAGACTAGAGGGTTCCTTAGAGGAGCACCAGGTAGGAGGCCTAGCGCCTACTTGCCAGCTGTGTGAGGAAGAACACCTAGCATCAGGAGGGCGTGGGGTGTCTGTAACCAGAGCTCCCACGGTCCTGAAGTTTGTGGGTGCCATTCCTAAATGGCAGGCACAGAAACCTAAATGGAAGGTTAAGGTAGGAAAGTGTCCCCCCGTGGGAATACCCATGGGACCGTGCCCTGCCTGTAGGGCTAGGTCCCCTAGAAGTGACCTGGGTAAACCTACCTCTAACCTGGAGGGCAGGATGACTGGAGACAGTATCCTGACCAATGGGTCTTCCAGGGGTACCGCTCTAGGTGGGGGTTGGCAAGGGACCAGCACCCCTAGAGTGGCCCCGACTGCCAGGAAGTACCCATGGAGCAGCATAGTTGGCCCGTGGAGTAGTGACCAAGAGAACCCCCTGGGGTCAGGAAAGCATAGAACAGGAGGGTGTCCCTGCAGTAGCTGGCCTGCGTCCGTGTTCTATCGCCCCAAGCAGGGAAGTCCATCAAGGTAGTTGATTGGTCTACCATGGATTTAGGCTGGGAGGGGGTTGTGTTGGACTTGGCCCTTTTTGGCTAAAGTTCCCTAAACTTTTTGCCTTCCCCCTAGACCTTTTTTCTGACATGGTGTTGCCAACTTAGATGCTTTGGACACTTTGCCACTGCTGATCAGTGTCAAAGTGCAAGTGCTCCCTGTGTAAAGTGTAATGGTAATCGGTTGTCCATAATTGGTATATTTGTCTTACTAGTAAAGTCCCTAGTAAAGTGCACTCTGTGTGCCAGGGCTGGTAATACAAATGCTACTAGTGGGCCTGCAGCACTAATTGTGCCACCCACACCAGTAGCCTTAAAGAGAGATCTCAGGCCTGCCACTGCAGTGCCTGCACGCAGTTTGCTAAAACTGCCATGTTGTCCTGACAAGTGTACCCACTTGCCAGGCCTTACCCTTCCCTTTTTATGCACATCAGACACCCCTATTGTAGGCCCACGGTACACCCCTGGGCAGGGTGCAGTGTATGTGAAAGGTAGGACATGTAATGAGGTGTGTACCATGTCCTGACAGTGAAATACTCTCCATTTCGTTTTTCACTGTTTAAAGGCCATCTTGAACATAGGACAGAATGGGGAAGGCTGTGTAATATGTTTCCAGCCTATCTTTCCATAGGCTTAAGCTGGAGGGGTGAAGTTTAGTGTGCCTGAACTCACAATTTAATAAGACATCTTTTTGTGAAGGTGGTTTTCGCATTGTGTGTTTAGAAACCCCACTTTTAGAAGTGGCTGGCTTTTTGTGTTCTAACAATTCTGTGTGTCTCTGCCTGGTTGTGGATTGACTGTCTGGATTTGAAAGTGATAGGATCTGGGGAATGTCTTGACCCAGGGGAGGAGGTGAGACAGCAACAGGCTGACCTGCATCTGGAGTGTAGGGGGGAGGAGTAGCCCCTGGAGGTGAAGAGGCCTGGGCTGCCGCCATAAAACAATGGCTCTATCTCCTGCTGAGTGATTGAGGATCCAGACCCCCACTATCAAAGGGAGACACCCAGAACTGGTTTGGACAGGGGTCAGTGCCCCCTGAACACAAAGACTTCAAAGACATTTAGGGGTATAACTATGAGAGCTGAAACCCCTGAACTTAGGACTGTCCAAGACTGAAATGGACTGATCAAGACTATAAAGTATTGAAACTACTTCGTGGTCAAGAGGAACCTCTGCCAAGGAAGAAACAGCTGATGGGACTGAAGGAAAGGACTGACCCTTGCTGTGTGTTCTGGGGTTGGCCTGCAGTTTGCTGATTTAACCAAGGAGAGGCGAAGGGACTTTGCTGTGTGCTGTGTCCCCCTGCTTGAAAGGACTTTGCTGTGTGCTGTGTCCTGAAGTAACTTGTCCCCAAGGGCCCGAGGAGAGCTGGCTCCCTGTTGTGGAAACTCAGGAACACAAACGTTTCCAGAGGAGTGTCTCAGCGACGCTGTGTGCGTGTGCTTCTTGCAGCCTGAGACCTTCGTAAGAACTGCCCCATGATCGTGTGCACCCGGAGTCCAAGTGAGTCTCAGTGACGCTGTGTGCGTGTGCTTTGTGCAGCTTGAGACCTTCGTGAGGATTGTCCTGTGATCGTGTGCACCCGGAATCCAAGTGAGTGTCAGCGATGCTGTGTGCATGTGCTTCATGCAGCCTGAGACCTTCGTGAGGATTGCCCTGTGATCGTGGGCACCTGGAGTCCAAGTGAGTCTCAGCGACGCTGTGTGCGTGTGCTTCGTGCAGCCTGAGACCTTTGTGAGGAATGCCCTGTGATCGTGGGCACCTGGAATCCAAGTGAGTCTCAGCGACGCTGTGTGCGTGTGCTTCGTGCAGCCTGAGACCTTCGTGAGGATTGCCCTGTGATTGTGGGCACCTGGAGTCCAAGTGAGTCTCAGCGACGCTGTGTGCATGTGCTTCGTGCAGCCTGAGACCTTCATGAGGATTGTCCTGTGACCGTGTACACCCGAAGGTCATATGAGTCTCAGCGATGCTGTGTGCATGTGCTTCATGCAGCCTGAGACCTTCGTGAGGATGGCCCTGTTTATCGTTTACACCCGAAGCTTAAGTGAGTCTCAGCGACGCTGTGTGCGTGTGCCCTGTTGCAGCCTGAGACCTTCATCATTGCCATCGGCTTGGACCGGCATCCCCAGAGGAGCGGTGCCGCCGGCCCGAGCCTGCCTGTGCCAAGGAGAGACCTCGAACCATCACGTCTGGGGTCCGTTTTCCACTGCCTGAGATCAACGAAGTCGCCCTGGCGGCCCAAGCCGCGAGGAGAGGAGAGCGAGATCGCACACCCCAGGTAACGCTCGGCGAGCGTGCGTGTGTCGCCGCCTGAGGCGGGGTGCGATCTCGGAGAGAAACGCTCTCGGCCTTTCCCATCCTTGCAGCGCGAGCCCCCGCTCAAGTGAGAATCGCGGCCCGTACTTGCCGAGGAGTGGCAGTACCCGGGCCGGAGTGTGGAGCTGCACTTTGTTTACACCAGACCAGTGTTGGGGGCATATTTTGGCAGTAGCTGACCGGGGGTCAGTACGAGTGGCATAGAGTCCGTCCAGAGCACCGTGAACGGTGCTGGAGTACATTATTGTTGGCATTACGAACTGCCTGATTGTTGCATTACGCATTGCATTATTGTTGGCATTACGAACTGCCTGATGGTTGCATTACGCATTGCATTATTTTTGCATTACGAACTGCCTGATTGTTGCATTACACATTGCATTATTTTTGCATTATGAACTGCCGGATTGCTGCATTACGCATTGCATTATTGTTGGCATTACGAACTGCCTCATTGTTGCATTACGCATTGCATTATTGTTGGCATTACGAACTGCCTGATGGTTGCATTACGCATTGCATTATTTTTGCATTACGAACTGCCTGATTGTTGCATTACGCATTGCATTATTTTTGCATTATGAACTGCCTGATTGTTGCAACGCATTGCATTATTTTTGCATTACGAACTCCCTGATTGTTGCATTACGCATCGCATTATTTTGGCATAACGAACTGCATTATTTTTACATTACGAAGTGCCTGATTCTTGCATTACGAACTGAATAGCATTGCATTAGGACTGCATTTGGATCATTGAGAATTGCTCATTAATACTGCAAGAACCTACAAGGGCTTGCTGGCCTAATAACCGGCCAGGTGAAATATTACAAATACGCATAGGTTGGATTTTTATCGTGTGGTCTCATCGTATATCTTTTTAAATAAACTTATACTTGTTTTTTATGAAACTCGTGTGGAGTCCATTTGTGGTGTCATCATTGGGTTACTGAGAGCAGGATTGCAAATACTTTACACATTGCCTTGGAGATAAGCCTGGCTGCTCGTGCCAAGCTACCGAGGGGGTGAGCAGGGGCTATCTGAGAAGGTGTCCTACCTTTCCCTGACTTAGAAGCAAGGGTCTCTATTTGGACTAAGGTACCTACCTCAGCCAACTGGGGACCCCCAATTCTAACCTTGGGTAGCAGCGGGTGGGGATTTGAACCCTCCCCGTTCTAACAGAGTTCTTTTAAAAAACCTACAGATTTTTCTGAAACTTGAGTGGAAAACACTTGTGGCAACTTGTTGGTATGGTAGCGAGCTTGTTTTCATTTGTTTTTGTATTGATAAGGGGAGGAAGAACATGCATACTTCATTTTCTCACTCTCCTTTTTTGATCTTGGCATCTTAAAATAGTATCAGCAAATACTGAAAACAACTAGAAATGCTTGAAATGCCTCAGCTTACTTCACCCTAGCATACAGTGAATACTGGGACTTCCTGTTGAGTAATTTCTCACCTAGCTCCACTAAACATAACTTAAGCTCAATGTCTCTGTGCAATTTTAAATCAAAATGCATTGTTCTAAAATAGTGAGCAATATATTTACAATGATTATTTACCAAAACAATGTATGGGATGCACTCACTAGATACTGTTCTTGAGTAGGATTAAAAATTAAAAGATGCACATGCTCATTTCACATTTTTTGAAGCGATCTCTGACGTAAAAATAGAACTGCAATTGGGATGTTTGGAAGAAACTCACCTCTGGTCACAATCCAGTTGTCACCTAACTCAGTGAGTTTGGTAGCACTTTCTTATTTGTTGCTGTAATAGAATACGTGTGAGAATTACCGTTAAACAATTATTTCTTTTTGAATGGGTGTTTTCACCCTCTGAGTGTTGTGCTGCTCACTGATCACTCTTTCATACCAAACCCTATCCTAAGAGAATCTCCCTCTTGTCAGTTTATGTATGAGAATTTACAAATGTAGATGACTCATGTATGAATTGCATGTGTATGAATTATTAAAAGATTGTGTAGAGTCTGTTATTTGTGTTCAATCCCTTAGTAACTGAATCCATGGTATCTATCCACCATGTTTCGCATTGTCTCAATTTATGTTCAAGATTCCCAATTTTCCAATTCTTCCTAACATGCTCAATCTTTATGGTGGAAAATTGTTCCAACTCATCTAGTCCATGTGTAATGGTAAAATTCACAGCTGTGAGGTTTTTTTATCCCGATTTCAAAATGTGGTAATATGTTCAGTCCATCTCTCCTTAAGATTGTGCTTTGTGGAGCCAATTTACTGGTTTGTGCAAATGCATGTAATCATATATACTCAATGTGTGGTGTTACAGTTTATGAATTGTTCAATTCTTAATTCTTTGTGACTGTCTACATGCCAGAATGATTTTGTTTTATGCTTCACAAACTGACGGCACACACAGTGTCTGCATCTATAATACCCTAATAGCTTTCAGGGAGCCAGTTTTCAGACGTGTTCCTCTCATATTTCATAGTTACTCAGACTCAAAATAGTTCTTAATGTTTAAGGTTTTTAAAAAGTCACCGGAGGTTTAACGGGTAGAAAATCAACTAAAACCATATCAGTTCCTAACAAATTCCAGTGCTTATTCAGAGCATTGAAAAAGATCCTGCACAAACTTTAGGGCCACATGTATCATCCGATTTTGCATTCGCAAAAGGTGCAAATCGCTAAATTTGACCGTTTGCAAATGCAAAATAGTCTTTCAAAATGTATGAAATGCTTTGGCAGTGCATTTGAGGTAATCACAATTTTTTGTTGTTCTTTTAGAAATTAATTTGCATTACTACAATTTCTCTTATTTCTTAATAGCTCCCCATATGGAATATTTATTTGTTGTGTATATGGATGTCCAGAACTAAAATGAAGAATACCATTACTAGCTGTAGGTCCTAAATGACCAACTCTACAATTTACAATTTATAATTGTTCATGTATACCTCCAGAACTTAATACAACTTTTGTGATGTTCACTAGTTAATCCTATATTTTTGACTTTAGAGTTTAGACATTAATGATATTCCATGAGTGACTCTTCTGATCTATCCCAAACCATGAATGAATCATCAATAAATTTGACCTCTGTTATCACAGTACTGCATTCCTGATACATCACATAATTCCAGGCATGCTCCCTCTTATACCAGCCCTGGCACCCATGGCTGTTCCACATGTTTGATGATACATCTTCTTCTGAAATAAAAATTAGTTATTGTTAAGCATAAAATCCCTTAATTCCAGAAATAATTTTACATATTAAATATGACTAGCCGATTTAAATGAAAAAAGTATTTTAGGAATGCAAGACTATCTTGATGTATGATAGAAGTGAACAAGCTTTTGACGTCCATGGTCACAAGCCAAAATTTATCTCCCCAAAGGATGTATAATATTTTCCTAAGAAAGTCTTTAGAATATTTTATATAAGATGCCAAATTACTGACCATAGATGCAGATCTACATACTCTAAGCCTCTCTAAGAGCTGGACCCAGTCTGAGCAGTTATTGGTCTACCTGGTGGACATTTCCCTCCGTTGTGAACTTTGGGTAGGAAATATATCATAGGTGCTAGGAAGATTTTGCTGTCCAAATAACTGTATTCCTGATGATCCAAAACTTCCATGTCATGCCATCAACAGGAACTCTGATACATTTTTTCTTGATCTAATATTGTCTGTTGTTTGACACTTTTCATAGAGACAGACAGTTGTCATAGTGCTTCCCTTTCATAAATTTCAAAGTTCAATACAATAACATTCCCTCCTTAGTCTGCCTCTCTTACTATTATAGACAAGTCATTGCACAATGAGTCAAAAGCATGCCTTTCTTTCATATTCAAACTATCCGTATACATATTTTTGAAATTTTCTTAGTATCAGCTAACGCCAAATAAAAAAAAATCAATTACATTGTCTTTCTTCAGATATAAAGTGAGATTTGTTGGTCAAACCACCAGATTCAATCACATGCTCTTCAATATTGTGTCCCTCAATATGTCTTAAATATATTGTATCTCTATATCTTGTAGACTCATTAGTAACTGTATATCTTTGAGGTAATAGTAGTGTTATTTATATTAGGAGAAATTATGACCTGCAGTCCTCTGAGGCCGATTTGCATAGAATTTTCTTAACTTCAAGATTTCAACAAATCCGCCTCCAATTCAAATTTGTCAAATTGATGGGAAGGTACAAAGGAAAAGCCTTTGGACAGGACATTAACTTCATCCTCCGTAAGGGTTCTATCTGTGAGGTTCAAAACATTGGGGCATATTAGCAAGACCGGCGATAAAATTATCGCCGTTTTAGCGGCAGGAAACTGCCGCTAAAACGGCGATAATGGGCTTGCTAATATGCGTTATAGAATTCCAATAGAAGCCCAGGTTAGATGTGCAGGACATCTAACCTGGGCTTCTATTGGAATTCTATAACGCATATTAGCAAGCCCATTATCGCCGTTTTAGCGGCAGTTTCCTGCCGCTAAAACGGCGATAATTTTATCGCCGGTCTTGCTAATATGCCCCATTATCTTTTATTTCTTCCCTAACGTTTTCTACAACCTTTTTATTACTCCTGATTTGCCTGATTCTCCTTCCCATTCTTTTTCTTCCTGCACTTTTTCCTCTCTTGGATTCTGCCCTGATACAGGTCTCTGGTTTCTGTTCTGTTGTACCTTTACTGACCTGATCCATTTCAGTTCTTCATAAAAAATTGGTCAATCTAGAATCAGTCATCTCCACTGACTCCCTCTAAGTTTTTGCTAGATGCTTCTGACCCTGAGATTCCACTGTCAGATGTCATTTTTCTAAGAGATTGAGGTTTCTGAAAATTGCATCAAACCTTCTCACTTAGGTGTAAACTCTGCCAATCCTATAGTCCCGTTAATCCCACAAAAACTTCAGTCTTTTCCTTAACTGCCTCTTGAAATTTATCTAGCATTTCTTCCAGTATTACATAGTTCTTCGTACCTTCATCTAATTTCAAATCTGCAATTTCCCTTTTAACTTCTTCAATCTCTTTTCTTAGACTCTCTATTTTGCTCTTTGATTGCACCATTAATAACATGATTAGTTCTCTAAAGGTCTGTGTTAGTTTTTGTTTCCATTTGTCAGCTTGTATTGCATCCAGGTCATCCATGGAGGGGAAAATGTTCATTTGTTAATTCTTAACACTGTGGGGATCCTATTCACTTCCAAATATTGTTCAGGGTTGGTCAAATTGAACCATTTTGTGATTCCTTCTTCAATAGTCTTTCTAGCTGGATGAGCAAGCCTCTAAATGCTTTAGGTGCACCCCTAGTGTTTGAATTCACTGCTTTAGACCCTTTGAACAAGTTGCCTGCCAACTCTTCTCTCTTTTGACATAGTTTGCCATTTTTATAATTCCACACGTTTTGTTCCTTTCTTGCAATTGAACTATATTCGCAATTCTGTACTTTCTCTATATGTGCAATATGAAGGAAGTGACCCGCTTGGGGCCACCCGGGTCTCCTCAGACCACCTCTCAGCCTTCCATACCAAATGAGTCGGAAGGACAGTGGAGAATATACCAATAATTGTTTTATTCAGATACACTCAGAGTGGAGCCCCGTTTGCACAGTCTCGGAGAGTGGTACAGAGGGAACTGAACTCAACAAGCATAAAGATACATTATGTACGTTGCATAGCTGGGCAAGAACAAGCCCACAGTGGAATTTTCCAAGCAGGTGCAGCTAGACAGCGCTGATATCTTACACAAACTAACATAGTTCAAGGTCGTTCCATCCTTTGCCCACCAGCTGACAAGTGGGAGAGGGCCTCTATCTAGTGAGAAAGCTATGGGCTGACATGAACAGTGTATTCATTACTGAAACAAAACCTAACGTTTAAGAAACGAAACTCAAGAGGGAGCATTTCTCGGAATTGAACAAGATCAGTTTCGAACAGCCTAAAATGGCACCTGAAAAGAAAATGGAGCAGCGAATGCTAACTTACATAGGGCACTGCGTAAACGCGAACGGGTCTTTTCTAACAAATAGACATGTATATAGGCTGCAGTACCCATTGGCAATTCTATGATCTTGTAAAAAAACATTTTGAGTCAGCTTTGTGGCTCTGATCCCTTGCTACAACTCTCAAGGGTCATTAACCTGTCTGACCTCCATTTTGGGTATAGTTCAACACAATTGGGGAGCAAACCTTCATACCAAATTATAAATCTTATTGTGAATAAATAATAATGAAGACAAAACAAACTGTATTCTACAGAAATATACACAGTTTTTATGTTAAATATACACATGTAGACACATAAATAGTAGTATTAGTAGTGGGTGGAATGTTTCATTCCATCCAAGAAATTGGTGGAATTTTGGTCACTCCACAGTACTCTTTAATGCGGAGATCCGGCCATATTCTGCCAATCGCTGTGTTTGTAATTTTGCTCCCACAAGCCTCCAGAAAGTGCCAGCTGGTGAGCGTGAGCGAGATATGGCATCCCCTACCACGATTTTCTAACATGGGCGGTCAGGAGCGGTCGTGGTCAGAGGTCTGCCGCTTGAGTAGATTTTCTGACATTGAAGTAGATTTTCTAGTCGAGCGGCAGCAAAATCAACTCAAATGGCTGTGCACTCTTGCGCAATGCATGGTGTCAGCACTAAATTGCAGTGTGGGCTGCATATTTTCGGCCTGTTGGCGGAACTCTGTGGATTTCCGCTGTGTGAAACTCTATCAGTTCTACCCACCACACCCCTATGTAGTACATCTCCCTTGTATTCAAAAAGACCATATCTTTAAATCAGACAAAAGTTATAGCCTTCTATTACAAACCAATGTTCTAAAGAAATATACTTCTGATGTTCAATACATGGGTCCACATCCAACATAAGTTCAAAAACCCTTATTATTAATCATAACACTGGCTTTACTTTTGGGTATACATTCCAGTCATCCAATATTACTGTTCACAGTGTGATATTTTAATGTGATATCATGGAGTCTTTGTTTCAATGGAGCTGAGCCAACAAGTGTTTCACTGTGTAAGGTGCAAGGTATCTAAAATCTCAAAAATCTACAGGCCCAATTCACAAACATTTTTTGTAGTATGTAAACCAGTTATACAGTAGTACTACTGATCTACTACATAATGCTGTTCACAAACTTATGGCTAGAAACATCTGCTAACTTTTCTGTGAAGAGAACTACGCTCGGTGGCAGAGATCTCTGCACATGTAGGTACACAATTTAGAAGTAAATTTGGGAGGTACTGTAGTGGTGGTGGAATTAGAGGGAATTATTATGTCTAAATGGGAGGTGTTTGGGAGGGACATGCTAATATAAAACATACACACGCACTCACAAAAGAGTAAGACAGTTGCAGTTCACAAACTACAATTCTAAACTTACTACTGCTCTAAAAATGTCAAACCACGCGTAAAGGTACTTGAGCCCAGCCTTGAAGAAAGTCAAGAACCGCACATGGCCAACTACCACTGCTGTAGTGCACTGCCATAGAAAACCTATTCACAAACTCCATTTGTTTAGTATGTTTGGTAGTATGTTTGGTAGTACTACAAAACTACTACTAGCATAATCTAAAACGCAACTCACACAACTACGTGTGGTGGATTTGTCTCCTCTTCCCCTATTTTTCACTGTGCAGAGATCTCCGGCTGGCGGCAGAGTCTCCACACAGGTAACCATATGTTTTTGTAGTAGATGTGGGAGGAACAGAGGGAAGCGACTGGAAAACGGGGAAAACTTACTACTAGCGGGAGGGGGCTAAGGAAAGAGTAAGGAGGGGGTTAGGGAGTAATGTCCACCCACCTAAAAAAGGGTAAGCCCATTTTTATTTATAAATTGCACTTCTAAAGTTACTACAGCCAAAAAGGACCCAAAAGGTAAGTAAATGTACTCCCTTTCGGAGCTAGAGTAAGTCCAGCACAACCAATTTCCAAGCATTGGTAGTGCAATACCCTCCCATTGAAAATAAAGGAGTTAGGAACTTAAAACCACATAGGAAATAATTTTAAATGAAATGCAATTATTTGAATTAGTTGAAACTACAAAAAATATATTTTTTATTTAAAATTATTTTAATTTAGCATATTTTATTAACCTTTTGTAAATGTAAAATTTTATGTAGCAATAGTTTTTAATAAACTATAATTAAATGTAATTAATTTTATAGCTATAACTAGATTTATATTTGTTATTTATATAACGTTTAACAATTAATACATAATAAAAATATAGCTGCAGTCTCTCTGTGGTAAAGTATAAAGTAAAAATGTTTATTAAACTTGAAACTAGAAAAAACTAGTAAATATATTTTTATATGACATATTAATTAGTTGATGCAATATCATTCTCTATATCTATTTAACATGTGGAACAAAAAAAGTATGTATATATATATATATATCACCAGCTCCGCAGCTGAGCAGCAGCCACTTCTCCTCGCCACCTCCACAGCAAGCACGGACACGGACCAGCAGGTAAGTGCAAAAAATATTTATTAGCTATATGTCGCCATAACGTTTCGGCTCGCCCGATCCTTGTTCACATGACAATGTGATAGTGGCAGATCACGGCTTTTAAAGTGACAGTGCATTATTCAAATCTCACCACGTGACAGTAGTTACAATGGAAATGGTAAAAATACTACGGCCATATATAATTATTAGGCATAAATATTTTCACACTCTTATACTGCATATCTCAATATTTGCTGTATAAAGTGCATATAGTGCTGATGTGTGCAAAACTGCGTTCATGTAAAATACATTGTTAAAATATCACAATTTAAATGATAGACGTTGGTGGCTAGAAATGTCCATATCGAGAGCCTATGACAGATTAAACACATAATACTCAATGTCATTATTCATGGGATAAATCCCAGAAAATAGTAGGCCACCAACAAACCTCAGATATCCTATATGTGCAAATCACGTTATTTTTTAAAATTCACAGTCCGTTCTATTACTGCAAATATTGTGCAAAATGTAATTAGCCTTTCCAGTTCCATAGATGTATCCACCCGTACTAACTAATGATGTATCTAAAGGCATTAGTGCAAGATAAATTGTTATCCTTGCACTTGTTGGCTATGATATGGACTGCAGAAATCCATCAGCCCTATTATCAAGCCATTTTTCTGATTCAAACAATAAAATATTATTTGCCAGAAAGAATTATGGATCTCATTCCCAGAAGGTGTACACATATTACCGATAGATTATATATGCTTTTTTATGGTGAGAACCATTTTTGTTAATGCTTGGTATGTATCATATTACACAATATATATTCATACTGTGGAACAAATATAGGGAAATTCTAAACTGATGGGGTAAATCCCTATTTCATTTATCCAATGGTATGTCGTCCTTGAATTACCATTTCCTTATCCCAACTTACTATGTGCAAACTAGTGCTGTGCAAAGTATTTAGTGATGATTAAAAACACTGATCCATCAATTGTACTTGTTTTACTAATGGTGAGTCCCCTTGTTTCTTTTGGTATTATCTACATTTTTTATAAATTTCTTTTACCATTTTTACTCTTAATTTCCCTTGTTATTTCCCTCGTCTTCAATTGAGTTTCACTTAATTACCTTCATCTTATAACATGATCTGAATTTTAGCTCATCAAAATGTTAAGGTTTTTCAGAAGGCGATATACACTTCGCTGAGGTAAAAGACGGCACACTGCTAAGAGGGTACTTAGAGGCTACATATTACAAAAAATATATAACAAATATATTCCTATTGATTCAAATATAATGGATCACTTGACCAGTTCTAAAGGCATGTTTGAAAAATGACATTCATGGTCTCTGTGAGGTACACTTTGGCTACAATACAGCAAGGGTAAAACAGAATAAAAGATGCTAAAAAGATGTTAAAATTCATATAGTTATAAAAGAAGGGGGTGGAAACAAAAAAATTAAATATATATTGCCTACTGGCGGTCGCCAGTAGATAGTTATAGTTAGGACCTAGTTTCCATAGGAAAAGCGTTTTTTGATTTGCCAATATCTTTGGCGCCGTTTGACGAATCTTCGTGAAATTTTCAAAACTAATGTGCCGCTCTGGTCATCTCCTGTCTTGAAAGTTTCGGGGTGATTCGTCAAGTGGGGGCCGATAAAAAAGGGGGGTCCCAAAACGCGTTTTCTCCATGTTAATTTCCATAGGAACTTTTGTCGCGGCTACAGCCCGAACTGCTGAACGGAATTACACCAAATTTGGCAGAGACGTAGCTCTTGGTCCAGAGTGCACTCTTTGCTTTAAATGGTGTAAATCCATTCAGTAGTTCCTGAGAAATTAAAAAAAAAAATATTGATATCTGGTGACCACGGTGGATCCGCGAACCCTCCCGAGCACGAGCTTCATTTTGATTGGCTGTCAACACTCCAAACCAGGAAGTGTTGGCAGCCATCTTGTGACTCAGTAGAACCGAGTCACAAGAACAAAAGGTTAAAAAAAAGAAAAGGGGGCAGGGTAGAAACACCCTGACCCCCTAGGCCTGCTCAGGGGGTCCCACAGGGACCCCCAGGGCCACAAAAAGCCCAGGATTCACGCTGGGTTTGCGAATCCTGCCGAGAAAAAAAAAAAAAAGTGCGGTCTCCCGCACTTCGTTTTCTTAAAGCCCCCGGGTGGGCCAGGTCCCGGGGGCAATGTGTAATAATGGTGCGGGGGGACGCGGGGGCCCTCGCAGCCCTGGGGACCGCCACCTCCCTGGGGCTGTTTTATTTATAATATGCGGGGGGCACGTGCCCCCCCACAGCCCCGGGTACCGCCACCTCCCCGGGGCTGTCTTTCTATGAAATGCATGGGGGGCTCCTGCCCCCTACACTGCCCTGGGGACCGTCACCTCCCCGGGGCTTTGTAAAAAAATTAAATAAAGAAAGTGTGGGCAGGGGGGCTCCTGCCCCCCCACACTTCCCCGGGGACCACCACCTCCCCGGGGCATACAGTAATTTAAATTCAGGGGTCCGTAGCGGACCCCCAGACCCGGGGATCACCACCTCCCCAGGGCTTTAAAAATATGTTGGTGGGGGGCTGCGCGGCCCCCCTCCTGGAGCCCTCTATGGCCCTGGGGACCGTCACCCCCCAGGGCCGGCTCCAGCAATGTCCCGGGGTGCCCACCCCCGGGACATTGCTGTTTGCAATGGCAGGGAGGGAGCATGGCTCCCGCCCTGTCATTGCAAACTTGTGCTTCGCTTCATGGAAGCGAGAGCAGAAAATCTGCACTCGCTTGCATGAAGCGAAGCAGTATTGCTTTTGGACAAGGGGAGCTGCATTTTAGCAGCTCCCTTGTCCATAAGCGATGCCGGCGCCCGCAGGAGGCGGGGAGCCAGCTGGGACCGTGGGGGCATTGGGGCTCCCCCTGCTGTCCCCAACGTAATGCCAGGCCCCGGGGGATGGGGTCCCCGGGGCCATAATTGGCCTCAGGAGGGGGTCATGCGGCCCCCCTCCCAAAAAAAAACAACAAAAAAAAACAAAGCTGGCCAGGCCCCGGGGGATGGGGTCCCTGGAGCCAGAAGTGGCTCAGTAGGGGGGGCACAAGGCCCCCCTCCCCTTGTGCATGAATTGTTTTTTTTTTTTAAAAAGAACAAGGCCAGGCCTCGGGGGATAGGGTCCCCAGGGCCAGAAGTGGCCCAGGGAAGGGGGGCCATGTGGCCACCCTCCCGTAACAAATAAAATAAAAAATAAAAAAAGAGGCAATGCCCCAGGGAATGGGGTCTCCGGGGCCAGTAATCGCCTCAGGAGGGGTGCCGCATGGTCCTCCTCCTTTAAAGGTAGTTATTTTTTTTTAATTAAAGAGGCCATGCCCCCGGGGATGGAGTCAACGGGCTCAAAATCAGCCCCTTTCCCGCTTTTTTTTTTTAAGTTTTAAAAATGGCTCAGGCCCTGGGGGATGGGGTCTCCAGGGCCCAAAAAATACTAAAAGAAGGGGAGCCACACAGCCCCCTTCTAAAAATATTTGAAAAAAAGAAAAGCCGGCATCTCGCCGGAGGCCCCGCCCCCTCCTTGCACCACTCTGCAAACGCGCCTCCTGGCACGTTCTAAGTTGGGGGATGAAGTCCCCTAGATCCTTAAGGGTCCTTACGGGCCACCTACCCCACCAGGTATCTCCAGAAATCCAAACACAGTGGGATTGCTGAGAGGTGGTCTGAGGCCACACCCCTTTTTACACCACTCTGCAAACGCGCCTCTTTGCGCACTGCTGGTGGGGAAATGAGGTCCTCTTGTGTCCTGAGGACCTCAGGACTAAAGTGGACTTCATTTCTCAAGCAGCAGTGTGCCAAGAGGTGCATTTGCAGAGTGGTATAAAAAGGGGGCATGGCCTCGGACCACTCTCAGCAATCCAGCTGTGTGGGGCTTACTAGAGATAACAGGAGGGCTAGTTGGCCCTCAGGGACCCTCAGGAGGCAACAGGACTTCATCTCCCAACCAAGAGCGCACCAGGAGATGCGTTTGCAGAGGGGTGGAGAAAGGGGGCATGGCCTGTGTCCACCTCTCAGCAATCCCACTGTGTGGGGCTTACTGGAGGTAACAGGTAGGCTAGTTGGCCCCTAAGGACCCCCACAAGTGAGGGGGACTTCATCCCCCAACCAAGAGCGTGCCAGGAGGCGTGTTTGCAGAGTGGTGGGAAAAGGGGGTGTGGCCTGCTATGAGAACTTTGCAATCCTGTGTGTGGGACTTACTGGAGATAGTAGGAGGGGTAGTTGGCCCCCAAAGATGTCCTTGGGGGCCAACTACCCCTCCTGTTACCTCCAATAAGTCCCACATAGTGGGATTGCTAAGAGGTCTTCGGAGACCACGCCCCCCTTTCTCCGCCACTCTACAAACCCGCCTCCTGGCACACTACGGGTTGGGGGATGAAGTCCACTTTACTCCTGAGGGACTTTGGGGGCCAAGAAGCACTCCTGGTACCTCCTGTAAGTACTGCGCAGCGGAATTTCTGAGTGCTTGTCGGAGGCCCAGCACCCTTTCTCCACCACTCTTCAAATGCGACTACTAGTTAAAGAAGCATTTGCAATGTAATCGATTTCGCATTTGCGAGAGTTAGAGCTATTGGCATTGTAAATGTAAAAGTTTTTACTAATGTTTTTTGGAGTGGAGTGGATGTACGTTGTGTGTAGTGGAATTATGTGGTATGTTGTGCAGTAAAATTATGTGTATAAAAAGTATGTGGTATTTAGTGTATAGGAATTATGTAGAGAGGGATTATGTGTTATGGAGAGTAATTATTTGGTATGGTAGTCTGTGTTGTGGAGTGGTAATCTCAGGTTTAGTCTTCCTCATTTCCATAGAAGCTAAACTATGTACTCAATGATACAAAAAAAAGAAGGAATCACTGCGGAGCACTTCTGGACCTAGTCAGAGGTATGAGCAGGGATAATGGAATTATGCGACTGTTTGGCTGCGCCAACTTTCCCACAATTATATATTTTCTGCATTAGCCACATAATCAATCATCTGCTGCCTAATCTGCAGATTTGAACAAAAAAAGCCTTGTTTCTAGCTCAAACGTCTCAAACGTTACCAAAAATGCAGCGACAAGTGTTACAGCGTGGTGGAAGGTCCTTTGTAAACCTAGAATGGTCACCTGTTACTTACTGCTAAATGTGGGTGTTAAATTGGTACTAATGGTGTGCAAGCTACTCTTGCTTCTTTCTGTACCTCTCTTGCCTTTTTCTGCATTTCTGTTGCTTCTTTCTGCACCTTTCTTTCTTTTTCTACACATCTCTTGCCTCTTTCTGCACATCTCTTCTAATTTCTGCACCTCTTTTGTCACTTTCTGCACCTCTGTTGCCTCTTTCTGCACCTCACTTGCTTCTTTGTGCACCCCTCTTGCCTCTTTCTGTACCTCTCTTGCCTCTTTCTGCACGCCTCTTCCCTCTTTCTGCACCCCTCCCTCTTCTTTCTGCACCTCTGTTCCTTCTTTCTGCACTTCTTTTGATTCTTTCTGCACCACTCTTGGTTCTTTCTGCACCCCTCTTGCCTCTTTCTCCACCCCTCTTCCCCCTTTCTGCATGTCTGTTGCTTCTATCTGCACTTCTCTTGCCTCTTTCTCCACCCATCTTCTCTCTTTCTGCATCTCTGTTTGTTCTCTCGGCACTTCTCATTCTTCTTTCTGCATCTCTGTCCCTTCTTTCTGCAACCCTTGTGCCTCTTTCTGCACCCCTCTTCCCTCTTTCTGCACTCCTTTTGCCTCTTTCTGCACCTCTGTTGCTTCTTTCTGCACTTCTTTTGTTTCTTTCTGCAACTCTCTTGCTTCTTTCTGCACCCATCTTGCCTCTTTCTCCACCCCTCTTCCCCCTTTTTGCATCTCTGTTGCTTCTTTCTGCACTTCTCTTGCCTCTTTCTGCACCTCTGTCCCTTATTTCTGCAACCCTTGTGCCTCTTTCTGCACCCGTCTTCCCTCTTTCTGCTCCCCTATTCTCTCTTTCTACAACTCTGTTGCTTCTTTCTGCACTTCTTTTGTTTCTTTCTACACCCCTCTTGCTTCTTTCTGCACCCTCGTGCCTCTTTCACACCCCTCTTGCCTCTTTCGGCACCTCTGTTCCTTCTTTCAGCACTTCTTTTGTTTCTTTCTGCACCTCTCTTGTTTCTTTTTGTATCCCTCTTGCTTCTTTCTCCACCCCACTTTGCACTTTGTTCATCTCTGTTGCTTTTTTTCCGCACTTCTATTGCTTCTTTCTGCACCTCTCTTGCTTCTTTCTGCACCCCTCGTGCCTCTAACTGCACCCCTCTTCCCTCTTTCTGCACTTCTCTTGCCTCTTTGTGCACCTCTGTTGCTTCTTTCTGCACTTCTTTTGTTTCATTCTGCCCTCCTCTTGCCTCCTGCTGCACCTCTGTTCCTTCTTTCTGCACTTCTTTTGTTTCTTTCTATACCTCTTGCTTTTTTCTGCACCCCTTTTGCCTCTTTCTGCACCCCTCTTGCCTCTTTCTGCACCTCAGTTACTTCTTTCTGCACTTCTTTTGTTTCTTTCTGCAGCTCTCTTGCTTCTTTCTGCACCCCCTTGCCTCTTTCCCCACCCCTCTTTCCTTTTTCTTCACCCCTGTTGCCTCTTTCTGCACATTTGTTCCTTCTTTATGCACTTCTTTTGTTTCTGTTTGCATATCTCTGGCTTCTTTCTGCACCCCTTGTGCCTCTTTCTGCACCCCTCTTCCCTCTTTTTGCACCCCTATTGCCTCTTTCTGCACCTCTGTTGCTTCTTTCTGCACTACTCTTGTTTCTTTCTGCACCTCTCCTGCTTCTTTCTGCACCACTCGTGCTTCTTTCTGCGCCTCTCCTCCCTCTTTCAGCACCCCTCTTGCCTGTTCCTTCTTTCTGCTCTTCTTTTTGTTTCTTTCTGCACCTCTCTTGCTTCTTTCTGCACCCCTCTCATCACTTTCTCTACCCCTGTTCCCCCTTTTTGCATCTCTGTTGCTTCTTTCTGCACTTCTCTTGCCTCTTTCTCCACCACTCGTCCCTCTTTCTTCACTTCTGTTGCTTCTTTCTGCACTTCTCTTTCTTCTTTCTGCAACCCTTGTGCCTCTTTCTGCACCCCTCTTCCCTCTTTAAGCTCCCCTCTTGCCTCTTTCTGCACCTCTGTTCCTTCTTTCTGCACTTTTTTGTTTCTTTCTGCAACTCTCTTGCTTCTTTCTGTATCCCTCTTGCCTCTGTCTCCACCCAACTTCCCCCATTCTGCATCGCTGTTGCTTCTTTCTGCACTTCTCTTGCCTCTTTCGGCACTTCTGTCCCTTCTTTCTGCAACCCTTGTGCCTCTTTCTGCACCCCTCTTCCCTCTTTCTGCTCCCCTCTTGTCTCTTTCTGCACCTCTGTTGCTTCTTTCTGCACTTCTTTTGTTTCTTTCTGCACCTCTCTTGCTTTTTTTGCACCCCTCGTGCCTCCTTCTGCACCCCTCTTCCCTCTTTCTGCACTCCTCTTGCCTCTTTCTGCACCTCTGTTCCTTCTTTCTGCACTTCTTTTGTTACTTTCTGCACCTCTCTCGCTACTTTCTGCACCCCTCTTGCTTCGTTCTGCACCCCCTTGCTTCTTTCTGTACCTCTGTTCCTTCTTTCTGCACTTCTTTTGTTTTTTCTGCACTTCTCTTGCTTTTTTCTGCACCTCTGTCCCTTCTTTCTGCAACCCTTTTGCCTCTTTCTTCACCCCTCTTCCCTCTTTCTGCACTCCTCTTGCCTCTTTCTGCACCTCTGTTCCTTCTTTCTGCACTTCTTTTGTTTCTTTCTGTATCTCTCTTGCTTCTTTCTGCAACCCTCTTGCTTCCTTCAGCACCCCACTTGCCTTTTTCTGCATCTCTGTTCCTTCTTTCTGCTCTTTTTTTGTTTTTTCTGCACTTCTCTTGCTTCTTTCTGCACCTCTGTCCCTTCTTTCTGCAACCCTTTTGCCTCTTTCTTCACCCCTCTTCCCTCTTTCTGTTCCCCTCTTGCCTCTTTCTATAACTCTGTTCCTTCTTTCTGCACTTCTTTTGTTTCTTTCTGTAACTCTCTTGCTTCTTTCTGTATCCTCTTGCCTCTTTCTCCACCCCACTTCCCCCTTTCTGCATCTCTGTTGCTTCTTTATGCACTTCTCTTGCTTCTTTTTGCACATCTCTTGCTTCTTTCTGCACTGCTTGTGCCTCTTTCTGCACCCCTCTTGCCTCTTTCTGCACCTCTGTTGCTTCTTTCTGCACTACTATTGTTTCTTTCTGCACCTCTCCTGCTTCTTTCTGTACCACTCGTGCTTCTTTCTGCACCCCTCCTCCCTCTTTCAGCACCCCTCTTGCCTCTTTCTGCACCCCTGTTCCTTCTTTCTGCTCTTCTTTTGTTTCTTTCTGCACCTCTCTTGCTTCTTTCTGCACCCCTCTCGCCACTTTCTCTACCCCTGTTCCCCCTTTTTTCATCTCTGTTGCTTCTTTCTGCACTTCTCGTGCCTCTTTCTCCACCCCTCGTCCCTCTTTCTGCACTTCTGTTGCTTCTTTCTGCACTTCTCTTTCTTCTTTCTGCACCTCTGTCCCTTCTTTCTGCAACCCTTGTGCCTCTTTCTGCACCCCTCTTCCCTCTTTAAGCTCCCCTCTTGCCTCTTTCTGCACCTCTGTTCCTTCTTTCTGCACTTCTTTTGTTTCTTTCTGCACCTCTCCTGCTTCTTTCTGCACCTCTCCTGCTTCTTTCTGCACCTCTCTTGCTTCTTTCTGCACCCCTCTCGCCACTTTCTCTACCCCTGTTCCCCCTTTTTTCATCTCTGTTGCTTCTTTCTGCACTTCTCATGCCTCTTTCTCCACCCCTCGTCCCTCTTTCTGCACTTCTGTTGCTTCTTTCTGCACTTCTCTTTCTTCTTTCTGCACTTATGTCCCTTCTTTCTGCAACCCTTGTGCCTCTTTCTGCACCCCTCTTCCCTCTTTCTGCTCCCCTCTTGTCTCTTTCTGCACCTCTGTTGCTTCTTTCTGCACTTCTTTTGTTTCTTTCTGCACCTCTCTTGCTTTTTTTGCACCCCTCGTGCCTCCTTCTGCACTCCTCTTCCCTCTTTCTGCACTCCTCTTGCCTCTTTCTGCACCTCTGTTCCTTCTCTCTGCACTTCTTTTGTTTTTTATGCACTTCTCTTGCTTCTTTCTGCACCTCTGTCCCTTCTTTCTGCAACCCTTTTGCCTCTTTCTTCACCCCTTTTCCCTCTTTCTGTTCCCCTCTTGCCTCTTTCTGTACCTGTGTTCCTTCTTTCTGCACTTCTTTTGTTTCTTTCTGTAACTTTCTTGCTTCTTTCTGTATCCTCTTGCCTCTTTCTCCACCCCACTTCCCCCTTTCTGCATCTCTGTTGCTTCTTTATGCACTTCTCTTGCTTCTGTTTGCACATCTCTTGCTTCTTTCTGCACTGCTTGTGCCTCTTTCTGTACCCCTCTTCCCTCTTTTTGCACCCCTCTTGCCTCTTTCTGCACCTCTGTTGCTTCTTTCTGCACTACTCTTGCTTCTTTCTGCACCTCTCTTGCTTCTTTCTGCACCACTTGCGCTTCTTTCTGTACCCCTCTTCCCTCTTTCTGCACCCCTCTTGCCTCTTTCTGCACATCTTTCACTTCTTTCTGCTCTTCTCTTGCCTCTTTCTGCTCCTCTCTTGCCTCTTTCTGCACCCCTTTTGCCTCTTTCTGCACCTCTGTTGGTTCTTTCTGCACTGCTCTTGCTTCTTTCTGCACCTCTTTTGCAAATTTCTGCTTCCCTCTTGCTGCACCCCTTTTCCCTATTTCTCCACCTCTCTTGCTTCTTTCTGTACTTCCCTTGCTTCTTTCTGCACTGCTCTTGCTTCTTTCTGCTCCTCTCTTGCAAATTTCTATATTCCTCTTACCTCTTTCTGCACACCTGTTCCCTCTTTCTGCACCTTTCTTGCCTGTTTCTGCACCTCTCTTGCCTCTTTCGACACCTGTTGCTTCTTTCCGCACTTCTCTTGCCTCTTTCTGCACCCCTCTTGCCTCTTTCAGCACCTCTGTTGCTTCTTTCTGCACTTGTCTTGCTTCTTTCTGCACCCCCTTGCCTCTTTCTGCACCCCTTTTGCCTCTTTGTGCACCTCTCCTGCCTCTTTCTGCACCTCTCCTGCCTTTTTCTGCAGTTCTCTTGCCTCTTTCTGTACCTCTTTTGCTTCTTTCTGCACTTTTCTTGGCTCTTTCTGTACCCCTCTTGACTCTTTCTGCACTTTTGCTGGTTCTTTCTGCACTGCACTTGCTTCTTTCTGCACCTCTGTTGCAAATTTATGCATCCCTCTTGCCTCTTTCTGTAGCCCTCTTCCTTCTTTCTGCACCTCTCTTGCCTCTGTCTGCACACCTGTTCCCTCTTTCTGCACCCCTTTTGCTGTTTCTTCAACTTTCTTGCCTCTTTCTGCAGTTCTCTTGCCTCCTTCTGCACCTCACTTGCCTCTTTCTACACTTCTCTTGCTTCTTTATGCACCCTTCTTCCCTTTTTCTGCACACCTCTTGCATCTTTCTGCACCTTTCTTGCCTCTTTCTGCACATCTCTTGGTTCTTTCTGCACTGCTCTTGCCTCTTTCTGCACCCCTCTTGCCTCTTTCTGCACCCTTCTTCCCTCTTTATGCATCTCTCTTGCCTCTTTCTGCACTTCTCTTTCCTCTTTCTGTACCCCTCTTGTCTCTTTCTGCACCTCCGTTTGTTCTTTGTGCACTTCTCTTGCTTTTTTCTGCATCTCACTTGCTTTTTTCTGCACCCCTCTTGGCTCCTTCTGCACATCTGTTGCTTCTTTCTGCACTTCTCTTGCTTCTACCTTTTTGTGCACAAATTTACAGAGTATGCTGTTTGAAACACAGGTATTCAAGTATTTGTATGTTTATTTTTATGTAACATTTCACCTGGTAAAAGCAGAGACACACGTATGCATACCTTCACAAACTTGGTCAGACTTACAACAGTGATATGCTTAGGATTGCTGTTTTATATTTGGTAGGCCTAACATTCTGAGCAGTTGATGAATATTGAACCTTAAAGAGAAAAGTGAGGTTTAAGACATCTTGGGAGACGGATTAGTGATTAGGCTACTTTGTATGAGTCTGTTGTAAGGTACAGTCAAAGTAGTCCTCTTTCTGCACCTCTGTTGGTTCTTTCTGCACCTCTGTTGGTTCTTTCTGCACATCTCTTGCTTCTTTCTGCACCTTTCTTCCTCTTTCTGGACTTCTGTTGCCTCTTTCTGCATTTCTCTTGCTTCTTTCTGTACCTTTCTTACTCTTTCTGCACCTCTTTTGCCTCTTTCTATACTTCTCTTGCGTCTTTCAGCACCTTTCTTTCTCTTTCTGCACATGTCCTACCTATGTAGGCATAGTTAGAATTTAGCATTTAAAAAACCTTAGAAATCCACTGAAAAAAACATAGGTTTCAGGGACGTTATAGTTAGTAATTAGCATTTAAAAAACCTTAGAAATTCACTTAAAAAACCATAGGTTTCAGGGACGTTATAGTTAGAAATTAGCATTTAAAAAACCTTGAAATTTACTGAAAAAACCACAGGTTTCAGGGACGTTATAGTTAGTTGGACATTTCACTTGTACAAAACCAGAGAAATTCGGCCGTTATAGTTAGTTGAGCTAACTATAACTCATGCCCCCGCAATGCACTGCTGATGACGTCACATATTACATCACTCATGACATGGTCAGTGACATCACTGATGACATCATCCATGTGATATTGTGATGCACCTCCTCACACCCTAATATAACCTTTGATACACCCACTCTAAATACCAGACTGCCATTTTCGAAACCATAGACACACCAATACCAATTACTACATACCCACTCACTGATTTCTAGGTCTACATACACTCACCCATACAGTCACTCATACATGCACTCACTCATCAAAACAGCCACTATCATATGCACTCATACACCCATACAGACACTCACACACTGCCACTCACCCATAGAGTTACTCACACAGCTAGTCAGTCATGCAAAGAATAAGTCACACTCCCATTTACTCACCTACACAGTTATACATACACCACCTCACTTATTTATAAAGATACTAACACATACTTACTCTCTTATACAATCACTGACATAAGCACACACTCATCCATACAGCCACTCTCACAATTACTCACTCTCACATATAATCATTTATATACTCC
Organism: Calotriton arnoldi; assembly: GCA_963921515.1. Classification (NCBI taxonomy): domain Eukaryota; kingdom Metazoa; phylum Chordata; class Amphibia; order Caudata; family Salamandridae; genus Calotriton; species Calotriton arnoldi. Next base: position 176,821 of record CAWUFW010001498.1, read on the forward strand.
AACACTCACATATACTGCCTTTCACATATGTAGTTACTCAAACATGTCAAACACAAGGAGATGATGGACGGAGCGCTGAAACTTTTCAGACACTCAGCGCTCCATCCATCATCTCCTTGTGCTTGCTTTATTCGCCTTAAGTTGACAGGGTATGCCCAGATGTGGGTCCCTTGCTCACTTTGCCACTGGATTCAAGCTAGCCTGGCTGATGAGGGCTGTTAGCCCGAAACCGGTCCCAGGATGCTTGTTTCCGGTCCAGGGAAGACATGGCTTGGCAGTTCGGTCTGGACTGTTCCCATGAGGCACAGGGTCAAGACTGATTTGCATATAGCTGTGTCTGAACTGGGGTGGCGAAGTGAGCTAAAGAACGATGATGGATTCAACCCAGATCTGTGACTGGGGGTGAGTGTCTGAAAAGTTTCAACGCTCCGTCCATCATCTCCTTGTGTTTGCTTTGTTCGTCCTAAGTTGGCAGGGTATGCCCAGACGTGGGTCCCTTGCTCACTTTGCCACTGGATTCCAGCTAGCCTGGCTGATGAGGGCTGTTATCCCAAAACCGGTCCCAGGATGCTTGTTTCCGGGCCAGGGAAGACATGGCTTGGCAGTTCGGTCTGGACTGTTCCCATGAGGCACAGGGTCAAGACTGATTTGCATATAGCTGTGTCTGAACTGGGGTGGCAAAGTGAGCTAAAGAACGATGATGGATTCAACCCAGATCTGTGACTGGAGGTGAGTTTCCGAAAAGTTTCAGCGCTCTGTCCATCATCTCTTTGTGTTTGCTTTGTTCATCCTCAGTTGGCAGGGTATGCCCAGACGTGGGTCCCTTGCTCATTTTGCCACTGGATTCAAGCTAGCCTGGCTGATGAGGGCTGTTAGCCCGAAACCGGTCCCAGGATGCTTGTTTCCGGTCCAGGGAAGACATGGCTTGGCAGTTCGGTCTGGACTGTTCCCATGAGGCACAGGGTCAAAACTGATTTGCATATAGCTGTGTCTGAACTGGGGTGGTGAAGTGAGCTAAAGAACGATGTTGGATTCAACCCAGATCTGTGACTGGGGTGAGTGTCTGAAAAGTTTCAGCGCTCCGTCCATCATCTCCTTGTGTTTGCTTTGTTCGTCCTAAGTTGGCAGGGTATGACCAGACGTGGGTCTCTTGCTCACTTTGCCACTGGATTCAAGCTAGCCTGGCTGATGAGGGCTGTTAGCCCGAAAACGGTCCCAGGATGCTTGTTTCCGGTCCAGGGAAGACATGGCTTGGCAGTTCGGTCTGGACTGTTCCCATGAGGCACAGGGTCAAGACTGATTTGCATATAGCTGTGTCTGAACTGGGGTGGTGAAGTGAGCTAAAGAACGACGATGGATTCAACCCAGATCTGTGACTGGGGGTGAGTGTCTGAAACGTTTCAGCACTCCGTCCATCATCTCCTTGTGTTTGCTTTGTTCGTCCTAAGTTGGCAGTGTATGCCCAGACGTGGGTCCCTTGCTCACTTTGCCACTGGATTCAAGCTAGCCTGGCTGATGAGGGCTGTTAGCATGAAACCGGTCCCAGGATGCTTGTTTCTGGTCCAGGGAAGACATGGCTTGGCAGTTCGGTCTGGACTGTTCCCATGAGGCACAGGGTCAAGACTGATTTGCATATAGCTGTGTCTGAACTAGGGTGGCAAAGTGAGCTAAAGAACGATGATGGATTCAACCCAGATCTGTGACTGGGGGTGAGTGTCTGAAAAGTTTCAGCACTCCGTCCATCATCTCCTTGTGTTTGCTTTGTTCGTCCTAAGTTGGCAGGGTATGCCCAGACGTGGGTCCCTTGCTCACTTTGCCACTGGATTCAAGCTAGCCTGGCTGATGAGGGCTGTTAGCCCGAAACCGGTCCAAGGATGGTTGTTTCCGGTCCAGGGAAGACATGGCTTGGCAGTTCGGTCTGGACTGTTCCCATGAGGCACAGGGTCAAGACTGATTTGCATATAGCTGTGTCTGAACTGGGGTGGCGAAGTGAGCTAAAGAACGATAATGGATTCAACCCAGATCTGTGACTGGGGGTGAATGTCTGAAAAGTTTCAGCGCTCCGTCCATCATCTCCTTGTGTTTGCTTTGTTACTCACACATGTACCACTGAGACATCCATACACTCACCGACACAGCCATATGAACATTCACTCAACCATACCGTCCCTCACAGATGCACTCATAAACCCATACACCCAGGTATTCATCCACTCATACATCCATGCAGGGAGTCACACAGCCCCTCACCCACCCACACAGACACACAGGCACCCATACAGGTACTCAGACAACCAATCATTAACCCATATAGATACTCATGTAGATACTCACCAACCCATGCAGCCACTTACACACCAACTGACAGACTGATAGATATTCACACAGATTAGTGATTCACCCATGCATTCAGTAACACACGTTCAATCACTCATTTATTTAGTCAGTCATGCACCTATTAAATCATCCATTCAGAGACTCATACACCCACTCATTTTTCAATACACTTTGGCATATATATATATAAAACATATTTAAACTTTTTAGAAACACTCAGTCACTGGATGATGTCATCAGTGATGTCATTTGAGAGGTCATCAGTGATGTCATCAGTGATGTCACTGACCATGTCATGAGTGATGTAATATGTGACGTCATCAACAGTGCATTGCGGGGGCGCGAGTTATAGTTAGCTCAACTAACTATAACAGCCGAATTTCTCTGGTTTTGTACGAGTGAAATGTCCAACTAACTATAATGTCCCTGAAACCTGTGGTTTTTTCAGTGAATTTCTAAGTTTTTTAAATGCTAATTTCTAACTATAACGTCCCTGAAACCTATGGTTTTTTTAGTGAATTTCTAAGGTTTTTTAAATGCTAATTACTAACTATAACGTCCCTGAAACCTATGGTTTTTTCAGTGAATATATATATATATATATATATATATATTCACTGAAAAAACCATAGGTTTTAGGGACAGTTATAGTTACTTGAACATTGCACTCGTACAAAACCCGTGAAATTCCCCGTTATAGTTAGTTCAGCTAACTATAACTCGCGCCCCCGCAATGCACTGCTGATGACGTCACATATTACATCACTCATGACATGGTCAGTGACATCACTGATGACATCACTGATGACATCTCAAATGACATCACTGATGACATCATCCAGTGACTGTGTGTTTCTGTAAAGTTTAAATATTTTTAATATATATAGGAAAAGACGTATTGAAGAATGAGTGGGTGTGTAAGTGTCTGTATGGATGATTTAGTAGGTGCGTAACTGACTCTATAAGTGAGTGATTTAACATATCTTACTGAATGCATGGGTTAGTGACTAAACTGGGTGTATGTCTGTATCCGTCTGTCTGTTGCTGTGTAAGTGGCTGCATGTGTTTGTGAATAGCTAAATGATTTTCTATATGAGTTATTGAATGCTTGTCTGAGTATCTGTATGGGTGCCTGAGTGTTTGTGTGGGAGGGGTGTGTGCAACTCTGTGCATAGATGTGTGAGTGGGTGATTCACTGGGTGGATGGTTTCAAGAGTGCATCTGTGATAGACTGTATGGGTGGGTAAGTGTGTGTAAGAGTGTGTTAGTGAGTGAATGTATGTCCCAGTGGTACATGTGTGAGTAACTACATATGTGAAAGGCAGTATATATGTGTGTTGGAGTATATAAATAGCTATAAGCAAGAGTGAGTGATTGTGATAGTGGCTGTATGGATGAGTGTGTGCTTGTATCAGTGATTGTATAAGAGCGTAACAATGTGCTACTATTTGTATGAGTAAGTGAGCTGGTGTGTGTATAACTGTATAGGTGAGTAAATGGCAGTGTGTTTAATTATTTGCATGACTGACTAGGTGTGTGAGTATCTCTATGGATGAGTGGCGTTGTTTGAGTGTCTATATAGGAGTAAGAGTGCATATGATAGTCCTGTACTGAGTGACCGTAAGTATGAGTGACTGTACGGGTGAGTGAGTGGATGTGTGTGTGTAGACCTAAGAATCAGTGAGTGGGTATGTAGTTATTGGTGTTGGAGTGTCTATGGTTTTGCGAATGGCAGTCTGTAATTTAGACTGGGTGTATCAAAGGTTATATTAGGGTGTGAGGAGGTGCATCAGATTATCACGTGGATGATGTCATCAGTGATGTCATTTGAGATGTCATCAGTGATGTCATCAGTGATGTCACTGACCATGTCATGAGTGATGTAATATGTGACGTCATCAGCAGTGCATTGCGGGCGCGAGTTATAGTTAGCTGAACTAACTATAACGGGGGAATTTCACGGGTTTTGTACGAGTGCAATGTCCAAGTAACTATAACTGTCCCTAAAACCTATGGTTTTTTCAGTGAATTTCAAAGGTTTTTTAAATGCTAATTTGTAACTATAACGTGTCTGAAACCTATGGTTTTTTCAGTGAATTTCAAAGGTTTTTTAAATGCTAATTTGTAACTATAACGTGTCTGAAACCTATGGTTTTTTCAGTGAATTTCAAAGGTTTTTTAAATGCTAATTTCTAACTATAACGTGCCTGAAACCTACGGTTTTTTCAGTGAATTTCAAAGGTTTTATAAATGACAATTTTTAAATGTATTAATTGTTATATTAATTTTTTCATACTGATTTACTACATTTTTAGAAACAATTTTTTTTTACATATTTTATTTGTCAAATTACATTGTAATTACATTATACATTACATTACAAAAAATACTTTCTCAGAATGAATTACTTTAGTTTAAATACTTTGCAGATAGGCAATAGACTTTTAAGTACAGTAGTTACAGTTGTTGCAATGGGCAACACATTTTCAAACACAATGCAACATTCAGCTCAATGTGAATTTCTAGTTAAATGCAATTAGTTACTTTATGGATTACTTTTGTAACCACAGGACTGGATCCTAGATTCAGTCCTGGTACATCTCCTGTAAACAGTTGAGTAAAAGCGTTTTGGTTACAGTCGTGATTTTTAAGGAATATTATTGTATTTTAAAAGTTGACACTTTGAAACTTTTTCTCATAGAATCACCAATGTTATCCTATGGAAGGAAATTCACTTAGCAGGTAAAAACTGTTATCGTTACTTTTTCTTACTCAGTGTTGGATCCTGGATCCAGCACTGGTGCATCTCCTGTAAACAGTTGAAAGAATGCGTTTAAGTCATACAGGCGATTTTTAAGGAATATTTGTAGTTTGTGAAAATCAACACTTTGAAACTTTTTGCTGAAAACCAGTCAATGTTAGCCTATGAAGGAAATTCAAGTTACCGGTAAGTACGGTTAAAATTACTTTTGAGGATCAGTACTGGGCTGAAACATGCAGCAGTGAGGTCTCTCCTGATAACAGGTGAGTAAATCGGAATTCGTATTTCGGCTGATTTTAGAGGAATATTTTAAAGTTCCAAAACTCCACACTTAGAAGAATTTCCAAGTGAAACCAGTCAATGTTAGCCTATGGAAGGAAATTCAAGTTACTGGTAAGTACGGTTAAAATTACTTTTCAGGACCAGTACTGGGCTGAAAGATGCAGCACTGAGGTCTCTCCTGATAACAGGTGAGTAAATCAGAATTCGGATTTCGGCTGATTTTAGAGGAATATTTGTATGTTTCAAAAATCAACACTTAGAAGAATTTCCAAGTGAAACCAGTCAATGTTAGCCTATGAAGGAAATTCAAGTTACCGGTAAGTACGGTTAAAATTACTTTTCAGGATCAGTACTGGGCTGAAAGATGCAGCACTGAGGTCTCTCCTGATAACAGGTGAGTAAATCGGAATTCGTATTTCGGCTGATTTTAGAGGAATATTTTAAAGTTCCAAAACTCCACACTTAGAAGAATTTCCAAGTGAAACCAGTCAATGTTAGCCTATGAAGGAAATTCAAATTACCGGTAAGTACGGTTAAAATTACTTTTGAGGATCAGTACTGGGCTGAAAGATGCAGCACTGAGGTCTCTCCTGATAACAGGTGAGTAAATCGGAATTCGTATTTCGGCTGATTTTAGAGGAATATTTTAAAGTTCCAAAACTCCACACTTAGAAGAATTTCCAAGTGAAACCAGTCAATGTTAGCCTATGAAGGAAATTCAAGTTACCGGTAAGTACGGTTAAAATTACTTTTCAGGACCAGTACTGGGCTGAAAGATACAGCACTGAGGTCTCTCCTTATAACAGGTGAGTAAATCGGAATTCCTATTTCGGCTGATTTTAGAGGAATATTTGCACAATGGTGAAGGGAGGGGCGGGGCCTGAGGTGACATCTTTGCAAACGCGCCCCGTGGCGCGTTTTAAGTTGGGGGATTAAGTTCCCTTGAATCCTGAGGGTCCCTAGGGGCCAACTAGACCACCAGGAACCTCCAATATGCGCCAGGGGGCTGCGTTGCAGAGACGTGTAGAGAGGCCACACCCCTTTTACACCTCTCTGCAACGCAGCTCTGTGGCGCTTTCTGGATGTACCTGTTGGGCTAGTTGGCCCCCAGGGACCCTCAGGATTGAAGGGGATTTAATTCCCCATCTTAAAACGCGCCACGGGGCCTGTTTGCACACATGTCACCTGAAGCCCCGCCCCTCCCTTCACCACTGTGCAAACGCGCCCCGTGGCGCGTTTTAAGTTGGGGGATTAAGTCCCCTTGAATCCTGAGGGTCCCCGGAGTCCAACTAGCCCACCATATACCTCCAAAAGCGCCACAGAGCTGCGTTGCAGAGAGGTGTAAAAGGGGTGTGGCCTCTCTACACCTCTCTGCAACGCAGCCCCTGGCGCATACTGGAGGTTCCTGGTGGGCTAGTTGGCCCCAGGGACCCCCAGTATTCAAGGTGAATTCGTTCCCCCTCTGCAAACGCGCCAGGGGCGCGTTTGCAGAGTGGTGAAGGAAGGGGGCGGGGCCTGCGGGCCGATCGTTTAAAAAAAAAAAAAAAAATTGTCCCCTGAAGGGGGGCTGTGTGGCCCCCTTCCTTTTTCCTGTTTTTATGCCCTGGGGACCCCATCCCCCAGGGCCTTACCCCTTTTTTTAATTTGTAATTTTAAAAAAAACGGGAAGGTGGCCGCGTGGCCCCCTTCCCTGGGCCTGTATTGGCCCTGGGGACCCCATCCCCGGGGCATGGCCTCGTTTTTATTTATATTCTTTGGAGGGGGCTGCGTGGCCCACCTCCTCTGGCCATTTAAGGCCCCGGGGACCCCATCCCCCGGGGCCGGCCATTCCGTTTTTTTTTGTTTTTTTTTGGGGAGGGGGGCCGCGTGGCCCCCCTCCCGGGCCACTACTTGCCCCGGGGACCCCATCCCCTGGGGCCTGGCCTCTCGTTGGGGACTGTGGGGGGTCCCCAATCCCCCACAGTCCCGCCGGCTCCCCGCGTCCCTAGGGTGCCGGCATTGCTTTACACATGGGGAGCAGCTAACATGCTGCTCCCCATGTGTAAAGCAATCGGCTTTGGATATTGGAAGAGAGAGCAGGTTTCCTGCTCTCTCTTCCAATATCCAAAGCAGTTTGCAATGACAGGACGGGAGCCGCGAGGCTCCCGTCCTGTCATTGAAAACAGCAGTGTCCCGGGGTAGGCACCCGGGACACTGCAGGAGCCGGCCCTGGGGGTGGTGGTCCCCAGGGCCATCAAGGGCTCCAGGAGGGGGCCGCGCGGCCCCCTCCCATTCAGTACACAGCCCCGGGGAGGTGGTGGTCCCGGGGCTCTGGGGGTCCGTAACGGACCCCCATATTAAAATGTTTAGTGCCCCGGGAGGTGGTGGTCCCGGGGCGTGTGGGGGCTGGAGCCCCCCACACAGGTTTAATAATTTTTAAAAAAAAGCCCCGGGGAGGTGGTGGTCCCCGGGGCTGCAAGAGGGCTCAGAGCCCTCCCGCACCATTTTTTAAAAAGCCCCGGGGGTGGCGGTCCCCGGGGCTTGGGGGCCCTTGAGGCCCCCACACATTAAATTATCCCCCACCATGCCCCCGGGACTTGGGCCACCCGGGGCCAATTAACATCGAAGCGCGGAGACCGCGCTTCGATTTTTTCGGCAGGATTCGTGCACCCTGAGCGCATCCTGCCGATTTTTAAAAAAAAAATAATTTTTTGCCCAGGGGTCCTTGTGGGACCCCTTGAGCAAACCTAGGGGTCAGGGTGTTTCTACCCTCCCCCTTTGTGCGCTTTGCGCACTTGTTTCTGTCCCTCGGTTCTACCGAGGGACAAAATGGCTGCCAACATTTCCTGAATCGGAATGTTGACAGCCAGCTGACAACCAATTAACATGCAGCTCGTGATCGGGACGGTGCGCGCAGGGTGCGCTCAGGGTGCGCGAATCCTCCGTGCCCATAGATATATATGTACTTTTACTTTTTGATTTTCTCAGCAACTACTGAACGGATTTACACCGTTTAACAAAAGGGTTCTTTCTGAACCAAGAACTACCTCTTTGCCAAATTTGGTGTAATTCCGTTCAGCAGTTAGGGCTGTAGCCGTGTCTAAAGTTTCCTATGGGAAAATGCATGGGGAAAACGCGTTTTGGGACCCCCCTTTTTCTCGGCCCCCGCTTGACGTATCACCCCGAGACTTTCAGGGTAGGAGCGGACCGGAGCGCCCCACGAAGTTTGAAAATTTCGCGAAGATACGTCAACCGGCAAGAGAGTTATTTCAAATAGAATGTCGCGGATTTCCTATGGATAATAGGTTGTAACTATAACTATCTACTGGCGACCGCCAGTAGATAATATATATATATATATATATATATATATATATATATATATATATATATATATATATATATATATATATATATATATATATATATATATATATATTTCACAGTTCTCTCACCCAAAAAAAAGGTATCCCCAGGCAAGAGTCACGGCACTACTGCAGGATGAAATAAGTTTGTTTATTTCTTTTTTACATACACACCCTGTGCAAGAATAGCAAAATGGACGGTCTACGCATTTTGGCTACCACTAGCCTTCTACTGGACCATAGAGTCCCTTGTGTCTAGACAACATTGTATAAAGTGCAACGTGCTTAACCCCTTGTTAGTGTCAATCATTTTAAACAACTAGACTAGCAACCTCAATCACTTTTGATGGAGTATTTTTGCCACCATTTTTTCTTTTTCTTTTTCTTTTTCCGTCAATCACTGTGAAGTACATTCTGTCACTTAAAGTAAAGTGCAAATAGTGCAAATATCCTCTAATTACAATAAGTAGACCTTCAAATCATAACGATATTACAAAGTTAATGTTATCCCAGAGAAGCATGCCCAAAAATTATACATTCAGCTTTCTTGTGTTTGTATGTGTCCTCATTAGGCAATAAAATAAAGTAAAGGCTGCACAATTTAAAAGATGATTTTCAAATAATCCACTACTTCCATCATAATTCCTGATGAATCATCAATGTAAGGTAAAATTCATTTTCGGTGGTTCATTAGAAAGAATTAAAAATATTTTGTTAAAAATATTTCCAAAAAAGTGTAATATTACTAATAGAAATGCTAAAAACCTACTAACAATTGCTAATAAACTTTTTGTGTAAAGTACACAAAAATGTATGATTTTTTAATCATTTCATATATTTACATTGTAGCAGCATTTATACATTTCTTATACACCTCACCACATCTGATTTTTTAACCAAGAATTTAACCATTCTTTTGTCTTTTCTGCAAAGATCTCTAAGATATATTATCAAGATCTTTCCACGTCATTCCCTTCTTTCCACTCTAATCGGACAATCTATATAATTTGTGCAATCTATTACCAGTGTAATCTTCTAACACTACCAAATCAACACTGATGCCTCTATGTAATTCGTGAGCAAACGCATTCATGCTTCATAGCTGATGCCAACTATCTGCGACACCAATTCGTCAGATTGTTCTGTCTATGCATTGCAACCATTTCATTCTAAAACACCATCTATACTTTTTAAAAGTGACAGTCAACATTAATTCTAAAAAAGTTTTTTGGGGCAAAGTTTTTTGAGGCACATATATGAATATATAAATAAATAAATATAGGGAGAAGTACATGAAAGTCAGATAAAAAGTGAAGAGTAAAGGTAGAGGTAAAAGTCAAAGTCAATGAGGGAAAATCACAGAAGAAATTTCATCACATATACAGTTACACATTCAATATAAAAGCTTATTGAGAATCAAACACTAATCATATCAAATTCATTAAAGAGTTTCTCGGCAAAGAACCATCTCTTAACCACAATAGATTTAGTTCTTATCCTATTTCACAATTCAGTCCTCAACGTCCCTGAAACCTATTTTTTTTAGTGAATTTCTAAGGTTTTTTAAATGCTAATTACTAACTATAACGTCCCTGAAACCTATGGTTTTTTCAGTGAATATATATATATATATATATATATATATATATATATATATATATATATATATGCTGGCTACGTTGTACATAAAGTACCAGCACTCACGGGAGACTTTTAAACCAAATTTATTGGTAAAAACACACAAACAAGACGCGTTTCGGCGACTGCCTTCCTCAATATAAGGCGGCAGCCCGAGACAAAGCCATTTAAATATGGTTACAAGTTAATTGGTGGTTTCAAGGTGTCACAATCAACGAAGGACTATCCTCCATGTTAAAACCATTTCGGCCATCTTGGAACATGCAAGATAACGACTGACATAACAGTCCACTTGATTCAAATTAATTGAATCATGAATAATTCCACCCTGAATGGGCATATAGATATGTACAGATCTATTTACATTTTCAAATTCCATTTGAACAGAATGCAAATCATTGTCATGGCAATTCATTAAATCATGAACACAATCTCGCCCTGGATGGGCTTATATCTATGTACAACTATTAACATCCTATTACTAATTGCATGTTCAGGACAAATTACATATTCCGCCTACAATTGGCCTGTCCTACATTCATACTGGTCAAATGGCACTGAAAATACCTCACCCCTTCCACCATATTAGAAAATAAACAAATCAAAAGAAAGGTGGCCAAACTTTCATTGTATAGATACCTATATACATATTTACAGATGTGCAAACCCACTTCAGATCTCTTGGCTACGATGCCCCCTCATGTGGAACTAAAGATGTATAGCCAGCTCTTCTCCACTATTCAAACCGTGGGGCATTTTGGAATGTAAGTCTAGAATGTACCTTGACTCCAATCTTCTGAGCCTCAACTCCCTGTACCCCCCTCTTATGTCATTGGGAACATGGTCCAGACAAAAATAACGTAGCAGGTCCCTGTTACTGTCATGGTGATTCTCAAAATGTCTGGCCACTGGATAATTTATATATTTGGAGGTAATTGCTCAGAGATGTTCAAGAATCTGTATTTTAGTCGGATGAATGGTGCTGCCGACATACCGTAATCCACACGGACATACTAAACAGTATACTGTGTGGCTGGTATTACAATTCATAAATTTTTCTATCAATTTAGGATTCTTCAGCCCTGGTACAGTATATGATGATACCTTTCGACTAAATTTGCAGGCCTTACATCTCCCACAGGGAAAAAAGCCTTTCACTAAATGGAAGCATGATTGTCTATTCTCTCTTGCATAGTGGCTTTGTACCAAATGGTCCTTAAGTGATCGAGCTTTCCTGAATGTTAGAAGGGGAGCCTTAGAAAGGTTCTCCCCTAAGATAGAGTCAGCCTTAAGGATGTGCCAGTTCTTTCTTAATACATTTCTAATCTCATTGGCACCGCTGGAGAAATCCGTAATCATCCTACATTGACTTAATGAATTGTCATAGTTCGTAGATCTTTTCTTCCTCAAACTGAATGCGCCAATAATAAGTTCTACTCTCTGCTTAGTGTCTACCTTCTTTTTGGCATTCAGTAGAGTTTCTTCCGAGTATCCTCGAACATGAAACCTTGCCAAGCTGTCAGCAGCTGCCACCTGGAAATCACATTCACGTGTGCAGTTTCTTTTTATTCGTAACAGTTCCCCGTAGGGGATACTGTTCTTTAGTTTTTCCAGGTGACAACTGCTGGCATATAGCACAGAATTGCCCACCGTGGGCTTTCGGTGTAAGGTGGTGCAAAGTTTCCCATTGGATACAAAAACAGTTAGGTTCAAAAAATTGACAGATGTTCTGCTTATTACTCCAGAAAATTTCAGGTTTAAATCATTTACATTAAGTAGATTTACAAAATTCCTGGCTGATTCTTCTGTTCCGCTATAGATGATGAATAAATCATCAATATAGCGGTTCCAACTAACCAATCTATTGGTCCACTCCTCATTGGCATCCGACCAGGCCACCTGCTTCTCCCACCAGCCCACGAAAAGATTCGCATAACTGGGGGCGAAGCAGGTGCCCATGGCTGTGCCGCGGATTTGTCTGAATAACTGTTCCTGGAAAAGAAATATATTGTTATTTAAACAATAATTAACAAATTCCAACAACATTGTGTTATGCTCCGTATATTTTAAGGAGCGACCATTCAGGAAATATCTTATGGCTTCCAAGCCATCTACGTGATGAATGCTAGTATAAAGACTAGAGATGTCCAAAGTGATCATCACAAAGTCATCTTCCCAAGATACACCCTCAATCTGCTTCAAAAAGTGTCTCGTGTCTTGGGTATAAGAGACCAACTCAACCACAAAGTCAAACAAGAAGTAATCAATAAAAATGGACATGTTCTCAGTCAGACTCCCCTTTGAAGAAACAATCGGACGACCCGGATGATTCACGGTGTCCTTATGTATTTTGGGGAGATGGTAAAACGTAGGAATGCATGGATGTGTGCAATTCAAAAAGTTATATTCCTCATCACCCAGCATTCCTTTCTGTTTCCATTTATTGATCAACTCTCGATATTCTCGGATGCTCTTCTCATAATCTTTCATTGCAATCGGTGTGTAATTGGACACATCATATAGTTGTTTCAATGCCTCCCCACAGTAATATTCCGCCGTCAATAGTACAACGTTTCCGCCTTTATCAGACGGTTTACATACGATTGCTTGATCTTTTTGTAGACTTAGTAGTGCTGTTCTTTGTTGTTTGGTTATGTTACTCTGAACTCTTCGTCCATCTTCTTTGAGTCTCAATTCATTTAGATCTTTGATCACTAGGTCCGTGAATATGTCGTCTGCATCATTCGGCATTTGGGGGATGAACTTGGAAATAGGTCTGAAGGGGCTTCTCAAACTTTCTTGTGGCACACATAAATGTCCCATTGTCTCAGACCTTAATGTGTTTTCACCATCGTTGGAGACACCTTCTTCTTATAGATCCTCTAAAACTGCTAGGGTACTCAGATCATGACCAGTTAGTAAATCCAAACCTACATCCCCTATCTGTACCCGATTGACTTGATGTCTCAGTCCTTGAGTTTTGAAAAATTTATAGAGCTTCAATTTTCTCGTATATTTAAAAAGGTCAATCCTCATTTGAGCATATTCGAATTCCTTAGACGGACAAAATGTCAGACCTAATTGTAAAACTGTCTTTTCCACTTCCGTCAAAATTCTAGGAGTCAGATTGACTATGGTTAAGTTGTCGCTGGTTAGCGTTTGGTTACCCGTTTGCTCCTTGTGAAATGTGGCGATGCGTTGCTTGAGCATGTGCCAGCCTCCCCGTCTCGTGGGACGTTTCTTTTTGTTTCGGGTGGCTTGCCTCGTCCTCTGCCCCAGGCGAAACTCATCCTGAAAAGGAGTCGGGGATTCATTAGTTGTTGGTTGTGCGACCCTTCGTTCGCCCGGTTGCTCTGTATCAGTGACATCAGATTCAGAGGTCTCTTGACGTTCCACTACACTCTGATTCCTATTGCTCAGTAATTGTCGACGTGGTGCATCAAACTTTTTCGCGAATGTTAGGACCCTGCCCTGCTCATAATCATGGGCATCTCTCTCAAATTTCTCATGCTTCCTTTGTTTGATTTTCTGTTCGTAACTAGTTAGTCATTTTTTCATACTTGTCATGAGTTCCTCCACTTTGTTATTGTCCTCATGGGTTGCTATTTCACTTTCCAAGCTGCTTATCTCCTCCAGAGCCCGTGCCCGGTCACTCCAGGCAAACTTCACTAAAATTACTAGCATACCTTTGGAGGATTCCGCGGTATGCTCGGCCCATTCTTCGAGGAGTGCGGGATCTGGATTCTCGTAGGCTGGAACCGTGCAGGACCACAGCCCACGTGGTAGTCTTTGCACATCTATGTAGTTTTGAAGGGACGTGGCCTCCCACCATTTCCGAGTTTCTCTCTCATAGAGCCTTTCCAGTTTGAGAAACTTCGTTTTTAAATCACCTTCCCTTGATGCATCATTCTGGCCATCATTCTCCCTTCTTTGGTGGTCACCTTTTCTTTTAAAAATATCGATGGCGGCCTCGCGGCGTGCTGCATCACTGAACATAATTGGTTAGATAATGTATTTAGTTAAAGTATGTGTTCAATCTCCCTCGCCTTGCCGCTTTATTCAAATCCAACATGTACGCATATTCAAATACGTTCGATTTCTCTTACCGCATTCAGAAGCCTTCAAATACCCCCGGGATCATGATGCAAGCACTGCCGCGCTGTCAGTGCCAAGGCTCCTGTTGCGGAACGCCAGCGATCCCAGATTCAAGCGTCTTGGGCTGTTCCGGTAAGATTACACATACGGCTCCATTGAGCCGCAGCGGTGCAGGAATATTTTGACTTGTGCTCCAGAACTTCCACCACAGTTCCTGCACTCATGGACGGGTGCTATGCACGCATTGGCGGAAATGCGCTCGATATGCTGGCTACGTTGTACATACAGTACCAGCACTCATGGGAGACTTTTAAACCAAATTTATTCGTAAAAACACACAAACAAGACGCGTTTCGGTGACTGCCTTCCTCAATATAAGGCGGCAGCCCGAGACAGCGCCATTTAAATATGGTTACAAGTTCATGGTGGTTTCAAGATGTCACAATCAACGAAGGACTATCCTCCATGTTAAAACCATTTCGGCCATCTTGGAACATGCAAGATAACGACTGACATAACAGTCCACTTGATTCAAATTCATTGAATCATGAATAATTCCGCCCTGAATGGGCATATAGATATGTACAGATCTATTTACATTTTCAAATTCCATTTGAACAGAATGCAAATCATTGTCATGGCAATTCATTAAATCATGAACATATATAAGATTTAAAGAGATTAAGATACACATCAGACAAATGCACAGGGAATTTACAACCATGCCACTACGATGCCATCAAAGAGCTGAAACAGAATATTGTGATCAAACAATCGTATAAGGAGGGCAGCATAGAGGTTATTCCCATAGAAATTCATATGAAGGAAGGCTACAGACAACGTATGGATACTTTGAGTTATAGTGTATCTAGCAAAGACGAGGCCTCAAAGGCCAATCAAATTTGCTATGAACAACTAAGAGACTGGTGGGAGCAAGGGTTATTGGAGTGTGAGTAATATCAGTTCTTAAAATATGATGTTCCCAAACTACCAGCTTTATATTTCCTCCACAAACTTCACAAAGATCCTCACAACCCTCTTGATCAGAATGTATATTGCCAAACCCAAGGAACAGTGATGGGCACCTGTTTTTCCCCCAGCTACACGGGTCTTTACCTGGGCTGGTGGGAGGAACAGGTGGTCAGGAACACCCATATATAGATTATATCTTCTGCATATGTAAGGGAACATTGGCCTCTGCAAAGGATTTTGTGGATGCACTAAATAGAAATTAACTTACCCCCCACATTTTCTAGCCAGATTGACAGCCAAACAATTGAGTTTTTGGACTTGCAACTAGTGGTCAGCAATAACAAGCTAGAGTCCATCCTGCATCGTAAGAACACATGCAGGAAATAGTTTATTACGTCCCGCCAGCAGCCATCCCCAAAACCTAATTTAGATAATACCCTATGGGGAATTAATGAGAGCCAGTATAGAGAAGGAGTCAATATGACACAATGATTCAAAGAAAGAGGCTACTCCAAACAGAGTATAGAAAAAGCCCTACGGAAGTTCAAAACCATCAAAAGATGTGAGCTCTTAATAAACACACCCAGAGCCAAGAATAAACAGTCAGTCATATAGTTTATTACCTCATACAATACAGCATCACATGAGGTCAGACAGATCTTTCAAAACCCAGGCAAGCACTACAGACAGATGAGGTACTAGTAAAACATTTAGAAAACCATCCCAAACTAACATTTAGGAAGAGTAAGTCCCTAAAAGACATGCTGTATCAGAACATTATTGGCAATAAACCACTTACCAGCACTATCCAAGGCTTTTATAGGTGCACTAACTGTAAAGCCTGCAAATACATGTAAAATGCCAAAAGCATAGCAATACATCCTTATTGTTGAATATTTGAAATCCGACAACATCTAACATGTAGCTCAAATTTTGTCTACATTGAAATGCTTGTGTAATACATTTTTATAGGTAGCAATATACACAGGGCCAACATCAGAATACTGGAACACATGAAGGCCATCACCAATGTCAACAAGAAACACCCAGGGGCAGATATTTCTCAATAGAGCATTCCAGTAATGCTGTCTATTGAATTCTATGTCATTGACAGAATACCAATTAATATTCTAGGGGAAACAGGACGTTGGCACTTAAGAGGCTTGAATCTAGACACATTATTAATTTCCAAACCTTACTTCCAGTGGCCTGAACCATGATGAAGAATTGGCAGTACACTTGGGCTGATAAGAATATGCAACTTTCAAGGACTTAGAGATCTTAAGATGTACTATGGGATATACCATTGCATTCCTCCTATTCTCCTAATATTGTAATGATTTTATTTCTCAAGATTAGTGACACTCGCTATTTGTTTTTAATTGTATGTCTTTTTTGCATATAAATATTAGATGTTGCTAGACTCCTGTACCACAATGAAGCACAAAGGACCTATTCCATATCTTCAACACAAATGTGTTGTTATGCACTGGCAGAGGAAAGAGTGATTTTCTCATGCACTGGACTTAATATGTACGGTATTCAGCTATGAATATTAATAATGGGACATGTGATTATGGGATTGAGGCAAGTACTATTAAAACCTTAGCAGTGACTAAGAAACATACTAACCATGATCGAGCCCACTAGGGCAACACACAAAGTAAGGAAGCAAGGTATACAACCAAGCAAACGGAGATGCAACAACACCAGATTTTAATGCCTTTTATCATATTTCATTTTACTGTGTCACAAGTTCATTTTAATACAATATTACACATAATTCATTATAATTTGCAGCATAAATAATTTTCTTTGCTGCCTGTATGTTACCATTGTGTCGCCTTTCAGATCATGGACCCTGAGTCCAGCATATGAGGATGAATTTGGGGGCAGTTGTATGTTCCAATATGAAAACGGCATACTTAACCAAAAGCTCCTATGAAGCATTCTGCCCATAATCAAACATGATACCGGTGCCACTGTTCGTGGTTTATGCATATAATGAATTATAACCCAAGCGTAATTTAGAAACTTGAGATAGCATATATTATGTAAAGTAATACTATGTAATATGCAGTATAAGTAAGGGTACATGTATGAATGTAATCCTGGTAAAATGGTGCTCATGCTAACAAAAACATTGAAGGGATTAGAAAGCATAATTCATGTTTCAATGTTTATTCACAAGTGAAAATGCAAAAAATCAAGTGTCAATGTGTCCGCCCATGACCTGTGAGCAAGGAGACAGCGGTCTCCAATATGCCTTGTGTTTTGGCGTGTTGTCTAATAAATCAGTTGCAAAAGCAGTTGGGGTTCGTGGTATGTGTCGCCTGTGAGTAGCGCCGACGTTTGGATGGGAT
The DNA here is from genome assembly GCA_963921515.1 of Calotriton arnoldi. Classification (NCBI taxonomy): domain Eukaryota; kingdom Metazoa; phylum Chordata; class Amphibia; order Caudata; family Salamandridae; genus Calotriton; species Calotriton arnoldi. The sequence continues at coordinate 194,613 of CAWUFW010001498.1, forward strand.
TATGATCGGGTTCACCCCCCTGAACGACGAACACCATAACAAAGTGGCAGGAGATTTGAGTTTGACTTTGGCAAATGGATATATATATATATATATATATATATATATATATATTGTTTATAAATGAATGTGGGGAGGCCAATACAGCCTCCCCCGTGGCCCAGGGAACCACCAATTTCCCAGAGCTTATTTACTTTCTAAATGGGGGGCCTCTAAGACCCCCCCCAGCCCCAGGGACCGCCACCTCCCCAGGGCTATTCCTAAACATGTGGGGGGTGGGTGGACCCCCCTGCAGCCCAAAGCTGCCACCTCCCCAGGGCTTTAATTTCAGTTAATGTGGGGGGCCACACAGACACCCCGCAGCCGCAGGACCACCATCTCCTCAGGGCAAAATCCAAGAAAGGAGGGGGGCCGCAAGTCCCCCCTCCTTTCCTGGATTTTGCCCTGAGGAGATGGGAGCTGCATGTTTCGCAGCTCCTTCTCTGTGAAAGCAATACTGGCTCCCACAGGAACCGTGGCGGCCTTCAGGTTCCCCCCATGGTCACCAACAAAAGTAACTGGGTGCCCTGGGTGGGACCAGTGCACCAAGAATAGAGGCTGGGTCCCAGGGATGGGGTCCCTGGGGCCAAAATTAGCCTTGGAGGGGGCCCCCTTCACCTAAATGAAAGAAATGTTAAAAATAGAAAGAAGGGCCCCGGGGATGGTGTCCCCGGGGCCAAAATCGGCCGGGATAGGTTTTGCCACATGGCCCCCCTCCCCATTCCAAAAAGGCCTGGCCCAGGGGGATGGGATCCCCGGATCCGAAATCGACCACCCCCTTCCATAATAAAACAAAAATATTTCTTTTTAAAAAGCCGCTGGGCAAGTTGCCGGAGGTCCCGCCACCCTTCAGCACCACTCTGCAAATGCACCTCCTGGCGCACTACTGGTTGGGGGAAGAAGTCCCCTTGGCTGCTGAGGGCCCTTGGGGGCCAAGAACCCCCTCCTGTTACCTCCAGTAAGTCCCACACAGCGGGATTACAGAGGGTCCTTCGGGGCCAACAAGCCCTCTTTTTACCTCCAGTAAGTCCCGCACAGCAGAATTCCTGAGAGCTGGTCGGAGGCCCGCCCCTTTCTCCACCACTCTGCAAACGTGACTACTCATTAAAAACCATAGAAATTCACTTAAAAAAAAACAAAGGTTACAGAGACCTTATTGTTAGGAAAAAGAATTTGAAAAACCATAGAAATTCACTTAAAACAAAGGTTTTATTTATGTAAAAAGATTTCTATAGCGCGAACATGACCACCGGGGGTATCAGAGCGCTTTACAGTATATAAATCAGAGAAGGATACAAGGGGTAAAAAACACAGAGCAACCAAACAAAAAAACAATCTTAACAGTCTCATAAAGCAAGGCGCCCTAGGGAGCATTGGAAGCCAGGAGTCCAGGCAAAGTTTCTTCATCCATATCATTTTTACTTCCTTGAAAAAGGAAGTATAGGGATAAAGTCTATGTTGCGAACATGGTTCACAGGGGGTACCATAACAGTTTACCTATATCAGTTGTGAGCAGAATTAAGCGGAGGTAACAGAGGACCGACAGATCAGCAAGACAGTCTTCATATACTCCAACCAGCAAGGCTGTCATCTAGCGACTTGGAAGCTCCATTACAATGGTAAACGTTTCTTCATCAGTATCAATTTAACTTCCTTTTTGAAAAGGGCAGTACAGGGATTCCACCTGACTTCAGGGGGTAAGGCGTTCCATATCCTCGGGGCGATACCCGAGAAGGCTCGATTGTATGTTTTTTTTTGTTCATTTTTTGTGGTTTGAGCAGTAATGTGCTGGCACTTCTCGAGGATCTAAATCCACCTGAGAGCTCGTACTTTTGAGTGAGGTACATTGAGGTATTGAAATGAATGGCTTTATGTGCCATACGTGCAATTTTTAATTGTATCCTAGCTTCATAAGGGAGCCAATTTAGGGATATCAGCTCTGGCGTGATATGATTGTTTCTTTTCGATTCCGTTATGAGCCTTGCAGCAGAAATGAAGGTAGCCCTGAGAGGGGCCGTCTTCGCTCTAGGAAGGCCACAAAGGGTTGCGCTTCCATAATCAAGTTTAGAGATCACTAGGGCTTGCACCGCAACCTTTAAGTCATGTGAATTGAGGAAAGGTTTTATTTTCCTTAAGAGGCTGAGTTGGAAGTTCGCTCCTTTGGTGAGTGTACTAATATGCTTCTGCATGTTCAGACTCTTGTCTAGCATTATTCCCAATGAGTTTGTGGAATCAATGATGTGCGGTGTGCAATTAAGAGCTGTTAGTTAATTCATCCATTCTTCGATGACTGGAGACTGCTTGGGTGGTGCGATTAGGAGGAATTCAGTTTTATGAGCGTTGAGCTTCAGGTGGTTCCGTGTCAACCAGCTTTGTGTTTTCAGTAAGACTGGGTTGAGGGGCCTGATGTTCTCAGGGGAGGCGATCTTCATGTACAGTTGGGTATCATCAGCGTACATGTGATAGTGAATGCTGGATGATTTCAGGATTTCTGTTAAAGGCTCCATGAACAGGTTGAAGAGAGTGGGTGAGAGCGCGGATCCCTGTGGAACCCCCAGAGTGACGTTATAGGTTACAGGGACATTATAGTTATAGAATAGAATTGAAAAAAATCTTAGAAAATCGCTGAAAAAAACAAAGGTTACAGGGACATTATAGTTAGACTCAGATTTCACTTGTACCAAATCAGTAAAATTCAGCATTTATAGTTACCTGAGCTAACTATAACTTACGCCACAGCAATGCACTGCTTATGACCTCACATATTACATCACTCATGGCATGGTCAGTGACATCACTGATGATATCAATGATGACATCTCAAATGACATCACTGATGACATCATTCACAGAACCATTCACACACCCACTCACACCCCATATAACCTCTTGTATGCCCACTCACACACCCATACAACCACTCACATACCCATTCACAGACCCATACCAGTACTCACACACCCACCCACTCCTCCAAAGAGACACTCACACATTGACTCACTCCTTCATACAGCCACTCACACAAACATTCACTCACCCATACAGCCACTCATACAGTCACTCACCCATACAGCCAGACACATAGTTACACACTCACCCATACAGCTATTCACACATCCACTTATTTACCTACACAGCCACTCACACACCCACCCACACAGTCCCTCAACACAGCCACTCATTCACCCATACAAGCACTCACACACCCACACAACCAATGAAAATCCAATTCCAACATCCATACAAACACTCACACATCCGTTCACTGACCCATACAGCCTTTCACACAGACACTCACTTAACCAAACACCCACTCAAACAGCCACTCGCTCACCCATACAGTCACTTACACACCCAGTAACTCACTCATAAAGCCATTCAGACACCCACTCACTAACCCATACAGTCACTCACACACCCACTTACCCATGGATACAGCTACTCACACAGCTAGTCACTCATCCATACAACCACTGACACACCCACTCCCTCCCAATACAGCCACTCACTCACCCACACAGCTACTCACACACCTACTTTTATACCCATACAGCCACTCACACACCCATATAGCCACTCAGACACTCACTCACAAATACACACAGTCACACAGCCACTCACATAATGTATCTTAGAAATAGTATCACTCATTAGAAGTACACCTAGTATACTAATTTTACTTTTGTAGTAGCTTAGTATATATGTTTAACAATCATAAACTCTTAGAAAATGCTTACACTCACTAGATGATGTAATCAGTGATGTCATTTGAGATTTCATCAGTGATGTCACTGACCACATCATGAGTGATGTAATATGTGAGGTCATATGGGGTGTAAGTTATAGTTAGCTCAGGTAACTATAACTGCTGAACTTCTATGGTTTTGTGCGAAATCTGAGCCTAAGTATAACATCCCTGTAACCTTTGTATATATATATATATATATATATATATTATCTACTGGCGGTCGCCAGTAGATAGTTATAGTTACAACCTATTATCCATAGGAAATCCGCGACATTCTATTTGAAATAACTCTCTTGCCGGTTGACGTATCTTCGCAAAATTTTCAAACTTTGTGGACCGCTCCGGTCCGCTCCTACCCTGAAAGTCTCGGGGGATTCGTCAAGCGGGGGCCGAGAAAAAGGGGGGTCCCAAAGCGCGTTTTCCCCATGCAATTTTCCATAGGAAACTTTAGACACGGCTACAGCCTGAACTGCTGAACGGAATTACACCAAATTTGGCAAAGAGGTAGTTCTTGGTTCAGAAAGAACCCTTTTTGTTAAATGGTGTAAATCCGTTCAGTAGTTGCTGAGAAAATCAAAAGTAAAAAGATAGTGATATCTATGGCCGAGTAGGGTCCGCGTACCCTCCCGATCACGAGCTGCATGTTAATTGGCTGTCAGCTGGCTGTCAACATTCCGATTCAGGAAATGTTGGCAGCCATTTTGTCCCTCGGTAGAACCGAGGGACAGAAACAAGTGCGCAAAGCGCACAAAGGGGGCAGGGTAGAAACACCCTGACTCCCTAGGTTTGCTCAGGGGTCCCACAAGGACCCCTGGGCAAAAAAAAATGTTTTTAAAAATCGGCAGGATGCGCTCAGGGTGCGCGAATCCTGCCGAAAATCGAGCGCGGTCTCCCGCGCTCGATCAGTGCTTTGCCCCGGGTGGCCCAAGTCCCGGGGGCATGGTGGGGGGATAATTTGATGTGTGGGGGCCTCAAGGGCCCCCAAGCCCCGGGGACCGCCACCCCCGGGGCTTTTTAAAATGGTGCGGGAGGGCTCTGAGCCTCCCGCAGCCCCGGGGACCACCACCTCCCGGGGCTTTTTTTTATTAATTAAAAACCTGTGTGGGGGGCTCCAGCCCCCACACGCCCCGGGGACCGCCACCTCCCGGGGCACTAAACATTTAAATATGGGGGTCCGTTACGGACTCCCAGAGCCCCGGGGACCACCACCTCCCGGGGCTGTGAACTGAATGGGAGGGGGCCGCGCGGCCCCCTCCTGGAGCCCTTGATGGCCCTGGGGACCACCACCCCCAGGGCCGGCTCCTGCAGTGTCCCGGGGTGCCTCCCCGGGACACTGCTGTTTGCAATGACAGGACGGGAGCCTCGCGGCTCCCGTCCTGTCATTGCAAACTTGCTTTGGATATTGGAAGAGAGAGCAGGGAAACCTGCTCTCTCTTCCAATATCCAAGCCGATTGCTTTTCCACATGGGGAGCTGCATCTTAGCAGCTCCCCATGTGTAGCAATGCCGGCTCCCGTAGGACACGGGAGCCGGCGGGAATGTGGGGGCTTGGGGACCCCCACAGTCCCCAACGAGAGGCCAGGCCCCGGGGGATGGGGTCCACGGGGCAAGTAGGGCCCGGGAGGGGCCACGCGGCCCCTCCCCAAAGATTAAAAATATAAAAAAATAAAAAAGGGTATGGCCGGCCCCGGGGATGGGGTCCCCGGGGCCTTAAATGGCCAGAGGAGGGGGCCACGCAGCCCCCTCCAAAGAATAAAACAAAAATCGAGGCCATGCCCCGGGGATGGGGTCCCCGGGGCCAATACAGGCCCAGGGAAGGGGGCCACGCGGCCCCTTCCTCGCTTTGTTTTTAAAATAAAAATTTTAAAAAGGGGTAAGGCCCTGGGGGATGGGGTCCCCAGGGCCCAGAAACAGGAAAAAGGAAGGGGGCTACACAGCCCCCTTCAGGGGACAAAAAAAAAACAATTAGGCCCGCAGGCCCCGCCCCCTTCCTTTACCACTGTGCAAACGCACTCCCTGGCGCGTTTGCAGAGGGGGAACAAATTCCCCTTGAATACTGGGGGTCCCTGGGGGCCAACTAGCCCACCAGGAACCTCCAGTATGCGCCAGGGGCTGCCTTGCAGAGACGTGTAGAGAGGCCACACCCCTTTTTACACCTCTCTGCAACGCAGCTCTGTGGCACTTTTTGGAGGTATATGGTGGGCTAGTTGGACTCCGGGGACCCTCAGGATTCAAGGGGACTTAATCCCCCAACTTAAAACGCGCCATGGGCGCGTTTGCACAGTGGTGAAGGGAGGGGCGGGGCTTCAGGTGACATGTGTGCAAACAGGTCCCGTGGCGCGTTTAAGATGGGGAATTAAATCCCTTCAATCCTGAGGGTCCCTGGGGGCCAACTAGCCCAATAGGTACATCCAGAAAGCGCCACAGAGCTGCGTTGCAGAGAGGTGTAAAAGGGTGTGGCCTCTCTACACGTCTCTGCAACGCAGCACCCTGGCGCATATTGGAGGTTCCTGGTGGGCTAGTTGGCCCCTAGGGACCCTCAGGATTCAAGGGGACTTAATCCCCCAACTTAAAACGCGCCACGGGGCGCGTTTGCACAGATGTTACCTCAGGCCCCGCCCCTCCCTTCACCATTGTGCAAATATTCTTCTAAAATCATCCGAAATACGAATTCCGATTTACTCACCTGTTATAAGGAGAGACCTCAGTGCTGCATCTTTCAGCCCAGTACTGGTCCTGAAAAGTAATTTTAACCGTACTTACCAGTAACTTGAATTTCCTTCCATAGGATATCATTGCCTGCTTTTTGCTGAAAAAGTTTCTAAGTGTTGATTTTTGAAACATACAAATATTCCTCTAAAATCAGTCGAAATACGAATTCCGATTTACTCACCTGTTATAAGGAGAGACCTCAGTGCTGTATCTTTCAGCCCAGTACTGGTCCTGAAAAGTAATTTTAACCGTACTTACCAGTAACTTGAATTTCCTTCCATAGGCTAACATTGACTGGTTTCACTTGGAAATTCTTCTAAGTGTGGAGTTTTGGAACTTTAAAATATTCCTCTAAAATCAGCCGAAATACGAATTCCGATTTACTCACCTGTTATCAGGAGAGACCTCAGTGCTGCATCTTTCAGCCCAGTACTGATCCTCAAAAGTAATTTTAACCGTACTTACCAGTAACTTGAATTTCCTTCCATAGGATATCATTGCCTGCTTTTGCTGAAAAAGTTTCTAAGTGTTGATTTTTGAAACATACAAATATTCCTCTAAAATCAGCCGAAATACGAATTCCGATTTACTCACCTGTTATAAGGAGAGACCTCAGTGCTGTATCTTTCAGCCCAGTACTGGTCCTGAAAAGTAATTTTAACCGTACTTACCAGTAACTTGAATTTCCTTCCATAGGCTAACATTGACTGGTTTCACTTGGAAATTCTTCTAAGTGTGGAGTTTTGGAACTTTAAAATATTCCTCTAAAATCAGCCGAAATACGAATTCCGATTTACTCACCTGTTATCAGGAGAGACCTCAGTGCTGCATCTTTCAGCCCAGTACTGATCCTCAGAAGTAATTTTAACCGTACTTACCAGTAACTTGAATTTCCTTCCATAGGATATCATTGCCTGCTTTTTGCTGAAAAAGTTTCTAAGTGTTGATTTTTGAAACATACAAATATTCCTCTAAAATCAGCCGAAATCCGAATTCTGATTTACTCACCTGTTATCAGGAGAGACCTCAGTGCTGCATCTTTCAGCCCAGTACTGGTCCTGAAAAGTAATTTTAACCGTACTTACCGGTAACTTGAATTTCCTTCATAGGCTAACATTGACTGGTTTCACTTGGAAATTCTTCTAAGTGTGGAGTTTTGGAACTTTATAATATTCCTCTAAAATCAACGAAAGTACGAATTCCAATTTACTCACCTGTTATCAGGAGAGAACCCAGTGCTGCATCTTTTAGCCCAGCACTGACCCTGAAAAGTAATTTTAACCGTACTTACCAGTAACTTATATTTTCTTCCATAGGAATCCATTGTCTGGTTTTCAGCAGAAAAGTTTCAGTGTCGATTTTCACAAACTACAAATATTCCTAAAAAATCGCCTGTATGACTTAAACGCATTCTTTCAACTGTTTACAGGAGATGCACCAGTGCTGGATCCAGGATCCAACACTGAGTAAGAAAAAGTAACGAGAACAGTTTTTACCTTCTAAGTGAATTTCCTTCCATAGGATAACATTGGTGATTCTATGAGAAAAGTTTCTAAGTGTCAACTTTTAAAGTACAATAATATTCCTTAAAAATCACGACTGTAACCAAAACGCTTTTACTCAACTGTTTACAGGAGATGTCCCAGGACTGAATCTAGGATCCAGTCCTGTGGTTAGAAAAGTAATCCATAAAGTAACTAATTGCATTTAACTAGAAATTCACATTGAGCTGAATGTTGCATTGTGTTTGAAAATGTGTTGCCCATTGCAACAACTGTAACTACTGTACTTAAAAGTCTATTGCCTATGTGCAAAGTATTTAAACTAAAGTAATTCATTCTGAGAAAGTATTTTTTGTAATGTAATGTATAATGTAATTACAATGTAATTTAAAAAATAAAATATGTAAAAAAAATTGTTTCTAAAAATGTAGTAAATCAGTATGAAAAAAATGTATATAACAATTAATACATTTAAAAATTGTCATTTACAAAACCTTTGAAATTCACTGAAAAAAACGTAGGTTTCAGACATGTTATAGTTACAAATTAGCATTTAAAAAACCTTTGAAATTCACTGAAAAAACCATAGGTTTCAGGGACGTTATAGTTACAAATTAGCATTTAAAAACCTTTGAAATTCACTGAAAAAACCATAGGTTTTAGGGACAGTTATAGTTAGTTGGACATTGCACTCGTACAAAACCCGTGAAATTCCCCGTTATAGTTAGTCCAGCTAACTATAACTCGCGCCCCGCAATGCACTGCTGATGACGTCACATATTACATCACTCATGACATGGTCAGTGACATCACTGATGACATCACTGATGACATCTCAAATGACATCACTGATGACATCACTGATGACATCATCCATGTGATAATTTCATGCATCTTCTCACACCCTAATATAACCTTTGATACACCCACTCTAAATTACAGACTGCCATTCGCAAAACCATAGACACTCCAACACCAATAACTACATACCCACTCACTGATTCTTAGGTCTACGCACACATCCACTCACTCACCCGTACAGTCACTCATACTTACGGTCACTCAGTACAGGACTATCATATGCACTCATACTCCTATATAGACACTCAAACACCGCCACTCATCCATAGAGGTACTCACACACCTAGTCAGTCATGCAAATAATTAAACGCACTACCATTTACTCACCTATACAGTTATACACACACCAGCTCACTTACTCATACAAATACTAGCACATTCTTACGCTCTTATACAATCACTGATACAAGCACACACTCATCCATACAGCCACTATCACAATCACTCACTCTCGCTTATAGCTATTTATATACTCCAACACACATATATACTGCCTTTCACATATGTAGTTACTCACACATGTACCACTGGGACATACATTCACTCACTAACACACTCTTACACACACTTACCCACCCATACAGTCTATCACAGATGCACTCTTGAAACCATCCACCCAGTGAATCACCCACTCACACATCTATGCACAGAGTTGCACACACCCCTCCCACACAAACACTCAGGCACCCATACAGATACTCAGACAAGCATTCAATAACTCATATAGACACTCATGTAGCTATTCACAAACACATGCAGCCACTTACACAGCAACAGACAGACGGATACAGACATTCACCCAGTTTAGTCACTAACCCATGCATTCAGTAAGATACGTTAAATCACTCACTTATACAGTCAGTCACGCACCTACTAAATCATCCATACAGACACTTACACACCCACTCATTCTTCAATACGTCTTTTCCTATATATATTAAAAATATTTAAACTTTACAGAAACACACAGTCACTGGATGATGTCATCAGTGATGTCATCAGTGATGTCATTTGAGATGTCATCAGTGATGTCATCAGTGATGTCACTGACCATGTCATGAGTGATGTAATATGTGACGTCATCAGCAGTGCATTGTGGGGCGCGAGTTATAGTTAGCTGGACTAACTATAACGGGGAATTTCACGGGTTTTGTACGAGTGCAATGTCCAACTAACTATAACTGTCCCTAAAACCTATGGTTTTTTCAGTGAATTTCAAAGGTTTTTTAAATGCTAATTTGTAACTATAACGTCCCTGAAACCTATGGTTTTTTCAGTGAATATATATATATATCCATACATATATGTGTGTGTGTTTAGTTAGATAGAGATAAATAGATAGATAGATGGATAGATTGATTTAAAAAGGTAAAGTAAGTTAACTGAATTTTAATATTTCCGTGCCTCCATTATTTTTTATGGGAGGGTGGTGCAGGATCCACGGTTCATCATTTGTGATGCTGGAATTTCTAATCCTCCATTTTGGCTGTAATAAACTTAAATCTGCAGATTTACTCATGCGTAAGTTTACCTTTGTAAATAGACTCTATAGTAATAAAAAATGCTATCTAAAGTTTTAATATTTATATATATATAATAATAGAATTAGATTTAAAGAAATGAAATGACACATTTAAACTGTTTTTTAATGTAAAAGTGATTTAATTAATTAAATATATAACTTTTACCGAAGTTTACTACATATTAAAGCAAAATTTAAATGAGGGTGAGCATTGTTTTCAATTATTATTCAAAAAATAATATTTTTTAGTTTGAGAAGTCAATGCGCTGCACATTTATATTTTATTTCCATCATAAAAATACATATTTAAAAAATTACTTTTTTTTATACATTTAAAAAAACAATAATAACCTTTATTACATTTTCCTATAAGGTGATCTTGAGCAGTAAGTCAAAAGTTACTAGTAGTAAATTTACACTTAGAAAATATTGCTGTAAGAGGCTCCATTCCTCTCATTTGAGGGGGTTGAGATATATAAGTCTACACCAATATACAAATCTCCACTGGAAATGGTGAATACCAAACACATGGATACTTACACCTAGGTAAGGAGTAAACATACACAGGAGTAAATATACACATGTATATTTACCTTTTTAAATTGGGCCCTATGACCTGAAAGCACTCCATTGAGGTTTCTGAGAGAAAACAAGGTACCAGCAACTGAAATGGATCATTCTTTTCCCATCCCCTACCCCTTGTACACACCATATAGCTTCCAGTGCACTAGCAAGGCACATATCTCTGTAATAGGTAGAGCCAAGAGGATATACAGCCATGTTGTAAGTGTGGCATGTGGACAGTGGAGATTTGGGCAGGACTGGCTATGCACCCTACCTCAGCTGCATCTAGCACTACTCTTACTCACTGTTTAAATAGGGAAAACCTATTTCTTAGAGATAAAAGAATGTCAACATGGGAAAACACTGATTGTAATGTCTGATGGTCTGGCCTCTGCCAAGAGGACTCATTGTGAGTCACATAACTGGCTCTTAAGATTTCCTGCGCTCACTAAATGCATCCTGCACTTTCTCCAACAGATCAGGTCCTTCCTTCTTTAAATTGCGGAGCACTGGCGGGCACGGCAAGGGTGTACTTTCTTAGGTGTTACTTTGTAACATCTATATAGTCTTGAGGAAATCCCTGGTCTTTAGGGCCTGTGAATCATTAATGCTGTGTAACCCGTCCATTACTTTTATTTGCTATGTAAAGATGACTTATACAAGGTTTACCCGACTTAACAATGATTTGAGTTTTTTGATGCTTCACAGTTCCTCAAAAAGTGTAAAACTGATTAGAACATTGGAATGTTGAGAGCTACATTGAATACAATGGAGAAGTTCCGGGCTTTAAATGGCTGGGATAAGCCAGGAGCTCCAACATTCCCATGTTTGCCTCTCTGGTTCCCCCTGTTTAATTTAAAACATTCTAACCTTAGTAAGTGGAATGTTCTAATAGCCTTGTAGCCCTTCTGCCTCAGGCTATACCGGTTGTTAAAGGCCCTCTTCTGCCTTTAACAATCGGTGTAGCCCTCATCAGCGGGCTATAAGGCTATAATATGTTGAATGGCGCTGGCATGCCCTTGCATCACTCAAAATAGGAAATACAGAGCGGGGCAGGGAGAACAAAATGTTTAAAAAAAATTATGATTTCATAGGAAGCACGAACAAGTCCTTTGCCATTATGGGAGGTAGTACTGCACCTAATAAATACCAGAGTACTTATAAATACCCTACCTAATAATGGGAGGGTAATGCTGTAATAACATATACTTCCTTCGTTCTCAGCTGTAAAACTTAGATTGTGCAGTATTTCCATTGCACTTACTTCACCAGGTATTAGCTAGCAAAATTCGTGCAGGAAAAATGTTTGGTATCACCGTATAAAATGAAGTGCTTATTTTGAGCCAGTGGTTTTAGCAATGGCACTTTTTTACAGACACCTGCGCTTTTCATGAGCACCAGGTAATGACACATTAATTTATGGGGAGATAAAGCGATTTTCCAGAATTACAGGCCGACGCCGAGACTCGAACCTGGTTCAACAGCTCTGAAGTCTGCAGCTCTAGGCCATTATGCCACATCCTTTTCCCACTTTCAACATTACCAGTTGCTCTGTTTTAGGTAGCACTAACAGGAAAAAGGGGCTGTTGCAATCTGCCTCTTGACAAGACTCCCGGCACTTATGTTTTTTTTTTACAAATTAACCACTGATAAAATGTAATCCCTTTTCTTGCACAAATTTTTGTTCTGTATCAAATTGGGACAAGCAGCCTCATTGTAACAAAGGCCTTGGTCTTTCACTGCAGAACACAGATTGTTTTTAAGTGGGGAATAAATTAGAAGTAACTGTTGTCTGGAATGAAAGGCAGGTGGCTACAGAAGGCACTATCATAGTGACCTATAATTGTATACAAAGAGGCAGTGTGACAGGCCAGGGAAAAATTAATTTCCCGGTGACACTGTTTTTAGCCCAGAATAGAGTACGTTACAAAGCCCGGAGAATGTGGGCCCTGATGCAAGCAAGGAAAATGGCTCTTTTGACTGGTGGTTGGACAGTAAAATAAAGAGATTATCAGGGTTTAATGGGCACCTCAGGGCTCTGGGGTCGGGTGCCACTGCAGCTACTACACCAGTGGTAGCTACCACTGACTAGGGGTTCAAGTATAGAAGAGAATTATGGCAACACTTTTAAGTGTGGAGCGAGGCCAATAGCTTTAAAGCCACCGGGTTTTCAGTGATGATGCGTTATTACAGAGACTAATGAAGCTCATTCATACTCACTTGCATTACACAGTTGGTTGTCTAAATATTCTCAGATCTGACTGAGCAATTATGATTTGTATCTGTTTTCGGATCCAAAAAGTCTCCTCCGGGTATTGTAGTGAAGTCCACATTGATGGACTGGCTTGGAATACGATTAAGTAGACTTTCTGCATATCGCCCTTTTCGATTGTGTGACAGCTTACACACTTTTGTGAAGGTACTGCTTGATTACACCTAGTGCAAATACTCTTGTAGATTTACTCATATATAGGGGCAGATTTACAAGAACTGGCACATCTCTGCATATTAGCAGAGATGCGTCCGTTCATTTGCGTCCCGTAAAAAAACCCTTGCGCCACCATGGATGCGTCGCATTTACAATGCGCAAGGATAGACAGATGCGTGATGCATCTTTTGGCGTACAGGCAGCGCATTGCTGGAGTTGTGTCGCAAGCACGACGCAACTCCAGCATTGGTTAGGAATGCCTATTCCTAACATGCTGCGTCACTCCTTACGCCTGCTTCAAGCAGGCATAAGGTTTTGACGCAGTGGCGTCGTAATAGTGACTCAGTGAAATCTTGTAGATTTCACTGCCTCACTTTTACGAGGCTTTCTTACGTCAGAACGCCCACCCTGCCTACATTATACCTGATGCAGGTATAATGTAGCGCAGGGCTTTACAACGTGATGCATCTCCCTAGATGCGTCACAGTGTAAATATGTCACAACGTGGCGCATTGTTTACGACGCCGCTGCGTCACTGAAGTGACGAAACTGCGGCATAAAGTTGTCGCAAGGGGCTTGTAGATCTGCCCCTTAGGGTAAAAGAGTAAAGGCATCTTTAGGTTGGATACCGGGACAAAAACCCCAAAAGTACCTGTAGCTCTCAGGAAGTTTATTTGGGTTTCTATATGGTGAAAAATATGTCTACTCTGGAAAAAAATATTCTTTTCAAAGAGCAAATGCACTTTGCATTTCAGTTTTGGAAATATGTACGTGTTACAGTCCTGTGCGTGAATGTCTTTTCATTTGAGTAGTCTAAATATGTAACAGTCACTTAAATCTCAGGAGCAACCCTAGATTTTTTTTTAACAGTCCCAAAAAGTTAGAAACTTGTTCCAGATGCAAAGGTAATCCTAAGGGTGGAGATTCCCAACTTTTTACTGGCATCTTTTGTGAACAAGTCTCTATATGTCCTTTAATACAAGCTCATATTGAACTTTCTTATTTTGCCTGTTACTGCGATCATTCTAGATGTTAAATTCCTGATAGTTGTTTCCTACTCCACATAAACCTAAGTTAGCATGATGAAGAGTAATCTATGCCAGGTAATTACTGCTTATGTTGTATTTCTATGGAGCATGCCTTTACGCTTTTCAGAATTTAAGGCTGATGTATGAATATTCCAATTGCAAAAAGTGGTCTCAAATTGTGCACGGACTGTTTGTGCATGGAAAGAATTTTGTGAACCAACCCATGTACTAATATGGTGGTTCACACATTTCTGAATCTTAGTGGGTCACAATTCGACCTACTTTATTATTATGCATGAGGTAGGTCGCAAACTGTGAACCGCTGCAATTGGCTAGAGTCACAGGCATGGTAGCCTGACTGGATCAGCATTGCAATAAATAAATCTTTTTTTTTTTTTTGTGGCGCCCATTTTCCTATAAGTTAAATGGGATGTGTTAAAAAAAAGGGGAAAAAAAGTTAAACAGATCTTTTATAGGAGCCCTGGACCACTGCCTACTCCTAAAAAAAGTTCTGCAAACATTCTCAAAGTGGAAGGTGGGGAGCCCATCCCTTTTGAGAATGGCTTACCACCAATTTTGAACTGGTGGTAAAATATTAATGTAGTGTGACCAGATTTCAGTTGCAAAACATTAATCATACCAATCAGCATTTGAAAGGGACTCCCCTTCAAAACAATGATTCCTTAATATTTAATTAATCCATTTAATGATTCAGAACACCTTTTCTGAATCATTAATTGAGTTTAGACCATTACACAAAGTGATTTAGCTGTTCCTGACCCCTCCGATTTACTGAATTGGAGGGTGTGCAATGTTAAAACACCTTGTACATGAGGTCCTTGATGCCTTATCACGATCCCCGTCAGTAAGGAGCGATGACAAAGAACGGGTCCATGTGTTTGTTTTTACTGAAATTGCACCATGTTTGTTAATGATTTCAGAGGGAATTTTGAATGACTTTTTCAGTATGTTTAGGTTCTCTCACATAATACATGGATGTCATATTGTCTGAAAAACTTGTTATCCTACAGCTTCATTCCAGGCATTATAGAGACAAAACCCTGCTGCTCTCATGGTGCTGCTTGCTTGGGTTATATCTAGAGGTCTGTATGATTTTTGTTGCACATCCATAGCTTGAAAGAATGAGTTAAATTTAGCTATGTGTAGTACTCAAAGTTTGCCCCATGTGCTAACCATACTTATGTGTAGCAATAAAAAAAAAACACCTCTTGCTCCAGTTTTTCTATGGGAGGAAAATCCGGGAGCAGGATCTCACGATCATGGTATGCGTCAAGGGAGGGCAGTCATGGTAATGTTGAGGGCAGGGGGTTCGGACGGTGGATTTTAAAGACCGTATTGGGGGTAGCTGGCAGGGTGTGGCGCAAACCGAGTGGGCACTCACTAGCCTTCCCACTGCAGCCAGTTCCATGCCACAATCTCTGGGATTCCAACAAGAGACTGGGTGAACAGCTGTCAAGCAGGAACAGTTCCCTGAGCAGCACCCAAATATATATATTTCAAAAACTGCATGGACTTCACTATTTTCTACAGTTTAAAAAATATATGAGAAATTGAGAGCCGTCAGGTTATTTATGCAGTTTTTACCACCTCTAGTTATTCCCTCTCTATTTGGCCAGGTCTCTGAAGAAGATTGACAGTCTGTTCAAATATGATGATCAGAGGGAAAAAAATAAGAGCAGGAAAGCAAAAAAACTAAACAAAGGGTTTCATAGTGAAGAAGCAAAATAGAATTACATGTATTCATTAACAGGCTTTGTAAAGTATGGGGCATATTCTCAAGGAACTATCGCCGAGTTAACGGCACTTTATCTCAGCCAAAGTCGCGATAAAACTATCGCCTATTCACAAGCTGGTGCAAACAGCCGATATCACAAGTTTACCTGCGATAGCACCCGCAAAAAACATCGCCACAGATGAGCCCGGCAACTATCGCTAATGAGATGCAGAGTAGGCGTTCCCGAGCAAAAAGCTGCGACAACACCACAACGCAACATTCACAACGACCAGCCAGATCGGCGATAAGAACACAAAACAGGCCATACGGCGCGTTAGCAGCAGGAAATTAACACCTGCTCTGACCTGGTGCAAAGTCGGATGACAACCTGCACCAGAAAAGGGAGCCCAGCCCACAGCCACACCTGAAGAACAACAGATTCCATGGAGCTACTCATCATGCAGCTCGGAGCCCCAACAGGGCCCCAACACCCACCGACACCACCCCCAAGCCTGCCACCCCCCCCCGGATCCCACCCGCCCACCCCCCCGGACCACCACAGAGGCAGCGCAGACAAAGACAGCGGACCTTCAGGAAACGCACCAGCCTCACAGACTTAACCCCAGAGAATGTCATTGCCCACTACAGACTCAAAAGGCCAACCATCGTCCGCCTCCTGAACATCATTGCCCACAGGCTGACGGTACTAACACAGCGGACAACCAACATCTCACCTCAGACAAAGCTGCTGGCTGTGCTGCACCTGTTGGCCTCTGGGACATTCCAACCAACAACTGCCAGAGTCGGAGGAGTCTCACAGCCATCCCTATCCAAGTTCCTCAAACCTGTCCTGGATGACATCATCAGCTTGGTACCCCAGTACCTATACTTCCCCCACACTGCGCAGGAACAGCTGGAGACCAAGCAAGGCTTCTACGCCATAGCTGGCTTCCCGCACGTATTGGGGGCAATAGACTGCACACATGTCCTACTTGTGCCCCCTGCCGACACTGCACACAATTACCGCAACAGGCAGCACACGCATTCTATCAATGTGCAGGCAATAGTGGACCACCGGGGACCCTTCACCAATGTCGTCGCCAACTACCCAGGCAGTGTGCATGATTCATACATCTTCAGACAGTCCATCATCAACCGGCGCTTCCAGGATGGCACCTACGGAAATGCAGTGCTCGTTGGTAAGTACCAAATGAACACACCCCACACCTCAACTCCACAATCATGCAACTCACAACTCTGGGAATGCACATGTTACAAACTCACATACAACATGCCCACCCACCACACATGACAGCACAACGTACTGCGGTAACCTGGGCTAGCCATGTACATGAGCCATCAACGGCATGGCACCTCAGCCACACAATAGCAGTATGTGGGGAGAGGTGGGAACCAGGCATGTGCGAAGGAGCCAAGTGATCCATGAATGCAAATGCACACAATGCCAAGTGTGGCATGGAAGTGCTGGACAGACTGCAGTATGCAGACCACAGACATATCCATGTCGACACATACTGCTGATGGTGGTAGTGTTGTGGACAGTGAGCGCAACCATGTCACCCCAGCAAGTGGGGAAGATCTCGGAAATGTAGCTTGTTACGTCCCCCCTGTAAGCGTGTGCGGAGTGGGCTTGCCCGGCGTACGCCAGGCTAGCGTAGGGGTGTGAATAAAAAACACGTAGCCCTGGCCGTGGTTCTTTTCCGGAATGGCCAACGTGGCTGCCAGGGCGACGCCTCTCACCCCGCCACGAGGCCAACGCCGTGTGCGGCGGTGCCTGCGATCCTGTGCGCCTGCCGCAGCCCGGGCCGCTGGTCCCCGAACAGTCTCGTCCACCCCTGCGTATCCAGGCCTCACTGCTCACCTGCCGACACTGGCGTGTCTCCAAGAGGGCCCACCATGTGCCGGTGCTAGCTCAAAGCCAGAGGCCCGCGACCTTGGCAGCCTCCTCAGACCATCACCGCCTCCGCAAGCAAGGGCCGCAGTACTCCTTTCACGTTGACGTACTCCACCGGCATACACAGCGGTCAAGTAGGTCACACATTTGGAACTGAGTCTTGATCTGTTCATTGCAGAGTTTATATCATTGTACAGGCCTCATCGCAGACTGCATCCCCTTCCAGCTCTGGGGCCACTGACTCTGTGCCACGGGAGTCATGGACACTCTCTGGTTGAACGTTGGTTGCGTCTGAGTCTATGGCCTGGGGGTTGTCTTCATCATCATGTAGCTGATACTGACATTGTGGGAAAAAGGGGACTGTAGCATTCAACTCCTCCATATTGCCTGTTTCTGCTTGCTTCTGCCCTCTGCATCATGCCCTGGATGGACACCTTCCACTGTCCCCCGTAACACTCCGCGACATTCTCCTTGGACATCAACGAGGACCCGCTCAGCTCTCGTGGCCCTACCTCAGTGCATCGCAAGTCACCGTCCCGTGGCGGTGTGCCTGTGCCGGCTGCTGAGCATCCGGGGCCACCGACTCTGTGCAGCTCAAGTCATGGACCCTTGCTGTTTGTACTTTGAACTCCTGATTGTCTGATCACTGTTGTAGTTGTTGCCAGCACCAACCAACCCCTGAGGGGTGGCTTACACTGCCCAACACCCATCCAGCACAGGCGTCACTGGACGTGTGACCCTGGCAAGTAAAGGTGCCGGGCGCACGTGCCCGTAGCCAGTTCCACAAATTATCTCAGTGTGTCCGTGTGGTCATTCCGTATGCATGTGGGCCCCGGGCCATGCCACATTACATTGTGCTGTGTACAGCGTGCGCAACCTTGTCACCTCAGGCAGTGGGGTGGACCTGGGACATGTATCTGTGTCAGACCCCCCTGTGAGCGTGAGGGAGTGGACCGGCGTACAGCAGTACGGCTTAGGGATGTGGTCATTCAACACGTGGCTCTGGGCGTGATTAAGTTTAGGCCTTGCCAAGGCAGTAACTAATGTGTGTGTCTCAGGTGTAGTGTCGGTGCCACCCGTCACGCAATATACAATGTTGCTATGTAGCATGCCCCCGGAGTACGGGCTCGGCCGAAGAGTAAATGAGGGTGCGCAAGCCCACTTGGGGTCAGGGATCAGACATGCCAACTGTTGTGTGTGTCGCTAGTTCTGCAGCATAAGCCAAAGGTCTACCCTCAACCGCATGGCGAGTTCAGCCAGGCATGAACTCTACATCTGTGTCTGCCCTGTCCTTACCATAGGCCTACACACACGTGTCCGTCCACCTTCAGCGCACGACATCACTGTGTCGTTGTCAGGCTTGTGGACATGCGCAGACAGGCATGACAATAGTGTGCCATAGGGGTGCAAGTGATGCAACCCCTCTGTGCACACTAGTGAATGGGCTCGGGGGGAGGGAGGAGCAGCAGTGAGGCCACGTAATTCCCATTGATGCCGCTCATTTGCAACAAGCAGTACATGTCATGCAGGAATCACAAAGTCACACATATCACACACCAATGAACCACTGAGCCTGCCAACACATCATGCAGAATCAACTATTGACTCATGTCTCTCTGCACTGTCACAGGTGACCAAGGATATGCACTCTGCACTTGGATGATGACACCCCTCCGAGCCCCGAATACACAGGCCCAGAGGCAGTACAATGCGGCCCACAAACGCACCAGGGGCATCGTGGAACGCACATTTGGCATGTTGAAGTCACGTTTCAGGTGCCTGGATGTCACAGGTGGGAGGCTCTTGTACAGCCCAGACATTGTGTGCAAGATGATCGTTGCATGTTGTGTGTTGCACAACATATGTGTACGCAGCAAGGCCCCATGGATACAAGTGTCAGATGCACCGGAAGATGATGATGAGGATGAGGCAGGTGGACCACACCCCACTGCAGCCGCAGCAGGACTTGCCCGTAGGAACACCATCATTGACAATTTCTTCACATGAGCACGTCACATTGTGACAGTCCTTGGCAATCATGGGACAGTACAAAATGACCACAGGCACAGCATGTGCTAATAAATGCATTCAAAATACACATTCCCTGAGTGCATGTCACTCATCTGTACAGGCACATCACTCAGACAAGTGTGAGTGCGACATGTATTGCTGACAATTTTCTGATTTGTTCATGGATGGTGGGTGTGTCACCTCTGTGCAGAGGGGCTGTTTAGGGTGTCACGTATTCGGACTGCCAGTTCTGTGTGTCGCAGTTAGTAGGGAATCCCACTCTTCGGCGTTTCACATGTGTCCAAAATCATTCCATTTTGGCTGCCATTTGTGTCCTACAGGTGACAACAGGGCTCCTTTTGAGGTCAGATATGTACCACCATAATGCGGGGATGCCCCATGTGGCTCAAGTACCACAACATGGGCAACATGTACGTAAGCGGGAGTCACTGCCCCTACATTCGTCCACGCTTTCATGGTGGATTGATCATGGTCATGACACGTCTGTGTGCAGGAGGGGTTGCTTGTCCCTCTGCAATGTGAAGGGGAGATGCGGTTTCAATGTGTGTTCCATGCATGTTTCAGCATTTGCGCAGTTTACATGCAGACTGCATGTCAATGTACATTGTGACTGTGAGGAGATGCCTATTTGATGCGGGACAATGGTCGTTTGTTCTACGTCACGGATGTGTGGTTCTGCTCGTACATTGTCATCTCACCGTTTTTTTACTCTGCTTTTATGGTGCATTTTCCTGCATGATGCGTGGGAATTGCAGGCCTATCGCTGGTTATCGCTGATTTTTGTATCAGGATTGGCATCATCGCTACTATTTTCGCGTTCGTGTTTCGCGTTTTTTAGGCGTCGCGTTGACTTTAACACGTTCATTTGACGCATTAGCGTGGGACTATCGCATGGGGCCGCCGTGTTGTGAATACCACATTAACACGGAGTTGTTTTCCCATGATAGACTGCGATGTGAAGGGTTGCGTTAAGGTAATTTTGTGGTAGTTATCACACGTTCTTGAGAATATGCCCCTATGTTTTTCCAAAATATCGAGGATATCCTGGTGGGTAGGCGCCTCTCACGATACCTTGCAGTGGGAGATCCAGGGTTTGTTACCCTTTGATGAGATGCATTGAGGTCCTTGCCGCCTTTTCCAGTTTCTGAAATCCTTCTTGGGAAATGGCAGCAAAATGAGTCTTTTTCTTGAATGACGAAGGTGTTTAACCATGTTGCGTAAGACTTTACATGACATTCAGTTCCAAAATAGACTCTCCTCAAAGAAGCTTAAAATCTTCTGCTCAGACATTAAGCAGCTTTTACAACGTTTGAAAGGTTCCTCGGGTCAGACTAGAAAAAAATAGATTTCCTTCTTTTAAGAGAACTCCAAATACTAATGAGACCATCTAGTTCATGAGACCAATGAAAACCCATAGGCCTAAACATAAATGATTTTCGAAAGAGAGTGCGCTGGCGAATCCTAAACCGGAAGTGTGATGTATACTTTGACTTTTTAGAATGTCATTTCAAATCTTTACAGAGGGCTTTTTGACAAGCTCCCTATTCAGCAACCATAATGGATCCCAGATGAGTGTGTAACTGTGAGTGGGGTTGTAAATGAAGAATAATCAGTCACTTCCACTATGCAGCGTTTAGGGAATAAAGACACAAATGCTTCTTGGAAACAATGAAAGCCCCTTTTCTTATGGATAAAAAAATAGGCGATGTGAATTGAGTTCCACATATTTTATGAAAGGAAGATTAATATGGGTTGCACAGAACCAGGTGCTAGATTTAGGCCCTCATTCTGATTGGGTTGTGAATACCGCATCGGTATTCCTGCATCCTGCATTACTGATACCATGGACATTCGATAATTCCAGAATGGATGTGTATTGTGCTAAACCAAGTGGAGCTCTGAGTGGCTCTTAGAAATTGGGAATTTCTGCTATAATTTGAGTTGCCACTTGAGATTCCCTAAATAATTCCAGTCAGCCTGTCCTCTGCCCAGAAGGTTCACAAAGTTTCAGTTGTTGAAATGTCTGGGTGGGAAACATTGTGGGGCATATTTAACAAAGTTTTGCATTGCCCTTGCACCACGTATGGTAATGCATGGGTGACGCAAAACCTAGATTGGATTTACCAAGCCACGCAGGCCACCTTGTGTGGCCCTGCGGTGCTTGGTAAGTCTTGAGTAACACAAGGCAGGTCGCTGCCTTGTATAACTCTGCCCCAGGGAGGATTTCCATGGGCGGGGCGTGGGTGTTCCCATGCATCCCCCATGTATTCTGTCACATTTCCAGATTTACCAACACTGGTAGACCTGGGAAAACATCAGAATTGTACGCCTTCCCACAAGAGGTGTTTCCTCTTTCTAAGTGTGCTGCATCCTGCAAAAACAATCCTGCCTGCAATGCAGGTACAATTGCACCACAGCGCAAGGGTGCCTGCGTTAGTGCTAGGCAGTACTTTGTGCGCAGGCAGAGAGCAGGAATGTGCTGTATAATGTTAAATGCGTCACATTCCTGTCCTGTACCTTTCACACAGCCCAGTGCAGCAAGGTGACTTGTTGCATTGTGTTAATATTTGATAAATATGCCCCTGTGTGTATAATATTCCTGCATGTCTTGTTATTCAGGATTTGGCAGGTGACTCTGATTTGCAGCTGATCCAGGAGTTAATCAGATCTTGGGATGAGTGCGTTAGAATTCGGTGGTAATAAAAAAATCCTACAATTCGTCTATAGCGGTCTAAATTCCCTGATGGGAGAATCTTTTTAAGTTGCTCCTTCTATCTAAATATATCTGACTTGCAAGGCCGGACTGGGAACAGCAACCAGCCCAGGTAGATTGCTGCTCGACTGGCCGTGGCAAGGGGAGAGGGGGTGCTAGTAAGAAGCACCGCTCCCGCTTTTGTTACAGGGGGCCAATATTGCAGCACTGCTGCAAAACCGGCCCCCAGTGACAGAAAAGGCCCCCATTGCCACAAAACCGGCCCCCACCCACTACGGCCAGTCTGACCCTGCTGACTTGAATATCATGAAAGTCTAGCTTTGAACCTGATTTCCTAGACCAATGTTGAAAGCCCCTGGAGTAGTGCATTTAGTCATGCAAAAGGTTTAGCATTCTATGCTGCAGTTGTATGCAATGAAGCTTCTCAAAAATATGCAGAGCATGGTTGGTAATGACTTTGCTATGAATTTCTGTTTCTGGCTTACTCCCGAAGCCACTGTTACTCTGGGATTATTCATGGAATTCAGGACTAATCAAAGGAGCACCATAGGAGTAGGTCACAGGAAAATATTTGTGAATTGGACCCTCAGATTTCGTGTTTGATCTGCACAATGTTTCTGCATAACAACTGTGTTCCTTATTATCACACATTGCTTGGAACGCGGTCTCATGATCCTTTAAGTAAGAATCCATGCAAGTTCATTGTAAAGGTACAAGACTGCATGTGCCTGATTCACAAAGGTAAACTTACACTTTTGTGTACATTACTATTTATTTGGTATTTACAAACTACAAGTTTAATTTTTTCTAACAGTAATTGTATGACTGCAGAGACTCCATAGTCAGGGCGGAGTCTTTCTATATTATAGAAAATTGAATGGCAGCTAGAGACTCACTGCACAACCAGTTGATTCCCTATGTTTGACTCCCAAATTGCGCACCTCCTTGGGTTAGCTGTCAACAATCCAAAATACAAAGACTATATTAAAATGGAGAGGCAACATTTAACAGTTAGTTCATTAAATTTGAAGAATCGGTACTTCAGATTTCTCAAAACAACTTCTTTGTGAAAAAGTTCATTCATTTATTAATCTTTAAATAATTATTTTTCTTCATGAAATGCATTTATACAGCCACTGAGTTTTGCTCAAATATCATGAACTTCCTCAAGGCTGCAATTTACAAAACAACAAAAAATAAAAATCACTTAAACTTGCAACCATTTAAAACATCAACATAATTACACATAGAAATTTAAGTAGGAAACCTACTACAACAATCAATACAAAACTCTACCAATGAGGTATGGGACAGATAAGCTAGCAAAGCAAAGATGACAAAACGATCCCTTTTAATTTTGTTAAATTGTTCTAATTTATTTTAAATTTTCACGAAGAATCTATACAGTCATGTCCAAATCTTAAAATCAAATCAGACCAGCCATCCTCACTCACAAATTGGCAAATAAATAAATTGATTCACTTGTATCCCAGAGGAAAGTCTATACATCAGTATGATACATCATGACTTGGTATTTCAAAATCACAACTTTGATGTTTTACCCCAAGGGGCACTCTTATTGATGACACACACACATAGATTTCAGTCACTATAATCATGATTTGCACGTATATATTAATCTTTAGGGTGAAGTCAGCTATCGCCCACCCCAAAAAATGTTTTTATCCAAGTCGGGCATAAATTACCTTAAGTTCTTATAAGTGCTGTCTGAACCATTGTTCAGACTTCATTTAATTTGTCATTGGTTTGCTATTAATCTTGAAACATTATTATGGAATGTGCTTCATTTGGTTGGGTAGTAACACTAAAAAAGGAAAATAAAATGTTCACATGAGCTGGTCTCTAGACCATGAGCTATGGGGTATAGCCGTAACACTCCTGTCCACCACATTTTTTGTTTTTCACTAGCAGCTATGTCTAATATTTCTCCCTCAAATCATATAAGTCCTCGGTCTCTAATATGGCACACTCTTACTATGCCTAATAGATTCATACAAGTACTACGTTTTATCAGCTCAAAATTATATTATATACATTGTGCTATTGTTTAGACAGCAGTCATCCCAACTATACTCTAAAGGCTTAAATGTATTTACAAACATCCTAACAGTGGACGTCATCCTGGAACATTCAAAAGATCAAACTCTACCCCCTCACATTGGGCGCCATCTTAGAACATTAGGAGTACTAAACAATCTCCATCTGGCATATATGTGTCCATCGTTATCCTAATACCATAAGCTGTCTTGACATTATGCTCACATTAAACAATGACTAATACCAAATTGCATTATACATGTGGTGCTATTATTCAGATTGCTGTCATCCAATAGAAAATCCACATCTTTTATGGGCACTAGTGCGTTTGCAATCATCCCAGCAAAAGGCACCATCATAGAACTGTCAAAATATCAAACAATCCCCATCTGGCAATGGGCACCATCTTAGAACATTCGCCATAAATGCACCAAACAATACCCTTTAACTTTTTTTATGCAATTGTCTTAATGACCAATTATACTCTACACATGTCCAATCTTCATTCATGTAAACCTCACTCCCTCATTATAACACAACATAAAATACTCAAATGTAAAGAAATATACCCCAGTCACAGAAACATAACTGAACTTCTTTACACACTTACCTATAAACCTACCCATGTCCGAGATACGAACCTCACATCGCCATTCTGTCAGCCAAAAAGTTCCTCATAAACTTGGATCAATTATTTAAACAACTGTTAACCTATCAGGAGCCTGCATCCCTTCTGGATATGAATGCGTATAATGTTGTTTTAACAAAAGGCACCATCTTTAAACAGTGCCTGGTCTGTACCCATCAGGAAGGCAATAAACCCATTCTCATAAAACATAGCACTTTCCATGTATCCATATATCAAATATTTTTATTTCACTCTCTCTATAGTACACATCTAATATTCAAACTTAAATGTAAATATCTATAAACCAATTTCACTGTGACAACAAAACCTGTGTACCCTCCAACAGCTAGCGAAGTAATATTGTTTCAACAGTGGACGCCATCTTTAGACTGTAAACATACCCATTGTGACCAACATAAAGAGGTTTAACTCCAGTCAAATATCCGTTAGCGCTCTACATCTCTTTGTGCGGTGGTCACCTCAATGTCGCCGACCTGTTAGTACACACACAATATCTGAATGTAAGCGCAAATACCTATGAACTGATCCAGCGCAAGGCCAATGCCTAATCAGGGATCAATACATCACAATATACTGGCCCATACACATTCACCCAAATCCCTGATGCACTGGGGTTCAAGTTTTAATGACGTTTCCATTTGTTTTCCTTCACAAATTCATGGTTGACAATTCTGAGTTCATAACTAAACTTGCACATCAACTTTCCTTCCTCTTGGTCGATGGACCAATTATTTGAAGAATTGATGCTAATGATAATACTGTCTAACTAACTATTAGTCCGCTAAATAATCACAGACTCTCGTTAAGATTACTAAAGCTTTATTTCATATTAAATGCTCAATGCATACGGTCACAAATGCAAACAATAAAATCCACAAAAGGAGAGTGAAACATCAGAAAAATGCAAATAGATTCATTCTCATCACAATAATCATAATGCACAATGAGGAGTGGATAGATTAAGAGACATCAGTTCAGCAAGATAATTACGAATCAAATATATCTAACGGAGGGGATAGATGAAGAGACAAAAGTTTCAGAGACAAAAATACATTTGCAAGTAAATTTTGCGAGAACGAGTCAGAATAATACAAATTCAAAGGATCTGCGGAAAACCACCCCCTTGGCCAAGGTGATAGTGGGGGTCCCCTGAAATAGGATCAGGGAACAAAGATTTCAGGACCCAGGAACGGGATAGGGACAGGATCAGCTAGGCCTCTCTGCAAACCCGACGAACAGCGACACATCCACCCTTCTTCTCTTTCTCCCTGCAAGTCTCCTAAACCACACCCCTAAAGGCACCCCAGTTATACCCTAAAACCTACAGGTCCGTCCCACATCAGTTGAAACATTTCACATAACTTGACAGTTGATTGGTGGACTTAGGAGGTGGTATGTCACACCACTGTGACTTCATTCAGACTTTGAACATATTCATTGTTCTACATCCATTCCCATAGCCTAATTCTTGACTTGTTCTCACGATTTTTAGCATATGATACATTTAAACATTTTATTCATAATATACAGCAATGTCCGTGGAAAGAGCCTTTGGTCCCACGGTCGGTCACATCCTTTGGCAGGCACTCAATATTCTCCTTCAGCATATTGGCATTGAACCTTTGAGCTTCATCTACTGTGCTCAGCGCTTCTGTCTGTACTGACAGGACAGATTCACTCTTTCCTCCAACCCCTCCTCTATTCAGCCAACTTAAGAAATATGGCGGTTTATTCGACTCACTACGACAAATGGAATATAGACATTCATTAATTATACAGAAATGCATTTTTCACTGTTATGCCTCCCACCTTAGCACTATCCCTCGTTTATGTTTTTCCTAGCATGGCTTTAAGCAAAACAGCGTTATGTATTATTTCAAAGCAAAATGCAGCATGAAGAGTACGAATTTCACATGCGGCCTAGTCATGCATTATTTCTCGTTTCTTTCAAAGCACAATGTAAATACATTTTTTTTTTTTTCCAGGCATTAGTTTTGTTTCCTTTAGAGGCGCACTGTAAAGTGTGGCCTAGTTCTTTCATGCATTTATTCATATTAGTACATGTATGCGCAAAGCAGTTTCCCATGTGTTTATGTAAAGTGCACGTTAATTTTCTATTACTACTTACTGTTAGTACGTATTATGGGGGTGTTAATTCGAGCAGGTTTCTTTTCGTGAAATCCTGCTCCATCAATCCCCCTTAGATGGCTTTCAGGAGCCATCATAAAATACCTATCATACCAAGTGCCATCTTCTTTTATTTAAAACTCTGTATTCTTCTCTCTTTTTATGGCACTTTCATCTATATCTTTCATCATATTATAGTATTCTTCTAGCTCTATTTCCTCTCTTTTCTTTTTCTCGCTCTTCGTCTATTCTCTGATTCTGTCACTTCCTTTTTCTGCTCTTACACTTACAACATTTGTATGTTGTTATTATCACTAAAGCTACTACAGCTACTGAAATAATTGGCATTATTATTTTTCCTAATAAACTACTTCCAAAAGTAGAAAACCATTTACCTACAGAGGAGAAACTCTTACCAAGTCTCTCCCAAACACCGTCATCCTCCAGTTGGGTCAAATCTTCATGTAATTTCGTAATATTTTTTATATATCCCTCAATTTCTTTACTTTTGTCAGGGATATAGGTACAGAAGTGTTGGATTCTCAACATGCCACAGACTCCACCCTCTTTTGCCAATAAGATATCAAGGGCAAGTCTATTTTGCAAAACCATTGATCTGATTGCAACCATTTCTGTGTCAATCATTAAGAAACCACCAGCAGTATCTGTTGATAAACGATCAACCACTGTGGATAACTTCCGAATTTTGTGCGAATTTAGAACAACTTCAACTGATGGTATCAGTGCACCAAAAATATCACCTACTATTTCTGAGAAACTTGCTCTCTTGTTACGTGTTAGTCTTTGTTTTATTTCACTTAGTCTGTTGTTGTTACGGTTCATATGGTAGACTTTTGGAAAGACGACAGCAAAATAACAACTACCATACCAATGTGCAGGCAACCTATAATATGCTTTCTTACCACACACATAATAGACTCCTGGAAAGACAGGATCTGTTCCACCTTTCAATCCCCAATCTCCAGTAATTTGGAAAGTATGCTCACATTCACTAGTACCAATGAAATAATGGTTATAGTTAGTTTTCATTCTAAGCAAACATATTTTTCCCTTCTGCCAGTCCAGGGACATTGCAGCATATGTCTCGCCTTTCTCATAATTTCCTTCCCTAAAAGCACATGGTGGTACCTGTGACTTCTGTTCAGCAGCTTTTCTCTGGAAACTTACTCTTCTACTTTCTACCATTTCTATAAATACTTTTTCTTCAACCTACAAATTACATGTTAAATTGTTTTTATAGGCATATTCTATATCTAAAGTTTTGGTAATATGGAAAAACTCTCCCATGTACCGTGCATTTTTATTACTTAAAACTTTATTCAGCTCCTTTATAATGGGTATCTGCAAAAATACTAAATCCATATTAGAATAATGATACTCGAGTTTCCCCGTTACATAAAAGAGACTCGTTAGGACACTACAAGACACAACATATGTTAAAGGTAGGTGATGATACGCCACCCCCTCTGAGACGGACAAAGGTAATTGCATGCATACATAACAATCACTCACATTCATTGTGTCAATGTATTCATACAACAATTTAGTAAACACATTTAACGAGAAATCACTAATTGATTTATCATGATGGAGAATGCTTCCATCCATTTGTTCTATGTTGGTATTAGGTGTTCCTTTAGTAACAACATTCACTCTTTCACTTGTTACATCATTAGTATTATTTCCATTATTAGTTACCATTAGAATAGGTACAAAGACAGTTAGTAATATCCACATGAATGTTAATAACAAGACACTACATAAGCAAGCTTTAATACATCTACGTTTTAGACTAGATTTTGGATGTTTAGTCACCTTTTCTTCAGCCATTTTCTATTCTACCAAAAATATATAAAAATCTATCTAAATCTATAAACACTAAACTTTACTAAAAAATTTAAAATTCTAGGAAAAATAGTGTAATCCTACACTTCAGACTTTCTTCTTTACCCCTTTCTTTTATTTTTTATTTTCTTTAGGTCTTCAGAATTCTTTACTTCTTCTTCCAGCTGACAATGTTGCACCTTAGTTTTTGTCACAGTTCTTTTAAGGTGGTCTCAATTTGCTTTCATCAACATGTTCAGTGTCAGAATTGTCTTTTTCTTTACTTGGATCTGAGCTTTCAATTTCTCCCAAGATTACATAAGTCCATTCTGGTGCTGTGTATTTTCTGCTTGGAATTCTTACTCTTCTTGTTTTTCATACTAATTCTTCTCCTGACTCTTCTTGTTCTGTCTGACTTGAGACCTCATTACTTTGCTCTGGTCTTTTCTTTAAATTTCTCCTTACAAGAGTGTATTTCAGTCTTTTCACTCCACCTGGCCAATTGTCACCTTTTCTTGGTTTCTTCGTTTGTACTACCCTTTCACCTTCTCCATCTGGCTCACAGGTTTTTTTGTTTGGCCTTTCTTCTATCTGTTCTTCTTCTTCTTCTGGATTTTCAGTAACTTCTGTTTCTGCTGATCCAACAGCAATTTCACTTTCTCCTGGTTTAACTGTGAACCCACTTTCTTCTGGTTCAACAGCAGTCTCACCTTACTCTGGTTCAACAGCAGTCTCACGAGAACCAGTAGCTGGTGCCCACTTTACTTGACTTGTGCTTGGCTGTTCGTCATCAGTTTGTTCTTCAGAATCTGTTACTCTAGATTCTTCAGCTTCACACACTTCAACCTCTGGTCTTTGACTTTGTTTTACCAGTTGCTGCTCTTCTTGTCTTTCAAGTGGACTTGGGACTCGTCTAGTGTGGCTTGCGTGAATCCAGTTTGGCAGACCACCACACTTCACTGCCGTCGTCGTCACCAGAATTAGAATGATTGAGACTCATCTCAATGACGGTGCCTGAGAGGGGAGGAAGAGTGCGTACTTGGCACATCTTTAGCGGTAGATCAGTCAGGTCCATTTGTCGAAGGAAAGGTGGAAGGTAATGATATTACATTCCTGGTGGACACTGGTGCTACCCGTTCTACTGTGAGAGCAGCAGAAATTCCAAATCTACCCCTCTTGGGAGAAACTATCCAAGTTGTAGGAGTCTCAAATAAGCATATTAGACCCCAGTCACAAATCCAATAGAAGTTCATATTGGAAGTTTCAGAGACATGGATCGTTTCGTGGTATGTGACTCAAGTCCAGTAAATCTCTTGGGAAGAGATTTGTTGTGCAAGATGAACTGTACCATCTACTGTACGCCAGATGGTATTGCATTTCAGAGACCTGATGAGGATGCTGAATTCAAGATGATGTTAGCGAAACAAGGGACAGAAGTGGATGAGCTGTTTTCACTTCTCACAGAAGAGAGTTTGCCTGAAGAATTAAAAAGAACAGTGAGGTCAGATGTATGAGACTTTACAGGAAAAGAGATTGGCCTAATGACAAATGTAGATCCAATTCAGGTAACAGTGAAAGAGGGTGCTGTGTATCCAAACACTCCTCAGTATAAAATGAGTCCAGAAGTAATTGCAGGAGTCACTCCTGTGATTGATCAAATGATTGAACAGGGAATTTTGAGAGAGATAATGAGTAGTCCTTGTAATTCGCCCATTATAGGAATTAAAAAGCCAAGCGGAAAATATAGAGTAGTACAGGATTTAAGAAAGAATAATAAGATTGTAGTTCCTTGCTGTCCAGTAGTACCAAATCCAGCAGTAATCCTTTATCAAATTCCATGCGATTCAGAATGGAACACAGTGATTGATCTGTGCCAGCATTTTTCTCGATTCCCTTGCATCCGGAAAGCCAATATCTTTTTATGTCCGGTTCGGAAACCGTGTTTTGGCATGGTGCCGAGTTCCTCAAGGGTATACCGAGAGTCCTTCAATCTTTAACCAGATTCTGAAAAAATGTCTGGAGACTTTGATCATGCCAGGAAATTCAGTTTTGGTTCAGTACATTGATGACCTACTTGGGGCATCAAAGACCTGAGAGGCATGTGTAACAGATACCATTGCCTTACTGAACCATTTGGCAGAAGGAGGACACAAAGGGGCCGATTCCGATCTCGGCCGGTAGTGCTCCGAATCGGATTCGGCTTTACCGGATCCGATTCGGAGCCCTGTTTCCCGACCGAACCGTACGCGGGTCCGGCCGAGCGAG
This sequence comes from Calotriton arnoldi, assembly GCA_963921515.1. Classification (NCBI taxonomy): domain Eukaryota; kingdom Metazoa; phylum Chordata; class Amphibia; order Caudata; family Salamandridae; genus Calotriton; species Calotriton arnoldi. The sequence continues at coordinate 226,354 of CAWUFW010001498.1, forward strand.
TACGATGCGAAATCGCCGACCGACTCGTCCGGGCGTCCCGACCGCTCCGACCGACTCGCTCCCGGCTCGAACCGCTCCGACCGACTCGGCTCGGACTCGACTCGCACCGCGCAATGGAGACGTTTCCCGGCCGGGTAAATACGATGCGCGCCGCGAGCAGTCCGACCGAGCCGCGCACTCCGGCTCGAAAGAGCTGTCGGAGCCGTACTTTGGGGGTCCGTGTCGGACCCCCTGCACGCGTAGCCGCGCGGAGTCGCACACAGGGGGACCCATGGGTCCCCCTACCTGTGCGTGTACGGCGCGAATCGCTTCGCCGCGTACCCGCTGTAGGGGGCGCCCTTGTCCGACTCGCACCCATTGAGTCAATGGGAGCCCGCGTACGCGTTGTACGACCGGCTCCCATTGACTTCAATGGGAGTCCGACCGAATCGAGTCCAATAACATACGGCCGCATCGTACTCGTTCGGTCGGACTGCACGGGTCCGATTCGATCGGAAATCTCTCCGGGTCCGGCTCGGTCGGAGAAATTTCCGGCCCGAATCGGAATCGACCCCAAAGTGTCACCAACAAAATCACAATTTTGTAAACAGGAAGTCCAATACTTAGGACACAAAATAGAAAAAGGGGTCAGAAAGGTGACACCAGAAAGAATTAGTGTGATTAAACAGGTGAGCCCACCTACCACTGAGAAAGAAGTCCGAATGTTTTTGGGAGTGGTTGGATATTGTAGGCAGTGGATCAGTGGTTTCTCACTGATTGCAAAACCTCTACAGAGGTTGACACAAAAAGATGTGAAAGATCGGATTGTGTTGGATGATGAAAGTATGGAAGCTTTTACGAAACTGCGAAACAGTCTTTGTCGAGCACCTGCATTAGGAATGCCAGATTATGCAAAGGATTTTGCATTGTATTGTTGTGAACGAGATGGATGTGCACTTTCAGTGTTAACTCAAAAACATGGAATGGCATGACGTCCAGAAGCCTATTTTTCTGCTACTTTGGATTCAGTAGCTGCATCGTTGCCAGGATGTTTAAAAGCAGTAGCTGCTACTTGTGTGAGCTTGGAGCAGAGTGAAGCAATTGGGATGGGACATCCAGTCAAGGTGTATGTGCCACATTCAGTTGAGATTCTTTTAACCCGTATGAGGACGCAATACATGACCTCTAGTCGGCTGACTAAGTATGAAAGAGTGATCTTGGGTGCTGAAAATGTGACGGTGGTAAAGTGCACTACAGTGAATCCTGCAGCTCTGTTGCCGAATTCATATTGTGAGGAAGTGAGAGAGGAAGTGGATCATGATTGTCTGGATGTGACAGAGTTGTGCACGAAGCCCCGGCCTGATATTGAGGACACCCCCTTAGAAGAATCAGATTGTAAGGTGTTCGTTGATGGATCATGTTTAAAAAATGAAAAAGGAGAATTGTGTTCTGCCTATGCTGTTTGCACCATAACAGGAGTTTTAGAAGCATCCTGTCTAAAAGGGGTAAATTCGGCTCAAATTGCTGAATTGATAGCTCTGATTAGAGCATGCAAAATTGCCAAAAGTCTGAAGGTAACCATATTTACTGATAGTCAATATGGTTTCGGGTTGTCCATGATTTTGGGCAGCTATGGATGCAAAGGGGATTTCTGACTTCTACAGGGTCCCCCATTAGAAACAGCAAAACTGTAAAAGATTTATTGGATGCTTTAAAAATGCCAAAAAGAATTGCAGTGGTCAAATTTTCTGCGCATAAGTCAGGAGATGACTATGTGACGAGGGGCAACAGATACGCAGACCAAGTAGCGCATTTCTGTGCACGAAATTTAATTGCCCTAAACAGAGGAATTGAAAACGAAAATACCAATTGCCATCTTATGTTCTCTTCATCTTTTGAAACTTGGGATGAGGTTAGGCAGTTGCAGGAAGAGGCGAGTGATGAGGAAAAAGAAATCTGGATAAATTCATGTTGCAGAAAGAGAGGAGAGGACGAAGTGTGGGTCTATATAGATGAAAGACCAGTCATGCCAGACAGTTTACTATCTCATATGGCCAGGGTGTACCATGGAATTGCACATGTTGGAAGAGATGCAATGATCAGACTCTTCAAGCAGTCATAGTATAACCCAAAGTTTAGGGTCATTGCAGAGAGCCTTTGCCAGAAGTGTGTCATCTGTCAGCAGCAGAATCCAGGCAGAAAGACAGTTGTTAGTTGGGGCCGAATTGGGAAAGCAGGAGGTCCATTTACCCATCTTCAGTTGGACTTCATAGAGTTACCCCCTTGCAATGGGCTGAAATATGTGTTGGTTGTTGTCTGTTTGTTTTCTCGTTGGGTGGAAGCCTATCCGACAAGAAGGAATGACAGCCTAACTGTCGCAAAGCTGCTTCTAAGAGAACTGATACCTAGGTTTGGATTTCCAGTCACTTTAGAAACAGATAGAGGAACCCATTTTAATAATGAAATACTGCGGATGATTTGTGCAGCATTACAGATTGAACAGAAGCTGCATTGTGCCTATCGACCCGAAGCATCTGGAGTGGTTGAGCAGTTAAACGGCACAATAAAATCTAGGTTAGGAAAAGTGTGTGCATCAACAACACTGAAATGGCCTGATCCTTTACCCCTTCTATTAATGAGTCTTAGAAGCATTCCTGACAAAAAGACGGGTTTGAGTCCACATGAAGTCCTAATGGGAAGAGCAATGAGACAAGCATACATACCAGCGAACAAACTAATGAATATATCTGATGATCTAGTGCTTGATTATTGCAGAGGATTGGATGATCTGGTGCGTTCTGTGTCTCGCCAGGTTGGAGAAGATGCCACAACAACACAGCCAAATCAAGCTCATGATCTGAGTCCTGGTGAGTGGGTTCTCATCAAGAAACACGTGAGGAAATCGTGTTTAGAACCCAGGTGGAATGGTCCTTATTGCACTGCAACCAATATTGCGGAACCATTTGCACACTTTGATTCTTACCAATCTGGTCACCTCCGTGAAATCCAGTGTTCACACCGTACCGCTGCACCTGAGCATTCACATTATTTGGCATAGGAGCTTGTGGCACCTGTAACTGTGGAGTAACTAACTGCTGCTGCTGTTGGTTCACAACCACCTCATTCTGCATCTGTGGATTTAAATTTTGATTTACCCCATTATTCTTTTGAGCAGATCTACACTCGTTCTTCCAATGTCCAATCTTTCCGCATGCATGACAAGGAAATTTCTTCCTAGCCTCTTCTTTACTCATTTTACCTCTAACTCCGTTGGGTACCTGACCATTTTGATTCTGACCATTCATCTGATAACCTGTCTGAGAATTATTATTTACCTCTTGTTGCTCTGCTACCTTCACTTGTGCCCACATAATTTTCTCCTTCAATTTCTTATGTCTTGATTCAATGTCTTCACTACAATACTTCGCATACCTTAAAATTTCATCAATTGTTTTACTCTGCCAACAGATCAAATGTTGCTGAATCATATTACTAATCTCCGGTTTCAATCCAAACACAAAACGATACACAAAATGCCCAATATCTTTGTCTCCAATATTCTCAAGTCTGCTGTACTGTTTAAATACTTGTAAGAACCTTTCTTAGTAGGCATGCACTGACTCCTTTGGTTCTTGGGTCGTCCTGTCTATTTTAACCCAATCTGTTTCTTTAGGGGAAATTTTTCCTTTTAAGAAAGTGATTACCTGATAATACTTTTTCATCACCTCATCGGATGGTGCACCTGTTTTAGGATCTCTAGGATATTCTTCTTTTAGCCAATCGACAGTGATCTTACATTCTGTCCACAAATCTGCTGGAACAACAATCTCAAACAACCCATTGAAATTCTTTAACAAAACCTTCGAGACTTTTACAAACCTTTCTACCTGTTTGTACCACTCAACTGGTTTCTCTCTTAATCTGGGAAAATCATTCGTAAAGGACAATATATCCTGCCTTGACCATAGAACATGAACATATCTACCACCTGGAACTTCTGTCATCGGACACGCCCTTTTAACTTGTTCTGTTTCTTTTAACAAAAACATAGACGCTCCTTTACTAGCTGCTTCTTCCTTCTTTTTCACCCATCTATTTTTCCATCGATGTACATCTCCCCATTTCTTCAAAATATTCATCAACTCTTTTATCTGCAATCTTTTCCTGATGCATTCAAGCTCTCCAGATCTTTTTCAGTAAAGGCCAATCTGTATGATTTCTGCAATACCTTTGACTTATCTATCTCTATTCCATATCCACTAGCAGCCTCTGATATTTTCTCATGTAGATTTCTCGCTCTCAAGTAATGCTTTTACACAAAAACAATAGTTCATCATCTCGGTAAGTCCCTAATCTGTCTGGACTTATCGTACCAATAATCATCTCTTCCAAATCCACTTTCAATTGGCTCACATTTATACTCTGTGGTTGAGGTTTTTTATTTTCCATTCCTTGTATCCAATCATTCAATTCCTCTGGGAAAAGACCTGCTGAACTCCCTGTCGCTGAAATAACATTTGGCCCTATTCTCCTTGGATCTATTTGTACACTTCTTCTAGGGGTTTATATTATCATCTCACACACTGGAAGATCTAACAATGTAGTATTTGTGTCAGCCTGTCCATCCTCATTCACTACCATCATCACTTCATTTCTGACACTACTCCTAGGATCTGCTAACATATGTACTTTTGATACATTCTGTCTTTCTCCATACACTGGAACTACGGGACCAATTGTTACCGGTACCGTTAATGCTTCTGCATTCAGACTTAAGTGATTTATTTTCTGGTTCTGATCTACTTTTGCCTTATTTAGCATGTCAAATTCTTTTTCTCGCATTATCCTACCCATGTCCGCAATCTGTGGGAATAATGGATTTCCCATAAAGGGTGCATTCGGAGTCACCTCAACTGAATTTTCTTGATAGGGCGGAGGTCTTTTGGTCATAATATCCTCTAATAACTCATCATTCGAATCGTTTGCATCATCTCTTAAACTTGAAGATTCTACATTTTTCTTTTTCTCTTTACATTTGCCTCCTGTCTGATCGTCAGCAACTAAAACTGTGTACAAACCCTCGGTTACCACAGCTCTCCTCCATCGTTTCATTGTGTCCTCTCAAAAGGGTACCTAGTCATGAAATTTCTGTATCTCCTACCCCCTCGATATTTCTCTCTTTCCATTGCTTCTACTTCCCATTCCTCTAACGCTTCATACTGTGTAGGTCTGGGATTTGGCTCTAATGAATTCATTCGATTTCTCAAATTCTGTAAAATTCTCATATTAAACGAACCATGCGGTGGAAAGGCTATAACACCATCATCCTTTGTATATTCCACCCAGTTCTCTAACCATGAACACGTATGGTATCCTCTCTCTAACATCATATAAGAAGCAGGCGTTCCTGGAGGGGGAATACGTTTTCCCTCTCTAGTCACTATTGGTTTATCCTTCTTAAAGAAATTCTTTATTTTCTTTAACAACTTCATTTTTTCTGACTCTTTACGCAAATGTATCACAACAAACACACTAAGAATCCTTTCCGTAATTCTTCTTATTCTATTTGATGCTTCTCGTCCAATACCAGCGCGACTCACACTAACCTTTCAATCACAGCTCTCTACGTATCTGCTATCTCGACCAATGTCAGCGCGGCTCGCACCAACTAACCAATCACAGCTCGGTACACGCCTGCTGCCTGACCAATGCCAGCGCGGCTTTTTCTGACATCAGTATTACTCCTTCTACTGACCCTCCCTTTACAAAATAATACGGCAAGGTATTTCTAAGTACTTTTAATCAAAAATGCGATTACTAACAACACAAAACAATGCTACCTTGTCTGTTCCTCTAATAAAGAGATAGTCTTCACTTTTCCGAGATTTTTTCTTCTCTACGGGTAATAATAACGACCAGCGCTGTTTTACCCTTCAAACAAGCTCCGGGTAGACCTATTACTCCTCTAGGGATAAGGCCAAAGTTTCGCAAGAGAACTTTTTGGTGTGAAAAGAGGTCTTGGTACTCCCCTGGGGATAAGGCTAGAGTTTCGGAAGTGGACCCTTCGCTATTTCAGGCACTCTACTTACATACGAAATTGTCCCTAAATATAACACCAACAGCCCTCCGTAGCTTCGGTATTATAACAACAGACAAAGTACTTCTGCAGTGTGATTTCTTTATCCACACTCTTCTTCTGCCTACTTCAGGCTAAATTCCATCAGGTAGCTCCGTACCTGTACTTCTAGACATCATAGAACAGGACACTAACTTTTTCGTGTTAAAACATATAATCAATAATCAATAATCATTACCAAATTAATCAATAATTAAACCGTCCTCTGCTACCAGAAAACTGATCCAGCGCAAGGCCAATACCTAATCAGGGATCAATACTCAATACATCACAATATACTGGCCCATACACATTCACCCAAATCCCTGATGCGCTGGGGTTCAAGTTTAAATGACGTTTCAATTCGTTTTCCTTCACAAATTCATGGTTGACAATTCTGAGTTCATAACTAAACCTGCACATCAACTTTCTTTCCTCTTGGTCGATGGACCAATTAGTTGAAGAATTGATGGTAATGATAATACTGTCTAACTAACTATTTGTCAGCTAAATAATCACAGACTCTCGGTAAGATTATTAAAGCTTTATCTCATATTAAATGCTCAATGCATACGGTCACAAATGCAAACAATAAAATCCACAAAAGGAGAGTGAAACATCAGAAAAATGCAAATAGATTCATTCTCATCACAATAATCATAATGCACAATGAGGAGTGGATAGATTAAGAGACATCGGTTCAGCAAGATAATTACGAATCAAATATATCTAACGGAGGGGATAGATGAAGAGACAAAAGTTTCAGAAACAAAAATACATTTGCAAGTAAATTTTGCGAGAACGAGTCAGAATAATACAAACCCAAAGGATCTGTGGAACACCCCCCTGGCCAAGGTGATGGTGGGGGTCCCCTGAAATAGGATCAGGGAACAAAGATTTCAGGACCCAGGAACAAGATAGGGACAGGATCAGCTAGGCCTCTCTGCAAACCGACGAACAGCGACGCATCCACCCTTCTTCTCTTTCTCCCTGCAATTCTCCTAAACCACACCCCTAAAGGCACCCCAGTTATACCCTAAACCTTCAGGTCCGTCCCACATCAGTTGAAACATTTCACATAACTTGACAGTTGATTGGTGGATTTAGGAGGTGGTATGTCACACCACTGTGACTTCATTCAGACTTTGAACATATTCATTGCTCTACATCCATTCCCATAGCCTAATTCTAGACTTGTTCTCACGATTTTTAGCATATGATACATTTAAACATTTTATTCATAATATTCAGCAATGTCCGCGGAAAGAGCCTTTGGTCCCACGGTCGGTTACATCCTTTGGCAGGCACTCAATATTCTCCTTCAGTATATTGGCCTTGAACCTTTGAACTTCATCTGCTGTGCTCAGCGCTTCTGTCTGTACTGACAGGACAGATTCACTCTTTCCTCCAACCCCTCCTCTATTCAGCCAACTTAAGAAATATGGCGGTTTATTCGGCTCACTACGACAAATGGAATATAGACATTCATTAATTATACAGAAATGCATTTTTCACTGTTATGCCTCCCACCTTAGCATTATCCCTCGTTTATGTTTTTCCTAGCATGGCTTTAAGCAAAACAGCGTTATTTATTATTTTAAAGCAAAATGCAGCATGCAGTTTACAAATTTCACATGCGGCCTAGTCATGCATTATTTCTTGTTTGTTTCAAAGCATAATGTAAATACGGTTTTAATGGGTTTTTTTTTCCAGGCGTTAATTTTGTTTCCTTTAGAGGCGCACTGTAAAGTGTGGCCTAGTTCTTTCAGGCATTAACTCATATTAGTACATGTATGCACAAAGCAGTTTCCCACGTGTTTATGTAAAGTGCACGTTCATTTTCTATTACTACTTACTGTTAGTACGTATTATGGGGGTGTTAATTCGAGCAGGTTTCTTTTCGTGAAATCCTGCTCCATCAGAACCAACCCCACAATGTCACAAAACATAATTATCCAAATCATATTGTTGAAAATTGTTACATACTTTACATCCCAGAGGCATCATATTGAAAAAGTGGGTTGCCTATATACTTGCAACTTAATTAAGAAAATACCAAAATGTCCATGAACAAATAAAATAGGCGCAATTAAAGACTCAATCACAAAAAATGATCACATTACGCTGAAATATAAGCTTTTAAGATAGTCGCTCTGTAATCTCTCACTTCTATAATTAAACCAGATGAGACCTTATTAATTGGAAGATGAAAAAGAGTAACAACAAGGAAAAAATAACCCACTGTGATAATGTTCATACCACAAAAGTCTAAAACAGCCCACATTCTAAAATAGCAGCAAGTCTCAGAAGCCACGGTTCACAATTCCCAAAATGGTCTACCTAACACACCATGGACCAAACTGTCCTGTATCCTATCACATAAGAAAACACACATACTAAAAAAATATCATCTTCATGTCACATAATACGTAATTCAAGAAATAGTAAAATTCATACCCAATTCAACTGCTCTCAATTTACATATCCACCTCGCCTCAACTTGCCTTAGGCGAAGACTTCTGTCCCCATCTCTTGGATCAATTTTCACTAGATCTATACCAGGAAAAGTAAAGCGATCTCCTGTGACCTCTCTTGTGCACTTCTGTGTGACCGAGGGATAAGTAGCATCCTTATTAGACAAACCCTTTGTTACTCCTGTATATGAATTCTTAACTGTTCTGCAGTGCACCCTATGTCTATTTTTTCACAGACGCAACAAATAACATACACCACAAGGGTGCTTTGACAGTTGTTGAAATGTCATATTTGGAACGTTTTGGAGATGTGTGTTATAACTAAAGTTTTTTATTTTATCAATGCCCAAAGGGCACATGTGGAAAACCTTGGGTCTTTGTCAGCCATCCATCATTTGGTATCATCTGCGGTAGTGTATAGCTCAGACTGACCCATCCTCTAATAGTTCAACCATGCCAATATTTTACAGTTGTTTTGTCTGTTTCATTATTTTTTGGGAGAAATCAAAGTCAATACATTTACAAATTCATTTGAACTGTAGCTATACAATAAAAATCTTAAGGCCTAATTTATGAGTTTTTGCCGTGGGGTAGAGCCGTAGGCCTTCCTGCTGCGCTGCCCTATGGCAAAAGGAAAGGGCAGGAATGCACCGTATCTATCAGATACATCGCATTTCTGTTCTTTTCCCCTGCGCTGGCACACAATGGGCTGCCCTGAGCCAACGCAGGCACCTTTGTATCATGGTGCAAGGGTGCCTGCGTTGCAGGGAGGATTATTTTTGTGCTGGAAGGGAAACCTTCCTCCACAAAAACAATCACAAGAGGCTTTTTCCTCTTTCTATGTGTGCTGCAGAATGCAGCACACATAAAAAAAGGAAAAACGAGGAGAAATAAAGATATTTCTCCTCGCTGTGCCTCCCTTACGTCTCCCCTGGGGAGGCGTACGTTTTTGGCGCTGCCTCAGAGTTACGATTTCTCGTAAGTTTGGGGCAGTGCAAAAAGCGATGGATGTTGCTGGGAACGCCCCCAGCAACACCAATTGCATGCCCTTTTAATGCAGAAACTGCGTTAAAGGGAAACAATATTTACAAGGCAGCATTAAGCCAAAAAAGTGGCTTAGTGCTGCCTGGTAAATATGGCGCAGGCTCCTGCGCCACCGGAGCGTCACAAAAAGTGATGCACCAGCGGCGCAAGGGGCTTATGAATAAGCCCCGCAATTCTCAAATCATAATCATACAAATAAAATTGCCGAATCTCTCTCTCTACACTTCATATCCTTATTTAAAAATAGCATCAAATCCCTTAGGCCATTTATGGAAAACTACACTTTCCAACCTCTTTCTTAGAGAAGTGCTGAGTTCACATGATATTTATATAAAGTCCTCCCAAAATTCAGCATATTTCAATATTGGTCCAGACCTTAAAGCGTAAATCTTCTCACAATCTATTACTCTTATCATTTTAATTTTTCATTGTCCCACCAAATGCACATAAGACATTTGCCAGTTTGACAAAATTAATGATCAAGACACTAACGCTTTTATAAAATTTATTTTGCTGGTTTTAAGTGCAATTCCAGGCAAGAAGACTAGCAGAATAATATTAACAGGGGCTTTTCAAGGCAGGCGAATCCCAGTATGGGTTGACAATACTAAGAAATTCCATGGCAATAGCCTAGTAAATTTGACCATGCAAACATAACATTGGCCAAGTTGCATTCCATTGCTGAATATCTAAAGCAGTGAGGCGGCACTCTGGGAGAGATTCTATGAATAAAGGCAGGAGTCCAATATAATAACCATTTCATAAAAAACTGCATTCTATAGAGATTTGTTGCCTTTAACACTGACAAATTATAACAATTTATCCTATTCAGGGATTTCTTTGATTCCCACATATTTATGTCACTTCTCAGTCATTTTAGGAAACAAATGAGTCTTTTTACCTTAATTTAATATGGTTTTCAAGTAGCTTACTGATCTAATGGTAATGTTCTGGACCAGATTTTCAACTAGGTCTGAACTTGCCTTAATTGCTTATGGATTGTATTCTTTTAATAGCTCACACACTTGGTTAAATGACCAAATGATGGAGGCTTTTGAATACTTAGGGCCTAATTATGACATGGGTGGGTCCACGGTGCTTCTGACGGGCTCAAGGAGCCCATTGGTGTGCGTCAGAAGCCATCCATAATCCACAATGATGGCGAAGCCAGCCTCAGCTCCGCCGTCGGGATTATGATGGCACTTTCCGACAGCAGTTCCATGTCGGCCTTTCCAACTGGAACTGCTGTTGGAAAGTGTCTTTGTCCCCAAAGACACTTCCATCCCTCCATGGCCTCAGCTCTGGGGCCTAGGGGGCACCATAATATCCCTGCACCATGTGGCAGGTACCGCATGGTGCCTGCCACATGGTGCAGGGATGTTTCAAAGCCTCCATTTGTCAATGGAAGTTTGTGCTGCGGGCCTTTTCCACCCTCCGCACACGCTTCTTCAGTTTCACATACTCCTCTGATCAGTGCTCTGACCACCCTTCTTTCTCTGATTATTTCTCGGATGTCTCCTGAAAGGAACAAGATGAACTTCTATCAGTATCCTGATACCTGTCCAGGGGTTTTAAAATTATCACAGTTACACAGATTAAAGCGTTTTTCAGTGGCTTCCTGGGGAGGAAATCCACCCCGCGACTTAGTCTTTTCTTTATGTTTCTTATTTTCCCACTTCTTGAAAGATTTGGGTGCTTGCTTTGAGTTATCCTTTTCAGAATTATTCTTAATTTGAGGTTTACATGGTCTGGCTCCCAAATTATCTCTACCCACTGTTGCATATTTTTCTTCGATAATTTTGGGTAATTTACGCTCCTGTTGCCCTGGAGCCAAATTAGTGAGCCACTGGCGTATAGCCAATGCTGCTGCTTTCCGTTTAATGTTATTCAACATAATGGCGGACACTGCGGCAAAGTTGCCCATCAGTTTCATCACCAAATCCAGGGCAGGGGCTGCCATTTAATCATTTTGAATCTGTTTGAGCACATCGTGCAAAACAGTTAATGAAGGTGTACCATGACTTCTGGTATACACTGCAGCAAAGACTCTACCCCATATGGTGCAGTCCTCCACCGGGGGAGCCATCCCCATTAGCAAGCATATTGTTAGACTTCTGTGTTTTTCCTGGGGTCCTGTATGGGGAAAAACTGCTAAAAGCTGATTTGTTTTTTGTGCAATCCAGAACAGAATTTCCTCCTGCCTGGTGGAAATGTTACCCATAACATCATTGATATAGTCTGTGGACTAATGCCTGATGCAGCCAATTGTGGTTGTACAGCTTGAGCAGTCCTCACAGGATTTATTGTCATTGTTCACATGACAAACTGTGTTAAACATCTATATGTTTAGACCAAATCTGTGTATAATGTACGCAGTTCTGGAGCTCCCAGATTATCTCAATATGGATATGGTGTGTAACCGGCTAAGACTGGTTATGTTGTTCCCTCATTGCTAAGGGGACCTAGTCTAACATTGTTATATGTATGTGATAGGGTGCCTTGAAATCAATTTTTATGCTCTCGGTGAGTTAATGGTACTTCTAGAGATTCATAAGCTCTGTAGTTGTTAGGTACACTATCTTCAGTGTATGTGTGAAACAGTCTTGTAGTTGTATTAACTTCTGGGAATGTAACTCATGAATAGAATGCCTCCATCCTGAATGCTTCGGGAGCCACCACCACAAAGGTAACGTCTCCACCTGTCTGGGGCAGACCACATTACAACTACATTTGTGTAACCAGATGCCCAGTATGCTGATAAACGTGACGTCTGTTTCAGACGCTTGGATATCTAGAATGAGAGAGGGTACCTCTATGGGGAGAGCCTTTAAAAGGTCCAAGCTTGAACAACCTGCAGCCAATACATAGGGTTTAACCTACTCAGCTGAGGAGAATTTTTCGCTAACAACAAGGACGTCTACTGTTAATAGGTGAGTATGGATTTTTGGGTATAGAAAAGAAAACTTACTCAGGCGATCCATTAAATAAGAGCCCAAACTATAACATTGGGCACCATGTTGTACAGCTAGTGCCTCTTTCGGTGAAACTGTGCATTTGTTGAATAACATAAACGTCAGGATTGTGCCAGACTGAATCCATGCACACCCTCAGGATATGTTGGCCTATAGTCAATCTAGCTCACAGTGCACCATCTGCACACCTAGCCTTACAGGGTAACAAATCTGTGTGCAACCTCAGAACATGACAACCCTTATCCCGCAAGGAAATCGTGGTAACAGATCTCGAACCCTTTTGTTTGGACTCTCATGCATACCCAAAGAAATACAAAATAAATACTCAGTAAGGCGTTTCAATATTTATTGAAGCATTATTATTCTTGTATAAAATACATGTGCTGTGATAATTAGTCAAATGAAACAGATTAGCATAAATAGCATTACAGCGACAGTGACAAAGATGATTATTTCCACCATTGTGATAAGACAGAGAATATATGCGGGCATATAAGTACTGGTATAGTGTACTCCTACCTAGCGCTCTCTAACCTAGTTTGGCCTAGGGTGGGCGATCTGCCAAATCCCTGCCAGGGTGGACTAACTCCCCGTTACCTGTGAGTTAGTGTCATCAGGCTGTCCATCTTGGTGTAAAGCTGGACATCTCTTGTGTCCAAAAACAGGAATCAGCTAAGCTATAATTCCGGCATGAAGTGACCTAGCAGTGTCAGCTGAGTTCTGCTCTACCTAAACATGGAAGTGATTGTGTATTTATAATAATTCCCATATGGCCAAGTCTCAACCCCTGTCAGGCCACAATTGTTTATTCTAGTTGGATGGCATTGTTACCTTATAGACAATAGCAAGGATGACATTTTGCACTGTGAACTTTATCCCTTGAATCAAATGTTCAAAGTGTTATGATAATGTACCCACGAAGTAGAAATGTAAGCAATGCAGATTCAGAGAATGTTGTCCTGCATTGATACGCACGCAAATGAATGTCAAAAGTCACTGCGTGTAAAAGAGATTCCATTGGATAAAGATTGAATCATGCCGGCAACTTCTTCCAGTTTTGCCATTTTCAATAGAATTTTCCTGGCATGTTGGCCTAAGAGTGGTATCAGAAACTTTTCCAAAAAGAATTGTAATCTAAAATGATCAGTGGATTTCTGTTGGTTATATAGAGGGCTAAAATACTGAAGAACTCTATTTTGAATACTTTTACTATCCGTGACCCTGGTATCAATTTCTGGATCTACAAGTGATTTAATTGTTTTAACTACTTTTTCCCATGCCTGCCAGGCAAAAAGTGGCCGAAGTATTTTCTCTTGTCATAGACCGGCTGCATATAGGCTCTATTACTTTGAATAACTGGTTTGTAATAATAATCTCGCATTGGTTTATTAGCTTGCTCCTGCTGCTAGCGATTCAGGCTATTTTTAGAATGTATATACGTCTTCTGGGCTTGTTTTCATTAGTCTTCTAGTTGCTTTCTCTCCTGTTTTATACTTCTCCTCTTTTATATATCTTTAGATATGATAATGGCTCTCAAAGTTGCCTTGAACGCATCCCATACTATATGTAGCTTTGCTGAATGCATATTTAGTGAAAAGTACTGGATAATTTCTTTCACGATTACATTAACCCAGGACTCTTCCTCTAAGTATGATCTATTCAAAGCCCATCTGGGGGAAAGAAGTTAGTATGCAATATGCACTTCTAGCATGGAATGATCCAAAAACCCATTTGGATGATGCATATATTTTTTGAGGAGGTTTGCTGAGCCTAAGAAAAATCCAGTCTTGTGGCAGACTTAAATTTGTCCGAGAGGAAAGAGTATTCACAATTGTTCGAAAAAAAATGTCTCCAAGGATCCACTAAATTTAAACTCTGCTTCTATTGTGCCAGAATTGTTGCAGTTTCATACTTATTTTATCTGTGGGTTGTCACCAAAGAGTCAAAACATTGGATCCTGGAGAAAATTAAAAGCACCTCCTAAAATCACTAATCAAGAAAATAACAAAAAAGTCTAAAAAAGCTCAACCAACGGCACCGGGTGATTTTCTATTGGAGCATAAATTATAGTGAATGTAAAACCTCCATCTATAAGTTCTTATTGATGAAGATAGCCAACACTCTGTGTGCTGCCTGTGAACAAAACACTGTTTCAGACCCAGACTAAAAGGAAAACATAGAAAACCTTCCAGCGTTTGATTTCTTCATATGGGTTTCTTGTATGAAAATTATATTTGGGATATGCCCCAGTATCCACTTTTTTACCCTTCGGCTTTTATACTTAATAATCAACCATTTGTGTTAAATTAAAAAAATCTTCAAGTCCTCTTTCCCTACTAACATTTAAAAATATCTGAGTCAGGTAACATTACTGCCGTCCCTGTTTATCTGAGCATATTGGCCACCCATCTACCCATATATCACCAAATGCATTAATACACACCTACCCGGCTTTTTTTTCTAGCTTCCTACTCTCATTTTGAATATCCTTCTGAGATGGTGCAATTGTGCATTAGAATTATCAGTCTTAAAAAAACAATATACAACTACGGCATACAGTGCCCTGAAGCTAAGTGCAGCATACAAAAAGTGCGTAAGTGCATACATGCCTGAATAATGAAGATCTTATCCATCTTCTCCAGAAAAGCAAGAAAACCAATATAGTTCAATTTCTGCTGATTATTCTTTGAGCTGCATATTTCTCTGTAGATAAAGATTTTTCAATTTTTTACCACTGCAATTATGCCACCACCACAAACACACAACCCTCCCTATCCCACCCAATCCTTCTGCCTTCCCAACTCTCCCTGTCCCACCCACTCCGTCGTCACCCTCCCTGCCTTCCCCTGTGGAGGGTGCCTGCCTTCTCTTACAGGGGGTAGGAGCGCTGCCTCTAGCATCGGGTGCCATGGAACTGCACCCAGGGCTTCTCCCTGGGGAAAAGGTGGGGCTGCCTCACTATCATAGCAAACAATACTATTTCACCAGTGTGTATACCATCAACTGTAAATGTTCAACATCATCAGAAAGCCTTCTCATGAGGCGCAAGAAGGCGCCTGAGTACCGTAACGCTCCGGTCACCCCTCCTTCCATGCCTCGTTACCTCGGAGCTCGACTACTCGGACTGAGCTATGCGTCTTGGCTTTGGCGTCTTGACCCCTCCATCGCAAAGTGGACATTGCTGCAGCTCAAGCCCACAGAACTGACCTGCCAGGTCGCCGCAGACGCTGTGTGGTTACTGGTGCTGCTTGCCCGTGTTGGGCTCAGGCTGCCGCGGACTTTAATAGCACTCTCCCCCAAGGTCATGACGGGCCGTGGACCGAAGAACGCGAAGATACAAGCTGCAGTCCCGCTGATCTCTTGCGCTGCAGCCACTGGAACGATTTCTATGGCACTGCCTGAATCTTCCAAGGAAGTCAAACTCCGAGAGGCTCCCGGTAAGGGGAAATGGGAGAACGGGGCAAAGAAAATCAGACGACACACGGCACAGTGCATCCAGAAGGTGGGTGTTTGTAGCCTTCTATTGTCAGTTTGTTTGCACCCTCTCAGGCTCTGGGTCCTAAAGGAGGAGTCCAAGTGGATGCGGCTTCTAGTGAGGTCGAGTCCCAGGCAGAGTTAGGCAACAAATGTACCAGCGACGTCTATAAGGAAGACTCAGAATCACTACCACCCCAAGTACAGGAAGGCTCATTGATGCAAGGGTTTTCCAGTGTTGTATAGGATGGCTCTACATTTTTTACTGAATCTACACCAGGCAACCATTTACCCCTGGACTCTAATCAGGGAGCAGACAAAAAAGTGAATATGTGTGCTAAAAATCCCGTTACCCCTGACGCTAGTACCAGGTGTATCCCAGAGGAATGCCAGAAAGTAGTGCCTCTTTCTCCCAAAATGCTGGGGGAGAAATTGTTGCCTGAATGCTCGGTTGCAGGTGGAAGTGGGGGTGGTGGGTTGGGTGCCCGGGGGAAGGAGGGACCTCATATAGAGAAAGGTTTTTGATAAGGGGGAAGAGTTTTTGTTTTTTCTTGTAAATGACAGGCTTAGAGGCTTGCATAAAAGAGACAGGAGTGGTATGGAGAAGTGGGAAACTAGGCCACTCTGATGTTGGGAATGGGGAAATTATGGATAGCTACCCTCAATATCTGTGGGCTAAATGATGCTAAATGATGCTAGGATGAGGCAAAGAGTCTCTCAAGGGTTACAATTGTTATATGCAGACATTTGTCTACAAGAAACCCATATAGTCAGTCAAAGTCAAGTTATATAGAGGAGGCACGGAAGGATGAGTTAAGAAATTTGGGCTTGCAATTCTAGCCTACCATAATGCGATACAATTCAAACAAACACGGGTGGACCCGCTTGGGAGATGGATTATTGCGGAATGTTGGCCCTCACCCTGTACCCCCTTTACTTTATGTTCAGTGTATGGAAGTATAATTGATGAATCCGGGGTATTTGACTGGTTGTCCAATGAGCTTACGGATGGTCCTTACCAATTATAATGTGTGGGTATTTGAATATTTATTTACCTGGAAATTGGGTCAAGGAAGGAAACCAGAGATACAAAGGGAGAAAGCCGAAAGTATTTCAATCTTTAAGGAATTTATGTCAGGACCCTGAGCTTATGGATGTATGGTCTAGTTTAAAACCAATGAAACATGGGTTTAATTATTATTTTGCCCCACAGCAGTCTCATGCCTGACTGGACTATTTTCTTGCATCTTCTTCCCTACTACAGGATGGTTGGATTGAGTGTTACCCCCAGCTTTATCCGATCATAACCCTGTAATATTTGAGATTCAGGGGGAGGGGTTTACAAAAAGGTTTCTCCTTGGAGCTTCGAAAGGGTGCTGTTGAACAATGATGAATATTGTGAACATATGAAGGAGTGGATCCCTGAGTTTTTGAGAAGGAAAAAATAAAATAAAATAAAATAAATAAATAAACGTTGGTAGTGCATCAACAGCAGTTGTGTGGAATACCCAGAAGGCTTGTATCCGGGGGGAAACATGCAGTTTTCTCTGAAGCAGGGAAAAGATGAAAAACGCATTTTGCAGGGCCATCAGAATAACGAGGCCCGGGCAGAAGAGAAGTTAGTAGCAGCTGTGCTGCAGGGGACTGAGGTGGAGGAGCCCAAATGGAGGTGGTGACGGCCAAGGAAGTGGTAGGGGAAACATTTGCCAACAAATCAGCAGTTAAAACTAGCCGCATACAGAGAAAAAGCCTATAAATGCAGTCAAAAATAGGACATTATCTAGCAATGAGAACTAGACAGGAAATCATATATGATGAAATATGTGTGATCAGGGACCAAGCATATGGATTGGTATCTGATCCAACTAAGATAAGGGCTTTCTTTCAGAATTACTTTCAAGTATTATACTCCGAGGGCCCAGAGAGGGAGGCCTGTTTGATACAGTAGTTTAGCTCTAAATATCTAGATTCTACCCTGCTGAACCAACTAACTAGGGATGAACAAGAGTTACTAGAGAGGCTCCTGTCCTGGGAAGAGCTCCTTCTAGCTATGTCTAGCTTACCTTAAGGGAAGGCTGCTGGTACAGATTCTATACCCAGAGAATTTTATAAAATATTTTCGGGTCAACTTAAGCATTTTATTCCAATTCTTTTCGAGCAAATATTCAAAGGCGTAGTTCCTCCTAGCTCGTGGTCTTTGGCTAAAATTATTGCTTTCCCTAAGAAGAACAAACCTATTCAAGAGCTTGGTTCTTATTGGCCGATCATGTTAATCAAAGGGGATTTAAAAATGTACTCAAAACTTTTAGCTACACGCTTGTCACAAGTGATTCACAAGATAGTTTCCAAATGGAAGCAAAGATTTATTCTCGGTAGAGGCACAACAGACCACATTAGAAGGGTCATTTCTCTTTTTGATGGTGCACAAGTGATGGGAGACCCTGTGACCGTGATCCTGCTTGATGCTGAAAAAGAATTTGATAGGGTCTCCTGGCACTATCTCTGGACTATCATGCAGAGAGTGGGGATAGAGTTAGGCTACACCTGGGCAGTAAAAGCACTTTATGTTGAACCTGCTGCTAGCGTATTCATAAATGGGGAAATGACCAAAAATGTTAAATCTTGAGGGGGGCAAGACAAGGCTGTGCCTGCTCCCCATTGATATTTGCGATGTATATTGATCCCCTTATAAGGAGCCTGGAAAGTAACAAAACTATTCTTCTGGTTCACATGCAAAGTTACGATACTAAAATCTTGGCTTATGCCGACAACATTACTCTGGTCACCCCAAATTCGGATTTGTCTATTAACGCAGTTGAAGAAGAGGCTCGAAAGTGTGGGAATATCTCGGGGTACTCCCTAAATAAAGATAAGACACAAATCATTAGCAACGAGAGGATACCCTTGGTGGACTATAGAGTTGTGAAAAGTGCGGTGTACTTGGGTGTTACCTCAACTGCTAACACGGACAAAATTATTAAAGAAAATGTAGCCCCTCTGGCTAATGAGATTAAAAAATCACTTGGTATTCTAAACAATTTACATCTATCCCTGGTGGGTAGATGTAATGTAGTTAAGATTATATTTTTCACTAAAATGTTGTACCTATTTCGAGCCATACCACTAGAATTTTCTAATCAGTGGTTGAAGAAATTTGATGGCCTTTTTTCTCAATTTATATGGGCATACTCGAGACCCAGAAGATCCATACATTTTGTCACTTCCAAAAGATCTGGGGGTTGGGCTTTTCCTAATCTTAAATTATATTACTGGACTACCACCCTACAGCACTGCGCCGCTCTTTTGCAGGAATGACCTAGTGGACATGTGCCGGATCCTCCCTCTCCCTTCGATTTGATAATTGGTACAGAAGTCTGGGGCTGCCTATGGCTACAGCTAGAACTCAGGCATTATAAAAGGGTACATTTTAAGACCCTTCTATGTGCCTTTAATGTTTGGACATCAGTTTGTAGACTGTTGGGTATAGGCAGACTGAACTTTTTTACGCCCCTTTGGGGTAATATGAACTTACCAGAGATCTTTGGAGACTTTCATATGACCACATGGATTAATACTGGAATTAATACATTTGGGGCTTTTTATTCATCAACTAGCCTTATCTCATTTAATGACCTCAGATTAGAGTTTGATCTTAATCATAAGGAATTCTTTTAGTACTTCCAAATTAGGAATTTTCTTACAATGCAAAGGGGGCGGGCCAGCAGGTTTTATAAAAATTGAACTTATAGAGAAATTGACAGATCATAAACATGCCCAAATCGGTGCAATATACAATCTTCTGAATAATTTAACAAAAGACGATCTAGAAAAATATTCTGCAAAGTGGCAAGTGAAATTAGGCATATCGGACTCGGTATTTCACCAAGCCTTCTCATCGGCACAATCCGCGATAATGTCTGCAAATTTACAAGCCCAGTTTTATAAGACCTGCTTTTTTTATATTATACTCTATACAGGATTGCTAAATGGGGGGAAGGTAAAGGAACTCGCGGTCCACGAAATGCTTTGTGTCGGGCAGACATGGTCCATGTCTTCGCTACTTGCGGCTTTGTCTCTCCCGTGATTGATGAAATTAACAATTTTCTCAAAGATAAAATGTCCCTGAATGTAACTTTAACTCCCTCTTTGATATTACTGGGAGTATATGAAAGTGTGGGATAAGATGAGGGAGGGGCTTTGCTTTGTATCTCTGTGGCTATTTTTAGGTTATGTATCGCCTCAGTCTGGCTCGATGCTAATCCTCCCTCTTTTCAGCAATGGCTGTCCCGGCTTTTATCAGCGTACAACCTGGAAAAGGCGGTTTACGCAAGAAAGGGTCTTCGAGCTAGGAAAAAGGGACAGAGAATCTGGGACTGTTTGACTATGTGGGTTAATCAATTGGCCAAGTAAAGAATATTAGGGGTGTTCCTCGTCCGTACTCGGCTGTAAATGCACTTGTCACTTTAAGGGGTGGGTGTGTCAACCCTCTGGTATGATCTATTTGTTATTAGAATTAATTATTGCGATACTTAATGCCACCTGTCATTTTAAGATATATGTGGGGCCCATTATATGATGAATTATTGGAACACCATAATGAATTGATGTAATTATGGTAACTATTCTATTTGAAAGGCAAATATTTTGTTATGAGTATAGTTATATTTGGCTGAATTTCTTCTGTAAATTATTGTGTGGGGTTGGGGGGTTGGCCAGGGTTTTTTTTTTCTTTATTTATTTTCTGTGTAGTAAAAAATGCCAATAAAAATATTTTTTTTAAAAAAGAAAACCTTTTCATGATTTATTACGCACTGAGAAAATGGGAAACAGTGTGTCAGGTTATCTGCTTGTCTACTGTTCTGGCACACTGTTCTCAGTCACCATCAGAGTTATGTATTGACTTCAAAAACACTTGAGCTTGCTAAGCAGAGGTGCAAACAACACTTTCAGCTTAGACTGCTCCACTAACGAAGCCTGTTCAACAGAAGCTTTAAAAAGGGTCCAGCAGATTCTGACAGTCTCTGCATCTCTTTGCCACAGCCACAGTCATGTCTGGGAAGACCTGAAAAGAAAATTCTTCTGAAGAACCAAATAATTTCTGCTGTCTTGCTCTCTACAAAATCCAATCTTTTATCCGGTAATCTGAGAAATTCATCAAAATTGTTCAGGAATATTTCGATTAGGCATTTTGAATTTGCCAAAGGACTTGGTGTGCTCTCATGATTGTAATATCTGCCGAAAAGTTGAGCAGAATATACTTTTAAACCAATTTTTCAATTAATGGAATCCTTCCACCTGAGCCTTCGGCATTTTCTGGAACTCCAATGAACCTTAAGTTGAAACAGCATGAATGTTTCTAGATCTCATCCTGTTTTTTCTTTAAGGCATTAATTTCTTTTTGAAATGTGTTGAACTTTTCTGTAGCTGTCCTTTATGACCTTCAAGATCCAAAACTCCTTGGTCAACCTCCTCGAGCCTGTCGGTAATGAGGGAAAGTTTTTTCTTGATAACTGATAGCTGATTTTGCAGACTTAACAGTTTCAGTTCTTGTCAGGTCTTAAATTCTCTGATCTCTTGGATTGTCTCCAATAATTGCATTAGAGACTGGGGAGTAGTGGAGGAGTCTTTAAGAGGTTCCACTGACACTACACGATTCTGGAGAGTGGTGAAATCTTACATCACCCCATTAGACATTGGGCTAGTCGAGGCCTCCTGATTAGGCTAAATCCTGCATTCTGTGATAATGGCGAGTTACACACTGGGTTGGAGCCTGCAGGTGAAGTCATAATGCTGATGGAAGGGGCATAAGCCCCTCCCAAATCCTTACTTGCATCCTTGTTTGTGACTTCCTTGCCTTGAGGTTTCAGGAAAAGCATCAGATTTTTTTACTGACACCCCCACTGGCATATTTTGTACCCTGTGGCCCAATGTTCGAATAGGGACCTTGTTACCTGCCTCATGTCCCAACTCTGTTCTCCTTAGAGCCTGCTAAGAATCATCCAGTACTGTGGGTGTTGAGCCACTGCTTTGGACTAAAGTAGGATCTGTAGTAAAACTAACTGTATAATGCATGAGAAAATCCTTAGATTTTTTGGGGAGGCCATGGGCGTAGATATACCACTCAAGCAGACTTCAACACAACCTTGCAGACCAGATAGTTTTTTGGAATCCGTATTTGCACAATACTAATTAATTTTGGAGGGGTGTTTCGATGGATAGTATATGATTTCATTGCACTCAATACACAGGTGCCAAAGCGTACACTGAGTTGGCTGCCAGCAAACAATTTGATAGGAAAAATAAGAGACAAAATATGATGCACCTCTTTCCAGTTAGTTCATCCTCCAGACACCAACAAAAACTTCTGGCAAAATTAAGCAAACATAGATAGCGAATGCTTTAGATTAAGAGCTGCTCCATCTGTCAGTTTTGCTCCAACACTCAGCGGCTCATCATGGCGTCGATAGCAGAGACGATGTGTCAGAGTATTTCCCCCTCTGTGTACCTATGATAGAGAGGAGCCCCACCCTCTAGGTTGAGCAGTGAACGTCTAGCGCAGGCGCCGCCATCATTTATGTTAAAGTTGGTTTATCTGTAATCATCAATGAGAGTCCTGGTCCCCCTTCAAGAAATCTCAATGTCTCTTAAGGATTTTATAAATTTCCTGATTGTTATTACTAAAATTGGTACCAAAAGATAGTCTGTTCTCATCCCTCCTCCTGTCTTTTGGCTTCAGTGTGTCCAATCAATTAATTGATCTGATTCTTTTGTTAACATCTTGTACAATATGACTATCATACCCTTTTGCTCTTAATCTGGCCATAGTCTGCTGTAAATGTTGATTAAATTTGGCATCCTCACTACAATTATGGCTTATCTGTATCATTTCTTCAAAGGGGGCGGCTTTCTTAGTACTGGCACTGTCATATTGTAGAATGCTTGCTATTTACCACTGTTTTCTTACAGAAGAAATTACAGTGTAATTTATTGCTTACAGCATAGAACTCGACATCTAAGAATTTAATCATATACTTTGCAAGATTATGGGTGAGTTTGACATTATATACATTTTGAAGCTACAGTTTAAGTTGTTCTTCTGATTCTGTCCATATGATTATGATATCATCAATGCCCCTCCCCCAGTAGTGCACATATTGTATCCATTCTTCAGCCTCCTTGATCCAGGCATTCCCTCTCTCATACCACTCCATAAAGAGGCTTGCATAGGAGGGGGCAAACATGGAACCCATAGCAGTGCCCTGTAGCTGTTGAAACCAGTCATTATTGTACATGAAAAAGTTATAAGAGAAAATCAAATCAGCCATCTCTAACAGCAATACGTTATGCTCTGTGTAATTAGCCTTATGTGATAACACAAAATAGTCTACAGCAGCTAGGCCTTGATCTTTTTTAATGCAAGTGTAGAGAGACTCTACATCCAGGGTCACAAACCACAGTGAATTCTGATCCCAAATTATATGTCAGTATTGTTGCTGATAAATTATGGCAATTTATTAACAAGGAGTTTTAAGAAAGTGCCCGCGTACAGTGACAAATGTTCAGTGAATGAACTTATTCCTGAGATAATCGGGCATCCTGTTTGGAAGGGAGCATCCTTATGAATCTTCGGAAGTAAGTATATACATGGAACCTGGGAATGCCAATTCTCAAAAAACTATACTCTGCATCAGATATCAGCCCATTCTCCCTTCAGTGTGCTAATTTTAGTGAATTATCCTTTTGACCTTGGGACAGGAATTAACAAAATGGATCATTGTGCTGTCTGTACACCTCCTGTTCATATTCAAAATGATTAATGACTACAACATTTCCTGCTATCTCATAATGTGTGGAATCTCCGCCATGAGTGCAGAGTCTCTGTAGTCATAACATTACTATTAGTAAAATTAAACTCATAGTTTGTGAACAGCAAAAAAATAGTAAACTTACACAAAAGTGTAAGTTTACCTTTGTGAATCAGGCCTCATATACTTTGGCCTGCTACAAATATTTAGGACATTGATAGAGTGCCTGGAAAACACTGTATATCTCTATTACAATACTCATCCACTCATCAGAGAAACTGGAATTACTCCATGACACTATAGGGGTGAAAAGCGCTGTTTAGAATTGGCGCTGATGGTCACTGCGCTATCCAGTGCTAAAATACATATCCTAAGATATTGGCGTATAAGAATCAAACCCACCACAGAAAAATGGACAACAGTATTATTAAATTTTGTTACTCATTAGTGTATCATATTAAGGGCTTGATTTAGATCTCAGAGAACGGGTCACTCCATCACAACAGTGACGGATATCCTGTTCGCCAAAATATAAATCCCAGTATATCCTGTGTGATTTATATTTCAACGGACAGGAGGGATATCCATCACCATTGTGACGGAGTAACCCATTTGCCAAGATCTGAATCAGGCCTGTAGACTGAAAACTCAAACAATAAAATTTGATCATATTTGGGCTCAGTTTCTCAGCTGTTGCAAGTCTGAGACATAGAGGTGAAATTCCTGCCATATGACGGTAATTGTGTCACCATACATTCTTCTGGTACTAAGCTACTAGCCTGACTCAAAACTAAATCTACTACACATGTTCCAAGGGAAGTCGTAAACCTTTTGCCTGTACGCCATACTGTGGTACTCTTAATAGTGGTGAAGACACATATCCTTCCTTCCTCATTCCTGCTCAAACTCGATACCCCTGAACCCTCCTTCCTCCAAACTTTCCAATATTTGTTACATTCATTCTGCAATTAGGTGTCGCATATGTTATGCGACCAGAAACATCTGCACATTTTTCAAGTTGATGCTTATTTTTTTCTTCTTTTCTTGGTATTACACACTTATAATCATAAGAGTATTTACAGCCAAAGTATTTTCTATCTGTGGAATAGATGATAGCTGTTAAAGTTAGATTTATAAAATGTATCCTTTCGGAATAGGATTGCTATGGAGAAGAGATGCATGTGACCTTTACTATTTTATAATTGTGTGGACATATGTAAGAAACTCCAGATAATAACAAAAAATAAAACAAAATGTGCTCACATTGTATTTGAGTCCAAAGCTGAATGGGCCAGTAGGTGAATAGTTTCACAATATCTCAAAACTCAAACTGACATCATCAAACTAAGGAATATTTTGTAATGTCCATTGTTGACGGTCGTTAAAAATGCGGTACTGATCAAAGACAAGTGTCTTCTTTTCTTTACACCGACTAGCCTTTTAGCATAATTGTGAGTGGTTTACATTATCCCTGGCAAGGCAAGTTGAGTTATTTGTCTTGTTCGGCAGGACTATGCCAGCTAGCAGGCACTTGCAACCTTTGGGACATTAATAATGAGAAATGTATAATATACTCTTCATAAAATATAACTTAATATGACCCTGATGAGAACAAATAGACTTGCTAATGCAAAAGCAGCACCGAGGGGACATCTTCCTAAAGTGGTCCAGAGAGTTAGAATGCTACACCACGATCATTCTTAAGCTATACATGCTCCACTTCACTTCTATTACTGCTCTAATTGAAAACCAAAATGTCATCCTCAGTGGTTTTGATAAGGTAACTGATCCCCTCAACACATTAGTATGGCAACAACATGGGTCCTGGTATGATTTATGGCCATGATTGGATATGTGCTGCATGCCAAAAGAGTATTTATCAATATTTTTTTTAATTCCAATATGACATTCCATCATCCAAAGAACTTTTCAATCCAATCTATGTTTTTGTTCTCTTTAGGTACAGAATGTGAGGACTCTCAAATGTCTTTCTGTGATCAATACCTTTGAGAATTTGTCAGTGATGTCTACACCCAAGCAAGCAAGAAATATCAGGCTGACCTCCAGTTCAGGTGGAAAGACATAATACAGGCTGTGCTTGTCTACTGCACCTTCTGCCGTTCACGCTGTCACATGCACGTGCTATGCCACTCACAACCTCTGTGAGCACAACACACTATAATGTGTACCTTTGTGTTTGTTGATGCCCATTATTCTGTAACCAGAGAACCCATATTTAGGGACTCATTACAATGGCAGACGGACTTCAGTCCGTCCACCATTGTGTCGGGGATGGAGACTGCCCGCCAATGAGGCGGCGGTCCCACACATGGAATTAAGATGCGACCGCCACCATGGCGATCGCATCTGCAAAATTTAACATTGCGGCGGGTCCTGCTAGCTGCAGCACCCGCAGCAATGTTAAAAATGCACCTTTGTGCATTTCCCTGCACTACGTGGCAGGCACCATGCAGTGCCTGCCACATGGTGCAGGGAAATGTAGGGGGGCACCATAGGTGCCCCATGGTGCCCCCGAAGTGCAGTAACAAACTGACCATGCACAGGGGGGGGCCCGCAATGGGCCCCCAAAGTCAATCCCCGCCAGCCTTTTCATGGCGGAGGAACCACCATGGAAAGGCTGGCAGGGATCTAGCATCCTAATCTGGCGGGCGGTGCCTGCTAGGCACCGCCACCATTCTGAGGATGGGGCGGTCTGACAGGCAATCATAATGATTGCCTCTGTCGGACCCATGGTGGCCGGGCTGTCCACCCGCCAGCACACCGCCCACCATCACAATCTAGCGGGCGGTAATTGGCCTTACGATGGCGGTGAACCCGCCACCGACAGCCTGTCGGTGTCGGGTTCAACGCCATCATAATCAGGCCCTTAGTTCAGCACCGACTTCCAGGAGCTAATATTTCTTGCACTTGTAATCCTCTTAAAGTGTGCAGCCTTATGTTTGTCTTTCTGTGTTCAATACCTTTAAGAATTTGTCAGAGATTCTGTTGCAAAATGTCCCTCTCTGAAGGGCCACCCCAAACCTTTTGCCTTCCTCCTCTTCTTTTTGCTGAATGAATTCTTTTTGTTGGCATTAGGACTCTGAGCACTTTACCACTGCTGGCCATCATTAAAGTGCATGTGCTCTCTCCTCTAAACATTGTGTAATTAGTTTACACCTGAATAGGCAGTGCCCTGTTTCCACACAAAGGGCTGATTACCCCTCTACTGATAGTCTAGAGCTAGAGCTGGGAGGAAAGGGCTTCCGTGCAGTTCAAAGACCCATCTTTGAAGTCACCCCCCACTTCAAAGGCACAACTGGGAATAAGTACTGGGACTCTGATCCCACGAAATCAGACACTTCCGGACCCACAACTTGACTCTGTCAGAAGAACCCCTGTGCTGCATCAAGGACTAACACTCTGCTGGACTGCTGACCGGAAGGCTTGCTTTTCTGCTGTGCTGCGCTGCTGCCTGCTGCTCTCTGACCCTGATGAGGGAGAGCTAGACTCTGCCTTGCACTGCAAAGTGTTCTCCAAGAGTTTGTTGGCTTGCATCCTGTTGTTGAGACTCAGGGAAATTAAAGTCTCTACCCCTGCTCTTGTGCCTGGTTCACTGGAAGTAAGCCCAGATACTTGCTTCTGAGCAGTCTCCACTGACTTTGTGAGCAGAAACCAATGTGTTGTCCATGTGGCAGGAGCAGAACCCTACGCATTGCATCGGAACTGCCGCAGTGCCTGCAGAAATCAATGCACAGAACTGTGCACCTCTGGCACAGCAATCTACAGAGATCGACTCATCCTTTGATTGAGTGGAGAAACCCAGTGCATCACACTTGGAACCAACACATCATGAAGTTTTGTCAATGGAACTGACACATCGCCACCACTGCGGGATCAACATTGATGCATCACTCGACACATCGCTCAACTGCACCCAGCATCTCGCTGTTGCAACCCGGATACGGTACTTTGTTCACCGGGCCTGCATGGGTCTTTTAACCAGCCTGCCTTCCACCGCATGTGTCCTGACCTTTTGACTTTGTCCTGGTCCAGCACAACCAGATAATCCCCATTGGTGCTTATTGCTTCTAAGCACTAGACCTTTTTCATTCTTTCAAAAATCATAACTCGACTTCTACTTATTGGATTTTTGTCATTTTGGCCTTGATTTATTTATAAATGTATTGTCTATTGTTCTAAACCTGTGAGGAGTCTTTTTGTGGTGTTTTCATTGTGTAACTGAGTGTGTGTGTTGCACAAATACTTTACACATTTCCTCTTTAGATAAGCCTGACTGCTGTATGTCGAGCTACCAGAGGGTGAGCACAGGTTATCTTTTAGTGTGTATTTTACTTACCCTGATTAGGATTGTGGTTCCTGCTTGGATAGGGTGCATACCTCTACCAACCAGAAACCCAATTTCTAACAGTTTCCTACACTCAAGCAAGTCACAAGACTTATCAGGCTGACCTCCACTTCAGGTGGAAAGCAATAATACATGCTGTACTTGTCTAGTGCGCCTTCTGCTGCTTTATTTAGTTCAGCAAGGACTTCCAGGAGCTAATGTTTCTTGCACTTCTTATCCTCTTAAAGTGCAGGGACCTGTTTGTATGAATACATCCACTACTATCCTTGCACAAGTCCATTATTTACTGTTGCTCCATTTCTCCAGATCACTCGTTTCACATCAGTGTGTTATTCACCGCGATTACAAAAAAAGTGCTTCTTTATCCATTGCCTGCACTAACCCTCTGAGTCAATTCAAGCTCTGGTGAGAGCACAGCAGTAAAAGGACAGCAGCTTGAAACACACCGCTTTGTCTTTAAATGCAGGAAGACCGGCTTACAGGGGAGGAAAACTGTTATCTGTGCTAATGTTACTTCTGGCCCTTCTCTTCTCATCCTGCCCCCCAACCCTTTCATGGTAGGGGGTCAGTCTAGGGCTGAGCTGATTGACTTCTTCACTCCCATGACAACTGAAGCCCCAGAGGGTCCCTCCATCTTTCACCTTCTACTACTCTACTGTCCTTTTTAACATTTGGTCGCAGGACATTTAGACTGGTCACCTAAAGAAAAGGTGGCTTGTTAAGTCCCATACATGACTAGGGATAGAACCCCTTACTTCTTTCTTATCCCATCCTTCAGTGATACACCTCGGCTTTCTTCTCTACCTATACAAATTAAGAGCTCAAACAAGGTGTTGTAGATACCCTGAGTTTGGCCTTTAATGCCCATGTTGGCTTAGACGAGTAATAATCAAAATATGGCCCAGGGGCCGCTTGCGGCCCTCTTGACCTTAACATTCGGCCCCCCTGGTGAACAGCAGCACAAGGTGCTGTTTAGTTGCTGAGCACAAATATTCGGAAAGAAATGTTAAGTAAATGGGCAAGCATTTATTAACCTGCAAATAAATGCTTGCCTGTTTATTTAGCATGTTTTTAGACCTCCTTACACAATCCCTGACCAACCCAGACCCCTACTGCCACCCTGATGGCATCAGTGTGACCCTCGGTCACACCACAGACTGTACTTTGTGACCCCTGTACAAATGTTTGTGAGTACCCAGGCTCTACACCTAGGCATTGTAAACTTGCTGAGCACCAGAAACCACCAGCTCAAATTAAGCACTGTTCTCTCTGTGGTTTACCACGCGGTCCTCAGTCACACTTCGATGAACTCTGTGTAATGCACATAATACACAAGGCACTTTATTAGTGCCTCTGATCAGGTTGGTCTTCTGATGCTCATGAGAGGACTTTATATAGTATTCCCTTGGTGGGTTAAAAGTTCCTGTAATGGGTTGAGCTGTTGCCGTTACTGCGTGGACCAGGGCCGGACTGGGAACCGAAACCGGCCCTGGCAAACTGCTCTGCCAGCTCGAGGGAGGTGGGGTGGGGGGTTGGGGAGGATGGGTGCGGCCGAGCTATTTGCTAGATATTGCCAGCCCCCTGTAACAAAAACGGGCACCCAGGGGCCGAAAACCGGCCCCAACCCTGGCAGCCCACTGGGGAAACGCCCGGTGCCCCCTATGGCCCTGGCGTGGACTCCGTACACCATAGCTGAACCAAAGCACATAATCAGCAATTTCTAAGTATTATACTGACTACCCTAAAAACAGTAACTACCTACATTCATGACTACATATATTATAATGCTCTTGTAACACACCATGGAACAGCAATTGACATTCCATACTTACACCACATCTTCAAACCTCAGTCCCGAGAGCTTATTTGCCCATGCGCATGCGCATGCATCACTAACATGGCCTCGATGCCTGGGCAAGCTTTTTTTTCTAGGGAACACACATTTCACAATGTCCAGACAACAATTTGTACCCAGGCAATATGGATGCTAAATGCTTCCAATGAAGCTAAGGCTTGTCACACTTACATTAATAGTCACCTTTGTTTGGTTTGTTGGTTACAAGTTGATTTTCGTTTGATTCCGGATGTTGGTGTGTGTTAGTGAGCAGTTTGTCATTCAGAGTCTTGCTGTCCTCGGAACTGTCCACACCCAGGTATTCCCGGTGAACAACTTGATGTTTTACTGTCTAAATCTATTCCACAAGCAGCAAATGTAGCCAGGTTTCCTTCTTTCGACTTTATGCTACTTTCCTGCAAATATAGCGGAGGAAATACTGGTCAATTATACTTTGCATGTGTGTTCTATTTGATTATAAGCAAATACACTACACATTGATGTACTAAAATGTGTTTACATACTGTTGTCATAGTTACAGACATAACTAATGTTGCTAAGAAACATTTCCAGTCAAATTAATGTAGCAGGTTTGTTTAATCCCCACAGGCAACATTAGTCTCGTTGCCAAAAGCAACATCATACCTGGCACGTGTTACCGAGTAGCAGCTCCGCGCGCTGCCAGGGCGTCTGCTGAAGTCCATTCATTGAAGAGGTGCGACGTGCATTCCACCTCTGCTGTAGTGATCACTGTAGTTGAGCTGTGGACTGGTTGCTCCCTGTTTGTCAAACAAAGTAGGAAGAAGAGAGGGTCAGTTTCCACAGTGCCCCTGGGAATTTTTTGTTGTTGAAATATTATTCGTTATAAATAGGGGGCAAACTTGGAGACTTCCTCAACAAGTGATACGTTTACGTAGTGCGACGCCTCGAGTGCAGCTGTACCTCAAGACCCAGTGGGATTTCCTTTGACTTCGGCCAACATAAACTGGGGCAGATTTACAAGCCCCTTACGCCACTTTTGCGCCGCCGTTGCATCACTTTTGTGACGCAGCGGCGGCGCAAATCATGCGCCATGCTGCGGGGGATTTACAACGTGACGCATCTAGGGAGATGCGTCACGTTGTAAAGCCCTGCGCCACATGAAACCTGCGTCAGGTTTCATGTGGGCGTGCCGGCGCAGGGGGGGGCGTTCCTGCGCAAGGAAGCCCCGTAAAAGTGACGCAGTGAAATCTACAAGATTTCACTGAGTCACTTTGCGTCCTGCTGCGTCAAATCCTTACGCTTGCTTCAAGCAGGCGTAAGGAGTGGCGCAGCATGTTAGGTATAGGGCACCCCTGAGCAGTACTGGAGTTACGTCGCACTTGCGACACGACTCAAGTACTGCGCCACCCTTCCGCCGACAGATGCGCCACGCATCTGTTTATCCATGCGCCATGATGCGCCGCATTGTAAATGCGGCGCATCTGTGGTGGCACAAGGGTAAACTTGCGTCACGCATCTTCCCTGGCGCATCCCTGCTGATTTGCAGGGATGCGCCAGGGAACGTAAATCTGCCCCTCTATGTGTGCTGTAGATGCGAGAGGTATAGGCAAAATAAATCTCAGAACCGCAGCTCTTCACGGATGCCAGAGGCCATCAGTGGTGCAGCCAGTGCAGCGACGAGGAGCACATACTGGCTTCACCACAGTGGCATAGCCAGTGTGTCTTGGGCCCTTCTGCAAGGAAGGAAATTGGCCCCTAGGCTGTTCTTTGAATTGCAAATACATCAATAATCAGGGTTCCGTCACAGCTTTGTGCCCTGTGCTAACTGCACTTTCCGCACCTATGAAAGCTACGCCCCTGCTTCACCAGCTACAGTTTATTTAACAAGCCTCCAGTTAAGTCTGAGAATTTATTTTGTAGAGTCGCTGTCAGCGACAGTGAGAGGAGATTTGTGTGGGCAGAAATCGAGAGGGCCGAGAGAAAGAAGACAAGCTAAGAAGAACAGGAAAAAGCGGGAAAAGGGAGAGTATAAAGGTGAACTGGTGAAGAGAGAAAGTGGAAAAAAAGGAGAAGGTGAACATTAACAGGATTGGAAAAAGTGACAGATAGGAGGGACGGAAAGATGAAAGAGAGGAAGGCAATAACGAGTAAAGAGAGTTCGGGAAGGGATTAAAGAGGGTGCAGACATACGTATGACAAAAGCAGGTAGGAGAAAAAAGAAGGGAGAAAGGGACATTGGAAAACAAGATATAACTGAAAGGGAAAGGAAGGAAATAGATTAAGAGGACTGCTAGATTAAAGGGAAGATAGGGAAAGAGGAAAGAGACATATAGGGTGTAAAAAGAAGAGAGTGGAGACAGGATTAGAGAGTTGTGTGGAGAGCGAAAGGGAAAAAAGGAGAGAGTAAAGGGGAGCAAGGAAAAGAGAAGAAAAAAATTGTAAGGTAAGCAAGTATATAAGGATGACTGGGAGCAAGGAGAAGGGAAACTGTGGAGCAGGGTAGGGTGAGTAAAAGGAGGAAGGGATGGGGATGGGGAAGAGTGAGGAGCAGGAGCTTAGCTATCATTAATGCCACCGATGCAGTGGCACATGGACACTGGAGTGACAAGTGCCTACTGCAGCACAGTTACGGATCGACCATTTTATCGAGCTGGCATTAGTGCCTTTGGCCCCTTGCTCCACTAGTGACGCCTAGGCGGTAATGGAAAAACGAGATACGAATTTTTATTCGGAAAAACTCCTTCTCCTGTCTTTTTGCATGTTATATTCTATTCTCATTATTTTTCATCTATTTGTATATGAATTGCCATTGATTACAGATAGTGCTTCACAGTACTATATGTATAATCCAAATAGAAAATATTTACGGTTTACTGAAATATAATTTCAATTCAGCAGTCATTACTACCTGGAATGACATAAAATTGCAATTCGTGAGGAGAAAAAGCCTAGCAAGCAAGTCACCAGGTTCCGATTCGCATCACCCGCGCCTTCACTGTGCTTAGCCGGCTCAGACTGGTACCTGATGTCTGGATTACAGAAAAAAATGTGTGCTCTCTCTCCACTGCATGCACTAACTCTTCGGGTTAGTGTATGTTCTAGAGACTGCAGTAGTGCAAAAAGGAGTGCCGTGTGTACCTCTGCTCCGTCATTCACTCCGGGTGAACCAGGAATACCTCTGTGCAGGGCAGCCGCCCCCGCAGGAAGGGTACCCAAGAACAACCTGGGACTCTGCATGCCTCCTTCAAAGGGCACTCTGCCCTTGACAATAACTATATGTCCCTTCCTAGGTTGTGCACAGCTAGTGCGCCTGCCAAGAGCTTCATCGTCTAGATGCCCAACCATCAGTAATAAGACGAATGCACGTGGGCTAAAGTGTTCCCTCATTTCTGTTGGACCAAGCTGCTAATGAGAGAACACCCTGTTCACATTGGTTAGGCACAAAATATGCATATGTGCAACATGTATTACGGAAAATCCAAAAAGAATAATAATATTCTGACTAATTCGGTACATCACACTATTACACCAGAACGCAATTGATTAGATGAACACATACAACTAATACAAACCTTTTGATGAAAATGATTTGCCTAGTCTCGGTTTTGACATGCATCACATCTATCCATTTCCCACTGTCTTTTCACTGGTAGCTCACTACCCCATAAGCCCCTGTCTTCCTTGTTGTTTCCCTCTAATAACCCACACACCGCCTGGAAGTCTGCTCCTAGAATGTCACCACCCTTCAGGTAGTATATTGGGGTGAATTGGATTCAGTAGGGTGAATTGGATTGAGTGGGGTAAAATGGATTGATTGGGGTGGATTGTATGGGGTGGATTGGAGTGGGGTGGACTGGAGTAAGGTGGACTTGAATGAGGTATGGTGGATTGAATTGAGTGGGGTAGATTGGATAGAGTGGGGTGGATTGAATTGGGATGGGATGGATTATGGTGGATTGGTTTGGGGTGAATTGGAATGGGGTGAATTGGATTGGTGTGAATTGGATTGGGGTCGACTACATTGGGGTGGATTGGATTGATGCGGGGGATTAAAGTGGGGTGAATTGGAGTGGAGTAGATTGGAGTAGATTGTATTGGATTGGGGTGGATTGGCTTGGGGGGATTTGGACTGGAGCAGAGTGGTCTGGATTTGAGTGAACTGGACTAAAATGGGGTGGGTTGGACTGGAGTGGGTTAGATTGAACCGGAGTGAGTTGGGTTGGGTTGGACTGGAGTGGGTAGGATTGGATTGGAATGGGGTGGATTGGATTGGTGTGGGGTGGACTGTATTGGAGTGGGATGGCTTGGATTGATGTGGAGTGGTGCGAATTGAATTGGAGTGGGGTAGAGTTGATTAAGGTGATATGGATTGGCGTGGATTGGATTGCAGTGGGGTGGATTACAGTGGATGGAACTGGGGTGGATTTAGATGGATTAAATTGGAGTGGGATGGATCAGAGTGGGGTGGGTGGATTTAGTTGTGGTGTATTGGTTTAGAATGGGGTGGAATGTATTTGAGTGGGTGAATTGGTATGAATTGAATTGGAGTGGGTGGGTTGGATTGGATTGGATTGGTGTGGGCAGTGGGTTGGAATGGAATGGGGCAGATTGGAGTGGGGGTTGAATTGGAGAAGGGTGGCTTGGACTAGAATGAGTTTGATGGGACTGGAGTGGGGTGAATTGGACTGGAGAGGGGTGGGTTGGATTGAAGTGGGGTGGAATGTGGTGGATTGGGTTGGAGTGGGGTAGAGGGGGTGCAATGGATTGGATTTGGGTGAGGTGGATTGGAGTGGGGTAGATTGGATTCAGCTGAATTGGGGTGAATCGGATTGGTGTGGGGGGACTGTATTGGAGTGGGGCAGATTGTGATGGATTGGAGTGGGATGGATTGGAATAGAGTGGGGTGGATTGGGAGGGATTGGGGTGAATTGAATTGGGGTAAAGATGGATTGGATTGGGGTGAGGTGGATTGGATTGAAATGGGGTAGATTGTATTGGAGTGGGGCCGATTGTATTGGAGAGGGGCGGGTTGGATTGGAGTGGGGCAGATTGGACATGGGCAGATTATTTTGGAATGGAGTGGGGCAGATTGTTTTAGATTGGAGTTGGGCAGAATGTTTTAGATTGGAGTGCGGCAGATTGTTTTTGATTGGGGTGGGACTGATTATTTTGGATTGGAGAGGGGCAGAATGTTTTGGATTGGAGTGGGGCCATTGGAGTAGGGCAGATTGTTTTGGACTGGAGTGGGGCAGATTGTTTTGGATTGGGGTGGGCAGATTGTTTTAGAGCAAATTGTTTGGATTGGAGTGGGGCAGAATGTTTTGGATTGGAGTGAAGCATATTGAAGTGGTGAAGAAAGGAGTGGGGGAAGATTGATTTGGATTGGAGTGGGGCAGGTTGGAGTGGTGCAGATTGTTTTGGATTGCAGTGGGGCAGACTGTTTTGGATTTGAATGAGGCAGATTGTTTTGGATTGGAGTGGGGCCGATTGTTTTGGATTGGAGTGGGGCAGATTGTTTTGGATTGGAGTGAGGCTGATCCTTTTGGATTGGAGTGGGGCAGATTGGTTTGGATTGGAGTGGGGCAGATTGTTTTGGATTGGAGTGGGGCACATTGGAGGGGGCATATTGTTTTGAATTGGAGTGGGCTAGATTGGAGTTGGATAAATTGGATTGGATTGGAGTGGGGTAGATTGGAGTGGGGCAGATTTTGAGTGGGGCAGATTGTTTTGGATTGAAGTGGGGCAGATTGGATTGGAATGGGGCAGATTAGAGTGGTGCGGATTGGAGTGGGGGAGATTATTTGGATTGGAGTGGGGTAGATTGGAGTGGGGCACATTGTTTCAGATTGAAGTGAGCAGATTATTTTGGATTCGAGTGGGCATATTGATTTGGGCCAGATTCCATTGGATTGGAGTGGGGCAGATTGGAGTGGTGCAGATTGTTTTGGTTTGAAGTGTGCAGATTATTTTGGATGCGAGGGGGACATATTGGAGTGGGGCAGATTCCATTGGATTGGAGTGGGGCATATTATTTTAGATTGGCGCGGGGCTGATTGGAGTGGAGCAGATTGTTTTGGATTGGAGAAGGAGCAGATTGTTTTGAATTGAAGTGGGGCAAATTGTTTTGGAATGAGCGGGGCAGATTGGAGTGGAGCGAATTGTTTTAGATTGGAGTGGGGCAGATTGAATTGGGGAAGAATGCTTTAGATTGGAGTCGGGCAGATTGTTTAGGTTTGAATTGGGGCAGAATGTATTGGATTGGATTGGGGTGGGACAGATTATTTTGGATTCGAGTGGGGAAGATTGTTTTGGATTTTAGTGGAGCAGATTGGATTAGGGCAGATTGTTTAGGATTGGAGTGGGGCAGATTGTTTTGGACTGGAGTGGGGCAGATTGTTTTGAATTATGGTGGGGTAGACTGTTTTCGGTTTTGAGTGGGGCAGATTGTTTTGTATTGGAGTGGGGCAGATTGTTTTGGAGCAAATTGTTTTGCATTGGAGAAGGGCAGATTGTTTTGGATTGGATTGTGGCTGATTAGAGTGGGGCAGATTGTAGTGGGGCAGATTGAAGTGGGAAAGACTGGAGTGGAGCAGATTGCTTTGGATTGGATTGGGATAGAGTGGGGCAGATTGAAGTTGAGCAGATTGTTTTGGATCAGAGTGTGGCAGATTGGGATTAGAGTGGGGCAACATTTTTTGGATTGGAGTGGAGCAGATTGTTTTGGATTGCAGTAGGGCAGATTGTTCTGAATTGGAGTGGGGCAGATTGTTTTGGACTGGAGTGGCGCAGATTGGTTTGGATTTGAGTGGTGCAGACTGTTTTGAATTGGAATAGGGCGGATTGGAGTGGATAAGATTGTTTTGGATTGGAATATGAAATATTGGAGTGGGGTAGATCATTTTGGATTGGAGTTGGGCAGATTCATTTGGAGTGGGGCAGATTGTTATGGATTGGATTGCGACAATTTTTTGGGGATTGGAGCGATGCAGATTGCTTAGGAGTTGCGTGGATTATTTTGGAAGGAGTGGGACAGATTGTTTTGGATTGCTGGTTTAGAATGGGACAGATAGTTTTGGATTGGAGCGGGGCAGATAGCTTTGGATTGGAGTGGGGGAGATTGTCTTGGAGCACATTGTTATCGATTGGAGTTGGGTAGGTTGTTTCGGATTGGAGTGGGGCAGGTTGTTTTGGATTTGAGTGGGGCAGATTGGAGTGGGACAGATTGTTTTGGATTGGATTGGGACAGATTATTTTGAAGGAGATTGTTTTTGGATTTGAGTGGGCAGATTGTTTTGGATTGGAGTGGCTTAGATTTTGTTTTAGATTTGCTGGCTTAACCACTGAATACAATAATTTCAGGGAATTTTGCCATATTGATTTTAGGTCCATCCCCTGAAAAATACCTTCCCACACCAAATATGGTGCCATTATCTTCTTGTCCTCAGCCTTCAGAAACTTCCAGTACCATATAGCAACCTCCTTACTTTTAGATCTCACATCCTTGAGTGTGGACTCAAATTCCCAGTCCTCCTGATCTCCTGAGCCACACTTACAAGCCAAGAAGGCAGCTGCACATATTTAAACCTTGATATGGAATCTCCAGTCTGAAAGTGTCTTCTATTTTGAGAAGTGTATGCCCATGGGCTGCTCGGTTTTTTGCTACTACCTTGAGAATTTCAGCACCTTCCTGGAATGGGTCTTCCGACGCAGGTGGGGCCATAGTTGGGTACTGCATTACCTTGATGATTTCCTCTTCTTGGGGCCGCCTGGGTCTGGGATCTGCACAGAAGCACTGAACATTTGCAGGAGCTGATGCACAAGTTCGGGGTTCCTTTGGTGCGGGCAAGACATTTGGGCCTAGTACCACTATTGAGTTCTTGGGAATAGAGTTGGATTCAGTGGCTGGGGTCTCCAGGCTTCCCGTGGAGAAGTTCAACACTTTCTCCCAAGCCTTGCAAACATGTCTGGGGGATAGGAAGGTCACCTTGCATCTGTTGCAGGTCTTGGTTAGGCAGCTGAACTTTGCCCTCCTGATCACACCCATGGGCTGTCCCTTTTTTCGGTCCATCGGCCTGGCCATGTCTTGCCTAAAAATTTAGCATCATCATACCAGGCTGTCTTGTGAGGTCAGGCAGGATATGAGAATCCGGGAGTTATTTCTACAAGACTTCAATGGATTGGTGGTGTGGCCTGGGTGACCCATAAGCACTGCAAGTTAGGTCTGTTCACCAATGCGGCAGGGAATGAGGGTTTTTGATCGATTTTACATTCAGCCTGGTGTTCACAGCGGTGGCTCCGGGAGTGGGTGCAATATAGGCTTATTGGAGTTGTTCCATATTTTTGTAGTACTCTCTATTTGGCCGCATCAATTCCGCAACCAGTCAGTCATGTTCTGGTCTGATAGTAAGACTGTGATTGAGTGCATTAATCAGCAGTGAAGGGGCATTCCGTGCTTACAGCAACTTATTGGGGCAGGCAGAGTCCTGGTTTACCTCTGAGTCAGTTATGGAATTCTTGGGGGCTCTACATGGCATAGGGTGCTCGAATAGCCGCCACCAGGTGTCACATAGCTGCAATTTCCTTTTTTGCAAAAATCCTGTTTTACCCCGACAGGACCAGGTCCTTCCTGATCCAGAGGGCTTTGAGGGGATGGGGGCGCCTGGAAGGCTCTAAGCCAGATACAAGGTGTCCCATTGATGGAGACAAATTAGCGGAAGTACTGGGGCCACTGGGGGCAGTCTGTAGGTCCCTGGGGGAGGTCAGTCTATTTAAGGCGGCATTTATCCTCTCCTTATATGGTGAGTTCCAGGTAGGCGAGTTGGTAGCCAGGAACAAGAAGGACATTGGCGGTGGGGTGCAACTTGCGGATGTCCTCTAGTTGGATGGATGCGGGTCTTTGGTGATTAATATCCCAGGTCCAAGATGACCAAGCAGGGAAGGGTGACCACATCCTGCTGCAGAAGTGCCCAGATAATGCATGCTGCTCAGTTGAAAATCTGGAGGTGTTCTTGGCTGGCTGCATTCAGGGTGTGGGGGGGCCTTTATAGGTCCATTCTGATGGGACCCCTCTAACCTGGTACCAATTTTGCAGAATCCTTAACAAAGCCCTGCGGGTGGCGGGCTATGATCCCTCAAAATTTGGGTCTCACTTCTTTAGGATTGGGGCGGCCACAGCTCTCTGGCATGGCGGTGTGGAAGATTGGCAGATGGTCTTCTGATTGCTACAGCGCAATGTGAGGCTGCATTTGTTATAACGGCGGTGCCAGTTTCCTGATCCCTCTCTCCTTCTTTCCTACATGTTCAGGTTGTTGGAGTGGTGAGTTGAACAAGAGTCTGGAAGTCTCGATGGCCCCTGTCCATGGGGAGGTGACCGGGATTACAGATGTTTGGTCCTAGGCCATTCATATGTCCAGCGTATTAAGGAGGCATATCTTCCAGGTGACTTCATGACCAGAGAATGGCAAGCAGGTTACCGTCTGCAATTTTACAGCTGATGGGGATTGCAGCTGGCCCACACTGAGGACTGTGTTGGACATAATGTTACCTAAGGGGGTCATGCCCCATGGGAGCAACATACTGCATTTGGGTGGCAACAACTTGGTGCATGTTGGTAGTCGACAGCTGTTGGAGATGTTGATAATTAGGTATAACAAATAGATATCCCTCCTAGAACCAGGATGGTCCCATGTAACAAGAAAGAGAGGGGGAAGAAAACAACAACTAAAGGGGTGGGGTGTTTTTAAGTGGAGAAAAACACCTAACAAAGTCTATACATCCCTAAATTAGTGACCCCCCTTGGCTGAAGAGTGGGAAGGGAGGAAGACCATTTTGCTATAATAGCCCTCACTCACTCTAATAGTGACATGCTTCATCATCGGGCTCACCCTAACTCCTAAAGGTCAGGGTGGGCTCAACGGTGTTCCAAGGAGCACTTATGAAGATATTGTGTTTGGGGGCGTAATGTTAAGATATTATTCCTCTCCTGCTCCTAAAGTATCCTTTATTGGTGGAGAGGCAGGGAAGGTTAAAAACTGACTATAGTAGGGTGGGAGGATATGATGGTCCTATGACCCTAAACTAAACACCAACATGTTTCAGCCCTCGCTATTGGCCTATTTAATGGTTCTGGGCTTTCGTCAGGGTGGGATGCGAAGAGGTCACTTCCCCCAAAGACATGAATGCGGAGTGGTCATGCAATTAACATGTATCACACTAGAAAAATTTTCTTAAGGGACAAGTCTTATACCTGCCACACTTTTCTTAGAGGAATTACCTGAAAAAAGGAGAAAACAGGAAGAGAAACGAACAAACACATGAGAAAACATTTTGTAACACATGTGCAGTAAAGCCAGAGGCTGATTGTTGTAATGAAGCTTCACTGTTGTTGTCCCCTTAGGCGACATGCCGTGAAAGTGCCTGGTACGGGGTGGGGAACACCAGAAAGTGATCGGATCTGGTGTTCACGAAGCAAGTAAAATACCAGTGAAGCACATGCACGGTCTGTCTATCAACCATATAATATATGGGTAGAACATGCAAGCATATTTTATTTTATTCGTGCCATTTGCAATTACTGTTGCTACTCAGTGTCACACATACATGCAGAGTGGTGCCCATCTTGTAAATGTCTTAGATATTGATGGCGGTGTATTTAGGCACTCTCCCCAGGAAAAACAGGGCGTCAGCTCCCAACGGGGGGCTTTGAGGGGGAGGCCTTGTAGTCACACGCCGAGGATTTAAGGGGAAAGAAACAGAAAACAAACCGGCATCGATTGTTACTGTAATTAATTTAGGAGGCAGCGGGTGGTAGTCCCCTTAGGACATAATGGTATGCCAGGTGTCTTGTTCTCACTGGAGAGCATTACTTACTTCGTCAAAGGTCTATCCCCGTAAGAGATCTACTGTGCTCTGCTCCCCTGCTTGTCCAAACTGAGAATGTGGCGCCGTGGTAGAAGTACCTGACTCGCGTCTGCGAGCCGGTCATGGGGGCTTGGAGGCCCGCCTTAGTCCCTCACCTGGGTCGCGCTGTGATTGGGTGAACGAAGGGGGCTTGGTGCAGCGTGGAGCAGCGCCTGACCTTGCACACGTGAGGCTCAGGAAATGTCGAGTTCCTGGTTGCTATGGTGCCGGAGGGGAGGGGCTCTTACTCCTGTTCCGGAGAGGAACGCGGGATAAAAGAGCTGCGGTGTTGAAATACCTGAACAATAAAGTTTTTGTACAAAATTGTTCTGCAAAAAAGGAAAGGCTATTGTGTGGTTAGGAAGGGTCTCGCTCAGAGAAAGGTGCAGTATTGGTGAAACGGCGAGGGGAGGGGATGAAGCAGCCCCGGCTCCTTCGTTTTCTCATGTGATGTCACATCTCCTGGTTCGATCCCCGTATGAGCTAGGCGTTGTGCCACCCTGCGAGCTAATTAAGGGGTGCTCTTTTGTAAGAACGTGGAGGTGATATGCGGTGTAATTGGCTGTCTATGGCAATTAAGAAAGTTTAGATGCTCTTGTGTGCACATCGCCGTAGTTTACAACCCCTAAACCAAAGACTTGTGTAGAGATTATTTACGGAGGGGGGGTGGGGAGATGATTGGAAGTGGCTGGTTGTGGGTTTGGAGCTGAAGGCCTTGGCGATGCCAGGCCATGTGGCCAAGGGTCCCCCACCTTGGGGGAGCCGCACACATGGCAGTTTCGCCGGCCCGGTACTAAAGTGGGGGAGGCATCGGCAGCATTTTACGCTACTGCCCCTCAGCATCGAGGGCGGCGATTGGCTGCAGGCAGGGCTGAGAACCCACAAGTCACAGGTTATGCTCCGGGGGCACGTGTCAGATCAGACTGCAAGGCCCGCCCATAAAAGGGGGCGTGAAACAACAGTCAAGTCTTTTTGTTCCCAATTGCCACCTCGCAAGGATGCTGCCCCTGCTGCTCCTGACGCAACTGGCCAGAGTAGTCTTCTTTGTCCCACCCACCGTACCCATAGAAAATAAGGTTAAATTGTTCACATGTGGGGTATTGGACTTGCTTTTCTTATTTGTTAACTAATCTGTTTTCTTTTTTTAGGTCAAGTGCTTTTGTAATATTTTGTTTTGGGCCTTGTGGCTGAGGTCATGACTGGGGTGTCAATTAGGCATTACCTTTCCTTACATTTGCACGACAGCGGGGTCATGGGCCCTGTTAGATCTGGCACCATTGGCGTGGGTCTCCCTTCCATTTCTTGCCTTTACCTCCTGTGTTTTGCTGTGTATTGGACTCCATTTTTGGTGGTCTAGATGCTTTGGGCACTTTGCCACTGCTGTTCAGTGCCAAAGTGCCAGTGCTTCCTTTGTACATTGTTGTTATAGATTAGAGATTCCATGATTGGCTTATTTGATTTATTTGTCAGACCCTAGTACAGTGCACTATGTGTGCCCATGGCCTGTAAATCAAATGCTGCTGGTGGGCTTGCAGCACTGATTGTGCCACCCACAGAAGCAGCTTGTAAAATGTGACTCACGCCTGCCATTGCCAAGCCTGTGTGCAGTCTGGGACTGCCATGTCGACTTGGCAAGTGCACACACTTGCCAGTCCCTAAACCTTCCCTTTTCTACATATTAGTCACCCCTAAGGTAGGCCCAAGGTACCCCTGTGGGCAGGGTGCATTGTATGTGAAAGGTAGGACATGCCCTGATGTGTGTGGCATGCCCTGATAGTGAAATACTGCCAATTTCGTTTTTCATTATTGCAAGGCTATCTGTTCCCATAGGACAGAATGGGGAGTTTGTAACATCTTATAAACATAACTGACCCTAGGAACAAGATGGAAAAATAAAGTTTAGTATGCCTGAGCTCAGAATGTTAAAGTGCGTCTTTTAGTGAGGGTGATTTCTACATTCCGTGTTTGAAAATACCACTTTTAGAAAGTAGGTATTTTCTTGCCTAACCATCCAGTGTGCCTCTGCTAGGTTTGTGTATTGCATGTCTGGCTTTTGGATGACAGGGGCTGGAGAGGGGCATTGGCTCCAGAAGTCTGATGAGTCAGGGCTGGGCTGAATAGGCTTGGTCTGCATTTGGAGTGGTGGGAGGAGTAGCACCTTCACCTGAATAGGGCTGTGCCTGCCTTCCACAATGATGGCTCCGCCCCCCTGTGGTGTGTCTGGAGCCAGGGCTCACACTGACAATGGAGGTTGTTGTGCACTTGCAAAGTGCCCTACAGAACTGGTTTTGGCTGGGTACAGACACTCTCTGCCTTCAGAGAACAAAGGATTTTGGTGTTTAAAAAGAGGGGCCCAGACCCCAGACTTTTGGATCATTTCTGGGAATCAAGAGGAACCTTTGCCAAGGAGAAGAGCTGGAGAAACTGAGGAGGAAAACTGCCCCTGTGCTGTTTGCTGTTTGGGGTTGGCCTGCAGTGGCTGTGTCTGCCAAGGAAAGGAGAAAGGACTTTGCTGTGTGCAGTGTCCCCTGCTTGAAGAAGATCTCCAACGGCTTGAAATAGAACTTGCCTCCTGTTAAGAAGTCTCAGGGACTCAAAAGACTTCCTGCAACTCTGCTGGTGCTGCTGGACTCTGCCATCTGTGAGTCCTACCCTTGCCTGAGGTGCCTCCCGCAGTCAAAAGGCCTCAGAAGTGGGTTTTGCAGCTGCTCTCTGCAAGAACCGACACAAAGCATTGCGAAACCGCGCAAAGCCTCTCAGAACCGACGCCGGGCGACGCAAAGCCTCGCCGAATCCCGCCGGGTGACGTGAAGCCTCGCCGCGCAGCCCCCAGCACCGATGCAGGACGACACGAAGCCTCGCAAAGTGACGCCTCACCTCTGGTACGCAACACATCGCACTGGGGCGCCAAGTCTACAAGAACACCCGGCCACAGTAAGAAACTGACGCATCACCTCCCCGCAAGGTAAGAAACCGATGTATCACCTCCCCTGCGTAGCAGTAAGGAACCGACGCATCACCTCCCCTGAAGTAAGGAACCGATGTATCACCTTCCCTGGGCGTAAGGAACCTACGCATCACCTTCCCTGTGGCTGTTTTTGTTTGTGACTGTGACGCATCCAAGGTACTTTGTGTTCAAAGTGTTGCATCCATAGTTTGCTATGGACAGAACTGTTTCTACCTTTTGAAAGTCATACTTTGATTACTGTATTGTGGATTTTTGTCGTTTTGGTCTTGTTTTGGTTTAGATAAAGATTACTTATTTTTCTAAACTGGTGTGGTGTCCATTTGTAGTGTTTTTACTGTATTACTGTATGTGTTCACAAATGCTTTACACACTGCCTCTGAGATAAGCCTGTCTGCTCGTGCCAAGCTACCAAGGGGGTGAGCAGGGGTTATTTTAGAAGTGTATCCCCCTTACCCTGACTAGAAACAAGGGCCCCTATTTGGACAAAGGTACCTACCTCTGCCAACTAGAGACCCCCATTTCTAACATTGGTAGTCAGCGGTGATGATCCTGAACTTGCATTTGTGATTTACATACAGTGATTGGTGTACACTACTAGTGAGTGCAGACCATTACGCAACCACATACATTTTGGTAGAATTTGTTTTTCCTTGGAATCTTTTTGCATCTTGAGAACTGCCAATTGTCACCATGAGTAAACAAGCATCACTTGCATCTG
This sequence comes from Calotriton arnoldi, assembly GCA_963921515.1. Lineage (NCBI taxonomy): Eukaryota > Metazoa > Chordata > Amphibia > Caudata > Salamandridae > Calotriton > Calotriton arnoldi. The sequence continues at coordinate 270,984 of CAWUFW010001498.1, forward strand.
TGGATGTCGAATTTGAAGAGGAAAGGGTTGATACCTACACTGTGCCACAACTTAAATCCATCAGCAAACATTTTTAAATCTCCATGAAAGGCCTCACCAGAAAGGAGGAATTCCAAAAGGCGCTGAGGGCCTGGTTGGAAGCAAGGAATGCCAGTGGGCAGATCGAGGAGCCTATGTTGGAGGGGGATAATTTAGAAGGGCAGCAGGATGGGCTAGTGGGCCTAACTGGATGGGGGGGCCTCCCAGGGAAGGCCGCAGTGTGTATTCAAGGGGTCTGTCTCCAGAAGAGTTGGAGGACAGGGGGAGAAGCAGAGTGCATGAAATGGAGCTTGTTAAGCTCAAGCTGGGGAGCCAGGGTGACTTAGAGAATAAGAGGTTGGAGAGCAAGAAGCTGGCCATGGAGGAAAAGAAGATGCTATTAGAGCATGAGAGAGTGTTGAGGGAATTGGAGCTGAAAGCAAAGAGTCTAGAAATCACTCCCTCTGGTGGCAGCACACCATCAGTGCCTGGGAAAGGAAAAGTATACATCCCCAAAGATGTTATCAAAGATTTCATAAAGCATGAGGACATTGGGCAGTGGTTTAAGGCCTATGAAATAGCAATGAAGTCCCACTGGGTCCCTGAGAGAGATTGGGGAGAGGGGTTGTGGGGCTGCTTCATAGGTGAAGGGAGAGAGACCCTACTAGCTTTGCCCACTGAGGATCAGATGTCCTATGCCCCCATGAAGGAAGCCTTGATAGCCAGGTATGGGTTGACCCCAGAGATTTATAGGCAGAAATGTAGGAACTACAAGAAGCTGGCGTCAAGTACTTGGGTGGAGTATGTATCTTATTTTTGCAGAGCACTGGATGGATGGGTGAAGGGTAGCAAGGTAACTGTTTTAAAGGGGCTCTATGATTTGGTTGCATGGGAGCACTTGTACAGTGGTTGTTTTCCAGAGCTACGCCAGCACCTGATTGATAGTAAGCTGACTGACCCCAGGAAGCTTTCTGTGGAGGCGGACCACTGGGTCAGTACCAGGGTCCACAAAGGTCTTGTGGGAGACTCCGCCAAGGGTGGGCAAGGTCCCCAGCAGAAGAGTGGGGGGCAAAGGTAAACAGAAAGAGTTCCAAAAAGGGCCCCAAAGTAATCCCCAAGGGAACCAAGGTAAGGGTTCCCAGCCTCCCACTGAAAATAAACCATGGGTCCCGACATGTAAGCCTGTTCAGAGGGGTCCCAAGACCTGTTTTAGTTGTGGTCAGGTTGGCCACTTCAGGGGATCCTAAGTGTCCCAAACCGGTTACCACCGCACCCACTGGTGCACCGCCCCGGGAACTGGCTAGTGTAGCCTTGGGGGAGGAGTCGGGTGCCCAAGGTGGGTGGGGTCTCGCAGAGATGTCCCTGGTCTCTTTAGGAGACAGTGAGATGGTCCCATGGACTCATCTGCCTGATAACACTAAAAAGTACAGGCAGTGGGTGACCATCAATGACCATAGTGTGGAGGCTCTGAGAGACACCGGAGCCAGTGTGACAGCTGTCAGTTGTCGGCTGGTGTCTGAAGAGCAGGTGGTCCCCAACACATTCTACCCAGTAGTTGCGGCTGACAATTCAGAGTGCCTCTGAAAAGTAGCACAGGTTCCCTTTGAGTATGGGGGGGTCTCAGATACCTTGAGAGTAGCTGTGAGGGCAGCCATGCCTGTTAAATGTCTGCTAGGCAATGATTTGGAGAGCTCCCCTTGGGCGAAGGTGGAGCGGAGGTCTCATTTGGAGATGTTGGGTCTGCCTGAGTGGGCGTGTGTGACCACTCGGTCAATGGCAGCCGGTAAGGGCATTCAAGAGGACCTGGAGCCTGAAAGAGTGGCCCAGGTGCCTGCCAGGAAGAGAAGAGGCAGGGGGCGAGGGAAACCGGCCCCCAAAGTTCCCACGGTCCAGGAAGAGGTAGACCCTGAGGGGGATACCCTGAAGCCTACAGGGGAACAAGTAGCTGAAGTGGGGGACCTGCCTGAGCTGACCCATTGGCAGCAAGAAGGAGGGCCCACCAGGGAGGAGTTCTGTCAGGAACAGCAGACGTGCCCTTCTCTCATTGGTTTGCGGCAGCAGGCTGCAAACCAGGCAGCAGGTGATCAGTCCGGATCACATTGGATATACTGGGAGAATGGTCTCCTGTATAGCAAGCCTAAGGTTGCTGAGCCAGGGTCAGCATGTGTGCTGGTGGTACCCCAGCGCTTCAGAGCCTTCCTACTGGGTCTGGCTCATGATGAGCCTTTGGCAGGGCATTTGGGGCAAGACAAGACCTTTGAGAGGCTTGTCACCCACTTTTACTGGCCCCAAATGTGCAAGTATTCTGATGCTCACTGTAGGTCTTGCCGGACTTGCCAGGCAAGTGGTAAGAGTGGAAGGAAGTGTAAGGCTCCTCTCCAACCTTTCCCTGTGGTCAGCACCCCCTTTGAGAGGGTGGGTATTGACATTGTGGGGCCTCTGGATCCCAAGACAGCCATTGGCAACAGGTTCATCCAGGTCTTGGTGGACCATGCCACCTGGTACCCGGAAGCCATCCCTCTCCAGACTGTGATGGCCCCCGTGGTGGGTTGAGCATTGATGGGGATTTTCTCCCGTGTGGGGTTCCCCAGAGAGGTGGTGTCCGACCGGGGTACCAACTGTGTATCAAAGTATAGGAAGTCCCTGTGGCAGGAGTGTGGTGTAACCTATAAGTTCACCACTCCTTACCACCCCCAAGGTAACAGGCTGGTTGAGAGATTCAACCGGACCCTAAAAGGCATGATTATGGGTCTTGGTGAACCCATGAGGCGTAAGTGGGACGTCCTCTTACCATGCCTGTGATTTGCTTACAGAGAGGTGCCCTAGAAGTCCTTAGGGTTCAGTCCCTTTGAGCTGCTGTACGGCCATCCTGTAAGAGGACCTCTGAGTCTGGTGAAAGAAGGCTGGGAGAAAGCTCCCATTAAACCTCCCCAGGATGTATATAGCTACATGCTGGCCTTCAGAAACCAGACTAAGCGCTTCAGGCAACTCGCTCATGCGAACCTGGAAGCCAGCCAGGAGGAAATGGAACGCTGGTATGATCAGAATGCCACTCTGATCGAGTTTCAACCTGGACAGAAGGTTTGGGTCATGGCCCCAGTGGAGCCTTGTGCGCTCCAAGATAAGTGGACCGGACCATTTGAGGTGGTGGAGCGCAAGAGTGACGTCACCTTCTCGGTGGACTTGCAGTCTCCCAGGAACCCTTTGCGGGTCCTGCATGTGAACCGCCTGAAGCCCCACTTGGAGAGGTCCGAAGTGGGTATGCTCCTAGCAAAAGTTGCAGAGACTGAGCCTCTTCCTGACCTCCTGTCTGCAAAGGAGCAAGATGGGTCAGTGGACGGTGTGAACCTCTCTCCCGCCCTGACCCCTGAACAGCAGAGTGATTGCCGCCAACTGTTGGGGCAGTTTTCTGACCTGTTCTCCCTGACCCCCGGTGTCACTCAGTGGTGCGTCCATGATGTGGACACTGGGGACAGTCCTCCAGTAAAACATAAGATTTACCAAGTGACTGGCAGGGTCAGACCTTGCATCAAGGAGGAGGTCTCCAAGATGTTAGCGCTAGGGGTAATTGAGCCCTCAAACAGCCCTTGGGCCAGCCCAGTGGTCTTGGTCCCGAAGGCTGCCGCACCCGGTGCAACACCAGAACTCCGGTTCTGTGTGGACTACCGAGGGCTCAAATCAGTCACCAGGACTGACGCGCACCCTCTCCCCAGAGCTGATGAGCTCATCGATCGGTTGGGGGCTGCCCGGTACCTCAGTACGTTTGACCTAATGTCTGGGTACTGGCAGATCGCCTTAACTGATGGGGCAAGAGAGAGGTCAGCATTCTCCACACCTGATGGGCACTACCAATTCTGGGTGATGCCCTTTGGGATGAAGAATTCCCCTGCCACCTTTCAGAGGTTGGCCAACCAGGTATTGGTTGGGATGGAAGATTTCAGTGCCACCTACCTGAACGACATTGCAGTGTTCAGTACCACTTGGGAGGAACATCTGCACCACCTCTGGGAAGAGTTGAAGTTGCTGCGGAGGGCAAGCCTCACGATCAAGGCAAGCAAGTGCCAGATCAGGCAGGGTTCAGTGGTGTACTTGGGACACCAGGTGGGGAGCGGCCAGGTGGCACCCCTACAGCCCAAGATTGATACCATTCTGGCTTGGGAACCCCACAAGCCTCAGACAGAGGTGAGAGCCTTTTTAGGACTCACAGGGTATTACAGGAGATTTGTCAAGGGGTATGGCACCATTGTTGCCCCCTTGACAGAGCTGACTTCCAGGAAGCAGCTCAGGAAAGTGAATTGAACTGACACCTGCCAGAAGGCTTTTGATGCCCTGACACCTGCCATGTGCACAGCACCCGTGCTTATGGCACCCAACTTCTCAGAAGAGTTCATTGTGCAGACAGATGCTTTAGAGCATGGTGTGGAGGCTGTGCTCTCACAGATAAATGAGGAGGGTCTGGACCAACCTGTAGCCTTCATTAGTAGGAGGTTACTTCCACAGGAACAGAGGTGGAGTGCGATTGAGCGTGAGGCATTTGCTGTGGTCTGGGCACTGAAGAAGCTGAGACCATACTTGTTTGGGACTCACTTCCGGGTTCAGACAGACCACAGGCCCCTCAGATGGTTGATGGAAATGAGGGGTGAGAATCCAAAGCTGTTGAGGTGGTCCATTTCCCTACAGGGGATGAACTTTACGATGGAACACCGCCCTGGTACAGAAAACGCTAATGCTGATGGTCTGTCCAGATTTTTCCGCCTTACTGAAGAGAACTCCCAAGAGGGTGGGTAGTTCTCCCCACATTTCAGCTGGAGGGGACATGTATTAGACCTGGCACCATTGGCGTGTTTTGCTGTGTATTGGACTCCATTTTTTCTGGTCTAGATGCTTTGGGCACTTTGCCACTGCTGTTCAGTGCCAAAGTGCAAGTGCTCCCTTTGTAAATTATTGTTATGGATTAGAGATTCCATGATTGGCTTATTTGATTTACTTGTCAGACCCTAGTAAAGTGCACTATGTGTGCCCAGGGCCTGTAAATCAAATGCTGCTGGTGGGCTTGCAGCACTGATTGTGCCACCCACAGAAGCAGCTTGTAAAATGTGACTCAGGCCTGCCATTGCCGAGCCTGTGTGCAGTCTGGGACTGCCATGTCGACTTGGCAAGTGCACACACTTGCCAGTCCCTAAACCTTCCCTTTTCTACATATTAGTCACCCCTAAGGTAGGCCCAAGGTACCCCTGTGGGCAAGGTGCATTGTATGTGAATGGTATGACATGCCCTGATGTGTGTGGCATGTCCTGATAGTGAAATACTGCCAATTTCGTCTTTCACTATCGCAAGCCTATCTGTTCCCATAGGACAGAATGGGGAGTTTGTTTATAACATCTTATAAACATAACTGACCCTAGGAACAAGATGGAAAAATAAAGTTTAGTATGCCTGAACTCAGAATGTTAAAGTGCATCTTTTAATGAGGGTGATTTTTACATTCCGTGTTTGAAAATACCACTTTTAGAAAGTAGGTATTTTTTTGCCTAACCATCCAGTGTGCCTCTGCTAGGTTTGTGTATTGCATGTCTGGCTTTTGGATGACAGGGGCTGGAGAGGGGCAGCGGCTCCAGAAGTCTGATGAGTCAGGGCTGGGCTGAATAGGCTTCGTCTGCATTTGGAGTGGGGGAGGAGTAGGACCTTCACCTGAATAGGGCTGTGCCTGCCTTCCACAATGACGGCTCCGACCCCTGTGGTGTGTCTGGAGCCAGGGCTCACACTGACAATGGAGGTTGTTGTGCACTTGCAAAGTGCCCCACAGAACTGGTTTTGGCTGGGTACAGACACTCTCTGCCTTCAGAGAACAAAGGATTTTGGTGTTTAAAAAGAGGGGCCCAGACCCCAGACTTTTGGATCATTTCTGGGAATCAAGAGGAATCTTTGCCAAGGAGAAGAGCTGGAGAAACTGAGGAGGAATACTGCCCCTGTGCTGTTTGCTGTCTGGGGTTGGCCTGCAGTGGCTGTTTCTGCCAAGGAAAGTAGAAAGGACTTTGCTGTGTGCTGTGTCCCCTGATTGAAGAAGATCTCCAAGGGCTTGAAATAGAGCTTGCCTCCTGTTAAGAAGTCTCAGGGACACAAAAGACTTCCTGCAACTCTGCTGGTGCTGCTGGACTCTGCCATCTGTGAGTCCTACCCTTGCCTAAGGTGCCTCCTGCAGTCAAAAGACCTCAGAAGTGGGTTTTGCATCTGCTCTCTGCAAGAACCGGCGTGAAGTATCGCAAAACCGTGCAAAGCCTCTCGGAAGCAACGCCGGGTGACGCAAAGCCGCGCCGAGTCCCGCTGGGTGAGGTGAAGCTTCACCGCGCAGCCCCCAGCTCCGACGCCGGATGACGCGAAGCCTTGCAAAGCAACGCCTCACCTCTGGTGCGCAACACATCGCACTGGGGCGCCAAGTCTACAAGAACACTGGGCCACAGTAAGAAACCGATGCATCACCTCCCCACACAGTAAGAAACCGACGCATCACCTCCCCTTCAGTAAGGAACCGACGCATCACCTCCCCTGTGTGGCAGTAAGGAACTGACGCATCACCTCTCCTGAAGTAAGGAAACAATGCATCACCTTCCCTGGGTGTAAGGAACCGACGCATCACCTTACCTGTGGCTATTTTTGTTTGTGACCGTTACGCATCCAAGGTACTTTGTGTTGAAAGTGTTGCATCCATAGTTTGCTATGGACAGAACTGTTTCTACCTTTTGAAAGTCATATTTTGATTACTGTATTGTGGATTTTTGTCGGTCTGGTCTTGTTTTGGTTTAGATAAAGATTACTTATTTTTCTAAACTGGTGTGGTGTCCATTTGTAGTGTTTTTACTGTATTACTGTATATGTTCACAAATGCTTTACACACTGCCTCTGAGATAAGCCTGTCTGCTTTTGCCAAGCTACCAAGGGGGTGAGCAGGGGTTATTTTAGACGTGTATCTCCCTTACCCTGACTAGAAGCAAGGGCCCCTATTTGGACAAAGGTACCTACCTCTGCCAACTAGAGACCCACATTTCTAACAGGCCCCATCCAAGGGGTGCTGGCAGGAGGTCGATGGGAGGATCCAGGGTTGCGGGATTGCAAGCGATCGCTGGCATCTGGCCCTTATGGCCAACCACCCACACATGTGCAATGGGCATGCCTAGCACTGGCCCGTGAGGGGAGAAGTTATGGGTGAAGGGGTGCCCGAGGTAGGTATCCTAGCAGGCAGATGGGCCCCTTGCACAGGGTCACTCCTGAGGGGGGATGCAATGTGAGTGTGTGGGGTCCTCCCCTTTGGAGGGACCCACCACAGGTCATGAGGCGGAAAGACTGGGTCTGGACCGGGGAGATATCACAGAAGCCTATCATGATCTCACTTGAGGCATAAATTGAGATATGCAGGCACATGTCTACATTGTCTTAAGAAGATGATGCCTAGCGTCTACGTTAAGGTTAAGTATGCATCACCTAGCATAAATATAGCTGTAAATACAAAGGGTTACGGTGTATGCAAACAGGAAATGCTGTGTGTTTTGTTTTAATAATGTTTGTAATAAAATACAGCCGGGGTTTATGACCCCTAATCCAAAGAATTTTGTAGAGTTTGTTTCCGGAGGGGTGTGGGGCAGGACGAGTGGACGTGGCTGGTTGTGTGTTTGGAGCTGAAGGCCTCAGCGATGCCAGGCCATGTGGATTGAAGTGGGTTGGATTGGGGTGTACTGCACTGCATAATTTTGAAAATTACTCAAAAGAAAGAAACAATGTCGCTTTGCAATATATGGAACAAGATAATTGTCTTCTTTTGAGAACCGCGCCCACAAGCAAAAACAAAACAAAACATGAGAGCAAAGAGAGAAAAGAAGAACTGCCAAAATAACAGAAACTTAATAATAGAAAATAAAACTTTGCAACTTATTTTTTTTGTGCTGGGCATTTTTCTTTCATGTCACATGCCTTCTGTTTGCAGGGCACTAGAAGTTAAAAAGATCAAAATTGTACCTCAATCATGTCGGGAGCAGCGGATGGGCACTGATTACATTGAATCAGTCAGTGCTTGGTCCCGGCTCCACACAAAGGAACAGAAATTATGCTAGGCTTGCCTTCACGAATTACGAAGCTGTAAGAAGAGTGTCATACAAGCCAACAAATTGTAAGCAGCGGGCGTGCTCCAAACAACAGTGTCTCGTAAGCGATAAGCATGCACTTGCACATGCTATCGCAGGCTCAACCCTAAAAAGTATTGATTAAGCAAATAGTTCTGACTTTTTACAGTGTAAATCATACATGTCTTTAATGAAAACTGTTTCAGGTCAGTGTCAGTTGTTATAAGATTTTTTGGTTGAAAAAACAAAGGGACTTATTTACAAGCCCCTTGCACCACCGGTTTGTCACTTTTTTTGACGCACCGACAGGGCAGTGTGCTAGCCCATATTTACAAGGCCACGTAAAGCCACCCTCCATGGCTTTTCATGGCCTTGTAAATATGGCCCCTTTTCACGCATCACTTTGCATAAAAGGGGTGTGCCACGGGTGTTGCTGTGCGTGTTCCCATGCAACACCCATGGATTCTGCCGCATTCCCAGATTTACAACATTTCGTAAACCTGTGAGTGCGTCAGAATCCTACGCCTCCCCAGGGGAGGCGTAAGGAGATGCAACGAGGAGAAATACCTTGATTTCTTCTTAATTTTTTCCTTTTGCTATGCGTGCTGCATTCTGCAGCATGCATGGAAAGAGGAAAACACCATCAATGATTGTCTTTGCACAGTAAGGTGTCCCTTCCTGCACAACAACAATCATCCCCGCAATTCAGGCACCCTTGGACCATGGTGCAAGGGTGCCTGCATTGGCGCATGGCAGCCAATTGTGTGCCAGCGCAGGGGAAAGCACAGGGATGCGTTGTATTGTTGTAAATACGATGCATCTTTGTGCTTTTAAAATGACGCAGCTCAGCGCAGCAAAATGGCTTGCAGCACCACGCTGCGTCATTTTGTTGCACATGAGGCTCAAAAGGTTTTTGTTTTCCTTTTTTGTGTGTTTGATGTACGATTTTGTGTGCCATGAACTATAGTTTACTTGTTCTGAACATAATTATTGGCTGGCACTACTGTTTATACTTGTAGTTCTATACTGATATATAATGCTGCCAGCAATGTAAAAGGATATGAGATGAAGAGAATAGGAATATTCCATGGTGGGGCTACTGGGAGAACACCAATCATATTCATTCAGAAGGCAGATCTCTATCAGCATACACATATTTATATATAGTGTAATGGGCGAAAAACAGACAGTAGGCCAACAGCCTGATTCAGAGAAATGCAGGACCAAAAAACTGCTATAAAAACGCTGTATTTGTCAGCTTGCAGATATCCTGCTGGTGATGAGTTCTCTAGCTCCACCATCTTCTTCTCCTATCTGTAACTCCACCAGAAGTGGTAACAGATCAGCACCTCTATAGAGTGACTAGTCCACCAACATTTCTGGCAGACTTTCATACAAAATTAACTATGGAATCCTTAACATTCTTTGAAAATGCCACACCATCTTAGGGAGAACTGATGGATGGGCACTAGCAATGCATTACTATTGTTGCTTTTTCTGCATGATCACCACTATTTCTTTGTCTTGTTCTAATCTTGTATTTAATGGTATTATGATTTTGTGCCCTGTGACACTGCTATTCCATGCCACAAGTGCATGTACTCTAGCTCTAAAATATTGCTGTCAAAATTTGATACGCTAATTGATTTATTTAACTTTCCTGTGAGTCCACAATAGAAAACATAGAAAATTCACCAATGGGTTGGGAACTAATTGTCATATGTCAAGTTCAGTGTGCATTTACACCACCCACAGATAAGCTGAAAATATATTGCTATGAGCACCACTGTGCTCTGGATGGGCTTAAGTGTTTAAAAGCACTGCTGTGACAGATAAAAAGAAAAGGTGCCTTTACCATGGAAGAAAACCTATTTTTATATATCAAGCCACCCCAAAAGAGTGCTGTGTAAGCCCAGAGGGTTGTGTTCTTAATACACAAAAAAAGTAGTCAACTACAGATTAGAAATAGTGTTCCCACAAAGTGGCTAAATATCAAAAAGCTGTTTTCACTGTGGAGGTCAAGCCAGATTTTTCATGATCATGCCCGTGTATATTTAAATCCCTCCTATTCTATCTTTGCTTGGGAAAATGTTAATAAAGGAGTCAAAGTAATTTTCCTCTAAGTTTTAAAAATATAATTACATGGTGAAAGTTGATTTTGATAACTTTAGTGGAAAAGTAACTTCATAAAAATTCACTTTGTGCTGCCTGTGCCAAAACTGACTTAGAATTAATGTTGACACTCATCACATCTCCAAAGGCCCAATATACATTTCTGGCTGGGGATAATGGCCCTGCACTCTAGAGGATGATGGTCTGGTCCCAAGGCCAAGGCACATGAGGGTGTTGTCAACAGATGGCAACTTAACAGGCATTGTCAATATGGGAGGTGGACAGTAATACTGGCAGAACAACTGATAGCCTTCAGTCTACCTCTTTCAACTTGCAGATGCCAAATGGGTCTGATAGTATCTTCACCAATTCATTCCCAAGGCCCTCTTGGACATTCTAGCTTCAGTTCCAACAGGGGGAAAATCAGCTCTTTCCTATAGCAGAGGCAAGAAAGCACGTCTAAACTGGGGAGTTGTTAAGGGAGAGTCAAAGCCCCTTCTGATGGAAGAAATTATAAGCCACTGTAGATTTTGGGCCTAATTACGAGTTTGGCAGTCCCTCGGACCGCCAAACCCAAGGTAGAGGTGCGGTGGTGGTCAGGGACAGCCACACCAGCGGTCTGACTGCCCTATTACCACTACATAGGACCACCACCACCGCCAAGGATCCGCGATCCCTGGTGGTGGCTTGGCTGTCTGAGGCCGCAATATGCTTGGCTGTGCCGCTGCAGCACTGGCAAGCATATTATGAGTTTCCTCACCACCAGCAGTCTGCTGGCAGTGCTCATGCCATGCAAATGCTGCAGGTGAGGAAACTAAGGGGACCCTACAGTGCCCCTTGTTGCCTCAGGGCCTGGGGATACATGCAGGGGGCACATGATGTGCCCCCCTGTGTGCATGCACCCCAGTTCCTGCACGGTATCGACAGCAAAGTCCATGCCATGCAGGAACTTGCTTTGGCGCTCCTTGAGTGCTGCAGTTCAAAGACTCACATATTAGCCTTTGAACTGCATGGCTGCAGAACCACCGCGCCTCCCAGACCATGAAATGACTCGTAATCTAGCCCACATCTCATTATCGGCCTGAGGATTTCCCCGCAGCATGGTACAGGGAGGACTACAACTCCTGTGACACCCAGCGCGCGGACGCGGTACTTGAGGAGGACGCCGGCCCGCGGCGCAGGGTAGCCCACATCGCTTTATCGGCCTGAGGATTTCCCTGCAGCACGGTACAGGGAGGACTACAACTCCCATGTCACCCAGTGCGCGGACGCGCTACTTGAGGAGAACGCCGGCCCGCGGCGCGGGGTAGCCCACATCGCATTATCGGCCTGAGTATTTCCCAGCAGCACGGTACAGGGAGGACTACAACTCCCGTGACACCCAGCGCGCGGACGCGCTACTTGAGGAAGACGCCGGCCCGCGGCGCGAGACGCGCCTGGGCCGTGCCAGGGCCGCACCCGGGCCAAGGACAGACCCGTCCACGCTTGTCGGAGCCAGGAAGAGGCTGGGCTGGGCCACCCCCCTAATTATTTCGACCCCATTAAGGTACTGTGTGCATATTTTCCTAAATACAGTCAATCCAGTTCCCCCTATACTATGAGCAAGCGTAAGGCTGTGAGTGATCAGGAGGGTGGAGGAATTGCGGGAACCCTCGATGCATTTTTAACAAGGGCTACGTCTGTATTAACAAGGGAGATAGAACTGGCTGAGCGACGGTTATCTTGGGAGCCTGTCCCACAGAAGCGTTCCTCCCTGGGGGGCCAACCTATTGCTAATATTCTTGCTCATAATTCCCCACTAGATCAAGACTCTGGGACCTTAACGGCCACAAATCCCCAAGATCCCCAAGATCCAGCATCACCATCGAAACCAACCCAGTCAAGAATATCTACTAGGGGTACAGGGCTTAAAAAACTCCTGGGTGCCAACCCCGAACCATCATCTAAGAGAAAAAGGGGTGGTGGCCCACAGAGACAGAAACCAGCGAAAGTCTCTAGACCGGCCAAAGTAGGGGAGGGCGGTGAACTAGAACTTGCTCAAACCGGAGAAGGCACCCGGGTAAGCCATCCCACGTGCCTCCTGACGAACAATGATGAGACTTGGATGAGACTAGAAACTATGGTCTCCACTATGCTGAACCCGATCATATTGAAGCTAACTAAGATTGAAGAGAGGTTAGCCGCGCTGAAGTCCCAGGCATCAAATAATATTTGCTCGCTTGAGGCACTGCTCTCTAGAAACACTCTCGACACTGGCCTAGAGTCATATAAACAAGCAGGGTCCCGCCGTCCAGTTACAAGCGTGAACTCCATTAACACAGAGACTCCATCTATTAATCGGGGCATCCCTCCTCAAATTAATTTTGATACCCATACTACCCATACTACCTCAGCATCAACATCTCTAGAACACTCAAACACCCCTTTGGAGAACCTAGCTGGGGAGGGTCCGCTAATCCATCAAACCTACAATCTCAATACTGCGCCGACCTGCCAGCCCTTAAACCAACCAGGGCAGGGGGAAGAGCGGACTATCAGAGGGAGGAAGAACACGATCTCGGAACCATGGCCACTCAAATTCAGACTCAGACTTTGCATCTCCCCCCGGCAGCATCCCCACTCGTACTGGTGCTGGCCAATCAGAAACCACAGACCAACTAATGTCTAAAGCCCTCCACTGGCTAACACGGAAATTACACGAAGCAGGGGGAAGAGGCAGTTGTCTATCAAATCAAATGATCATGGCTAGAAGGATAGGTTGGTTGGGCACAGTAAGGAAAGTAATGTCGGGAGATTGTGTGGTGATAAATTTTAATAACGAAATGGTTGTTAGTTTCCTGTCAGCATACATATGTAAAGCTCCCGCCAAGGGCTCCCAGATTACTGTTTTGCCATTGGAATATTTTTACAGACCACTTTTTCCTCTGGCAGTAAGAAATAGGCCCCTACAGAGAGTTGCTCACCGACTATTAAATTCAGGGGTTACCTATGGGGGTTTGGGGTTAAGGTCAGACAATAGATTTGCCCCTCTCTCCGACTTAGAATCATGCGACTGACTACGCTCTAGTCAGATAACGGGCCAGGAAGCTTGTGACAGTCAGGATATGACGGCCTTTTCCATCATAGAGAGTCCAATATCACCTAACTTACAACGGGGGGAAAACACACCTACCCTCAAAATAGCTTCATGGAATGTGGCAGGTATTGCCCCAAAATTGGGTGATGTTGATTGGCAAAAATCCTGGCATGACCATGACATGATATGTTTCCAGGAGACTTGGTCGACTGAGCCAATCTTCTTAAATGGTTATCGCTCCTTCCAAACCCTGGCAAAACCATCTCCATCGGGGAGGGCAAAGGGGGGCATTTTGACATTAATCCCTAATAACCTACCAGTAAAAGTAAGAAAGTTCGAATCATCTAACTTGAACTTCCATTTGCTGATGCTTGAGGAACCAAAGGAAGGCACATGGGTCCTAATTAACTTTTATAACAACGAGTTCGGGCCAAATATGTACCATGTGGTAGGTGAGGTTAATAAGGCTATAGAGAATCTCCTAAATGATAGCAAGGAGGAGGTAGTAAATATCATTTGGCTGGGCGATTTCAATATTCATCCCTGTAAATATAATACAGCCCCTGTTTACGGAATAGAGGACATGGGAGAAAACTCATTACTCTATTTCACTCATAATGAATATGGTAACTCTCTAAATAGGATCATGGCCTCGCTAAACATGGTAATAATTAATGATCTAAACCCAGCAACAGATAACCCACGGCGAACTTTTCAGAGAACAGGGTATGAGTCAACGATTGATTACATTGTAGTCACTAATCCCCTTAGTAGCAGGGCTACCTTGCTATAAAAACCAATTCACGATCTTTAGTGATCATGCCATGTTATCCTTACAGTTAAGGGTGCCTAAGAGGATTCAAACGACATGTCAGAAAATTGAAGCACCAATTGTGGCAATGAGAAATGGCTTCCAACTCAAATGGGCCCACATTGACAAAATTAAGCTGGTTCCAGAAATTGTCTCAACAGTACAGGGCAACATATCCATATGCCTGGAACGCGATGGTGACCCAGGGGTAGTGGTCCCCTCTTTCTGTGGCCTATTAGAAAGGGTAAAGACGGCCCTCACTTGCACTAAATCACGAAATATTGGGAGAGGTAGGGCCTGGTTCGATACACCATGCTCAAAAGCAAGGACGGCACTAATGTGTGCCCTCAAAACTAAGCCAAGAAATCAAGACAAGATAAAAGCATTGAGGGCCACTTACAACCTAGCACGAAAACATAGGGAAAGAGCTATTAAGGAAGAGGCTTCGTCGGACCTTGAAGATGCAGCGAGCATAGGCAATAGCCAAGATTTTGGGAAAATAGTAAACGCACCACACTTTAAAAATTCTAGTGACCCCACTATAGAGACCAATGTAGATGAAGATGCATGGGTGGCCCATTTTGAAAATATTTTCGCCTCATGTGTGCACCAACCTACAGCGTCTTGTTTAATAGAGTCAAATCCACAGGCTCCTTTGTCTTTCTCAACTATGGAAGTGAGAAGAGGCCTTATGTCATGCAGTTCTGGAATTGCCCCAGGTCCGGATGTTGTTCAAATAGACTTTTTTCAGGAATCCCCGGACCTATGGGTGCCCTTGTTAACAAATTCTTTTAATTGCATTGCACTGGCAGACCCACCCACATCATGATCAACAGGGGTTATTGTCCCAATTCACAAAAAAGGGGATAGGGCAAACCCAAAGAACTATAGACCAATTTCCCTGCTGGATACCACATCGAAGCTGATGGGACGCCTCCTTTTTTCTAGGTTAGAGGGGTGGGCAAAGGAGAATAACATCTTAATCCAGGCCCAGTACGGGTTCCAGCAGGGAAGAGGCACTGTGGATCAGTGACTGAACTTGGCGCTGACTATAGAAAAATACACTAGAGTGAAGGAAGGGAAGATCTATTTGGCCTTCATGGACCTGTCAGCAGCGTTTGACTGCGTGGTCCATGCTAAGCTATGGAACATAATGGAGGAGATGGGGGTTGAACAAGCTATAATAAAATTTCATAAGACAGCTATACGCAAATGCCACATCGTCGGTCCGCTATGCCAAAAACTGGGACTGTACTCGCCCATTTAAAATTGCCAGGGGGGTAAGACAGGGCTGTGTCCTTGCCCCTTTCCTCTTCTTTATTTATACAAATGGAGTCGAGGACGCCCTCTCAGTGGCTACACGGAATGTTCCCGTATTTGACTCATACCTGTTACCTATATTGGCCTATGCGGATGACGCAGTCTTGATTGCAAGAACGGGTCTAGCCCTCCAACGTTTGATAACGGCGTATGTATCCTTTATGGATTCAATAGACCTGAAAGTCAATCAAACGAAATCATTTGCAATTATAGCTGGGGCATCAAAAAGAGATAAAACCCCATACCTACAAGCGGACACTGGAAGAATTGAGGTGGTAGATACCTTTCCCTATTTGGGGGTTCTCTTTGATAAGAACTTATTGTGGTCGCAATTGGTGGAAGGCAGGAAGATGGGGATGGAGAGAAGCCTTGCGGCTTTAAAATCCTTTACCAAAAAATTGGGAGCCAGGCGTTTATTGCCATTAAAAAATATCTATCAGGCCAAGACTAAGGCTGCAGTAACGTATGGGGCTGGTGTATGGGGCACAGCAGGGATAGATTCGCTCCAAACTACTGAAAATAATTTTTTTAAGTCCTTAGTGGGCCTCTCTTCTTCCTCCTCAAACTATATTTTACCCATAGAATTAGGCCTGCCCTACATTGAAGATACAATTCTGTTAGCCCCGATCCTCTTGTGGCACTCAATCTGGCGGAGGGATACAGTGTCCCTAACCCAGACTATATTAAGAAACTCTCTAAGTTTGGAAAACCACAGGAGGTCCAGATGGCTTAACTATGTGGAGTCAGTGCTGAAGGATATTGGGCTTCCCGAAATATTCAGGGACCCACTTGCATGCAGAAAGGTCCCAAAGCAAAAGGTAATCAACATGTTTTTATTAATGGCAGAATATAAACGAAAGGAAAAAAAACGGGAAAACAGGCAGTCTGTATCTATCACCAGAGCCTGCCGATGACAGAGGGAGGGTATTTTTATTTAGCAAGTTTCGCGAATGCACAACACAAATTCATACTCTTGAGATTCAGGCTGAATATGATACCATTGATGAAAGGAATGACTACATAATGCCGGTCTTAAAACGCCATAATTTTAAACAATGTCGTGTGGCCTTTTATTTTTTTAAATCGCTGTCTGATCCTCTGCTTGCAAGTAGCTAGGTTTTTATGGGCATGCATGAGAAAGAGGAAAGGGGGGGGGGTTGTACATAGTATTGGGCTTGCCATCCAGTAAATTTGCATAGGATACATTGGGGTTGTGTATAGCTTAAGAGTTTTTATTATTTTTTAAAGGAATTGCGGCTATTGATTTTATGCAAGATGTACTGGGAAATTTTTTAACTGTTTTATCATTCTGTGCTTTTATGATCATTTTATTGAATCGAATAAAGAAAGAATTGATTGATTGATGGACTCGTAATCTAGCGGGCAGGTGGAAGTCGACTTTGGCGGTGTGGGAGAAGGGCGCTGGCATGGCGGCCTGCACCCACACCACCAAAGTGGTATTCAGGCCCTTAGTGTTTCAGGGAGTTTTTACAGTAAAGCAGAGGTGAAGAGCTGCAAACTGAGGTGGATATAAGCTAAGAGAGTGCCCAGGGTTTTGTGGTGAAAAGTCTACAATCAATGGCATGTCCAGAGTATAAGACTGGCAGTTGGATTTAGAAAAGACTATGGGCCTGATTATGAGTTTGGCAGTGTGGAAGTGGGCCACCAGACAAGTACCCTGCTTCCACACTGCCAAATTCCACCGCCAGCCACCCGCCAGATTAGGAGTTGTCTCCTTGTCTGGTGGGCGGTGCTTTGGCAGCCCCAGACTGTGAGCCTTAGAAAGGCACCACAATGGGAACACCAAAGCCCGTTCCTGCACAACATGGGCTGTAAAGTCGATGCTGTGCAGGAGCAGGGGGTGCAGGCATTCTGGGGGGCACAACATGTGCCCCCCTGCATGCATACCCTGGCCCTGATGTAACAGGGAGCCCTATAGGGCCCCCTTTGTTTTCTCATCACCACAGTTTTCATGGCGGGCTCACCACCATGAAAACTGTGCCAGTGAGGAAACTCCGCAGCGGCACAGCCAGCATATTAGGGCCTCATACCACTCTGCCACCGCCACGGGATCCATGATCCCCAGTGGTTGCGGTAGGCCCCTGGTGGCGGGACCACCGCACTCGTAATGCGGTGTTCGGACTTCCAGTGCGACAGTTCCAGCCATGCCACCATGAGTTTGGTGGTCCGATGGACTGCCAAACTCATAATCAGCCTCTATGTCTGTAGAAGAGGGCGCTGCTGGAAGAAATAAGAGTCAGGGACTCCTGACTCCCTTTCCCAGCCAGAGACTGGAGCTGTTATCCAGGTAATTGACCTCGTGTTTTCCTGCTCTAGGGACACAAAAAGCTGAAGGATTCCTGACAATGAGAGGGTCCAGCTGACCACAAAGTACTTGACCATGCAGAATTCCTGGATGTAAAGAGTCCTGGTTCCTAGAAGCTGGTCCTGGGGGCATTTTGAAAGCAGCACTGAACAGAATTATTTTTTCCAGCAGTTGGAGACAAGTAGACCTTATCAATTTTTCCACTACTGGAGGACTTGGGCAAGGTGCATAGGTTTGCTCAGGGAGGGTGCATTTTAGAATAGCCAAAAATGCTGTTTTATTCTGCTTGCACCTTTTTACCATGCTGAAAATAGGTTCTAAGGGTCTGCATGGTAAAGGTATCCAGCCCTGTGGGAGCCATAGCGCTATCTTACATTACTTTATGTCAGACAGGCGTTACATGGGTGTTCCCGTGCATCCATGCAAGTATTTTGATGGAAACCCATATTTACAGAGACTTGTAAACATGGGTTTATGCCAAAATGGTGCACCTACCAGAGGCTGGTCTAACGAGAAGAAATATCTTTATTTCTCCTTGTTACTTCCTCTTTCACATGTGCTGCATTCTGCAATACATATACAAAGAGTAATTAGCTTCAAAGGAAAAAAAATTTGTGGGCTGGTAACCCTCTTTGTACAAAATTATCCTGACCATAAAGCAGGAACTCTTGCGCTATGGCACAAGGATGCCTGAGTTGGCGCTTGACGGCCAAAGTGCACCACCTCAAGGAGAGAGATGAACTGTGCCACATCTTTGGAACTATGGTGCAGTTCTGCTCTCTCCCTTTCTCACAACACAGCACAGTAGCTTCACTTTTTAGGTCTTGTGAAGGACAGCTTTAGCTGTCAAAAAGCCCTCATGTTACCAATACTTTAAGAAGTAATACAGCAAGACTGGGCTTAGTATTAGCCCACTTTAAACATTGTTTTTGTGGCTTTGCATGGTTTGTCATTGCTTTGAGGGTTGTAACATCTGGTTTCACATGTGGAAAAATCAGAGGATAGAATACAGGGTTAGCTCACCATTTAGGGTGTTGGGGCTCCCATGTCTTTGTTTTCTCCACATTCTTTATTATAGTAAGAGTAAATAATAGTTCAATATTCACTGGTAGTATTATAAAAGAGGAACACAAGGAGCAGGAACAAGACGTTCACTGGCAGCTGAGGTAAGTCAAAAATGCTTTTAAATGTTGGGTGCATGAGTGAGTGCAGGTGAGAGTGTGTTTGTGTGAAGGAGAGCATGCGTATGTGTCTATAAGTGAGCCTTTGTGTGTCTCTGTGGAAATTAGTGAATGAGATTAAATGACAGAGGTGTTAGGGGAATGAGTGAAATTGAGTGTCATTAAGTGAGTATGAGCGAGTCACAAAGTGAGAAGGAGTGAATGACAGAGTAAGAGTAACTGCAGTGAGTGAGTGATAATAAATGAGTAAAAATAAATTAGGCAGGGTGTGAGTAAGAATGAGTGAGGGTGATTGACAGTTAGTGCAACTGTGAGTTAGAATGGGTGCGTCAGAGTGAGAAGGAATATGTTAAAATAAGTGGGCCCGATTCACAAAAGTAATCTGAGACAAAATCCTAACTTTACGACTTTCAGGTATTCACAGAAAGGCATTTACAGTACTAAAGTTAGGATTTTGTCTCAGTCAATCTTAAGTTTTGGTCTTAAGTTAAACTTAAGACAAACTTAAGTTTAACAGACAAAATCCTAACTTCGACTCGGGGCCCGATTCACAAAAGTAATCTGAGACAAAATCCGAACTTTACGACTTTCGGTATTCACAGAAGGCATTTAGGAGTGCTAAAGTTAGGATTTTGTCTCAGTTAAACTTACGTTTTGGTCTTAAGTTAAACTTAAGACAAACTTAAGTTTAACTGAGACAAAATCCTAGTCGTAAAGGTCAGCCCAGAATCTAAGAGGATGGGAAGTGTTCAGTTAGAGTTCATTAAGGGCGAGACCATTAGCATAACCATAAATAAAGAAATGGGAAATGGTTTGGCAAAGAAGGCTCATACTGTCTGCTACCAACTGTAGCATAGACCAGGCAGTCCAAAGGTAGTAAAAAGTAAAAAAATTTAACAGCATGGCATTCTGGTCTCGAATAGGGAAAATCAGAATATCAGTCATCAAATGGCAAAAATCAATGGAGTCGCCCCTCCTGTGCGATTTCTTATTTTATAAGTTCTTTGGTAAAGTCCAGTGGCGTGGCATCACACCACCATCAAAAGAATATCACATGTCTATTGTTTAGATCATGTCACCTGAGATGGATAGAACATGAGCTGGTTTCCAATGCTAGTTATGGGAAACTAAACTTTGCGAGTCCACACAGGCCTAACATTACTAAAGAAGAAATACAAAGTTTAATCTTATAGCCATAGCTAAAATTCTATTACCACAGGAATAATTCGCTGTGAACATTGAAACAAAAACATTGAAAATATGTCAGGGGATAGAAGTGTAGAGGACAAACAAGTTACATTTCACTTGCAAAGAAGGATCCATTGTATTAACTCAGGGGAAAGGTCAACACCAGAGAAAAGGCATCTTGAAAAAGGCCTTTAAATTAGTCACACATTTAAATGAAATAAGCTTAACTTTCCTTCAAATATAATGAAATTAAATCAATTCAAATAAAGAATTATAAACTTTCACAAAATATTACACAGAAATAACTAATGTTAGAAATACCCTACTACCACAAATTTCCACGTTATTCATATAAATCTACGTTTTTCAAAAAACATATTTCTACTATCGTTTGAAGATTTTCATAGACTATAATGTCTCTAATATAATTCTATAAAATATCAAGGCTGTACTTCATTGCTTAAACATTTTTGCACCAACATTTCTAACTGGTGCACATTAGCAAAGAGCATCAAAACAGTAGGCCACTTCACTTAGCATAAAAACTTCACTAATATGGATTCATAAGCAGCATGTGCATGACTAAATCATTAGTGTAATTTCGCTTATGTGTATTAATATTACCTTATATGTGTGTTTTCTTCATCTCACATTTTAAAGCATGATTTTACAGTGCTTGTACTACACTTGCCTCTGTTTCATGTATCACTGTATCTATCGTGTGCAACGTGTACTTTCAGCCTTTCGTGTTCTCTATGTATAAATGTGTCATGTATTAGGATTTTTAAAATCTCACTGGATCAAGTATTACTTAGTTTTCATGTAAACCATCCATAAATTCCAAGAGGGTGCCACCGTACTTTACATTTATGTATTTTTCTAAGGCCTTTGACCACATAGATGGTGGATTGCCTTTGCCACAATTACTCAGCATTGGCTTCCCAATAAATATAATTCATATTTTGACGAGGACTCATTTAAAATCCTAGATGCTCATTACTAAAGCAAGCATGTCTGATGTGATACTTAAAATTCCATTCTCTTCTGGGAGTCTTGATGCCTGGTTGAACTATGACAGTGCTATTGATTCTGTCATTGTTTTCATCCTCGATCAAATAAATGCACCGCAGAGACCATTTGTATAGAGAAATCTCTAGAACTTTGAATAGGTGTTCAAATTTATATTATGAATGTTGAATTCCTTGGGTATGTGCTAATCTGTTTTCTCAAGTCATCCATCTAATAATTGTATTTAAATCAAGAGCCAACATGGCCGTACATGTCTTATCAAACAAGGTGGGCCTCTGGTTGTTGTCTTTGAAGAAACCTTGTCAAAAGTATTGTGTGTTTAAAAAGGAGGGTGATTCTTAAACAATATTAATCTTTGTAAATGAAAGTACCAATGAAAGTATAAAAGCTATTGCAAATTAGGTTTAGAACCACAGTACACAGAAAGAGAGAGGCAATATGTCGGCCCTACTGTAATAAAATTACCAATGAAAGTACAAAAGCTATTACATATTTGGTTTAAGACCATAGTACATAGGGAGAGAGAAAGACAATATGTCATCATCTATCCCGAAGTGGAGGAGGAACACTCTTTGCTGTAATGCAATGCATGGTTGAGGATGGAATTTTATTGACCATGCAGAAAAGATGAATTTCCCACACTGAGAGCCAGGGAAAACAGTCCCTTGATAAGAGCACACTAGTTAAATAATCGAACAAGGACAATTTGCTGCCTTTGCAGTGGCACTTGTATGTTTTACGGCCCTTTGGACTTACCAGTACCTCTCTTTCAAGACCTGCCCTAACCACTAATCTTGCCCATGGGAAACCCTTCTCATTTACAGGCTTCACCTTCAAGAGGGCTAACTTAGCCTACTCATAGATACATCCCAGTATGTAAAGTCTACCACCTTGGTCAAGCAGGTTATGTGGCCCATTTATACATGGCCCATTCTTCCTCTTGTGTGAGATCTCTATCCCAAACCTGGGGTCATTTCTGACAACAGGGCAGCCATATCCCTAGAATCAACTCAAAGTAGAATGCTGTAATCAAGGGCCTTGTGTAAGCCTTACTTCCAACTTGTGGGCTGATAACAAGTCATCTATGATTCCTGGGGGGTATCTGGAAACAGTCCAGACCATTTCAGCACACTCAGACCTGGGAGAAGTACATGTTCCAGTGTGGAGTCAACTAGACATGAATCAGGCACAGGGCCTAAGACTCCTTTCTCACCAGTCTCCACCTGGCCCCCACAAGGGTCTCTGACTGTTTCCCTGGATGGTATTGCAGAAAACGCCTGAGAGGCCTTTCCTGGGCCAAACTCTTGTCTCCCTAAATAACTGACTAAGGAACCTCACTTAGGCTTCTCAGATCTCCTGGTGCTTTCAAAGTGGGGAGGGGGTGGAGGCTACATCCTGAAGCTACAGACACCATCCTTTTAGATTCACCTTTAACCCTCTCAGGGATGACACACTGAGACTATGTCTTCAGCTCAGGGTCTGTAGTCTGAGACTGGATACTTGCCTGGCTGTCCTGGAATTCCAGTGTGGACATATGGCCCACATCATGGTTGAGACACTCTGTCTGGGCCAGGCAGCTTTCTGCTCGGTCCAGGTCTCCAGTCGCCTCTCTCTCTGATGGTGCAGGAAGCACCTCCAGGATAAGAGTGCCTTCATCAGTGCCATTTTCTCTTATCCTTTCCCATCAAAGCAGGTAACTCCTGCACCACTGGTCCTCTTTCTCTTGGCCCTTGCACTCTAGCCTTAAGTTAAGTATCCTTAGAGACCTGTGGTGGAGTAACTTGGGATGTTGTCATCAACTGTTTCCCTTCCCATCTGTGGTATCTCAAATCTAGCAATCCATATGTAAGTGGGATATACATCTATTTTCCTCTAGGCAACTTTCCACACCCCTCTAAGAATAACAGGATCTGCCTGGCATAGGTATCCTTCAGAGTAGTGACAGAGACTTTGATTATGGTACTCTCTTGTAGTTTTTCCTAGATCTCTCAGGGTTCACCAAATTACCTGCTGGTTCACACTTACCAGCCTATGAATACAAGGGCACGGTTTCCCCTCTCTTCCTGGGAACTACCTCTCACCAATACTACACTAGCTATTCATGAGGAATGTCCACCAGCGAGTGCCTTCCTGGGGTATGCCATATCTCCCTTCTTGTGACCTTACTGATGATAGCCAAAGCATTCTCCCTTCTCAAAGGGGTTCTCTGCTCGCCCACCCCGAGTTCTTACCTGCTTCCCTAAAGTGAGAAAAATGTTGGTGTCCTAAGTGTTCACATTTTTAGCCTTTTGCATGAGGACTGAACTAGATTCTTGCAAATTCTGGGTCAAAACTAGAGGCGAGGCTCCTTTGGATAAAAAAAACAAGAATCAGTCAGCACCCTGTGCAACTCTAGAAAACAGTGAACTAAATACATTATGGGGTCCATTATAATAATTTACTTTGCTTCCTATCAACAATCTACCATTGACTTCAATGACACATCAATATAATCTTCCCAGCACTGCTGGGATACCTTAGTGGTGTCTCTAAATTTCTTGCTCTCATATGCTAATTTGTGAGCCTCCAGCAACTGCGAAAGGACACACTGCTCCCAAGCCTAGATTACCTAAATAAAGCTGCTCATTGAGGTAAACTCTCCATTTGCACTGCTGCCAACTCAGCTTCTTCTTATTCTTTCTCTTCAGAGGTGAGCTGTCCTTGACAGGCCTCTTTCCATGCTGTGTCAACTTTCAGCTAATCTTCTTGGACCTATGACTCAACCCTGGCCTCTCCTTCCTACAAATGGCCTTCATTTCCACAAAAGTAAGGCTTGCAGGATCGATAGACTCACCTGAATCTGCCCCCAAATAAAATCAAGGTGTATAAATGTGCTCAGAAATGAAATAATTCAAAAATATGACAATACAAAATGAACTAAACCCTTCTTGCCAAAGTAAAACCAAAAATAAATGTTTGCCTCTAAATCTGGAATGGGATTTTTTTAATTTCTTATCTCTTAAAACTAAGTAGTAACTTATGGACAAACTAATATCCCAATGCAGAACAACAATATCATAAATTTGATTAAAAATTTGAGAGGGGTCCCCCACCTTGTTATAAACACAATCTGGTTATGCTGAAACACAATTGTTAGAGAACCTCTGAATGACCCCTAGCAGCTGTGGCACAAACAACAGGCGATTCCCCTGAGAAATACTTGTTATGGCCAAGTAGTACCAGCAATTTTAAGTAAAAAAAAAAACACAATAAAATCCCAAAACCAATGCAAAACACTAGCAAAAAGTAACAAGCAAAAAGACAACAAAACAATCATAGTAGGATGAAGGGAACCAGAGATGTGATCTTTTTAATTTTTGATGAAAAAAGCACACAGAAAAAGTAAAGTTCCTTTACAAAATATCATTGTGTGATATGCCTGGACCTAGGTACAATTTCAGGCCAACCATGATGGGGTGGCAGTTGAATGTACCAAGCATGGTATTCCGGTCATAGTTTTTACCTTGGCACCTAGTCACTTATTGGAGCTCAAATTTTATGGAGAAAGGTACAAGGCTAAAGCTGGCAAGGGTTCCACAGAGTCAGATGTCCTCATCGACCTGCTGAGGAAGCAACTGGGTTGGCACTACAATCTCCAAACTTGACAAAGCTAGCGTTCAAAACAGCCAAGGTGGCTTTGCCACAGGTATTGAATTGCCAACTTACCACGGTCCATGGTTTCAGATCCAGAAAAGGTCGCTTTTTGGTTCTCAAAATCCTCCAGCATGGCAGGGCAGGGCTCCACAGGGCTGATACCTTTTGCCCTCTTTTCAGCATATTAGAAAGCTCTGAAAGGTATGAGCCTGGTTTTCTTGCCTGCCTCTGGGCACCCTCCCTTGCCAGCCTCATCACCTTGTTCCAGTCCTTCATATTTGGATAAAATGACTAAGTGAAGTTTTTCTCCAACTCCTAGAAAAGTCAAGAGTTCTTATGTTTTTGTGTCCTTGGATCAGGCAAACAGAAGGCCAACCATGTGACTCTTTGAGAGAAGTTCCTTCCCTGGATGCTAGCAGGAGTGAGTCCTAACCTTCTTTCTTCAGATGTTGTCTTCCCAGATCCAGGAGTGTTCTGAGGAGGTGGTTGTGAGGTGCCAGACTTAACCTGTGCTCTAGCCAGCAAATGGATAGGTATTGGCACCCAAGCTTGATGAGGTAGATTTCAAATTGCCAAATTGACTTCAGTCATAGCTCAAATAGAATTAATTACAACATGCATTGGTAGAAATGTTACCAATGGAATCAATAGCCTGGTTGAAACTTTAGGTGAAATATAGTGTCTAAGATCAAAAAAGTAAATAGTCATTGGTCAAGCACAGTCTTCAACATACAAGTGTCCTTTATTACCATTTGTTATATTCACTAACCAAACACTGTTTTACACCTGCTACAGCAGCGAAAAGTACTTCATTCTTACTAACTGCTCACGGTGTACATGATCTGGAACGAAGTCTTTGTCCGTTTTGCCTAACGAAGATTCAAAAAAGTCAGTTTATTCAAAAGGCATGGCAGATGAACTCTTCGTTTGTAAGATGTACCCCAATAGAGCGCAAGTTCATAAAGTTTTAGTGATGGTAAACTAGGGACCGAGCTAAAACATCAAAACATTCTAGCACCTTGACATAGCCAATCATAACACCTCGGGAGAGTGAGGGAGGATAAATCAAGTTGTGCGTTCATGAAACCACACATAAATTCGCCAAATCAATGAGACTTATTGGCTTTGACAATGTTTGTTTTGGGGTTTGATGGACACTATTGATGTTTATTTCTCTTTCCACAGTTATGGAACACATTCATTATGTTTGTTACGGCCCTAGAAAACAAGCTACTTTTACCTAGTGCCAACAGCCTTTGATAGAATTTCATTTTCTTGAATGTATCGAGGAGGGCGTGGTCAGTCAGGGATATCATGCACACCTGTTTTTTCTTGTATTTTCCTTCTTCTTGCCTCCTCCCAATTATGTCTTATAGGCTTTTTAGAAAAGGGTTAAAGCTGCCTGTGTCCTTGGGTCTTCTACCACGTGCTCGATTGATTACAATTTCACATGATAAGAAGCCGATAAAAACACGGGAGGTTTTTCTAAAAATATCTATTAATAAAATGAACTTTTTCTATATCTTTCCATTTCATATGTTGGCTCACTCTGTACACAATTATTTGGAAAATACTGCAAAATATATTGAAAAAGTTGTGTGCATGAGTGGGTGCAGGTGAGAGTGTGTTTGTGTGAAGGCGAGCATGCGTATGTGTCTATAAGTGAGCCTTTGTGTGTCTCTGTGGAAATTAGTGAATGAGATTAAATGACAGAGGTGTTAGGGGGAATGAGTGAAATTGAGTGTCATTAAGTGAGTATGAGCGAGTCACAAAGTGAGAAGGAGTGAATGAGAGAGTAAGAGTAACTGCAGTGAGTCAGTGATAATAAATGAGTAAAAATAAATGTGGCAGGGTGTGAGTAAGAATGAGTGAGGGTGATTGACAGTTAGTGCAACTGTGAGTTAGAATGGGTGCGTCAGAGTGAGAAGGAATATGTTAAAATAAGTGGGCCCGATTCACAAAAGTAATCTGAGACAAAATCCTAACTTTACGACTTTCGGTATTCATAGAAGGCATTTACGAGTACTAAAGTTAGGATTTTGTCTCAGTCAATCTTAAGTTTTGGTCTTAAATTAAACTTAAGACAGACTTAAGTTTAACAGACAAAATCCTAACTTTACGACTCGGGGCCGGATTCACAAAAGTAATCTGAGACAAAATCCTAACTTTACGACTTTCGGTATTCACAGAAGGCATTTAGGAGTACTAAAGTTAGGATTTTGTCTCAGTTAAACTTAAGTTTTGGTCTTAAGTTAAACTTAAGACAAACTTAAGTTTAACTGAGACAAAATCCTAGTCGTAAAGGTAGGATTTTGTCTCAGATAAACTTAAGTTTTGGTCTTAAGTTTAACTTACGACCAAAACTTAAGATTGACTGAGACAAAATCCTAACTTTAGTACTCCTAAATGCCTTCTGTGAATACCGAAAGTCGTAAAGTTAGGATTTTGTCTCAGATTACTTTTGTGAATCGGGCCCAGTGAGTCAGAGTGAGCATGAGTGTGAAAATGTGAGTAAAAATTAATGTGCGAGAGAGTGACTGTGAATGGATGAGTGAGAATGAGTAAGAGCAAGAATAAGTGAAAATGAGTGAGGGTGAGTGCAAGTGAGTGTGAGTGAGTGAGAAAGTATGAGTGAATCTGAGTGAGCATGATAAGTGTGAATGAGTGAGAGTGAATGAGAATGGGTGAGTAAGAATAAGAGTGATTGCAAGAGTGAGAGTGAATCAATGAGTGAGTGCAAATGAGTGAGAAAGAATGTGAGTGAGAGGGAGTAAGTAAATGAAAGTGAGCGTAAGTGTGAATGTGGTGTTATGCTTGTAAGTTTGACATTAGCCCTAGCATTCTTAAGATAATTATTGACTTCTGTGGAGGCAAGCTTTGCAAAATGCTGGTGCTGGTATACTGGGAGCAATTCATAGCATGACAAGTACCTGTGAGAAAACAGTGGTACTGTCATACTAGAGATAATACTTGGCATATGAGACATTCATGGCAATATACTGGCACTGGCATTTTGAATGTAATTCTTGGCATTATGGGTTCCAATGGTAAAATATTAGCACTGACATATGGGGTACCTGTGGAATAATGATGATGCTGACATACTGGATTCATTTTTTTGCTTTGGGGCACCTGGGCAAAATGCAGACCCTGGTACACTGGAGGGAATTCTTGGCATAAGGGGGCACAACGGTGGCCTATTGAAATAGGGAAACAATGAAAATGCTGGCACTGACATACAGGAGGTAATTTTTAACATAAAGGTTTAACATGAGGGTCACAAAATATATGTATGAATGGCAATAAGGGCAAAAATCTGGCATATTGTGTGTAGTTTTTGGCATAAGGGATACCTGTGGAACATGGTGGCACCCATGACAAAATGCTAGCCCTGGCACAACGGAGACTATTTTAACATATTTGGGCACTGATAACACATTTTCTAAAAAGTGAGGTCAATTCATAGGGGATGTCTGCGTTCATTGACTTGGAACACCATGAAAGGACTTGAATACTTTATGTGTACCCTTTCAGTGCCTACGGCCTTTTAGCAAATTTATGTGAAAACGGTGCTTTAAAATGTACTATATATGCCCATTGTTTCAAAATAGTCTTATGGGAGAAAACCTACGAATCACCAGATTCACCCACTTACAAAAATTCATGTCACATATTACACACCACAACTGCAAGAACAAAAGAGTCTTGATAAGCACTGTTTACTTTCTGCAGCTTCCACTGGGACCCTTTAGGATTTGTAAAATAAATAAATTCAGCAGTGCAGTTCACCCTCTTCCGATTACATTAAAATGAACAAAAAGAACATTTTTAAACAAGTTGTTGTCATGTTTCATTATTCATTAATGCAGGTGGAATCTGAACTAGGCAATTGTCTTTGTGGTGTTGGTATATTAATCATGCAGTTATCATGGAACTTTGGCAATGCCAATTATTGTGATATCATCAGGGTGACGATTGAGTGGCATCACTTCCTGGGATGATTCAGAGTCAAATTTGTATACTGTCCCTTGCTCTGATATCATTTAGGTCCAAAGAATGTGTATAGCCACTTTTGCTACACATGGCAAGTTGGTGAATCAAAGTTTATCTTTGGCTTTAGGGCAGACTTAGGCTATTCATTAATCACCATTGCAAGTTTTTTGTTTTTTCACTTTGCTCTCTTGATAACATGCTGTTGGAATTGCTGCTGACAAAGTAAAGACATGTATGCACATCAGCCTTGCTATAGCTGCACCAAAAAAACTGGTCATTGTCAAACTTATCTACTACGTATTATTTTGCTGTTCATGCCTTTTTATGTCACCACTTACATTATCATCTGACACTTTTTAAAACAATCTTCTTTGACGGTATAGTGTGACTCTGCTAATTCAAGCGGTTCCACAAAATAGCCCTGCTGCCAAGTTCCAAATTGTAGCTAACAATTTTTTTACTATGAGATTTTCTTTTTAGGCCAGCTGGGAGCAACAGAGACAAAGTAGCCCAACTGTTACCAAGCACTTCCCATTAAAAAAACAAAAAACATCCCTATTAACTTTCCCATTGCATGTTTAAGAAAAACACTAACAATTGGCTTTGCCAATGCATGTTAATTCTAGTGTTGATCGTCCACCCACACTGGTTTACCAGAAGATAGCCCTCTCAGCACCAATATTTAATAAGGTTTGGGCCAGTAACACAGAGGATTATTATTACTTTTCTATCCTCTATTATCAAATCAAACTATTCGCAATATTTTACTTGCAGAAATGCATGGTTGAATTCAGAGGACTGATATCCTACCAGTCACCCTGATGGGCTCCTGTTAAGGGCTGCTCGCAGTGCACAGTAGAGTATGATGCAGCGTAAGGGTGGTAACAAATTATTTTATTTGCTTAATCTCATTTACTCCTTAACCATACTGGGGACTTTACGATTAGACAACTAAGTCAAATTCATTTACCAAAGAGGCAATGATCCTCTGATGAATCTTTCTCTACCAATAGGAGGGGTGGAAATTAGGATGCCCAAACTCCATGTTTGTTGTCCAATGAGGACCATTAATTGACAGCGAGCTCACAG
Source organism: Calotriton arnoldi (assembly GCA_963921515.1). Classification (NCBI taxonomy): domain Eukaryota; kingdom Metazoa; phylum Chordata; class Amphibia; order Caudata; family Salamandridae; genus Calotriton; species Calotriton arnoldi. Next base: position 300,874 of record CAWUFW010001498.1, read on the forward strand.
GTTAGAAATCAGATTTAGATACACCACTCTCAAGACTATACTGTAGAAATAGAGAATAGCAACAGGAAGTCCCAAGCTCCTAAAGAAGTTAAGATGAGTAAGGATTATACAAACCAATAGCACTGCGATTGCTACACAGAATAGGAGAAGGAACACCTGATGTTCTGTCAGAGCTCACTGATTCTCCTTACAATGCATTTAATTCATTAATCACAGTCAAATGGAAAAATCAACAGGACTCAAAAATAGACTCAGACAGAAGTTGAATAATTTGGTTAATGTATTAGAGATGCAAAGTTCATCATAATTAGTATCTGCTTAAGAATTTCAGTCAAAAATATAACAGTTTCATAACAGTGCCAAGCATTTAAGCAGGCATTCAAATCAGCAATAACCACAGAGTTACAGAGTCCTACCATCAAATAGGCGGGAGGATTGTTCGTTGTCTAACAGCCCAGAATCTAAGAGGATGGGAAGGGTTCAGTTAGAGTTCATTAAGGGCGAGACCATTAGCATAACCATAAATAAAGAAATGGGAAATGGTTTGGCAAAGAAGGCTCAGACTGTCTGCTACCAACTGTAGCATAGACCAGGCAGTCCAAAGGTAGTAAAGAGTACAAAAATTTAACAGCATGGCATTCGGGTCTCGAATAGGGAAAATCAGAATATCAGTCATCAAATGGCAAAAATCAATGGAGTCGCCCCTCCTGTGGGATTTCTTATTTTATAAGTTCTTTGGTAAAGTCCAGTGGCGTGGCATCACACCACCATCAAAAGAACATCACATGTCTATTGTTTAGATCATGTCACCTGAGATGGTTAGAACATGAGCTGGTTTCCAATGCTAGTTATGGGATACTAAACTTTGCGAGTCCACACCGGCCTAACATTACTAAAGAAGAAATACAAAGTTTCATCTTATAGCCATAGCTAAAATTCTATTACCACAGGAATATTTCACTGTGAACATTGAGAAAAAAACATTGAAAATATGTCAGGGGATAGAAGTGTAGAGGACAAACAAGTTACATTTCACTTGCAAAGAAGGATCCATTGTATTAACTCAGGGAAAGGTCAACACCAGAGAAAAGGCATCTTGAAAAGGCCTTTAAGTTAGTCACACATTTAAATGAAATAAGCTTAACTTTCCTTCAAATATAATGAAATTAAATCAATTCAAATAAAGAATTATAAACTTTCACAAAATATTACACAGAAATAACTAATGTTAGAAATACCCTACTACCACAAATTTCCACGTTATTCATATAAATCTACGTTTTTCAAAAACATATTTCTACTATCGTTTGAAGATTTTCATAGACTATAATGTCTCTAATATAATTCTATAAAATATCAAGGCTGTACTTCATTGCTTAAACATTTTTGCACCAACATTTCTAACTGGTGCACATTAGCAAGAGCATCAAAACAGTAGGCCACTTCACTTAGCATAAAAACTTCACTAATATGGATTCATAAGCAGCATGTGCATGACTAAATCATTAGTGTAATTTCGCTTATGTGTATTAATATTACCTTATATGTGTGTTTTCTTCATCTCACATTTTAAAGCATGATTTTACAGTGCTTGTACTACACTTGCCTCTGTTTCATGTATCACTGTATCTATTGTGTGCAACGTGTACTTTCAGCCTTTCGTGTTCTCTATGTATAAATGTGTCATGTATTAGGATTTTTAAAATCTCACTGGATCAAGTATTACTTAGTTTTCATGTAAACCATCCATAAATTCCAAGAAGGTGCCACCGTACTTTACATTTATGTATTTTTCTAAGGCCTTTGACCACATAGATGGTGGATTGCCTTTGCCACAATTACTCAGCATTGGCTTCCCAATAAATATAATTCATATTTTGACAAGGACTCATTTAAAATCCTAGATGCTCATTACTAAAGCAAGCATGTCTGATGTGATACTTAAAATTCCATTCTCTTCTGGGAGTCTTGATGCCTGGTTGAACTATGACAGTGCTATTGATTCTGTCATTGTTTTCATCCTCGATCAAATAAATGCACCGCAGGAGACCATTTGTATAGAGAAATCTCTAGAACTTTGAATAGGTGTTCAAATTTATATTATGAATGTTGAATTCCTTGGGTATGTGCTAATCTGTTTTCTCAAGTCATCCACTACAAGAATTGTATTTAAATCAAGAGCCAACATGGCCGTACATGTCTTATCAAACAAGGTGGGCCTCTGGTTGTTGTCTTTGAAGAAACCTTGTCAAAAGTATTGTGTTTTTAAAAAGGAGGGTGATTCTTAAACAATATTAATCTTTGTAAATGAAAGTACCAATGAAAGTATAAAAGCTATTGCAAATTAGGTTTAGAACCACAGTACACAGAAAGAGAGAGGCAGTATGTTGGCCCTACTGTAATAAAATTACCAACGAAAGTACAAAAGCTATTACATATTTGGTTTAAGACCATAGTACATAGGGAGAGAGAGAGACAATATGTCATCATCTATCCCGAAGTGGAGGAGGAACACTCTTTGCTGTAATGCAATGCATGGTTGAGGATGGAATTTTATTGACCATGCAGAAAAGATGAATTTCCCACACTGAGAGCCAGGGAAAACAGTCCCTTGATAGAGCACACTAGTTAAATAATTGAACAAGGACAATTTGCTGCCTTTGCAGTGGCACTTGTATGTTTTATGGCCCTTTGGACTTACCAATACCCCTCTTTCAAGACCTGCCCTAACCACTAATCTTGCCCATGGGAAACCCTTCTCATTTACAGGTTTCACCTTCGAGAGGGCTAACTTAGCCTACTCATAGATACATCCCAGTATGTAAAGACTACCACCTTGGTCAAGCAGGTTATGTGGCCCATTTATACATGGCCCATTCTTCCTCTTATGTGAGATCTCTATCCCAAACCTGGGGTCATTTCTGACAACAGGGCAGCCATGTCCCTAGAATCAACTCAAAGGAGAATGCTGTAATCAAGGGCCTTGGGTAAGCCTCACTTCCAACTTGTGGGCTGATAACAAGTCATCTATGATTACTGGGGGATATCTGGAAACAGTCCAGACCATTTCAGCACACTCAGACCTGGGAGAAGTACATGTTCCAGTGTGGAGTCAACTAGACATGAAACAGGCACAGGGCCTAAGACTCCTTTCTCACCAGTCTCCACCTGGCCCCCACAAAGGTCTCTGACTGTTTCCCTGGATGGTAATGCAGAAAACGCCTGAGAGGCCTTTCCTGGGCCAAACTCTTGTCTCCCTAAATAACTGACTAAGGAACCTCACTTAGGCTTCTCAGATCTCCTGGTGCTTTCAAAGTGGGGAGGGGGTGGAGGCTACAGCCTGAAGCTACAGACACGATCCTTTTAGATTCACCTTTAACCCTCTCAGGGATGACACACTGAGACTATGTCTTCAGCTCAGGGTCTGTAGTCTGAGACTGGATACTTGCCTGGCTGTCCTGGAATTCCAGTGTGGACATATGGCCCACATCATGGTTGAGACACTCTGTCTGGGCCAGGCAGCTTTCTGCTCGGTCCAGGTCTCCAGTCCCCTCTCTCTCTGATGGTGCAGGAAGCACCTCCAGGATAAGAGTGCCCTCATCAGTGCCATTTTCTCTTATCCTTTCCCATCATAGCAGGTAACTCCTGCACCACTGGTCCTCTTTCTCTTGGACCTTGCACTCTAGCCTTAAGTTAAGTATCCTTAGAGACCTGTGGTGGAGTAACTTGGGATGTTATCATCAACTGTTTCCCTTCCCATGTGGTATCTCAAATCTAGCAATCCATATGTAAGTGGGATATACATCTATTTTCCTCTAGGCAACTTTCCACACCACTCTAAGAAAAACAGGATCTGCCTGGCATAGGTATCCTTCAGAGTAGTGACAGAGACTTTGATTATGGTACTCTCTTGTAGTTTTTCCTAGATCTCTCAGGGTTCACCAAATTACCTGCTGGTTCACACTTACCAGCCTATGAATACAAGGGCATGGTTTCCCCTCTCTTCCTGGGAACTACCTCTCACCAATACTACACTAGCTATCCATGAGGAATGTCCACCAGCGAGTGCCTTCCTGGGGTATGCCATATCTCCCTTCTTGTGACCTTACTGATGATAGCCAAAGCATTCTCCCTTCTCAAAGGGGTTCTCTGCTCGCCCACTCCGAGTTCTTACCTGCTTCCCTAAAGTGAGAAAAATGTTGGTGTCCTAAGTGTTCACATTTTTAGCCTTTTGCATGAGGACTGAACTAGATTCTTGCAAATTCTGGGTCAAAACTAGAGGCGAGGCTCCTTTGGATAAAAAAAACAAGAATCAGTCAGCACCCTGTGCAACTCTAGAAAACAGTGAACTAAATACATTATGGGGTCCATTATAATAATTTACTTTGCTTCCTATCAACAATCTACCATTGACTTCAATGACACATCAATATAATCTTCCCAGCACTGCTGGGATACCTTAGTGGTGTCTCTAAATTTCTTGCTCTCATATGCTAATCTGTGAGCCTCCAGCAACTGCGAAAGGACACACTGCTCCCAAGCCTAGACTACCTAAATAAAGCTGCTCATTGAGGTAAACTCTCCATTTGCACTGCTGCCAACTCAGCTTCTTCTTCTTCTTTCTCTTCAGAGGTGAGCTGTCCTTGACAGGCCTCTTTCCATGCTGTGTCAACTTTCAGCTAATCTTCTTGGACCTATGACTCAACCCTGGCCTCTCCTTCCTACAAATGGCCTTCATTTCCACAAAAGTAAGGCTTGCAGGATCGATAGACTCACCTGAATCTGCCCCCAAATAAAATCAAGGTGTATAAATGTGCTCAGAAATGAAATAATTCAAAAATATGACAATACAAAATGAACTAAACCCTTCTTGCCAATGTAAAACCAAAGATAAATGTTTGCCTCTAAATCTGGAATGGGATTTTTTAAATTTCTTAATTCTTAAAACTAAGTAGTAACTTATGGACAAACTCATATCCCAATGCAAAACAACAATATCATAAATTTGATTACAAATTTGAGAGGGGTCCCCCACCTTGTTATAAACACAATCTGGTTATGCTAAAACACAATTGTTAGAGAACCTCTGAATGACCCCTAGCAGCTGTGGCACAAACAACAGGCGATTCCCCTGAGAAATACTTGTTATGGCCAAGAAGTACCAGCAATTTTAAGTAAAAAAAAACCACAATAAAATCCCAAAACCAATGCAAAACACTAGAAAAAAGTAATAACAAAAAGACAACAAAACAATCATAGTAGGATGAAGGGAACCAGAGATGTGATCTTTTTAATTTTTGATGAAAAAAAGCACACAGAAAAAGTAAAGTTCCTTTACAAAATATCATTGTGTGATATGCCTGGACCTAGGTACAATTTCAGGCCAACCATGATGGGGTGGCGGTTGAATGTACCAAGCATGGTATTCCGGTCATAGTTTTTACCTTGGCACCTAGTCACTTATTGGAGCTCAAATTTTATGGAGAAAGGTACAAGGCTAAAGCTGGCAAGGGTTCCACAGAGTCAGATGTTCTCATCGAGCTGCTGTGGAAGCAACTGGGTTAGCACTACAATCTCCAAACTTGACAAAGCTAGCGTTCAAAACAGCCAAGGTGGCTTTGCACAGGTATTTGTAGGAAGGTGGAATCTGACTATATGGTTGCCCCCACTTTTTTTTATGGTGTTTTGCTGGTTTATGACTTAGTTGGACTGGGATCCCGCTATTCAGGGCCCCAGTCTATCTGCTTTCTCTGTAAAATGGTTTCCATGTGCCTTAGGCACATCTCTGATTGGAATCTGGAGTGCCCTTATAAGTCCCTAGTATATGGTATACTATGTACCAAGGGCATAGGTACCTCAGAGGCCTGCCAGGGGCTGCAGCATGTATTATGCTACCCCTGGAAGGCCATCCAAACTGACACCACAGGTCTGCTACTGCAGCCTGGGTAAGGTGGTGCATGCACCCCTTACTGTGATATAGGTTACCTATATCACGAAATACATACACACATATAAACCTATAAGTCACTTCTAAGGCAGGCCTTATCAATCCTAAAGGCAGAGTGCGTGGTTCCTATGTGAGAGGGTGCCCCTGCGTGAGCAGGGCCCCTCTGCAGTGTTCGGAGACCATCTCTGATGCTGTTTGTAGTGCAGCCTGACCATATACTCTTAAGCTCATTATATCCTCGCGGTAAAATGCTAACTTTGGAATGGCTGCACCTAAACATGTCGTGTTTGGTGTCAAACATCTTGGAATACTACCCCCCGCCAATCCTGGCGGCGGGGGTAGCATTCCACCCTTCTAGAGGGAAAGACATGTTAACTCTGGCTTACCCGGTAACTTCTTTCTGAAGCCCTGGCATCACAAAATGGATGCTGCTGCCACAGACACAAGTCTGGCCTCCTGCTGCTGGACGAAACTCCGGCAGGGGAGGCCTGGACAATAGGTTTCCTGTTGCAGGGAGGTGTGACCACCTCCCTAGACAGGATAATGTGTATTGGGGCTGGGTGGGTGCACTCTTAGAGTGCTTTGAAGTCCTGCACTGGGGGAGCAAAAGGCTCCTCTGTGCATATGCCAGTTCAAACCAGCTCAGGGGCTACCTGCCCCTGCTCTGGCGCGAAACTGGACAAAGGGAAGTGGGTGTAGCCACCCCTCCCTTGACCCTCCCATAGGTGGGGTCATAGAGTTAGTCCCTCCCTGTTTTACTGGTTAAAATGGGGAACCCTTGCCACAGCAAGATTAGATTATACCTGGACGAAACTCTGAAACTGAATCCTGGACCTTCGACGCTCTACGACAAGATTAGAGGACTGAAGAATCTCCCTTGGGGTCAAGGAGTGACTCCCTGCTTGGCAGGCACCAAAGAAGCATCTGTCCGGTTCGCATCACTGAAGCTCCCGTCGGACGCCGAAGTCATCGCATCACTAGAGGTGGATTCTCAGACTTCCCGAGGCTACCCTGAGTCCCCAGCAAAGCTGAGGCCCGTGGCTATCGTGGGTGACTTGAGACCGTGACCCCTGGACACCGAGCACACTTGCAAGTGCACCATCTTCTGGGTCTCCCAAGAAGTCGTGCTTTGGGCTCCGAGTAGCCCTAGCCTCCAGCACCACCTGCACCGAAGATCACTGGCCCCCACTCCACGAGTGTCCTGTAAGCCAGCTCCACGTGCGGCGTCACGAGGCTCCTTCGCGGTCGCTAGCCCGTTGGCTAGTAGCCCTTGACGAAGGCCAATCTTTTCTTTACTTGGCATCCTGGTTGCTCCAGGCCTGCCCTCACTTACCCTCACTGGGGTGAGTTTCCCAGACCTAGCTGGTCTGCATCATCGACGATCTACATCTTACTCAAGACTTGCCGTTGCCAAGGCTTGTTGGGTCCAATCCGGTCGCCGACACCTCAGCACTCGACAGACATCGAGCCACAGCCCGAATCCTGCTCCTGGTCACCGACAACGCCTCCCGGACCTCGTGGCTGAAGAGTCAAGACGACCATCACCGCACCTGAAGCACTCAACATCGGTGGGCATCTGTCCATCGCCTTCCTGGTCACTGGCTAGTGACCCAGACTCTGTCCCCTCTGCTTTCAGGTTCTTCAGAACTCCGATCCACTCTTGGATCCACCCGGACACTTTTCTCCTGGTCGCCAGCAGCACTTTGCAGCAGATCGCCATACGAAACGACGACGAAACCCGACCCCGAAAGGCACCTATGCACCCGGCTTCCCTGGGTGAGGTAACACGAGTACTCCGGTGCTCCCGTGGGTAGAGACTCTTCAAAGTCCTAGATCTCAAAGGGTTTTGTCCTAGTCCTATTTTAAGTGTCCCTTTCCTCTATTTTCCCGATCCCGACTTTCTCCATAGAAGTTAACGGCGTATCGCGGTTGTGTATTTACACTGCACGCGTCTCCCGTGGGTCCCCTGTGTCACTACCTTGGGTGGTTCCTTGTGGTCCAAGCACTTCTAGAGGCTCTAGGCCTAGTGTCTAGTTCAGTCGTGGTTCGCATACCACTTTATTGGTATATGGTTTGGTACGCCCTAGGGCCCAAACGTGTATTTGTGCTATTATTGTGATTTAAGATCTTATAACCTATGTACTTCGAACTCTAGCCTCATAAAGAGACTAGAGGGGTGTGTTTAGTAATAAATACATATATTTTGAATATATACCTGGTGTGGTGCTCTTTCATTTGGTCACTCAAGAGATTATAGACTGGTAAAACAAGCTGCTTTACATTCCTTCAAGACTTAGCCTGAAGGCTGCTCTCCATAGCTACCACTAGGATAGCTTTCAATAAGGTTGTCTTTAACCTACCTACCATAAGAGTCGATTTGGACTGGTGCAAGGTGCCCACTATAATTAGTGGACAGCATATGCCAGGCCAACTTCTCACATTGGTGTGCAGCGTGTGGGATTCCAGCTTGCTATTGTTTTACCAGATAATCTCAATTGAATTGATCAACTGAAAACCACTAAAGGTACCTAAGGTACATATAATTTAAGCTTAGAATAACAGTAAGTTCTACTGAACTTAGAGTTGTGTGTTAAGGGATAGCACAACCCTTTCTACAACTCAAGAGAGTTTAGTAGGCCACACTAGAGTAGGTAGTGCATACACCACACCACACTAGTAATGTCTTTAAAGGGAGGATCCAAAGAATCCTTGCAGGAAGCCAGTGAGCTTCCACCCTCCAAGTATGATACACTCCCATTCTTGGAATTGAGAGCTTTATGCAACTTGAGAAAATTAAGGACAGGCCAAAGCTCCACCACCCAACACCTCAAGGAGTTGTTGGTGGCTTATGACCTTAGTAAGCCCTTGGGGACTGAAGGGGTAGGAGCTGAGGGTGGGGCAGGAGAAGAGGAGGACGCTAGGGGTACCAGTACCCCCAGCCCCCTCTGAAACTGGCCAGGAGGGTGACAATGACCCTGACCTGGATAACCCAATCCCTCCTGTGGAAGATGATGAGGATGATCAGAATGATGCCCTCTTTGTCCCCCAGGAAGGATTAAGAGTGTGCCCAGAAGGTCTAGGTCTCCTTCTCAGGAGTCTAACCACTCTGGCACCTCTATAGGGAGCTCTGTCTCATCTCATAGGAGAGAATCCTCTCATGAGAGAAGAAAGAGGCTAGTCCAGTATGAGGAAACTCAGCTGGAACTCAGAAAAAAGCAATTCGCTTTAGATAGAGAATCCCTAGATCTCCTTAGAGAGAGAAGAAAGTTGGGACTAGAGTCCCATGGTGGCAGCAATATCCCTAGAGATAGGGAAAGGTCTTATGACCATAGAAACCTAAACAAGATTGTCCCTCCCTACCAGCGTGGGGATGACATCCACAAATGGATAACTGCACTGGAGAGGGCCTGTAAAGTTCAGAAGGTCCCCCAGAGGCAGTGGGCAGCAATCTTGTGGCTCTCCTTTGCAGACAAAGGTAGAGACAAGCTCCTCACTGTAAGAGAAGAGGATGCTCACAATTACACAGTCTTGAAGAGTGCTCTGATAGATGGGTTTGGCCTAACCACTGAACAGTATAGGTTGAAGTTCAGAGACACCCAAAAAGCTCAGACTCAAGACTGGGTTGATTTTGTAGATTGTGCTACAAAGGCTCTGGAAGGTTGGATACATGGCAACAAAGTGCAGGACTTTTTAGGATTGTACAATTTGATTATGAGGGAGCAGATCCTTAATAATTGTCAAAACCAGCTTTTGCACCAGTATCTGGTGGACTCTGATCTGACCTCTCCCCAAGAATTGGGAAAGAAGGCAGACAAGTGGGTCAGAACCAGAGTAAAAACTAGAAATCAGGGTGGTGACCAGAAGAAAGATTCTACTAAGTCCCAAGAGAAAGGTGGGGATAAATCTAAGGATAAGTCCCTACAGGGCCCCAAAATTCCTCTTCTGGGGGTGGGTCCCAAACTCCTTCCTCTCCTGAAAAGAAACCCTATTGCCATGTCTGTAAAAAGCCTGGGCACTGGAAAACTGATCCCAGTTGCCCCAGGATTGGCAATAAAGAAAATGTTCCTCCCACAACTACTACCACCCCTCCTGGTACTACCAGTAGTAATCCTCCAGTTGGGAGTAGTGCACCCAAAAAGTTAGGTGCTTTTGCAAGAGGAACAGAGGTGGGCCCTAGTTTAGACAGGGACCCCTCAACAGACTCCTCTGACTCTGAGGGTGGTATAGGATTTGCCACCTTTACCATGGGTCCCATAGCATTGGGCAGGTACAGATTGGAGCCAATAATGAATGGTCAGAAAGCTGTGGCATTTAGGGACACAGGGGCTAGTGTCACCATGGTGGCAGGGAAACTAGTCCCCCTCACCAGCTTTTACCTGAGTTTAAATACCAGGTGACCAACATTGATGGTGTCAGAACAGATCACCCCATGGCCATAGTCAATCTCAGCTGGGAGGGGGTCACAGGCCCAACAAGAGTGGCAGTGTCCCCAACCCTACCTGTAGATTGCCTGATGGGCAATGATCTGGAAATTTCAGCCTGGGCTGAAGTGGAACACCAAACCCATCTTAGGATGTTGGGCGTCCCTGTAAAGGTTAGTGGGGCTGTGATGGCCACAGCCCCAGCCCAAGAATTTGGAGAGATGGAGCCTGAAAGAATGGCCCACTCTCCCCCAAAGAGAGCACAAGGGTTGAAGAAAAGTCTTCTTCCCCCATACAGTAGGTAAGGGTCAGCCTCCTCAGGGAACTGACCCTACCCCTAGTGAAGGAACTGCCACAGAGGTAGTCAGGCCTGGCCTGGCCACACCCCTGATGGCAGAGGACCCTTCCAAGGTGGTACCCCGTCTGGAGCAGGTAACCTGCCCTCTCTACCCTGCCTCAGTCAGCCCAGGGCTGCAGAGGTCAGGGAGGTCAGTGGACCCCCAGGGCCCCCTGTCCAGAGGAAGCCCCCATCAGCAGATTAGGGGCACCCAGTCTAGTAGCCCTAGCCAGGTGAAAATTCCTCTACACACTGAGGGATCCCCCATACCTTTATGTAGGGACCTCCCCAGAAGGACTCTGGTAGGCAAGGGCAAACCTGGGACCAGAAGGTTCCAAACCTGCCATGTCCCTCCAGTAGTCCATCCAAAGGGACCCAACCCCCAGCTGTAGGCAGCCAAAGGTTGACCCTTAGAGCAAAGTGCAACTCAGTCATGGAAAGACAGGCATACATGGTGACCAGTGATCTGAGGAAACTGAGGCCAACATTCCTAGGGCCTCACTTCCCTACTCAGACACCTCACCAGCCTTGTACTTTACCTAAGCACACCACAGGTAGTGATTCCCCATGGTGGAGACCCTCTTATACCCTTAGGGTGAGGAATTGCTTAGTGGACCATAAGACAGGGGGCAACCATGCTAGTGCAGGTGCTTCCTTATATGACCACTTAGTCAATGAAGGCTCAACTGGCCAAGGTTAGCCTTATCTCCTTTCGTTTGGGGGTTATGTAGGAAGGTGGAATCTGACTATATGGTTGCCCCCACTTTTTTTTATGGTGTTTTGCTGGTTTATGACTTAGTTGGACTGGGATCCCGCTATTCAGGGCCCCAGTCTATCTGCTTTCTCTGTAAAAAGGTTTCCATGTGCCTTAGGCACATCTCTGATTGGAATCTGGAGTGCCCTTATAAGTCCCTAGTATATGGTATACTATGTACCAAGGGCATAGTTACCTCAGAGGCCTGCCAGGGGCTGCAGCATGTATTATGCCACCCCTGGAAGGCCATCCAAACTGACACCACAGGTCTGCTACTGCAGCCTGGGTAAGGTGGTGCATGCACCCTTTACTGTGATATAGGTTACCTATATCACAAAATACATACACACATATAAACCTATAAGTCACTCCTAAGGCAGGCCTTATCAATCCTAAAGGCAGAGTGCGTGGTTCCTATGTGAGAGGGTGCCCCTGCGTGAGCAGGGCCCCTCTGCAGCGTTCGGAGACCATCTCTGATGCTGTTTGTAGTGCAGCCTGACCATATACTCTTAAGCGCATTATATCCTCGCGGTAAATGCTAACTTTGGAATGGCTGCACCTAAACATGTCGTGTTTGGTGTCAAACATCTTGGAATACTACCCCCCGCCAATCCTGGCGGCGGGGGTAGCATTCCACCCTTCTAGAGGGAAAGACATGTTAACTCTGGCTTACCCGGTAACTTCTTTCTGAAGCCCTGGCATCACAAAATGGATGCTGCTGCCACAGACACAAGTCTGGCCTCCTGCTGCTGGACGAAACTCCGGCAGGGGAGGCCTGGACAATAGGTTTCCTGTTGCAGGGAGGTGTGACCACCTCCCAGACAGGATAATGTGTTTTGGGGCTGGGTGGGTGCACTCTTAGAGTGCTTTGAAGTCCTGCACTGGGGGAGCAAAAGGCTCCTCTGTGCATATGCCAGTTCAAACCAGCTCAGGGGCTACCTGCCCCTGCTCTGGCACGAAACTGGACAAAGGGAAGTGGGTGTAGCCACCCCTCCCTTGACCCTCCCATAGGTGGGGTCATAGAGTTAGTCCCTCCCTGTTTTACTGGTTAAAATGGGGAACCCTTGCCACAGCAAGATTAGATTATACCTGGACGAAACTCTGAAACTGAATCCTGGACCTTCGACGCTCTACGACAAGATTAGAGGACTGAAGAATCTCCCTTGGGGTCAAGGAGTGACTCCCCTGCTTGGCAGGCACCAAAGAAGCATCTGTCCGGTTCGCATCACTGAAGCTCCCGTCGGACGCCGAAGTCATCGCATCACCAGAGGTGGATTCTCAGACTTCCCCGAGGCTACCCCGAGTCCCCAGCAAAGCTGAGGCCCGTGGCTATCGTGGGTGACTTGAGACCGTGACCCCTGGACACCGAGCACACTTGCAAGTGCACCATCTTCTGGGTCTCCCAAGAAGTCGTGCTTTGGGCTCCGAGTAGCCCTAGCCTCCAGCACCACCTGCACCGAAGATCACTGGCCCCCACTCCACGAGTGTTCTGTAAGCCAGCTCCACGTGCGGCGTCACGAGGCTCCTTCGCGGTCGCTAGCCCGTTGGCTAGTAGCCCTTGACAAAGGCCAATCTTTTCTTTACTTGGCATCCTGGTTGCTCCAGGCCTGCCCTCACTTACCCTCGCTGGGTGAGTTCCCCAGACCTTGCTGGTCTGCATCATCGACGATCTACATCTTACTCGAGACTTGCCGTTGCCAAGGCTTGTTGGGTCCAATCCGGTCGCCGACACCTCAGCACTCGACAGACATCGAGCCACAGCCCGAATCCTGCTCCTGGTCGCCGACAACGCCTCCCGGACCTCGTGGCTGAAGAGTCAAGACAACTGTCACCGCACCTGAAGCACTCGACATCGGTGGGCATCTGTCCATCGCCTTCCTGGTCACTGGCTAGTGACCCAGACTCTGTCCCCTCTGCTTTCAGGTTCTTCAGAACTCCGATCCACTCTTGGATCCACCCGGACACTTTTCTCCTGGTCGCCAGCAGCACTTTGCAGCAGATCGCCATACGAAACGACGACGAAACCCGACCCCGAAAGGCACCTATGCACCCGGCTTCCCTGGGTGAGGTAACACGAGTACTCCGGTGCTCCCGTGGGTAGAGACTCTTCAAAGTCCTAGATCTCAAAGGGTTTTGTCCTAGTCCTATTTTAAGTGTCCCTTTCCTCTATTTTCCCGATCCCGACTTTCTCCATAGAAGTTAACGGCGTATCGCGGTTGTGTATTTACACTGCACGCGTCTCCCGTGGGTCCCCTGTGTCACTACCTTGGGTGGTTCCTTGTGGTCCAAGCACTTCTAGAGGCTCTAGGCCTAGTGTCTAGTTCAGTCGTGGTTCGCATACCACTTTATTGGTATATGGTTTGGTACGCCCCTAGGGCCCAAACGTGTATTTGTGCTATTATTGTGATTTAAGATCTTATAACCTATGTACTTCGAACTCTAGCCTCATAAAGAGACTAGAGGGGTGTGTTTAGTAATAAATACATATATTTTGAATATATACCTGGTGTGGTGCTCTTTCATTTGGTCACTCAAGAGATTATAGACTGGTAAAACAAGCTGCTTTACATTCCTTCAAGACTTAGCCTGAAGGCTGCTCTCCATAGCTACCACTAGGATAGCTTTCAATAAGGTTGTCTTTAACCTACCTACCATAAGAGTCGATTTGGACTGGTGCAAGGTGCCCACTATAATTAGTGGACAGCATATGCCAGGCCAACTTCTCACAGTATTGAATTGGCAACTTACCACGGTTCATGGTTTCACATCCAGAAAAGGTCGCTTTTTGGTTCTCAAAATCCTCCAGCATGGCAGGGCTCCACAGGGCTGATACCTTTTGCCCTCTTTTCAGCATATTAGAAAGCTCTGAAAGGGATGAGCCTGGTTTTCTTGCCTGCCTCTGGGCACCCTCCCTTGCCAGCCTCATCACCTTGTTCCAGTCCTTCATATGTGGAAAAAATTACTAAGTGAAATTTTTCTCCAACTCCTAGAAAAGTCAAGAGTTCTTATGTTTTTGTGTCCCTGGATCAGGCAAACAGAAGGCCAACCATGTGACTCTTTGAGAGAAGTTCCTTCCCTGGATGCTAGCAGGAGTGAGTCCTAACCTTCTTTCTTCAGATGTTGTCTTCCCAGATCCAGGAGTGTTCTGAGGAGGTGGTTGTGAGGTGCCAGACTTAACCTGTGCTCTAGCCAGCAAATGGATAGGTTTTGGCACCCAAGCTTGATGAGGTAGATTTCAAATTGCCAAATTCACTTCAGTAATAGCTCGAATAGAATTAATTACAACATGCATTGGTAGAAATGTTACCAATGGAATCAATAGCCTGGTTAGAACTTTAGGTGAAATATAGTGTCTAAGATCAAAAAAGTAAATAGTCATTGGTCAAGCACAGTCTTCAACATACAAGTGTCCTTTATTACCATTTGTTATATTCACTAAACCAAACACTGTTTTACACCTGCTACAGCAGCGAAAAGTACTTCATTCTTACTAACTGCTCACGGTGTACATGATCTGGAACGAAGTCTTTGTCCGTTTTTCCTAACAAAGATTCAAAAGAGTCAGGGGCATATTAGCAAGCGATTTATCGCCGCTTTAGCGGCACTTTTTGCCGCTAAAGCGGCGATAAATCTATCGCCCTATCAGCAAGCTGTCGCTAACAGCAGTTAGCGACAACTTTCTGACGAAAGCGATCGGTTTGGGTGCCGCTTTGCATGTCAGCGATGTTTATCACTAATGACATGCAAAGTAGGCGTTCCCGACCAACATACCCTATAAACAGACGCTAACAGGCCTATCACCTATTAACAAGGAGTCCCTGACCCCGGTTAGCGACGTGAAAAGTCGCGCTAACCGGGCCATCGCCATTTTTTTATCACCTGCTATTTTCCTGACTTAGCCATACATTGCATGGGGGTGGATTATGCTGATACGACCACAGGGTCGTATCAGCAAGGTTTCCACCTCCCCATGCAACATCGCTGGTTTTGTCGCGATGTTGGCCCTTCCCTCCCGCTATCGCTGGAATATTTATCGCCATAGCGCTAAATGTCGCTAATACAGCGTTAGCGTGGCAATATATTCCAGCGATAGCCGGCGATAAAATAAATCACGCTAAGCAGGGTTAGCGATGATTATCGCCTCTTCTTGCTAATATGCCCCTCAGTTTATTCAAAAGGCATGGCAGATGAACTCTTCGTTTGTAAGATGTACCCCAATGGAGCGCAAGTTCATAAAGTTGTAGCGATGGTAAACTAGGGACCGAGCTAAAACATCAAAACATTCTAGCACCTTGACATAGCCAGTCATAACACCTCGGGAGAGTGAGGGAGGATAAATCAAGTTGTGCGTTCATGAAACCACACATACATTCGCCAAATCAATGAGACTTATTGGCTTTGACAATGTTTGTTTTGGGGTTTGATGGACACTATTGATGTTTATTTCTCTTTCCACAGTTATGGAACACATTCATTATGTTTGTTACGGCCCTAGAAAACAAGCTACTTTTACCTAGTGCCAACAGCCTTTGATAGAATTTCGGGGCATATTATCAAGGGCTTTATCGCCGATTTAGCGGCACTTTTTGCCGCTAAATAGGCGATATTTTTAACGCCCTATTAGCAAGCTGTCACTAACAGGCGTTAGCGACAGCTTTCAGGCGTTAGAGGCCGGGAATTACATCGCCTTGCATGTCAGCGATATTTATCGCTAATGACATGCAAGGTAGGCGTTCCCACTAAAAGCGACTGTAAACAGTCGCTAAAACCACTAACCCCTATTATCAAGGCAGGCGAAGCGATAAAATAAATCGCGCTAAGCGCGTTTATCGCTAGATTTTAACACCTGCTACTGACTATGACTTACCTGTTTAAGATATAGGAGGTGGATTCTAATGCTGAATCCACCTTAGCGTTAATGCAAGAATATCGCTGGTTTTCCAGCGAAATTCTCGCATTTTGCCGCTATCGCTGGAAATATTATTGCTATGGAGATAAACCTTACTAATAGGGTGTTATCTCAGCGATATTTTCCAGCGATAGGCGGCGTTAACAGGATTCGCGCTAAGCGCGTTTAGCGATAAATATCGCTATTCCTTGCTAATATGCCCCTTCATTTTCTTGAATGTATCGAGGAGGGCGTGGTCAGTCAGGGATATCATGCACGCCTGTTTTTTCTTGTATTTTCCTTCTTCTTGCCTCCTCCCACTTATGTCTTATAGGCTTTTTAGAAAAGGGTTAAAGCTGCCTGTGTCCTTGGGTCTTCTACCACGTGCTCGAGTGATTACAATTTCACATGATAAGAAGCCTATAAAAACACGGGAGGTGTTTCTAAAAATATCTATTAATAAAAGGAACTTTTTCTATATCTTTCCATTTCATATGTTGGATCACTCTGTACACAATTATTTGGAAAATACTGCACAATATATTGAAATTGTTAAACCACGGCACAGCAGAACGAAGACAACTGCCTTTATCCTGGCGCAGACAAGACCATTGTTTTGGACAAGTTTCCATAACCAGAGCACTTGCACATTTACAGAATCCATGATCTTCAAAGCTAATATTAGGTCATGGGCTCCGGAAATTCTCATGAGACCACAAAAGGAAAATCTTTCATTTTGGACGTTACTTTATTAGATTCCACGTGTGTAAAAAAGGAGAGTGAAGATTTGAAAAACAATTCAGACTGATTTCATGGAGATAACAATAAATTGTTAATACAACACACTGGGGCATATTATCAAGGCTTATATCGCCGCTTTTTCGGCAAATAGCGCCGAAAAAGCGGCGATTTGTTTATCACTTAATTAACAAGGACACGCTAACAAGCGTTAGCGCCTGTTTCCTTGCTACTTTGCATGTTAGTGATCAATATCGCTAATGACATGCAAAGTAGGCGTTCCTCACCTAATCCTCATTGAATCCCTCCCAAACACAACATCACCCTATTATCAATGCGGGGGCGGACCCGCGAAGCGATAATAAAAGCCGCGCTAACCGCGGTTATCGCCGGGTTTTAACCCCTGTTCAAAACTTGACTAAGCTATGTTCACAATGGGAGGTGGATTATAATGTTAAGTCCACACTCCCCTATCAGCAAGGTTTACAATAGCGCACTTTCATGTACGCTTCTTTTCTCACGCTAATGCCAATTATCCCCGTCTATCGCTGGAGTTTACATCGCCATTGCGCAAAGCGTTGCTAATACGCCGCTGACATGGCGATGTACTCCAGCGATAGACGGCGATAATGTAAATCGCGCTAAGCGCGATTTGCGATAATTTCCGCATGTCCTTGGTAATATGCTCCACAATCTTTTTAACTTTTTGATTTGCTCATCATTTTTTTTAAATGCAGACCATATTGAATAAGGTATCCGGGCATTTTAAAGAGAGCTGTATGATATTCATTGAAATAAAATATGTTTATAATGAACACTTTACCCAGATCACGAGTTAGGAATCTATAGTCAGTTAATGGAAATGTTCCTGAATGAACTGTGACTTATATAGTGCTAACCTAGCTAGTAAGCATCATGACGCTGAAAATGGGGGGTGAGGACGTTTAGGTAGAATTAGTTGAGTCTGAAGTCTGAAGCTGCGAGGCTGCGAAGCTTCAGAGCGCTGAGCTCCGAAACCGGCGTGCGTTGAGCTCCGAGACCGGCGTGCGTGCGTGCGTGTGTGCGGCCGCCGAGGAACTGACAGAGCAGGCAGACCCGCTGTTTTACCGCCGCTTTACCGGTTAACGGTGCGGGCTGCGGCATTGGTGTCAGTGTGAGCTCTGAGACCGGCGTGTGTGTGGCCGCCAAGGAGATGTTGCAGAGGAGCATGGAGGAGCGTGCGCCAGCGGGACAGAAGCAGCCAGAAGTGGCCAGGAGCGGCATTGAGGTCAGATCAACCCTCTACTTGCTATGCTGTGCTCCGGGCCCATTGGGGAATCAAACATCTAAGAACCAGGGCTTCTTTAACCTCTTCGGTGCTCGTGACGAGCTCAGCTCGTCATGCTGCGCGTTTGCGCTGTGCGCATGACGAGCTCAGCTCGTCACGACCCCACCCGCGATCGGAATGTCCAGCACACGAGCGGAATTCCGATCGCGGTCAAGGGGTTAAGGGGGGCAAGGACAGGCCTGTTACATTCCGTCTGTCCGGCCAGTGCCCCCAGCCAGTCCCTATTTAGTTTTTATTTGGTTGTGTGGTTCTTGGTCTGTACTGCCCTGCCGCTTGCCTCCAATTACTCCTAGGCGGCTAGGGCAATTGTTACAGAGTGCTTCGGAGTGCTTCTAGGCGCTCCTAGATCACGAGCCTCCAGGACCACGAGCACTGCAAGTGGAAGAGCCGTACTCAGCTGTAGCAGAGAGTGAGCCCCGGTAAGCAGCGGAGGCGGCCCAGCTAGCCTGCTGCCTAACCGGTTGAGCCCCACTCGCCTGTGCTCCAGTTGCATCTTGTTAGCTTTACTGGCAGACTGTGTCATGTAGTTCCTATAGTACTCCTGCAGGACCTGCGCGTTTGGATAACATAAACTGTGGGCTTGGTGGCAGACTGATTCTGTGCACCCCCACCGCGTATGTTATCCGGATTTGCATTAGCTAGCTCACAGTGCCACTAGAATCTCCTCTTATCGGGGAGAGATTAGTTTCTGGCCACCTTAGATCATGACAACCCTGATCCCTCAGAATCGTGGAAACAATGTACTACTTTTCGCTCAGTCACTCGTGCTTACTTATTCGGTTTGTCTCAGAGAGTTACACAGAATAAACAGTCTGGGCGTTTCAATAAGTATTTATTGAACAGTTGTTATTCTAGTGTAAAATATATGTGCTGCAGTAACCAGCAGACAATAGCAGAGATATATTATCAGCAGTACAATAAAAGTGAAGGGATAGAACAGTTCTACCATATTGCAATAATCATGAATACATACATGAATATAAAAAGCATTATGAAAATGCGCGTACTCCTAGGATGCCTAACTAGATGTACCTGAGTGTATCTAGCATATGTGTAGGTCTAAAAGCCTAAGAGCCAAGAATCCTTCTAGGATTTAGTCGAACCCCCATACCTGAATAGAGACAGTGTGGGACCCCGTCCTGGTCTCGAGTTGGACACCCCGCAAGGGCTGTGTTAGACCGCTGTCAGCTGGAGCGACTCCATGCAGGAGCCTCAGCGTCTCTGGTCAGTGTGTCAGCATGGAAGTCTCGGTTCCCTCTATCTTACCGTGGCAAGATGTGGTGTATTTATACCCTAAAGTGTCTCGTCCCTCAGTATGGTTTGTATTGGTCTTTGTTAGACATGAGGAAGACGTCAGGGGTGAACTTTGTACATACATATTATGCAGGAGATGTAGCTGGTGAATGCTCATGCATAATTTATGAGTACATTGTAGGCCTGTGTTCTGGAAAAACCCTGCAGTGTTCTAACTAGGGGTGGGTGGAATTTGCGTAGTCGCGCTATGCAAACCTCCGCGCAACGGTAAAAAATCTCCGCGAGCACGCAAAAGTTCCGCGAACACGCGGAATTGCTTGTTCCGCCCGTTCGCAATGCTTTTTTCCTGTTCGCGAACGCTGTTTGCGTGCTCGGGGAGAAATATCTCATGAACATGCATTTTGAAAGCGCGAACAAGCAAAAAACTCTGCGAAGCCGCGGATCTCGGAATTTTTGGCAATTCCGCGTTCTCTGCGGAACGCGAAATTACCCAAATTTTGCAAATTCCGCGAACGGAACGGAATTTACCGCCCAGGCCTAGTTCTAACCACAGACTAGATAACGTTCAACCCTCAGAGCTCGTTGTGTACTGTAGGGAACTGATGTAGGTGAAAGATCATGCCTATATTAGGGCATAGAAGATCATGACCATAATAGGGCATAGACGATTATGACCAAAATAGGGCATATACGATTATGACCATAATAGGGCATTTGCGAATATGACCATATAGAGCATATATGAACGCGTCTATATTAGGGCCTCTATATGAAACATAACACCCACTCCACTTTCGAATTGGATGACAATGACCATACTTAAAATCTGGACAATTTAATTTTTTCTTAAAAACAGCTAAAAACATGGTTTCAAAAAGACATTTAAAAATCATTAAGATGTTAAAAATCGCTATTCTTTTGTTGCCACTTGAAAAAAGTCAATTCTGTTTCATTTATAAAAGTTGCATTACTAGAAGCAGAATAAGGCCATTCTTTCTCAAGTGAAAGTGTCAATTTAGGAAATGTTCCAAATTTAGTTCGTTTATTTATCAAACATAGTGGAGAAGCCGAATTCTTTCCCAGGACGCGATGAGCCAATTCAAGATTAAGTGTCCTGGCTGGGAGATAGAGCATTATCGGTGTTAGCTACTGCAGACGACAAATCGAACGCCTCACAGAGAACGTCAATCGCACATAGATGGAATTCAGCACTGCCAACAGTCGGTGCTGTGGCAGCTTGTGCAGCAATTGTTACCTGAGTGCCTGTGGAGGAACCACCTAACCCAGCAGGAGCAAACGGCACCTGTGGATTCTCAAGGAATGCATTCATCAGAATTGGAAGACGCTGGGGACAACGCAGAGCATGGGCCTTTAGGGGCTCCAGCATAGCATCCATGCCCGGAGACGTATCTGATGGAAACGTTAGACACAGATCCAACGTGCATTCTTCTCCGCAAAACAGGCATTGAAGAACAGGTAAGATGCAGTCCACCCAGACTGGTCTAAACGATAGAAACCAAGAGGCGTTCAGTTCTCTTAGGCAAGGTATTCGCAGAAGCTGTACCATGCGTTCACGGTACTTCCGCTCCATGAGTATGTTCGCCATTTCCTCGGAAATTGGGCGGTCCATTGCGTAGCAGTAAGATTACAATCAGGACTCCTGCAATTAGGAACAGGATAAGCGGTAGACCTCCAAACACGCTTCCCAACACGGAGTATATAAAATTTGGGATTACTCCGAGGACTGTCTGAAAGGTGCTTAATAGTCCTGACCCTATGGTCTTAAATAGGTGTACAATACCGCTCGTATCAGACATGTTAAAGATACGACCCACCATTTCTGCGAAATGAAAGGGGCAGTTCGTATGTATAAGCGCCTGTATCTCAGTCGAGGTCCTTGCAACTTGAAGTTCAAAGGTTTCTCGAGCGGAGGTTAAGGGCACGGGTTGCTGTAAAAGCATGGCTTTCAGTCTGATCAAAGTATCAAATTGTATGAAGGAAACATTCAATGAAGGCCATAACGGCGCCTCCCTGACTGTGTTCAGTGGCGGAAACAATACTTGCATACAGCAAGTAACCCTGGAGTTAACAGTGACCAGATAGGCGACGCCCGGAAGCATCCCACAGCAATCTTAATCGTTTAGCATCACGTAACTCCCATTCGAGAGCAGCTGGAAAACCGGCGTGATGATGGCCGCTGGGGTCCCTGACATGTGGCAAGATAGATTCGCTACCGAACCACTACATGCTCCGTGCAGAGAAATATCCTGACACATGAGAGAACCGCTTAACGCGTTCTTGCAGTTTGTACCACTCAGATACACTTCTTGATCCCCATTCCGGCATCGATATCTATATGGTAACTCCCAAGTTTTCTCAATGTAACCCTTATCCATTTTTTCATATTTGCCTGCCTGCCTTTGCTCAAGGCAATATTGAAACTGAAACGTAGTGACCGGCAGAGTGATTTGGCCATGAATTAGCCATTCAGTTGATGGTAATTCGGCTACAGTGAATGGTAACCTTTCCAGTTTCTCAATACGCAGCATTGTATATTTGGCTCCCTTTGTGCCATTTCTGTCTGTTTATCAGTTAGATTGTATTCTGAAAACAGAGACGTGGTGTTTATAAAACGCCAGGGCACATAGCCTGCACGCAAAGATTGCAGCGTCCAGCTTAACATCACAATAGAACGTAACTGTGATTGCCCGTGTTGTAACAAGGCCAGATCTTGTTCTAATATGTCGATTGCCGAAGACACAATGTTGCCTAAGGAGTAAATCCTGGAGGTCAAAGTTGTTAACCCATTATCCACTACAGCTAATGCCTTCTCTAGGTTAATACGGTCTATTTCCCGTATTCTTTCTGCGGCCTCCTGTTGGGATATTTTCCAGTAATAGGCGTAAATGCCAGCATATATGAAACATTTCTGACGTGTTTTCCTTGGGTCTGACAAGAAATCCCTAAGGTCCACATCAGGTGTGAGTAAGGTCAAATGATGTTTTACTTCTGTGAGTTTTGAGGATTCTAGCCAATCAAGGCACAACTTCCCAACACTATAGGATGTCACTACCCCTGGGTGTTGTCTTTGTACATAGCGTGTATCTGGCCTACTGATACTAAACCCCTCGGTTATACCTAGGAATCTCTGTTGATATGTGTTTGTGTCAATGGGCCAAATTAGCCATTCTGTCCAATTGGGATCTGACCTGTTGTACTGGAGAATGTCATCTAATCCTACCCCATGTGTAGTTGAATTCTGCCCCCCACCCATCTGTGATGGTGCTGGCAACCCCGGTGCGTTCATTTCCTTGTTCTTGGCTAGTCCAAGACAGGATGTCTGTTGCATAGTGTCATTTAGAAATATCATCTGCTGTGGAATGAGGCATGCTCTAAAAAGCGCTTCTGTTCCCTGGACTTGCCAGTCCCTAGAACCCCAGATCGATTTTAAATCTATAGTGTCCTTAAAATAGGTCGAAACCCTGTGTAGACAACTGGGCCATAAAGGAAGCAGAGTAAATCTGTTTGGTGTTAGTCAACATAATTTTCTGTGCTGATGTTGTTGCCACTTTGTAATAAAATGACTTCGGGTCAGATGTGTTGAACCCTGAAAAGTATGTGAATTTCTGTGCAAAAGTTTGCAAACTACCTTTGGAGGAGTTGGGCAGTGTTCCCACTGGTGGTATTCAAATACATTTCTAGGTGTTATAGATTTGTGCAAGAAATGATGACCATAATGTTGGTAACAGTACAATGCATCATAGTCTGAAGTACCTTCTAACATTTCATTGTTCGGAAATGCTGCAGTTTTTTCTAAATCAGACATTGTATTATTCACAGTTTCAGTGTCCCAATCATCAGACAATGTACTGGCGGTAATGATATCACTTAAAGAAATTTTAAATACATGTTTAAGCTTTAAAAGTTCAGTCGGACCGAATATATCAAAATCAATCTTGTCCCATACTATACCGTCCGGTATAGGAACTGCTGTAATGTTCACTGAAGACAAGTCTCTTGGTTCACGATGTGAAGACTGGTGAGGTTTTAAAATCAAATTGACTCTTTGGGCTGTAGAGCTCTGCTGGAGATATTGTCCATTAATAAGCATACTAAAAGTTATAATTAAACCTAGCCAGAAAAGAAAAAATAGAATCCCAGTGATATACCATAGTTCTATCCAAGGTGACACCAGGTAAGTCTTTCTAAAAAAGTTCAAAAAGTCAGTGAGTTTCTGTTTGAGTGATTTTTTCGGCTGGCGTCGTTTCCGGCTCGCTTGGATCCAGTGAAAACGTATCAAAGTTCATGAAATAGCCAGAAGCAGTTCGATCAATTGTTGGAATTGCATCGGGATTTGTTGAAATTGGATTTTGCACATGACGAGGCATGTTGACTTAGACGTCTGTAGGTGGTCTGATTGCAACTTGGTTGTTAAGTTGATTTTCTTCTTGTTGAAGTGGAACGAGTTCCATAGCATTGATGCTTAGTCCTTCATTCCGTACAGGTGGCTCTTCGAACGTGATGAGTCTTTCTGTTTGAACTTCTTGGATTGTAGCGAGTGGAGGGCGTCTGCTACTGTGGAGTCCACGAGGCCTACTGTTTAGTATCAGCCACATAGTGTGGTTTGATTAAGTCGAGTGAGACAAATCCTTTCTCCTTTTTTCCGGCAAGAGGCGGCAGAAGTACAGTTCTTGTGCCTTGGATTGCTAGGACCGGTACTGCTGCTCTGTAGGATGGTCCGAATTTTTTCTTGTCTGCAATCTTTTCTCTGACCAGATCCCCGACTTTTGGGATCCAGACAGGTCTTGCCATTACTGCCTTGACTTCCTCAGTGGCGGTCTGTTTTAAGTGGACGTTGCTTTGTTGTGTCCTGGATTCATTTAGATCCTGTAAAACAGCCAAACGATCACGGATATCAAATGGTTTTTCATCCGCCACTGTGCCTTCACAATCAAGATCAGGTACCCACTTTCTTGTCCCAAATAGGACCTCGTAAGGAGTGACACCCCCTAGAGAGCTTCTTGGCTGATTGTTTATTGCTCGTTGGACCCCATAAAGGTGATCGACCCATCTACCGCCTTTGCCTAATACCCTAGCTGTTAAAGATTGCTTTAAGTCCCGGTTTTTCCTCTCCACAACAGAATTTCCCTCAGGATGGTACGGAGAGGAGTACCGCAATGCTACGCCCATTCCTTCCATGGCCTCTTTGTAAGCCCGAGAGCTAAACGCCGGGCCACGGTCAGAATGTAACGTGCCAACTGCGTATGTGCCGATAAAGACTCGCAAATCCTTTATAACAGTTTGAGCATCAGCACAGCGCTGAGGCCAAACCCATAGGAATCTAGAACAGGAATCCACTGCAACCATGATATATTTCTTGGCCCCATCTGATTGTAGGGGTCCGCAGTGGTCCAAATACACACATGCGAGTGGTTTGTCTGATTTTAGCAATGGTGTCTGTGCTGGGCGTGTTACGGTGGAGCCTTTCATCTGCTGGCAGATGTCGCACTTTAAGACATAGTCTTTGGTCTGCTTTGTTAACCCTGGCCACCAGTAGCGCTGTTTCAGTAAAGAAATAGTCACTGTGACGCCTGTATGCGCAGAACCCAAACCCTCGTGTGCTGCTAGAATTAAGCCTTGCCTATGATCCATATTTGGTATTACTCTATCCCCCACTCCAGGAATCTGAGCATATGGAATGTTTTGTGCATCTAACTTGTAGGAGTACTTGAGTGGAAATTTCTTGGGTACTGCTGTGCTGCCTTTGCGTGATGCATTGACAGCTACCAAAATCTCTCCGTCTATTCTCGTTTTTGAATGAGTAACTGCTGCTACGGCGGCTGTGCGTACAGCCCCCTTTGTGGTTTCATCAGCCAATGAATTCCCTTCAACGTGAACGCCATCACGCTGATGACTCAGTGTATGTATCACGTGAGCCCTTGGTAGTTCGTTTCTCAACTCCACTACCTGTTCCCATAGCATTTTATGCTTAATTGTGCCACCTTTTGCGTCTTTAAACCCGTTTTGTTCCCAATGATGTAAATATTCATTGTACGACTGTACACAGTAAAAGGAATCACACACAATTAGTGTGGGGAATTCGTGTTCCGTATTTACAAGTGCCAGTATCAGTGCTTTTAATTCTGCTAACTGAGCCGTGCAGTCTCCTAGAGATTGCGTTTTAGTACTACTGGGATGGAACTTTCCATCGCGCATGCGACCTTTAACGATTGCACACGCTGCACTGTAAGCTTGCTTACTCCCTATGGCTGGTTGAGCAGATCCGTCAGTGTAAATAATATATTCATACTGGATCTAGAGGCAAAATCTCATTTGATAGAGGATATTCTTGTTCGTATTGCAGAAACGCTTGTGTTTTTAAACTTGGATCAAATCTGTATTCAACATCCGTTGCAGTAAGATAATTAGCCCATTGTATCCATCTGGGATGTAAGGCTTTCGCATTAGGAATGCTAGCCTTTGTAACAGCCTCTAAGGCTGATACCGGGGTCACGACTATTATGCGCTTTCCCTGGGCCAGAGCACTTTCTCTTGCTACAGCAGTCTGCACTGCTGTCAGGATTTTTTCTGTTGAAGTAAAACGCATCTCTGCGTTTGTTTTCAGGTGTGATTTGTATGCAATTGGTACCGTTTCGCCTTCATTGAAAGTTAAATAAGTGTACCCGCATTGACCCGCTATTACTCGGATCACTAAGTTGCGTACGTTTACGCGTGTCTGTAAATGTTTTGAAGCTATCATGTCTTCCTGTAGTGAACGTAGGACATTTGTATGTTCCTGTGTCCATTGCCTGACTGAAAAATCAGGTTTTATTAAGTCGTAGAAATGTTTTACTCTTTCTGTGTAATCCAAAATGTATGTTCGACCAAAATTTAGGAATCCCAGAATTGATTGTAAATTCTTTAATGATTTTGGAGGTTGGAGCAGCGCACACTTTTCTAAAAAGTTAGCTGCTAGGCTTTTCCCTTCACTTGACAGTTCATACCCTAAAAATAGGACATTGAGATGGGCAATTTTTGATTTTTTTAAATTAAATTTATAGCCCTCAGAGGCGAATCCCATTATAATGGTGCTCACCCTGGTCAAGTCATCGTCCGTCAGATAAATATCATCTACATAGGACAATGCTTCTTCATCCAAATTTTGGAGTAACTCTGTTACCCTTGCTGAAAACAACCCCGGGCTATTCTTATACCCTTGGGGGAGTCGACAAAATTGCCTTTGTGACCCTAGCGCTGAGAATGCGGTCAGATACCTGCTTTCAGGCGCTATATTTTGGCAGAAAAATCCATTTGAGATATCAAGTGTTGTTTTGTATTTTTGTCGCACAATGTTATTCATTAATGCGGCACTGTGTGCATTTTGAACTGCAAATGTCTTTGTGCAAGTGTTTAAATGTCTGTAATCTAAAACTAGACGATATGTGTTGTCAGGTTTTGATACGGGAAACAAAGGATTGTTCATAGGTGAGGTGCCATTTTCTTTCACACCCTGGTATTCTAGTTGATCTAGGATCTCCCTGACTTGTTTTTTAGCTTCCTGCTTTATAGGGTATTGCCTTTGGGCATTTGGGGAAACTTTTAACGGGATCACGTGGTGGGTTGAATCCTCATCCCAACCAACATGATTTTTGTACAATGCTGGAGCTAGGGCAACCGCCCACTCCTGCGCATATGCATGTTTTAAATGTATGGGAACCAGGTCGGAAAATGCTGGAAAAATTACCTTTTCTCCCTTAGGGCACTCCATGACGAATGCTGGCGGCCAGTCTTGCTCTGCTAATAGGATGTCATATCCAGATGACAGATTTTTCCAAAATAGACCTTTAACTTTTCTGGGCTTGTCCCCCTCCACCCGGAGTGTTATCTCATGTAACTTATGTGGGACACTTACCCGAGTATCAGGTGTTTCCACCGTGATATACTCACTCAACTCCGCTGTCACCAGAAATTCCTTCAGGTTCTGGCAAGCTATTGTTACTTCTGCCGCGCTGTCTAGCATCGTCAGAGCCCATTCCCCGTTCAGAAGCTGTGTCCTCAGAATTCTGGGCATGTCTGATCTTGAGACCTGCTACCTTCTTCTTTTGAACTGAGGTTTTGATTTTGATTTATCTTCTTTTTAGGTGCGTAGTCCGTAGCCGTTGCGTGTCTCTGGACTTTGTACGCTCCTCTGACTGTCCTTCCCTCTCTGAGTTTTTTGATGAACCCTGAAAGGAACGAGTATCAGTATCCTGATACCTGCCAGGTTTTTTAATGTTATCCCTATTACTGAGGTTTTACCTCCTTTCAGAGGGCTCCTGTTGAGGAGACCTGCCTCTGGATTGAGATCTGCTGTCTTTAGACTTTTGTTGTTTTTTATTTTCCCACTTCTTTTTAGAAGAAGTAGGTGTCTGCTTTGTAGTGTCCTTTTCAGGACTGCCCACCAGTTGTGGTTTTAATGATTTCCCACCTAGACTGTCTCTGCCTAGTTCTGCATATGCAGTTTCAATTATTTTCGGTAGTTCGTGTTGTTGATCCACTGGATTGAACTCCCTTAGGCGTTGGCGGATCGCCACTGAAGCTGCTTCCCCCTTATTGTTACCAGGTATTATGGCTGATACCGGATCAAAGTTATTTAGTAACTTCATCCCTAAGTTTAAGGCAGGTTCTGCTCCGCACTCATATTGTATCTGTCTCAATACGTTAGGTACTACTGCTAATGACGGGATACCATGTGTTCTGGTATATATGGCAGCAAAGGCTGAACCCCAAGAGGTGCAGTCCTCTACTTGTGGTGTGATCCCCATGGGCAAGCAGATTGCTAGTATTCTGTGTTTATCATAGGTGGTAGTATTCGGGAATACCGCCTCAAGCTGAGTTATTTTCTGAGCTATCCAGAATGGTATTTGTTCGCGTTTTGCGTGCATTTTGCCCATTGCCGCGTGTAATTTTTGAGGAGTAATTTTAGTTGCTGTACCCTGGTATTCGGTCCCTTTTTGTTGCAACTGTTGTTGGTTGAACTGTGAGAGTCCTCATGACGAATTGCGTCAAGTTTCTGTAGATTTTAATTAAATCTCTGTGTTGTATGAGTAATTCTGGCTGTGGCATTGTGCCAATTTCAGGATGCGGTGTGTAAGCCGCTAGTATTGGCCATATGGCTCCATCTCCTCCGAGCGGGCCTAATCTTACTCTTGCTCTTAAGTGGGGTAGGGCGCCTTTAAACCAGTATAGGTGCTCCTGGTATGTGAGTGAATTCTCTATGTCATCGAATGGACAGGATTCCTCTGGTGCATTTCCTTCTATATAGTAGTGAAATGTCTTTGTTACAGCATCTGCTGCTGGGAATGTAACCCATGAATAGAATACCTCTGTTTTATTTGATTTGTGTGCCTCAATCATGAGAGCTACTACGCCACCCCTTGGTGGAAAACCATTTTTTAATAGTTTCATGGTGAGCGTATGTCTGAATTTGGGTGCAATTTCAATTGCATTTTCGGGTTGTTCTCCGGCTGAGACATGCAGATCTACTCTGTCTTCATCGCTCTCAGTCATTTTGAAAAGAAAAGCTTTTCCAAGAGAACTTAGTTAAAGGTTTTATGCACAATTTAGGAACTAAATGTCCTTCAAGCTTGATTAACCAACAGCCGATAAATAGGATATCTCGCCTACTCAGCTCTGGCGGAGTTTGTGCCCACCCACACCAGACGTCTCTGGTGTTTTGTGAGTAGGTTCTCTGAGAATAGCACGACTGAACTACTCAGATTCTACTGTTAAATAAGTACCCAACCAATGTTGGCGGCGCCATGTCGTGTAGTTCCTATAGTACCCCTGCAGGACCTGCGTGTTTGGATAACATAAACTGTGGGCTTGGTGGCAGACTGATTCTGTGCACCTCCACCGCGTATGTTAGCCGAATTTGCATTAGCTAGCTCACAGTGCCACTAGAATCTCCTCTTATCGGGGAGAGATTAGTTTCTGGCCACCTTAAATCATGACAACCCTGATCCCTCAGAATCGTGGAAACAATGTACTACTTTTCGCTCAGTCACTCGTGCTTACTTATTCGGTTTGTCTCAGAGAGTTACACAGAATAAACCGTCTGGGCGTTTCAATAAGTATTTATTGAACAGTTGTTATTCTAGTGTAAAATATATGTGCTGCAGTAACCAGCAGACAATAGCAGAGATATATTATCAGCAGTACGATAAAAGTGAAGGGATAGAACAGTTCTACCATATTGCAATAATCATGAATACATACATGAATATAAAAAGCATTATGAAAATGCGCGTACTCCTACGATGCCTAACTAGATGTACCTGAGTGTACCTAGCATATGTGTAGGTCTAAAAGCCTAAGAGCCAAGAATCCTTCTAGGATTTAGTCGAACCCCCATACCTGAATAGAGAGAGTGTGGGACCCCGTCCTGGTCTCGAGTTGAACACCCCCAAGGGCTGTGTTAGACCGCTGTCAGCTGGAGCGACTGCATGCAGGAGCCTCAGCGTCTCTGGTCAGTGTGTCAGCATGGAAGTCTCAGTTCCCTCTATCTTACCATGGCAAGATGTGGTGTATTTATACCCTAAAGTGTCTCGTCCCTCAGTATGGTTTGTATTGGTCTTTGTTAGACATGAGGAAGACGTCAGGGGTGAACTTTGTACATACATATTATGCGGGAGATGTAGCTGGTGAATGCTCATGCATAATTTATGAGTACATTGTAGGCCTGTGTTCTGGAAAAACCCTGCAGTGTTCTAACCACAGACTAGATAACGTTCAACCCTCAGAGCTCGTTGTGTACTGTAGGGAACTGATGTAGGTGACAGATCATGCCTATATTAGGGCATAGAAGATCATGACCATAATAGGGCATAGACGATTATGACCAGAATATGGCATATACGATTATGACCATAATAGGGCATATGCGAATATGACCATATACGGCATATATGAACGCGTCTATATTAGGGCCTCTATATGAAACATAACAACTGCATCGTTTTCCACTCCGCTTTACCAGGGGGCAGACCCTTGGACAACCCCTGGAGGCCCTGCCGGGAGATTGCACCCCGAGATCGCACCCTTAGGCCGTAGTACGCCGCGGGGGGCTTGCAGGAGAAAAGATTTGCGAAAGCACAGGGGATCAAAGATTCATTCAAGGGTGAGGCGGCAGTTTTTAACAAGAGCTTGTTGCTCTGATATAAGCCTCTCAGTGCTATCCTTGTGTCACCCCTGGGCCATCCTTGGAGTAATTAGGCCTACGTCATGAGGTCAGGTCGTATAAGGGGCCAAGCACAACTTTTATTTCAAGAACAACTACAAAAAAGGCGCAAAGCAGCCAGGATAACTCAAACCCGCTCCCAAAAGGATACCTCGTAGGCAAATGAAATAGTCCTTGAGGACTTGCCGGCCATAGTTGGGCCAACTTCTAGTCCGGGGGGCTCATTGAGTGCTGTGGGGCAAATCCACAATCAAACCTCTGTTGGGGGGCGGGGGCCCACTTTTCCCAGCCAAGTATAAAGGACTTCTTCAAACAGAAAGGTGGTGCCCAATGTGAAGGTAATTGTGATGCCGAATTGCCTCTGACATTGCCTGCTCTGAATAATATGTGTTTAGCTACAGCCCAGGCAGTTTGCGAGGACGCTATACCTCACAGGGATGAGCTGAGAGATAGTGGAAAACAGTCGGCAGGTTTTACGCCTTTAAACTTAAATGCACTGTGGCAACAAATTCCCCTTATGAAGTAGTAGTTAAAGCTCAAGTCCATAATTTTCCTACTACCGAGCAGGTAAACGTGACGTCCACCCAAATGAAGATGCAGCCTGGAATGAACTGTGCACACCAGGCGGAAGATACTCTTTGGGACATATCTAAGTGTTAAAAGCCCTCAAATGATAGTGATGCTTCTGTTATTTGTTTGGGGGAACTGCATGTGAATAAAGTGAATCAAAGTTCTTTGATATCTCGGTCGTCTAAGCTTGGGGCCGAGAAGATATGTGAGAGTCTAGGATTGCCTATTTTGGAGATATCAAACAATAAGAGTATTCTAAGCCCATTTGGTCCAGGGATATGTGGTGACGATCAGATATTGGTTGATCATTCAATTTTAATCCTGTTAAAAAGTAAAACCATAAATAGTCAACATGGTGTACAGATCATTGGTCAAGTAGATAACTCGCTTAACTCTGCAGATCTCTTGTTCTTAGATAAATATATGTTTCACCTATTCCTGATGAGTGCTCTACAATGTATAAAAGCGCTGATAATATTGGTGTGTGGAAAAGTCTGTTAAATACAATGAATGCTATAACTACTGTACTTGATTTCCATTCAAATAAGCTCGAAATACAGGTGGAACTTCTAAACACTTTAGCAGTCTATGTGGCCGGTATTGACACAAAATTACAAAATTTGACCGGTTTGGTGGTTAAGGCCCAGACTGAGGTTAATGATCAATTAATAAGATGCACATGTTCTCACATTTTAGATAAGATGTCCGATCTTCCTAAAATAGTAGGATCACTTGTTGACGAAGTCAAAAAAACAGCTGGGAATTCATTCCTGGACGGAACTCCAGTTTGTCATAAGAAATTAGGAGTTAGTGTACCTAGTGTGAACACGAAGCAGCAACAACTCCAGGTAAATGAGTGTCGTGATAATTCTAGGGTACCAGAGGAGCCTGGTGGGGAGGCTGAGGTCAGTCTGGGTTTAGATACCCAAATCGATGAAGGTCATGTTCCCCAGGGAATCAAGAAAATCAAGTCAGCACTGATTGCCAAATCCCCATGCTCAAGCTCCGGGGATAGTTTCAGTGATTGTCCCCCACTATCTAAAAGGGCAAGAAAAAGGTTGCAGAAAGCTCGGAATAAGGCTAAAAAGTCAGTCGTTTCAGTAGTCACAGCAGCCAAACCTAAGGATTGTTATCCCATTTTTAAACAAGCTAATAAGAAATGTCCAATTTAGGATGGTGCCCAAGAAGGTGCGGAATCCTCTTCAGATTTATTGATGCTTTTGAGGTGTAAGGCTCAGGCATCTGCAAATGGTAGAAAAAATGAAGTTCTCACTGCCAGTGGTATAATGAAGCCGATATGGTAGGTCTTAGTAAGGGAGAGGAAACTAGGTATGACATTAAGCCCCAGGGGACTAGGCTCCCATCCCAAGATCAAGTAGCTCATACCCCGAATAGGTCAAGTTCAGCAGAAATGTTAGAGCCCATTGTCGCTCAGAGTCTAACATCACCAAAAATATTTTCAAATATCACTTTAGCTAAAGATAGTAAACCAGGCCCATCAAGCTCCCTATGTTACAGACAGGATAATAATACTAATAATTGGGAAAAAAAACTAGTAATGCATCCCCTGTATGAATCTTAGGGTTCCCACAACAGTCTTAACCGGAGCCTAATACTGAAAATAACCTCAACCATTCCTGAATTATCATTTATTGAAACCATTATTTTGGTGTCAGTGCAGTTTAAACAAATACAGCCAAACACTCTTCGAGAGTCTACTATTACAACCTGCTCCTCAAATGATATTGTGACCAAAATTTTAGAATCAAGTCTGTATTTAATGGAATGTGGCATTAAGGTTGAGAATTGGACCCGTTTACATTATCCCCGATCCTGGAGGTATTGGCCCTTAAGGTGGATAAGGAAAGAATAATAGCCGAAAGTAAGAAGTCAAATACAGTACTTAGAGGTGCATCAGGTCCATCAGCTAATTAATCTTGCAGTTCTGGCCTGTTGATTACCAACTCACAAACAGGGGGTCGAATTTGTGAGTGGCTACCTAAAAATAATGTGCGAATGGAGGATTGGTCCTGGCTTCCAGCTACTATGGCGAAGGTGCCCCGAGGAGATAGAAATTGAATGTCCTTAGCTACAGATGTTAATGCTATGCAAATACGACTATGCTCTTGGAATGTTCATGGGCTGAACCATCTACTGTCTGACCCCGATACAATATTATTTCTAAATTCTTTTACAATTTTATTACTTCAAGAAACATGGAGCGAACAAATGACTCCCTTGCATGGGTTTAATGACAATAGTCTCCTGGCAGTGTGAACTAATAAATCATGCTGTGCAAAGTGTGGACTGTCGTGCTACATTGCGGCTTACCTAAATTTAGTAGTGGAAGTGGTGGATTTTGATCTGAGCTGGTTACAATGTCTTGTGTTAAATAATGCTGAATCTAGTCTAATTATACTCAATGTGTATTTCAGTGCCAGAAAAAATAATTCTACGCAGCTGTATATCTTGCGAGATATTTTACGTACATTAATAATCCAGCACCCTGAAGCAGGCCTTATAGTCACTGATGATTTTAATTTGCATCTGATTCAGTTTTCCTCAGTAAACGGTAACACTGACGGAATTGCAAAAGAGTGTTGTGATATTATGTCCGAGGCTGGGTTTAGTCAGTTAAAAGAAAAATCTAGGTTCCTCCCCACGTTTAAAAATTCTAAACAAGGATAAATTATTGACTACACGTTTATTTCAGATAATTTAAGATCAAAACTGTCTGAATATACGGTAATCCCTCGGCTCGAGAGTGATCATAATCCTCAGATCGTAACATTTAATTTTTTTGTGAAGTGTTATCCTAGACCTAACGAACTTCCCAACATCGCCCATTCCTCATATAATCTGAAGAGGTTAGTCTGGCATACAGCTAAAGAAGAGGAAATCACACAAGCTGCTAAAACATTAATAAAGGAAGGTGACCAGTGTGAGCTGGGGGATGTCAATATGATTAATAAATGGAACTTTATTACAACGTCCCAGGTGGGGAAATTCACAGCCTAACAGGTTAGAAAAGTAAATAATCCTTTAAAATCTTCGAACATATGGTTTACTTCAAAGTTATTTAAGATAAAGAAATCACTTAACAGAGCTGTTTGGGAGGCATATATTCATAGATTCCGTCAGTCCTACTCTGTTTATAAAGAAAATGTGAAGGAACTTTGAAAAGTTTATAAACAAGAAGTCTGGAAGGCTAAATTTAATTATCAAACAGGGCTTTGGAACAGTTTACTATCTGCCTCCAAACAAAACAATGCAAACAGATTTTGGGCAGTAATTAACAAGCTTGAAAGGGGAGGCTGCAGGGCATTTTGTGTAAATATATCGGAAACCAGTTGGGTAACTTTTATTACTAATTTGTATGGCACAGCGGATCAGGCGGTAAATCAACCAGATATGTGCTTTGGTTATGGGGAAAATAGTATATCAACTATTGATATGGAGAGTGGTGAGCAGCAGGGGATGAATACCACAGTCAAACTTAGAGATTCTAGTTTTGATTTGAGCCTTAATTTAGAATGTATAAGTTGTAATCAAATATTGACTTTGCTACTTGGGCTTCGCGCAAATGGTGCTCCTGGACCTAATGGGCTGCCTAATGCCCTGTTCCATGCCAATGTCGACATGTGGTCTGGAATTTTATATGAATTGTTCAATGAAGTATTGACATTGGAAATTGTGCCAGCATCTTGGCAAGGTAGCATATTGCAGCCTATTTATAAAAGTGGTCCGGTAGACAATCCCGCCTATTACCATTTAATTTCGTTGACTGATGTTGATGCAAAGGTCTTTGCCTCCATATTGTTGAAAGAATTGGAAAAGTGGGCAACGCAGGAAAGCATCATTCCATTTAACCAAACTGGTTTTTGGAAGGGTCAGTCCACCACTACCAACCTGCTGGCACTCACTTTACTTGCTGAGCGGGCTGTCTTAAAAAACAAAATTTATATATTGCTTTTATTGATCTAAAGGCAGCCTTTGACTCAGTGCCTCGAAATTTGTTATGGAAAAAATTGCTTGGCTGGGGCATCCCAGGGAAACTGTTGAAGGCTATTATCCGTTTGTATATGGATACATGGGTTCAAGTCAGGTTGGGTGAAGGTAGATCCTTATCAAGGAAAATCAGAAAATATAATGGCCTAAAGCAAGGCTGTGTTCTTGCCCTTTGCCTTTTTAATTTATTTTTATCAGATCTTCCTCAGCATCTGGACTCTATTAATGCCCATGCCCCAAGGTTGGGAGGGGTGCAAATCAGCTACCTTCAATATGCTGATGGTACTATCCTCCTGAGCCACACTCCAAATGGCCTACAAAGACTTATAAACGCCTTCGAAGATTACATACAAATAAATGGCCTTGAACTGAATGTTAAAAAAAAAAATATATGAAAATTGGATCTGTAAAACAGAAGTTCAATATATGGAGGGCCCGAGTAGGCCCAATTGAAGTTGTTAAAACTTATAGATATTATGGGGTGGTGTTTGATAACAGAGTTTCTTTCAAATACCATTTTAAGGTCCTAAGGGCAAAAACTGTGATTTTAATTCATGCTTTTAAATGGTTTAAAAAATCGCTGAATTGTCAATCATATGACTATATTCTTAAAGTCATGAAAGCCAAGTTACCAGAGGGAAAGATGCGAAGCTCCTAGATCTATTGGTAGTTAAGGCCTTCAAAGCAACCTTTGGGATTCCCAGATCAGTAGGCCAAGCAGGAATAAGATTAGAGTTTGGTCTCCAGAGACAGTGCCTGGTATCAGAAGGAGAATTTTTGAAATGTATGTTCTCTATGTTTTCATCAGCTCCTGCATCCCTAGGGAACATTTGCTGGTGAGAAATAGATAAGTCTGCTTATGCTGTCAAATGGAGATCCCATATCTTAACCTCCCTAAGGGATATTGGTCTGCAAATAGCTCTTCAAGACTTGAAAATGGCCGCCTATAAGTTAATTTTAAAAAAAAACTGATCAAAGCTGAATCCCTCAAGTTGGATAAAAATGCACTAGCAGGGAAAAATTATGCATGGTTTGTGATTAACTCATACCAATTTCTACGCATTCAGCCATATTTGACTGCTTATTTCTCAGCAAAAATAAAAAAACAAATTTTAAACTATGAATGGGAATAAATCCAACAAAAGAGGGCATGCAGTCATGGATTCAGCAGTGGCCAGATTCTAATTGTAGACTACGCGGATGGCCACAAGAAACATTAGTACATATAGTGTGTGTGTGTCCTAAACTGATTAACATTCAACGTACCTTTTTGAAACCCCTATTCTTGAAGATCGGGGTTAGATCAGCTCGCCAGGCACTAATTAGGTCATTATCTGGTGATTGATCCCGTTGTTATGCCAACTGATAAAAATTTTAAATGCAGCCGAAAAATGTTTGATATAACAAGTTTGAGATGTATTATATTTATGTCCCTGGAACCTAATAGCTTTTTTTTAACATATTTTGATATTTCGTATAACTTAGTGTTCATGCTGCTAGGGTGATAATTAGAAATGTAATAATATAAGCTTCCTGTTACAGTAATTATTGATGCACTTTATTATTGTCTTTATACAATGGAATTAGTAATTATTGCACGTTGGCACTTTAAAATGCAATATGTGCAATATCCTGTTATAGTAACTATTGATGTATTTTTATTGCATTTTATTCTTGTCTTTATATATTGGAATTAGTAATAATTGCATGTTGGCACTTTAAAATGCAATATGTGCAATATCCTGTTATAGTAATTATTTATGTATTTTTATATGTGCTACCAATGTAATTAGCTATGCATGATTAAGCCCATGTCTGATTGATTTTATATCCTTTCTTTATATGCTCAATGAATGGTGAATTGGTCTGGTTTTGTGACATAATTATAAATGTATTGGTAAATTCTTAAATAATATTTGTGGTACAGTTTTTAAACATTGTGTGATGTAAAGATGTTTTGATTGCAATGATTTTTATTAATCAAGCAATAAAGATTTATTACCGGTTTAGGTAGAAGACCTTAGAGATCTCCCACTGCCTGTGAATGACTGGCGGACCTTAGAGGTGGTGTTCGGTCTTCAAACTATGGAAAAAAAGTACACAACTTTGAAAAAGAGTTAATCAGATTTGTAATATCATCAACTACATTTTTATTTGAGTGGAATGAGTTGACCTAGTCATATGTAGGACAATGACATTTGGGGTTCTGTGCACTGAAAGACATTCCAAATCAAAAAACTCCACATAGAACTGGTCTCAGTCATAACAAACTGTACAGTCGCAATCATGTTATTCGTTTACAATGTAAACATTTAAAAAAACAATAAAGTTACCAGATCTCAGACACAATCCATTGCTAAGCAAAGTCAATAACAACATGCACATCTTTTATGATCCTTCCAGTCCAACCAGATGAAGGGTACTCCTAGGTAAGTTAAAGTAAGGTATTCTTTACTCTATAAATTATTTAAATCTGTTACAAAACATATACATAAAATCGGATTAACATTTTTATTTACATATATACTTCCAAAATGTGAAAAAAACCAAGTTATTCTTTTTAGTGTTACTAGCCATATTTTCTGCAGAATTTATAAACAAGTTAGGCATGGATCTCAAGCTGCCACCTCTTTAAAATCCCATACCACTTTTTATCCAGACTACAAACTGATGCTGCATTTCTTAGCAATTCATTGTACTAAAAAATACTATCTTTACCTCCTATTACACAGTGCTTAATTTGTGCAAGTGTTTGCCGGTGTTGCGCAAAGGCATTTATTTTTACACCCTGGCAATTATTTATGAGTGTACACCATGATGGCACTTTCACTCTATTTTTGAGCAGACACATATGTACAGTGCTTTGCAATTCAGGGTACCAATAAAATGATAAAAATAGCACTTCCACGTCATCCCTACAGTTTGAGGTGATCTGGAATAGTCCAAAATGTCACATTGGATAGCAGTGGCAAGAGCAGCGGGTGGTGCCAGTTGCAGTAGAATAGCTTGGGCCCTGGTGCTTATATTTTTACAAATTAAGCACTACTCCAATACCTCTGAGGTAGGTACATTGCAACCATTAAATTGAATTATATACACAACTGCTATTTTGCATGTGTAGTAGTGGCAGCGTCAAGCTTTATATAAAAAAAAACTTAGTTTGAGAGTGCTTCCATCTAAAAACAGTTTTTGCACAGTTAAAGCTGGAATGTTGAATTACATCTTATAGTTTCATGGATCATTATAAAGTATCATCACCTCCACATAGTCTATTATTTTAAAACTAGAAAACTGCACTATACATTTGGAGAAAATAGTTAATATTGGTAAAACATTTTCATTGACATTTCCACTATTTTTTTCTCAATGTTTACCTAGAAACATCTGTGAATTCTGTGAAAAAAGGCTTCTTGGCAAGAGGCCGGCTAACAGCTCAAACTTAACTGCTTGGATGCTATGAACATGACCTCCACATCCATAGCGCTCTCAGGCGGGTGCTATTGACGTAGAGGTCACATCCAAATGCCAAGGGCAAAGAATCCAACTGGTGCTAGCACCAGAGGGATTGCCTTTTTTATTTTCAAGTTGGGCTGCTGGGAAGAGCTTCTGCAGCTTCCCCAGCAGCCAGAAGCTGCTTTTTGTTTGTTTTGCTAAAGAGAGCATTACATTGAAAGTAAAAATTAAATTATCCAACCAACTTATTTCACTTACAGTTACATTGGTTCTCTAGGGCATATCTCAGCCCCCTCGAGCACCAATTTACATGGAGGAGGTATTGTTGAAAAGGGGAGGAGGAGGTTTGGTGAGGGCTCCCATTCTACCGGGTATGATCAGTTCCTGTTGCGAACCTTAGGCTGGAACGCTGGGTGGTAGCAATTTTTGTGGATCCCTGAAGGTTAAAGAAGTTTACATCAAAGAAATGCAAGGTAAATGCACAATTTGAGAGTTTGAAATTTGCAGGGCATTGTTGGGTAAGAAAACTTCAATGGATTCATGTGAGACATGCCACCCTGGACTCCCCCGGGTGTAATGTAATGATGTCTTTACATTGAAAGTAAAAGTAAAATGATTCAATCAGCATATTTTACCTTCAGTTACATCGGATCTCTAGGGCGTATCTCAGCCCATTTGAGCACCGATTTACATGGGGGAGGTATTGTTGACAAGAGGAGGAGGAGGTTAGGTGAGAACTCCAGTTGATCAGTTCCTGTTGCGAATCTTAGGCTGGAATACTGGGTGGTAGGAAGTATGTGTATCCCTGAAGATTCCGAAAGTTTGCATCAAAGAAATTCAAAGAAAATGCACAATTTGAAAATTTGAAATTTGCAGGGCATTGTGGGAAAGGAAACATCATAGGATCCATGTGAGACTTGCCACCCTGGACTCTCCTGGGTTTCTAGTTTTCAGAAATGTCTGGGTTTGGTAGGTCTTCCTTGGTAAACGTGAAGCATGGGCCCAACTATTGCAGCTTCCACACGTCACACCACTCTGGACTCCCCCAGGTGTCTAATTTTTTTTAACTAACTTGATTTGTCAAGGTGGGACGGAGCCTAGTTTCCAAAAATGTGCAGGTTTGATAGGTTTCCCTGGATGCCGGCTGAGCTAAGGCCCAAAATCCACAGCTACCCAAACTGTAAACAGAGGTTGGTTTTGAGTGGAAAGTTTTTATCTGTCCATGTTGT
Source organism: Calotriton arnoldi (assembly GCA_963921515.1). NCBI lineage: Eukaryota > Metazoa > Chordata > Amphibia > Caudata > Salamandridae > Calotriton > Calotriton arnoldi. The sequence goes on from CAWUFW010001498.1 coordinate 341,018, forward strand.
GCTTTGGGCCCTTTCCTATTTCAGGAGCTAGGCCTGCCCTCACAAGGGAAGTAACATTTTTATCAGGCGACATGGGAGAATGCTAAGTGGTAGGAAATTTGTGAATACCGGCACATTTCAGACCTTTTCCTCATAGAAATGTGATCAAAATTTGTTTTTAGCCAAACTTTGAGGTTTGAAAGGGCTTCTGGGAAAGAACACCCTGTGAGAGGCACACGAGCCACACCTTGCTGGACACACCGGGTATCTAGTTTCCAGAAATGCCTTGGTATGGCATGGTTCTCTGGGTAGCAGCTGAGCTAGGGCTCAAAATCAATGGCCACCACCATTGTAAAAAAGTGTGGATTTTGCTTGGTGAAATATGGTGTCTCCAGGTCAAGTTTTGTGGTGGTTTTTGTCACAGGCGCTAGGCCCAAACACTCAAGTTGAGTACCGTTTATATCAAGATACATGTGGGAACACAGAATAGTAGAATATTTGTTATTACCAATTAGATTTCTCTGCATTTCTGCCTTCAAAATTTAAGCCAGTGTGCCAAAAACAAGACATTTTGCAAAATGCCCTCTGAATCACGATAGTATAGGCAACCACAAATTCAGAGGTGTACGGATAGCCATTGTTCTTAAACTCAGTATGTTGTGTGCATTTCAGAAATATATAGGGTTCCTTCATGCCCATTTTTCATTCTTTATATTTTACCTATGAATTGATGTATAATCAGTACAAATTGAAAATTCATTGCACGGTTCAGCTCAGTTGTTGGTTCTGGGTATATCATGTTTTTGGAGAACATCCAAACCCTATATATCAGTGCAACTAGAAGGGACTGTTGGAAGTAACAATATATTTCTTTTGGAAATTGGCCATCCTGATGCGAAGTTATCACTAAAAATGTTGTCACTGATGACAGTTAGTTTTATTGAAAAAAACTGAGGGATCTACACAAGTGGCCCCTTGCTAAATTTAGAATTGTGTCTATCTTTGTTTAGAAATATATAGCTTTCTGGGATCACCCATGAATTATATACCTGAGTCCACAACAAACTGCAAGTGCATGTAGGTTGAAACCACAAAAATGAGGGAAAATTGACTACCTCTTAGAAAAATGTAAAAACCAGTGCAAAAAATGTTTTTGATACAGCTGTGCTTATTCTTGAATGTGGGGAGATGGTGATCCTAGCACAGCAAACCTTTCATTGATGCCATTATTAGGAAAAAACAAACTCTCTGTGCAGCACTTTTTCCCATTTTTCCTTCCAAAAAATAATATTTAGCTGTATTTTGGCTATTTTCTTGAGTCTTTCCAGGGGAATGTACAAACTTTGTGTAAACCTTGTGGAAGAGGTGTGGCGCAGCGTCCAGGGTGCCTGACTCCGGACCACGGGGTTCACGGTTTGATCCCCAGTGATGGCGGCAGGTTAGCCCAGCACCATGTGACTCTGGGCAATAGCTCGCTTAATCTTCCCGAGGGCCCCCAGCGCCGGGACACCTCTCCGGGGGTAGCTGTGCACTTTACAAATGCTGGTATTTACCTTTGGAATCCCCAGGATGCTAGGAAAAAAGGAAGCAAGTTTGGCATGAATAGCTTTTGTGGAAAAGGAGTTATGAAAGATTAAACGTGAGGTACCCCTAACATCCAAAAAAAGGCTTATCACCGGGGAAGGGTTGGGGGGCTAGTAGTCAAGAGATTAAACATTTACAACTATATGAACGGAATCTGAGGTAACATATCTAAAAGTCTTATTGTTAAATTATGTTATGTTATGTTACGTAATGTTATATGTTTATTTGTGTATATATAACGCACTAATCACCTATGAGGGTATCCAGGTGCTGTGCAGGTGAGTAGACGGCTGTCTCCCTGATGCTTTTATTCGAAGAGCCAGGTCTTCAGCTTCTTGCAGAACTCGAGAAGCGATGAGGAGGTTCTAATGTCATGTGGGAGGTTGTTCCATGCTTTGGAGGAGATGCAAGAGAAAGCACAGCCTTGACTTTGGTTTTGTGTATGCAGAGTATGTGTGCTAGTGATAGTCCAGCTGAGCCTAGGAGCCTGGGAGGTAGATAGAAGTGTACAAGGCTGTTGATGTATGCTGGGTCAGTGTGGTGTAGTGCTTTGTATGTGTGTATGAGGAGTTTGAACTGAGTGCATTTGTGTATGAGGAGCCAGTGAAGTGGGGGAAGTGATCTATGTGCTGATAAGTAGGTTGAGAATGATTCTTGCTGTGGTGTTTTGGATGGTTTAGAACCTGTTCAGGAGCATCTTGGTAAATCCTGCATAGAGTACGTTGCCATAGGCTAGTCTGCTGGTAATTAGGGCCGGTGTAATTGTTTTACTGGTGTTCTCTGGTTGTCACTTGAAGATTTTAAGCAGCATCCTCAGGATGTGGAAGCGGGTGGAGGTCACTGCATTTACTTGTGCTGTTGTGCCTAGTTTGTCATCCGGGATGATCCCAAATTTCTTCAGTGGGTATTGGGGGTAGGTGTCAGGTCGAGGTCTGCTGGCCACGAGGTAGAATCCCAAGTAGAGGTTTTCTTTCTGAGGGCCACCACTTCAGTTTTGTCTGTGTTGAATTTGAGGCAGTTGGATATCACTCAGGTGGCTATGGAGGTCAAGAAGGGGGCAAAGTTGTTTTTTGTTGTGGGGGTTTTGCCCGACAGGTAAAATATCTTAAGGGTGTCATCTATGTAGGAGAGTATGCTGATGCGGTGTGACCTGATGAAGTCTGCCAGTGGGGTATGTACATATTGATACAGTTGGACTGAGAGAGGATCCATGGGGGACTCCACAGATGAGGTTTCTGGCCTCTGGCTTGTAAGATGGCAAGATGATTTTTTGTGTTCTTCCTGTGAGGGAGGAGAAGATTCAATAGAGGGCGGGTCCTTGATGCGGATATCATGAAGTCTGCTGATCAGGGTGGAGTGGGAGAATGAGTCGAAGGCCACTGAGAGGTCGATTAGTATGAGGGCTGCTGTTTCTCCACAGTCGAGGATCAAGCTAATGATCTGTTGCTGTGATGAGTGTAATCTTGGTCCTGTGGTTGGGCCAGAAACCTGATTGAGTGGGATCTAAGAGTTGGTGTGTGTTGAGGTAGTGAGCGAGTTGCTAGTTGATGGCTTTCTCCTTGACCTTGGCTGGGTAGGGTAGAGGGAGATTGGGCAGTAGTTTGGTAGTTGAGTAGGGTCTGACTAAGGTTTCTTTAGCAGTGCATTGACCATTGCGTGCTTCCAGACATCCAGGAACATTGCGGTGGTGATGGAGTTGTTCAGGATGCAGGTTAGGAGTTCACTGATAAGGGAGGCACACAAATTGATGATGTAGTGGGGCAGGGACCCATCAGTGCGCCAGAACGGATGATCCTCATGACCATGGATGTTTCTTCCATGGTGATAAGTTCCCAGGTAGTCAGGGAGTTTCCATGGTTATTTGTGTGTAGGTTGGAGGAGAGGTTGCAGGGGTTCGGTTGAGGGTCGAAGTTGGTTTTGATTTTGTTGCTGAAGAAATCTGGGAGGTTATCGCATAGTCCTTGTGAGGGGGTGTTGCCGTTCGTGATGGAAACTGGTGAGGTGAAGTCTTTGATTATCCCAAAACTTCTTCACAGCTATTGGAGCTGTTTTCTATGTGCTCTGCTCGGGCCTTCTTCTTGGTTTACTTTAATCAGCTGTTGATAGCGTCTCAGGGCTGCTTTGTAAGTGTCCTTGTTGTTTTCATGGTGGTTGGTTTGCCATCTTCTTTCCAGCTGTTTGCAGTGTTATTTGGTTGTGCAGAGTTCCTCAGTGCACCAGCTAGCCTGTTTCCTGGTCCCCTTAAGTGGGTTGTGTTTACAGGGTGTCGGGGAGTCAGTGAATTTTGTGATCCACTCTTTGAACTCTTTTATATCACTGTTTAGGTCTTGTGGTAGCGGGTTTTGTTCAGTGATGTATGCTGATTTGAAAGTGGATGATAGCGTGATTGGTCCATGTGAGAGGGGTGGTTGTGGTGATTTTGATGCCATTGAAGGTGGCAGAAATGGGGTCAAGGGTGTATCTGGCAGAGTGTGCGGTCCGGTGAAGTGTTGTGTCAGTCCAATGTTTTTGTTTTTTAGGCTTTCGAGGAGGGTGGTGGAGTTGGTGTAATTTCTGTCTTCCAGATAGAAGTTGAAGTTTCCTAGTAGAAAGTAGTCTTTTGAGTCGATGGTGAAGGGGGGTGACGAAGTCTGCAATATTGTAAAAGATGCTCATGACCCCGGTGGTCGGTATACGAGGGTTCAGTTTAGGGTGTACGTTGGTGAGATTCATAGTTTTTAATGCAGGTATTCCATGTCGGGAGTACATTCTCAGTAGTTGTGATGCAGTTAATGGATTCTTATTGTGATTCCTTCTCTTGGTTTGTGTTTGCGGTCCTGCCGTGCAAGCTTGTATCCTGCAGGGATGGCTGTTTTGGATCTCCCAAGATTTTGTTTTTTACAGGAAATGTTGATGTCTCTGCATTTTATGTTGGGCCTTTTTCTGTAAAGGGCACTAGGCCAACCCAAAAAAGTGGGGTAGCATTTTATTGGGAGATGTGGGTGAACGCTGAGTGGTTGGGAATGTGTGGCTCCCCCCAGATTCCATAACTTTCCCTCACAGAAATGTAAGGAAAATGTGTGTTTTTGCCAAAGTTTGAGGTTTTCAAGGGATATTGGGCATGAAGGGGTTTGTGGAAAATGCACTATGTGATGGCGCCTGACAACAAAACTAAATTTCCCAGAAATCCTTGAAATCACACTTTCCTTGGAATGGTGTCAGATCTCTGGAATCATTGAGTATGACTTTCTTCCTGTTTAATGGCATCTGTGGTAAGGGAACAGGATACAGGGCTACACCACCACGCCTGAGAAGAAGAAGGTATGCCTGAGAAGAAACTGATGGACATCTATCACCAGAGGAGCTGCGCAACCCACCAGGGAAGTAGAGGACAGACCAGACCATTCCTAAGAGCCACGCATATAAAGTATCACAGGGACAGTGACACCAACAGATGCTGTTGAGTGAAGCACAAAACAAAGTCTTGAAAAATGGTGATGGTCTGCATCTGTTGAAAAATAGACTAAAGAGGACAATGCAGAGCAGGTCTGTGAAACCGCCCCTGAATAAGACGACTGCGGACCAGGAGGAGAAGCAGATGACAGCACACTGCGTGCATTTACAGTACTGACACTTACAGAAAGTGCGCTGGAATTGAGTGACTAAGGGACACTGCCTGCAATATGCACTGCATAGTGCAAACAATATTTGTTGGACACTAAATTATGAGTATGCTGCCATATTACCACCACCGACTGATATCACAATGCAACAGGAAGTAGTATGAATTAAATGCTAGTATATCATTTTGTCTATGTTCAATATGATCATCTCATCAGAATGTATCTATGTGACAATAAATGCATTTCATCTAAGCACTGGGTAATGCCATGCAAAGATAGGTAACTATGTTTCTTTCATATATATACATTTTTGTTTTTACACTAATGTAGGATATGACTATCCTAAAGGGACTATTGTTGGGGAAATATATATATATAGTGAGGACCTACATAATTATTTATAGTAAAGTCTAGCTGTATTGTCTCTTCATGTACATCTGGCCATTTGATCTGCTAATTGGCTTAGACTCACTGTCTCTTCCGCTGTTCTACATATAACTTATAGATGTTTCATTCAACTATTTATATTCTTTGTTTAGAATTGCATTTAAGAATTTGTACTGCATGTTTATATTGATTGAACTGTCATTATTCGTACTGTATCTTTCAGGCACCGTCACTTTATTATTAAGCATTAGCACTTTAATAATGACCTCTGGGTAGGTCTTTATAGGATTGTCAGCGCCTTTTTGCACAGCCCCCACAACTCAATATTTACTAGTGTTCACTAGGGTGTTTTTAATTTATTGAATTGCTGTGTTTGCACTTTGCACATGTTGGTAGTGATGGAGCAAGGACTCACAAATGAGACTTGTTCGGACGCAATCTCCTCACAGTATTAATTTATTAAAACTTGTATTGTTTATACTAATCCTTGCATACACTACACGAATAGTAAGGATGCTTGCCTATGTGTCGAACTAACAAATAACGCTTGTTTGTATTCTAAAATGGCCGCTAAAGCGCGGGAACTTTACTGTGCATGTCTCAACCACATCACGTGGTGTGACGTCTCTCTTTGCTTGGTGGGAAACTCTTACTTCTGCGCACTGTGCATAAAAATGGCTGCTTGATGTTCTCACATGCTACAGCTTGCTCTCGTGTTATTATTAATTTGTCGTTTCTCTAACGCTACTAATGCGGGATAGAATTTATAATTAAATGGGAATAGAGTAGAAAGAGTGGGTATACAGTGAAACATTTTATTTGTGATTTTAATATTTTCTCCTTTGACTTTTATCAGTTCGTAAACTTGGGCCTGGGGTTTGGTGAACTGAAAACTCGTGTGACAAAGATCCTGCACATGCGCCCTGAGTGGCTGCCGAGAAAGAAAGGGATGAAGTCAACCTGGACATCGTCCAAGGCCATGACCTGCTGGCCGACACCACTGCACTCCTAGATGTTCCTGCGGAAATGCAACATTTTATATGAATAAAATACAAAATGTGTCGTGAGACGGGTGGGAAATAAAGCAAATGTAATAAAATTGATGGGCGGAATTTTAAAACAATGGACCTTAGTAAATTGAACTAAATCAATATGGTGTGAGGATCAACCCCCTGTCCCTGTCCAATCAGAAATAGTGGTCCCATATTTTGGCAACATTAAGGGGAGGTACATGGGCGTAGAAGGGTATAACAGATATAGAATTAGCTAATTAGTTTAGACTGAAGGAAGCAGTGCTGCACGAGACCAGACAGAACAGGCGTTCATGCTGACAGGCAGAAGCTCCAGACCGGCAAGCTGATCGATTGCAGTCCGAATCGCTGTCCAGAGAGGTCCTGAGGAGGGGGCGGCGGAGTCCATTAGAAGGGAGGCACGGGAGAATCGAGGAGAAGCCGAGTATCAGAGAGGGGAACAACGCAGGTGTCGTTATAGAGAGGTCACCGGTCCTGTCCTGAACCTGGAGGAGATCTTTGCTTTTCATCCTTCCTGGGTCCTATCTTTCCAACTCCTTGGCCGAGGGGTTTGGTTCTCGCACTTAGGTAAATATACCTGCAACCTTTAGTTGCGCTGCTGTCTCTTTCTTCTCCTTTCTGAGGGACCGTCATTAATCAATAATTTTATTTTATGCTTCATCCTTGATATGCGACTGAGTATCATGTGGTTCTGTATTTGCTCTGCTAAAATCTTTAGATAAACATTTTAAAACTTCCTGACTCAGTGATTATTTCAGGATTATGAACTGTAATGAATGTCACTCATTTTAAACTTCCCAATTAGCAAAGGATTCATTGGTAAGTCATTACTCTTCAATCAGAAAAGTAATTGGTAGCAGGGAATTTTGATAAAGAGTACAACTGACTCCCCAGCGTAAGTATTAGCATAGTATGAATGTATGGGCCAAAGTGAGTATTTGGTGTATGAATGCTGTTTGCTAATATCGCGCTGGATCAGTTTTCTGGTGATCAGAGGATGGTTACTCTTTGTTAATCGGGTAATGAGAATTTTATTTTTATGAACTAACATCCGTGTGTTTAAAGTTGTTTTATGTTGTCTAGAATCCCCTGGGAAAATTGAATAGCGGATGGTAAGTGGAAGCCATACTGCAGTGAGGTTATCTGTCAGGCAGAAATAGTACTGAAAAGTTAAGTAGGACTATCAGTACTTGTTTGGGACTCTATGCCTGTGAGTAATAGCAAAAGGAATAGGCTGGTGAAAATTTGATGTTATATCACCTAGAAAGGGTAACATTGAAGAAGTAACAGGTATTTCGGAAGCTTGTGTGAAGAGTAAACGGAAGGGTTTTTACTCGTAGTGTATATTTAGTAAATCGGAAAGGTTTTTACTAAGTGTGAGAGAAACTATCTTTTCAATCTTAGAGAAACTGACACGATAGCGAATGTTTTATGTTGTTTCTGAATTTTAATTAAAGCCGAAGAGAAAATAACGTTTTTGCGTACGATTTTGTAAAGGGAGGGTCAGCTGCCGGAGAGGGAGCTGACGACACAAACGCCGCGCTGGGATTGGTTAAAACAGCGGGTGTGCAACGACTCTTGTAAAGGAGGGGTCAGTAGTCAGGAGCAGTACTGACGTCACAGGTGCCGCGCTGGGATTGGTTGAAACAGCGAGGGACAGAGAAGCGCAGATTGTAAAGGAGGGGTTGGCAGACAAAACGTCACAGAAAGGCCGCGCTAGGATTGGCGCAAAGACAGAAGTCAGACGAAATTTGATTGGTTGTTACCATAGAAGCTGAAATCTTAGTGGATAAGAGATTGCATGTTAAAACGCGATCCAACTTTAACAGGAACTCGTCCGGATCGGAGATATTTAGGTTTTGCAGAATATAATTTTATACATCAAGATCTACCCAAGATGTACGGAGAGAAGAGAAAAATGTCATTTCTACAAAAGATTAAGAATTATTTTAAAAAGGATAAACCCATCAAAACTAGGGAAGGAATTATCATTCCACCGGCTAAAACGCCCGCTTCATTTATGATGATGGAGAGAGGTTATCATACTTGTGTATGGATAGAAAATTGGATAGAATATACCAAAAATGATGGAATATTAGCATTTCCCGAGAATGGCACTTTTAATGGGAGAATTCTTCAAAATTTAAGATTGAGGATGAATGACTTAGAACCCAGACCTAGATTAGCTCAATATGAAGCCTTAGAGGAATGGGAAACCGAGGCATTTGAGCGTGACCGATCCAGGAGTAATAGGGGTTATCGAGGATTTTTTCCCCGTAACCAATATGAGTCTAGGGACAGTCAGATGAAACAATGGAGGAGGGCAATGATTACAGAGGGACTGTATCCATTGTTAACAGCAGAAGAAAAATTAGGAAGCAAATGCACAGAAAAGACAAAACATTTAATGAGAAATGGAGATTCAGAAGATGAATTTATGGAAGAAATATTAAGGAACCCCCCACCATATCAGGAAGGGACAAGTGGATGCACCCCAAGTGCCCCACTGTTAAAAGCTCCATTAGTACCACAGGTAATGCATGATTTCACACCTAGTAGGATACTTCACGACAAAGAAAAAGAAGCCCTAGAGAAGACCAGAGCAGAATTAATACAGAAAATAACACAGATAAAAGTGCATCCTGACTCTTTGACCATACCTGTGACAATTGGTCCAGTAGTCCCGTTATATAGTGACAAAGGAAACTATCCTCCACCGCTAGTTACACCTACTCCTGTGAATGTCTCTAAACCTGAAGCAGTGGTGATGGTTGAGGATAATTTTAGTGACTGTGAATCTGTGATTTCGTTAATGGATTTACCCATTCGAGATTCCGTAAATAGCACCCCCAGAAGAGCTACACCTGGGTGCTCGAAAGATATAAACTTAATAACTTCATCGGGAGCAAAAAGTGTCACTGTAGTAACACCTGAAGACTTAGAAAGGTGGGCACAAGGATCAGATCAACAGTGTACACCTCCAAAAATAATGGATATTCATAAATTAAAAGTTGAATTAGAAGAAATAATAGCAGGAAACGTAGGATTAGATCGCCTAAATACCTATGATGAAGAAGAATTATTGTTCATATGCAGGAGTATCACAAGAAATGTAAGACTATTCCATGAAAAACTATCAGACTTAGCTCTGCAGATGGGAATTGAAATAGGGAGATCAAAGGTGCTGCAGAAACCCTATAGAGCAGAATTCTCAGATAAAGATTTAGAAAACATGAATGCCTCTGGAAGAAAATTACAAGTGAAAGAATTGATGACAGTTTTACAGAAATGGGGAGATTTAGATAAATGGAGAACTAGATGGGCCAAGAAAAAGGAAGAGGCACGATCAAGCAGAACAGCATCTGAATATGTGATGAAAGAGACAGGGAAAGCAGACCAAATGTACCCGATGCGAGAAGTTCCAGGAGGGGGATATGTACATGTCCCTTGGAGCAGGCAGGATATTTTGTCATTTACGAATGATTTTCCAAAGTTGAGAGAAAAGCCAATTGAGTGGTACAAGCAGGTTGAGAGGTTTGTGAAGGTGTCAAAAGTATTGTTAAAGGATTTGGATGGGTTATTTGATATAGTGGTACCTGCCGATTTGTGGACAGATTGTAAAATTACAATTGATTGGCCAAGTGAAGAATATCCTAGAGATCCAAAGACAGGTGCCCCGTCAAATGATGTAATGAAAAAGTACCAGCAAGTAATAACTTATTTAAAAGGGAAAATACCACCGAAAGAAACAGATTGGGTGAAAATAGACCGAACTACCGAAGAAGCCAGTGAATCAGTACACGCCTATTATGAGCGTTTATTGCAAGTATTCAAACAATACAGTGGCTTTGAGGACATTGGAGATAAGAACATGAGTCAGTTTGTTTATCGATTTGTTTATGGTCTGAAACCAGAGATTTGTCAGATGATTAAGCAGCACATGTTATGTTGGCAAGGGAAACCCATCGACGAGATCTTGAAATATGCAAAATATTGTGGCGACGACATTGAGGATAGGCACAAGAAATTGCAGGAGAAAGTAATGTGGGCTCAGGTGAAAATGGCTGAGAAACAGGGAATTAATTTGGACAATACGAGTGAAAATCAAGGAAAAGATTCTGGAACGAGTGGTGAGACTGGGAATGGTGGAAAATTGAGAGGACGAATGAGTAGAGAAGAGGCTAAAAAGAAGTTTCCTTGTCATGGATGCGGAAAATTGGGGCATTGGAAGGATGAATGTAAAAAGATTCGGAATAATAATGGCCCAAATCAAAATTTAAATCCACAGACGCAGAATGACTCACAGCAGGGTGTAAACCCTCAGAGTCAGTTTCCACCTGCACCTATTCAGGGTAATGTAAGCAGAGCAAAGCACGGTACAGACGTCGGATATCAAGGAGGAAGTGGTAAGAATGATTATGTAACATCACAGTTTCTTTTACAGGACGATTTTTGTCAATACAGTTCATGACGGTGCCTAGGAGAGGGGGAGAAGGAGTGCGTACTTGGCGCATCCTTACCGGTAGATCAGTCAGGTCCATATGTTGAAGGGAATGTGAAAGGTAATGATATTACTTTTCTTTTGGACACTGGTGCTACCCGGTCTACTGTGAGAACAGCAGACATTCCAGACCTTCCTCTCTCTGGTGAAGATATCCAAGTAGTGGGGGTAGCTAATCAAAAGATTAGAACACCTCTTACCAAACCAATGGAAGTCAAAATTGGAAATTTCAGAGAAATGCATCAATTTGTAGTGTGTGATTCCAGTCCAGTAAATTTATTGGGCCGAGATTTGTTATGCAAAATGAATTGCACAATTTTCTGCACACCGGATGGTGTGGCAGTTCAGACACCAGATGAAGACCATGTATATAAGTTTATGATTGCAAAGCAAGGTACAGAAGTAGATGAGATGTTTTCGTTAATAACAAAAGACGAGCTGCCAGAAGAATTAAAAACTACAGTAAATCCAATAGTATGGGATTTCACAGGAAAGGAAGTAGGACTTATGGCCAAAATAGACCCAGTTAAAATTACTGTAAAAGAAGGTGCGATTTTCCCAAATACCAGACAGTACAAAATGAGTGCAGAAGTAAAGGCAGGAGTCATTGAAGAAATCAACCGAATGGTAAAACAAAACATACTAAAAGAAGTAATGAGTAGCCCATGTAATTCACCAATAATGGGTTTGAAGAAACCTAGTGGAAAATACAGGATTGTTCAAGACCTGCGCAAAATAAACAAGATTGTGGAACCTTGTTGTCCTATAGTGCCAAATCCTGCAGTAATTTTATACCAGATCCCTTGGAGTGCAGGATGGTTCACAGTGATTGATTTATGCCAAGCGTTCTTTTCAATACCATTACATCCAGATAGCCAGTATCTTTTTTCATTTAAATTTGAGAACAAAGTCTATGTATGGAATCGTGTTCCTCAGGGGTACACGGAGAGTCCTTCCATTTTCAATCAGATATTGAAAAAGTGTCTAGAGAAACTAGTGATGCCAGGAAGTTCAGTCCTAGTGCAATATATCGACGACTTACTGGTGGCATCGAACACCAGAGAAGACTGTGTTGTTGATTCTATTGCACTATTAAATCATTTAGCTGAAGAAGGGCATAAAGTTTCACCAGAAAAATTGCAGTTTTGTACAACAGCAGTTAAATATCTGGGACACCAAATTGAGAGGGGAAAAAGAAGAGTAACCTCTGAAAGAGTAAAATTAATAAAGAAAATGCAAATGCCAGTAACCCAAAGAGAAGTGAGAATGTTCCTAGGAATAGTAGGTTATTGTCGACAATGGATACTAGGATTTTCATTGTTAGCTAAACCCTTAATTAATATGACAAAAAAGAATGCAAAAGATCCAGTTGAGTGGGATGATGAAAGTGTAGGAGCTTTTGTAAAGTTGAGGAATGCTCTGTGTTCAGCACCAGCCCTAGGCATGCCTGATTATAAAAGAGAATTTGCATTATTCTGTCATGAAAGAGAAAATTGTGCACTTTCTGTCCTAACTCAGAGACATGGTTTAGACAGACGTCCTATAGCATATTTTTCTGCTACTTTGGACCCAGTGGCAGCCTCGTTGCCAGGATGCTTAAAAGCAGTGGCAGCTACCTCTTTGAGCATTGAACAAAGTGAGTCAATTGTGATGGGACATCCTGTGAAAGTGTTTGTTCCACATGCTGTTGTGATTCTGTTGACAAGAACCCGAACTCAACATCTTACTCCTAGTCGGCTGACTAAATATGAGAGAATAATAATGGGTGCTGAAAATGTGACCATGGTAAGGTGCACGATAGTAAATCCAGCTACCTTATTGCCAGACCCATATCATGAGGAAATTAAAGATGACGAAGAAGAAGAACATGATTGTTTACAAGTTACGGAGTTATGCACGAAACCACGTCCAGACATAGAAGAACAGCCCCTTAGAAAGCCAGACAGGGAGCTTTTTGTTGATGGTTCATGTCAAAGGCATGAAGATGGTAAACTAACTGCTGCCTATGCGGTGTGTGAATTAACTGGAATAGTTGAGGCATCCTATTTACCAGGAGTCAAATCTGCACAAATAGCTGAATTGATTGCATTGATAAAGGCTTGCAAAATTGGGAGGAATCAAAAAGTAACTATATTTACAGATAGCCAATATGGTTACGGGGTTGTGCATGATTTTGGCCAACTTTGGATGCAGAGGGATTTCATGACTTCTTCAGGATCCCCCATTAAAAATGGACAGTTTGTAAGGGAATTGCTGGAAGCAATACAATCACCAAAGGAATTGGCTGTGGTGAAATGTGCCGCACACCAGTCAGGAGATGACTGGGTGGTAGTCGGCAATCGATATGCTGATCTAGTGGCACAACATTGTGCCAAAAACAGATTGTCAGTCAATAAAAGGGTGGAAAGAATGAGAATCAGCTGCCAACTCATGCTGTATGTGCCACCTGAAACATGGAATGATGTTAAAAGATTGCAAGATGATGTTGATGAAAGTGAAAAGAATTTATGGATCAAGGTGGGTTGTTCTCAAAGAGGAGATGACGAGGTGTGGATCAGCGCTGATGGCAGACCAGTCATGCCAGACTGTCTACTCTCACAAATGGCCAGAATGTATCATGGAGACACCCACATAGGGAGAGATGCAATGATTAGGCTCTTTAGACAAAACTGGTACAATCCCAAATTCAGGGCTGTTGCAGAGAGTCTTTGCCAGAGATGTTTGACTTGCCAGATGCATAATCCAGGGAGGAAGACAATAATCGGGTTTGGGAAGATTGGAAAGGCAGAGGGTCCATTTATAAGACTCCAGTTTGATTTTATTCAGTTGCCACCATGCAGAGGGTTGAAATATGTACTAGTCATAGTGTGTCTGTTTTCAAAGTGGGTGGAGGCTTACCCTACCAGGAGAAATGACAGCATTACAGTCGCAAAGCTGTTACTACGAGAACTCATTCCTAGGTTTGGTTTCCCAGTAACTTTGGAATCAGATAGAGGAAAGCATTTTAACAGTGAAGTGATCCAAATAATCTGTGAAGCATTCAAAATTGAACAGAAACTGCATTGTGCATATCGTCCAGAGGCTTCTGGAGTGGTTGAACAATTGAATGGCACTATAAAATCCAGACTGGGAAAAATATGTGCATCAACATCATTAGAGTGGCCGGATGCATTGCCACTTGTTTTAATGGGACTCAGAAGCATTCCTGATAGAAATACCGGATTAAGCCCACGCGAGATAATGATGGGAAGAGCAATGAGACAGACACATGTTCCCACAAATAAACTGCTGAATATATCTGATGATATGGTTCTGGACTATTGCAAGGGACTGGCTGACCTAGTGCGTTCTGTCTCTCACCAGGTTGGAGAAGACGCAGTTTCCAGGCAGCCTGAACAAGAACATGATCTGAATCCTGGTGACTGGGTGGTAGTGAAGAATCACACCAGAGAAACGTGTCTATCACCTAGATGGGGCAGACCTTGTCAAGTCATACTGACCACAAATACAGCAGTGAAGTGTGCAGGATTTCCTAATTGGATTCATGTAAGCCACACCAAGAGAGTACCAGACCCTGAAGAAGAAAATCCTCAGTCAGCATCAATCACTGAGGAAGCTGAAGGTTGCCCAGCTGAAGAATCTCAGGCTCGAGATTCAAGGAGAAGCTGAAGAAGAACAACCGAGCACAAGTCAGGACTGGGTACCGGTGGTAGAAATTCCTGAAGTTTACACCAGAACAAGAAGTCAAACAAAGTTAGAAGAAATTGAAGAAGATCAGATAGGTGAAGAAAAAGCAGCTCAGGAGAAGAAGAAGAAGATACAACAGAAGAACCTGAGCAGGACCAGATAGGGAGAGGAAACTGGGCTCAAATCAACGAAGAACCAACAAATTTTGAGCAGGGACAGACAGGCTTAGAAGAATCCGGTCAGGCTGCAGAAGTACAAAGTGCAATAAGCCCTGATCAGAACCAGTTAGATACAGGAAAGTACACAGAAGAAGAAAAACTTGAAAATCACGAACTTGAAGAATTAAACAAAGAACAAGGTCAGTTATTGGAAACTCACAGAGGAGCTGCTGAAGAGAAACCAATCAGACCTGAAAAAGAGCAAATAAGAGAAACAGTAATTGCAGAAAACAAAACAGTGCTGAAACAGTGAAGATAAAAAGATTTCTGAAGACGAAAACAAAGAGACAGTGCAAACAAAGAAAACAAGAAAAGGTGATCATTGGCCTAGTGTCATTAAAAGAGTAAAATACCACATGACAACCAGAAGTGAAGATCCAGATCAAGTAAATGAAGTAACAAGTCAAACAGGACAAGAGAAGTAAAACTGAGAAAAGAAGAAGCAAGAGACTGAAACTTGTGAATAACAAATTCAAGGGTCCTGATTGGACTTACATCATTCTTGAAGATTACGAGAGCTCAGAGTCAAGTGAAAGTGGTGACGAAGGAACAAGTGACAGAACTGACGTACGAGAAAGAAACAAGACCACCTTGACTACGCAAAAGAGTCATATAAAGAAAAGCGAAAAATAGATAAGAAGAGCAATCTTCCTTGTCGAAATGCCTGACGATAGAGTTACTGGGAGATCAAAACAGAAATGTTGTAGAAGATGCTGTGCAGTATGCATATGTAGTCTAGTAATGGTGCTTATAGTTTGGTTAGTTCTGATTGTAGCAATCCCTTACCTTATGATAATGGATAAGAAGATTAATAACGAAACTAAGGAAAGGACAGCAAACCTGAAAGGTAATAGAATAGAACTGATGACAGAAAATGAACCAGAATTTCATCATGAAATAACTGATAACGACACTAGTTTAAATGTTTTCACAAAGTTATTGTTTCAATATGTAGATACCATGGAAGTTAGTAATTGTTATGTCTGTATGAAGTTACCCGAATCAGTAGCAGAAGGGTTAACATATCATCACTTACCATTAACATATGGCATATCATGTAGTATATTGGCTAGTTTATTTTATGGAACAGGGAGACTACAGTATTATTATTCAAACATAGATGTGATATTTTCTGAGGTTCCGATTCGAAAGAGTATGAACCCAGTGCTTAGTAGTCAAGATGCACAGTTTATGGGAGAATTTTTCCTAACAATGAAAAGGATAGATATAACACATGCACATAGACACAATCTAACATGTTCTTTACACGAAGAAGAAAAGATATTTTTGAATTTAGTGGAAGATAGAAGACAAGATTTTCAAAGGAAAGCTTCTGAGCATAAGGCTCATTTGCCACCTTGGGCTGAGAAAGAGGGTAGTTACATACCTGGCAAGGCTCAAGCTGCTATGGCACTGGATTTCGTAAAAACAGGGAAAATTTGTCTACATAGATTAAAAACTGATTATAACAATGTTTTCATCGGTACCAGTGAATGTGAACACAATTTCTTAATTCTTGGAGGTTGGGGAATAAAAGGAGGAACAGATTCAGTTTTTCCTGGAATCTATTATGTATGCGGGAATAAGGCTTACTTTAGGCTTCCTGCACGGTGGTATGGAAGTTGTTATTTTGGAATAGTATTTCCAAAGATATACCACATAAAAAGAAACACTGGGAGCGATGAAAATAGTAGTGAATTAACGCGTAGTAAAAGAGCTAGTTTTTCAGAAATTGTAGGTGATATATTTGGTGCATTGATACCTTCAGTGGGAATAATTCTGAACTCAAGGAAAATATGTAAATTGTCTACAGTGGTTGATCGTTTATCAACGGATACTGCTGGAGGTTTTCTAATGATTAATGCGGAGATGGTTGCGATTAGGTCTATGGTTATGCAAAACCGACTTGCTCTTGACATTATATTGGCAAAAGAGGGCGGAGTCTGTAAATTATTGAAGACGAAACACTGTTGCACTTACATTCCTGATAAAAGTGCAGAAATTGGAACATATATACAGAATATAACTAAACTTGAAAAGGAACTTAAAACCACTGGAAGTTGATAGTGTATGGGAAAGATTGACAAGTAGTATTGCGTCAATTGGTACCTGGTTTACTAATATAGGAAAAGGACTTATAGGTCAAATATGAGTACCCTTAGCAGGGATAGCAATAATAGTACTGTCAATAACAATATGGTGCAAATGCTGTAGAAAGAATGAATCGTATAATGTGACAGGAAAAGGAAAGAAGAGAAAGTTTGATGAAATCGAACTAGAAAATTTAAGAAGTGAATTATACAAGAAACTGAAAGGAGATGTGAAAAATAGAAAGTATAAAAATGAAACTGAAACTATTATATGCTAAAAGTTGGCATCTGATTGTGGGTAATATTTGATGGCTCAGAAACGCCATCAGAGAGGGGATTGATGGAGCAAGGACTCACAAGTGAGACTTGCTCGGACGCAATCTCCTCACAGTATTAATTTATTAAAACTTGTATTGTTTATACTAATCCTTGCATACATTACATGAATAGCAAGGATGCTTGCCTATGTGTTCTAACTAACAAGTAACGCTTGTCTTGTTTCTAAAATGGCCGCTAAAGCGCGGGAACCTTACTGCGCATGTCACAACCATATCACGTGGTGTGACGTCTCTCTTTGCTTGGTTGGGAAACTCCTGCTTCTGCGCAGTGTGCATTAAAATGGCTGCTTGATGTTCTCACATGCTACAGCTTGCTCTCGTATTATTATTAATTTGTCGTTTCTCTAACGCTACTAATGCGGGATAGAATTTATAATTAAATGGGAATAGAATAGAGAGAGTGGGTATACAGTGAAACATTTTATTTGTGATTTTAATATTTTCTTCTTTGACTTTTTATCAGTTCGTAAACTTGGGCCTGGGGTTTGGTGAACTGAAAACTCGTGTGACAAAGATCCTGCACATGCGCCCTGAGTGGCTGCCGAGAAAGAAAGGGATGAAGTCAACCTGGACATCGTCCAAGGCCATGCCCTGCTGGCCGACACCACTGCACTCCTAGATGTTCCTGCGGAAATGCAACATTTTATATGAATAAAATACAAAATTTGTCGTGAGACGGGTGGGAAATAAAGCAAATGTAATCAAATTGATGGGCGGTATTTTAAAACAATGGACTTTAGGAAATAGAACTAAATCAATATGGTGTGAGGATCAACCCCCTGTCCCTGTCCAATCAGAAATAGTGGTCCCATATTTTGGCAACATTAAGGGGAGGTACATGGGTGTAGAAGGGTATAACAGATATAGAATTAGCTAATTAGTTTAGACTGGAGGAAGCAGTGCTGCACGAGACCAGAGAGAACAGGCGTTCATGCTGACAGGCAGAAGCTCCAGACCGGCAAGCTGATCGATTGCAGTCCGAACCGCTGTCCAGAGAGGTCCTGAGGAGGGGGCGGCGGAGTCCATTAGAAGGGAGGCACGGGAGAATCGAGGAGAAGCCGAGTATCAGAGAGGGGAACGACGCAGGCGTCGTTGGTAGAGAGGTCACCGGTCCTGTCCTGAACCCGGAGGAGGTCTTTGCTCTTCATCCTTCTTGGGTTCTATCCTTTCAACTCCTTGGTCAAGGGGTTTGATTCTCGTACTTAGGTAAATATACCTGCAACCTTTTAGTTGCGCTGCTGTCTCTATCTTCTCCTTTCTGAGGGACCGTCAATGATTAATTATTATCATTCTATGCTTCATCCTTGATATGCGATTAAGTACCATGTGGTTCTGTATTTTACTCTGCTAAATCTTTAGATAAACATTTAAAAAACTTTCTGACTCAGTGGTTATTTCAGGATTATGTACTGTAATGAATGTCACTCATTTTAAACTTCCCAATTAGCAAAGGATTCATTGGTAAGTCATTACTCTTCAATCAGAAAAGTAATTGGTAGCAGGGATTTTGATAAAGAGTACAACTGACTCACCAGCGTAAGTATTAGCGTAGTATGAATGTATGGGCCAAAGTGAGTATTTGGTGTATGAATGCTATTTGCTAATATAGTGCTGGATCAGTAGTATGGAGCATTTGCCCATCTGTACTTCATATTTATAATGTTTGATGTGATTTAGATTTGTTCCATCTAACGCCTGTGATGTAATTTTAGATATATTTCAATATTAGAAAGACAACATCATCTCAATATTTACATGTGTTGTGAGACTGATATATTTTTTGCACAGAAGTAATTATGGGCACTTGCCGTAATTTCGAGCGCACAGTTGTGCTTAGATTATTGTTTCTAGTGCAATCCAGATCTCACCAGTCATGCTATTTTGCACATGGAGTACCTAGTGTTTCTTGGTCTTAACATAATATTTATTGATATTTATTTATCCAACATTTTACTCTTGGTTGTTATAAATTTTGTATTGTTTTAAGATTATATGTTGAAGTACTATATGAGCTGTGTTGCACTGTTAGAAAAGGTGGTTACATCTGTACATGCTCCATACGGAAGTATGTTTTTATATCTATTGCACTGACCTTTGACCAAGCCTATCCTGTGATTGGCTGCACTGAGTATTTGTTGAGTGAGTCGTCACCAGCGCGTCAGGTGATCAAGATCGATGCAATCGAAACGCGTCTGGGGCGGACACTCATCTGTTTCACATTGGTGAATATGAATAAATAATGGATTCTTGAACCTTCGCTTCATTGAATTATTGGAACATTAAGTTGGTCCGTACCTGCTGAGTTTCCCTTTCGCTGGAATAGGAGGGACAGGACTTTTGCTAGAATTCAAATTTTCTGGAAGTCGGCTGACTCCGGACTCCGGACCCTCTCCCTACGAAGCGGCGTGGCTTTGTTCAGCCAATACTTGACGTAACTCGGAAGGAGTAACCAGCCACGCCCCCTGTTTGGCAATGAATGGATGTGAGGATCTCCGAATCACCAGGTGTTAGTCGTCGGATCTTGCGTAGTCGGAGGACTCCGGGCACCGAGGACTGCTACTGGTAAGGGGCTACTATCGTTTTGGCCAATAGTAACAGGTTGGGAGATTGTGTATCCTCACAAGGACTTTCATTTGAAGCTTGGTTCTATTTGATATTTTCTTTCAAACCATAATAATGTCAGCCCAAGACGCGCTGCGTGACCGGGAGGCTGCAGCGGAGGCGCTTTTTTTTAATTTGCCAGTTGCCAACACAGAAACAGAAAGACAATCTGGCAGTACGAACACTAATGACATTAAAAGTCTGTTAAGAAAACTTGAAAAATTACAAAAAAATGAACTCACAAAATGGTGGGAAAAAAAATCTTTAGAAAAGTATCGGGATGTTGGGCGAGTACCACGAGGATTACGTGTAATGATTGCGCCTACCTTTGAAAATCCCCACCCGGATATGTTATCGGAATGGGCAGCTAATAACCTTCAGGCGTCCATGAATATGGTCAACATTTTAATCAAGTACGCCGAAATTGACAGGGACAGCATTTTAAAGGAGATTGATCAACTAATCGCCGTGCTAGAAGCAAGTGACCAGAAGGATTTGGTTTCTAAAGGTCGTGCTGACATAGCAACTAAATTAAAACAGCATGAAGACACTATCAAAACCGGCAAAGTCTTCAAATTTGCCCGGGATCGGGATGACTATGCATCGGGAAGGGTATTTACCTTTTCCCGTAAATTCGACAATGTGAAAAGGAAAGCCCTAACCAGCCAACTGCCTCCAAAACAAACATCTAATGTGGAAGGCCAAATCATCATTAATGAAGATTCCGACACCAACTCTTTAACCAGCGGTGATTCGGATGATGGCAGAGTTATGACCCCTGGCATTCAATCACGAGTGGAGTCCAAATATACTCCAGGTGAGGAGTTCAATTTTTTAACTATGGACAGGCGTGCAACTTTACGCCCACAAAACCCTCAAAATGTGACAGCAGCTGCAGCAGCCAACGCCGGAGGGAGAGGCGCCGGCAGCGCAGCAAACACATCAGAGAGGGGAAGAGGAGCAAGGAGGTGGAGATGATAAACTTACAGGATGACAACACCATTATCAATCTCACTGACATTACACTCACCAAAGCGGAACTTCAATTGCTAACTCTAGGCCTGTCATTTTGCCCAGAATCTAATTTTTCATACAAACAATCGCGGATTGATATTTACAAATTCATCCGGAAAATAAAACTTAAAAAATTCTTTCAATTAAACAAATCAATAACAGTGCCCATGAATCAAGGCATCAGCATGGGCAACTTACAAGCCAGTGACTTATCCACCATACAGGTGTTACAATCATTAGCAAATGAGGACTCTCAAAATGAGGTTGCATGCACAGAGAATTTGCCCATTGAGGGGATAAACACAGGAGTGGCGGCCGCCAGTCCATTTCGTCCACCTTCATCCTTTTACCCTCTAATGCCCAAGGACTCTGTTGATGTTTTTAGTGAGATGGTAATTGAAGATTTAAAACAACTTAATTTTTCTGTCAACTCTCAATGTCAGCGGCAGAATTATCGCTTGAAGAGCTATTGGGTTCTAGTGAAAAAATTGCGAGACAAAAATAATGAGGTTATTGTCAGTAGTGCTGATAAGGGTGGCAATATTGTGCTATGGCCGAAGTCTGACTATCTAGCAGAAGCTCAACGCCACCTGTCTGACTTGAGTTGTTATTCTACAATTAGTCGTCAACACTTGAACCAGGTGAAAGACACTGTTTTTAAACATGTTCATCAATGGAAGAGACAGGGTTTACGATCCAAGAATGAATTTCTCTTCTTGAAGAATGATTTTCCCATGACTCCGATTTTGTACTTTATTCCTAAAGTGCATAAGGGTATATCTCCTGTCCCTGGCAGACCAATTATATCTGCCAGGAATAGTTTGTTAGAAGCAGTGTCTAAATACGTTGACTTTTTCCTACAGCCACATATGACTAGCTTGCCCTCCTTCATCAAAGATATATGAGATTTCCTGGAAAAAATTGATGAAGTTGAGTGGCAGCCTAACCATCTGTTAATAGCTATGGATATAGCTTCGCTATATACTAGCATTCATCACATCCATGGTTTAGAAGCTGTCAAGTATTTTCTTAATAATTATGACATATGTCTACATGATCACAATTGCATGCTGCTCAAAATGATTGACCTATGCCTCAATAATAATCTGTTCCTGTTTAATAAAACTCTGTATAAACAGTTGAGAGGGGTTGCAATGGGGGCGTGCTTTTCTCCTACCTACTCCTGTTTACTGGTGGGATGGTGGGAGGAGCACGCCCTCAAAGTGACTCACAAGGACAATTTGGGACACCCATATCAGATATTATTGTAGATACATAGATGATGTATTTATTGTATGGGAAGGCACTGAACAAGCAGCTTCACAATTTGTAACATCCATTAATGACAATTTAATGAATCTTCAATTTACGGCCACTATAAGCGAACAGAGGGTTGAGTTCCTAGATGTGGAAGTATACATTTGCGATAATCACATTCAAACAAAATTGCACAGGAAAAGTACTGCGGGCAATTCCACGTTACACGCTACCAGTTCGCATCCCCCATATCTCATTCGCAGTATACCCTATGGCAAATTTCTTCGCCTACGCCGCATTTGCAGCCTAGAGTCCGATTTAAAACAGTGTCAAAATGAGGCTCTAGACCGATTCTTGGCCCGTGGGTACAAGCCCTCTGATTTATTATCGGCCTTGGATAAGGTCAATTCCCTACCACGTGAGTATTATTTTAAGACAAAAAGAGAACGCAACGCGGAATTGATGGCTCAGCCCTCACTTGTTGAAGAGAACAGTGACACACAACCTGTTAGATTAATCACTACATATAGTAAACAGGAACATCGAATTCGAAAAATTGTTTACAAACATTGGCCTATTGTGCTCACTGATCTCACACTGAAATTACTGTTGCCCACTCTCCCTGCTATTACTTACAGGAGAGCACCCTCCATGAGGGATGCCCTGGTGAAATCCAGCACCGAATTGACATCTAAATCTACCTGGCTTTCCAAAACTGGCTTTTTTAAATGCTCGTCTTGCCTAGCATGTAAGTTTGGGGTCAATATGTCTGAATATTTAACAGCTTTCAGTGACATCCCAGTACAGATAAAAGAACACTATACATGTCGCACTTAATATGCTGTATATTTGCTTGAATGTACATGCCATCTTAAGTACATCGGCAGTATTAAGCTCCCGGTGCTTAATAGGATACTAGAGCACTTGCGAGCGATAATCAACTCAGACCCCAATTATCCGGTTGCCCAGCATTTCAAAGCTATCCATCAAAACAAAGTCAGTGATCTCAAATATTCTGTGATTGGGACTGTCCCCCCGTCAATACGAGGGGGTAACAGAGAAAGGAAGCTACGACAGTTAGAGTCTACATTCATTTTGACTCTTGACACTAAGATGCCCAATGGGCTTAATACCAGTGGAGGACCTACATAATAATTTATAGTAAAGTCTAGCTGTATTGTCTCTTCATGTACATCTGGCCATTTGATCTGCTAATTGGCTTAGACTCACAGACTCTTCCGCTGTTCTACATATAACTTACAGATGTTTCATTCAAATATTTATATTCTTCGTTTAGAATTGCATTTAAGAATTTGTACTGCATATTTATATTAATTGAACTGTCATTATTCGTACTGTATATTTCAGGCACCGTCACTTTATTATTAAGCATCAGCACTTTAATAATGACCTCTGGGTAGGTCTTTATAGGATTGTCAGCACCTTTTTGCACAGCCCCCACAACTCAATATTTACTAGTGTTCACTAGGGTGTTTTTAATTTATTTAATTGCTGTGTTTGCACTTTGCACATGTTGGTAGTATGGAGCATTTGCCCATCTGTACTTCATATTTATAATGTTTGATGTGATTTAGATTTGTTCCATCTAACGCCTGTGATGTAATTTTAGATATATTTCAATATTAGAAAGACAACATCATTTCGATATTTACATGTGTTGTGAGACTGATATATTTTTTGCACAGAAGTAATTATGGGCACTTGCCGTAATTTCGAGCGCACAGTTGTGCTTAGATTATTGTTTCTAGTGCAATCCAGATATCACCAGTCATGCTATTTTGCACATGGAGTACCTAGTGTTTCTTGGTCTTAACATAATATTTATTGATATTTATTTATCCAACATTTTACTCTTGGTTGTTATAAATTTTGTATTGTTTTAAGATTATATGTTGAAGTACTATATGAGCTGTGTTGCACTGTTAGAAAAGGTGGTTACATCAGTACATGCTCCATACGGAAGTATGTTTTTTATATCTATTGCACTGACCTTTGACCAAGCCTATCCTGTGATTGGCTGCACTGAGTATTTGTTGAGTGAGTCGTCACCAGTGCGTCAGGTGATCAAGATCGCTGTGGCGATCGAAACGCGTCTGGGGCGGACACTCGTCTGTTTCACATTGGGGAATATGAATAAATAATGGATTCTTGAACCTTCGCTTCATTGAATTATTGGAACATTAAGTTGGTCCGTACTCTGCTGTGTTTCCCTCTCGCTGGAATAGGAGGGACAGGACTTTTGCTAGATATATATATATATATATATATATATATATATATATATATATATATATATATATATATATATATTGTCCAACAATTGCCCAAAAGCAATTTGGGAGGGCACACAGCAGCACACCCACCATCCGGTGTAACCTTTCCCTACTCACACCAACTCCCTGGTGAATTCATCCTTCGCCGACGCGTTTCAAGGCTTCAACGCCTCTTCTTCTGGGCGGTTCACAAAAAGCAATGCGACTCGCTTTGGCATCTTACTTCCGATATTTATTTATTTCCTGGCCTCTTAGTAGGCCTTGCTAGTTACGCAAATTACAATGATGCATCCTGGGATATGTGGTCCCCAAAGCGATTAACAATCTTCCCTAAGTGGGTGCATTCGTCATTTTGTACTTTTGAACAATTACAGTCCTTATAGTAAGGTCCAGAGACTTGGGGTGAATAACATTAACTTCGGCTTGCTGCGCTGTATCAAGTACGGAGCCAGTTCCAAACTGCAGCCTCCCTTTTTGCATTTCTAGAGGGATGGTGCTCCTCCCCTACGACCTTGGTAGCCGCGAAAACATTGTCCAACAATTGCCCAAAAGCTATTTGGGAGGGCACACAGCAGCTCACCCACCATCCGGTGTAACATTTCCCTACTCACACCAACTCCCTGGTGAATTCATCCTTCGCCAACACGTTTCAAGGCTTCAATCCCTCTTCTTCTGGGCGGTTCACAAAAAGCAATGCGACTCGCTTTGGCATCTTACTTCCGGTAACGGCGAAACGCGTAACCCTGGAATAAATCATCTACTGGTGTAAGCAAACCTCTGAGTGATCGCTTGATTTGCACAGATTTAGAAATTCTACAGTTGGCGCGCTCCGCCAACCTTTTGCGATCCTCTGCAGAGGGCGGGGGTAGGCAGAAGGAGCCCTGAACTTTAATATATATATATATATATATATATATATATATATATATATATATATATTATTATCTACTGGCGGTCGCCAGTAGATAGTTATAGTTACAACCTATTATCCATAGGAAATCTCGACATTCTATTTGAAATAACTCTCTTGCCGGTTGACGTATCTTCGCGAAATTTTCAAACTTTGTGGCCCGCTCCGGTCCGCTCCTACCCTGAAAGTCTCGGGGGATTCGTCAAGCGGGGGCCGAGAAAAGAGGGGTCCCAAAACGCGTTTTCCCCATGCACTTTTCCATAGGAAACTTTAGAACACGGCTACAGCCCGAACTGCTGAACGGAATTAGACCAAATTTGGCAAAGAGGTAGTTCTTGGTTCAGAAAGAACCCTTTTTGTTAAATGGTGTAAATCCGTTCAGTAGTTGCTGAGAAAATGAAAAGTAAAAGTTAGTGATATCTATGGCCGAGTAGGGTCCGCGTACCCTCAGCGCACCCTGCGCGCACCGTCCCGATCCACGAGCTGCATGTTAATTGGCTGTCAGCTGGCTGTCAACATTCCGATTCAGGAAATGTTGGCAGCCATTTTGTCCTCGGTAGAACCGAGGGACAGAAACAAGTGCGCAAAGCGCACAAAGGGAGCAGGGTAGAAACACCCTGACCCCTAGGTTTGCTCAGGGGGTCCCACAAGGACCCCTGGGCAAAAAAAAATTAATTTTAAAAAATCGGCAGGATGAGCTCAGGGTGCGCGAATCCTGCCGGAAAAATCGAAGCGCGGTCTCCAGCGCTCGATGTAGTTGGCCCCGGGTGGCCCAAGTCCCGGGGGCATGGTGGGGGGATAATTTAATGTGTGGGGGCCTCAAAGGGCCTCCAAGCCCGAGGACCGCCACCCCCGGGGCTTTTGAAAAATGGTGCGGGAGGGCTCTGGGCCCTCCCGCAGCCCCGAGGACCACCACCTCCCCGGGGCTTTTTAATTAGAAATAAAACCAGTGTGGGGGGGCTCCAGCCCCCACACGCCCCGAGACCGCCACCTCCCGGGGCACTAAACATTATCAATATGGGGGTCCGTTACGGACCCCAGAGCCCGGGGACCACCACCTCCCGGGGCTGTGTACTGAATGGGAGGGGGCCGCGCGGCCCCCTCCTGGAGCCCTTGATGGCCCTGGGGACCACCACCCGCCAGGGCCGGCTCCTGCAGTGTCCCGGGTGCCTACCCCGGGACACTGTAGTTTGCTATGGCAGGACGGGAGCCTCGCGGCTCCGTCCTGCCATAGCAAGCTGCTTTGGATATTGGAAGAGAGAGCAGAAACCTGCTCTCTCTTCCAATATCCAAAGCGATTGCTTTTCCACATGGGGAGCAGCATGTCAGCTGCTCCCCATGTGGAACTAGCAATGCCGGCTCCCAAGGGACGTGGGGAGCCAGGCGGGACTGTGGGGATTGGGGACCCCCACAGTCCCCCAACGGAGAGGGCCAGCCCCGGGGGATGGGGTCCCGGGGCAAGTAGTGGCCCGGGAGGGAGACCTGCGGCCCCCCTCCCCAAAAAAAGAAAATTTTTTTATTTTTTTAAATGGAAAGGCCGGCCCGGAGGATGGGGTCCCCGGGGCCTTAAAATGGCCAGAGGAGGGGGCCATGCTGCCCCCTCAAAATAATAAATATAGAGGCCATGCCCCGGGGGATGGGGTCCCCGGGGCCAATACAGGCCCAGGGAAGGGGGCCACGCGGCCCCCTTCCCGTTTTTTTGAAAAATTAAAAAAAGGGGTAAGGCCCTGGGGGATGGGGTCCCCAGGGCCCAAAAAGAGAAAAAAAGGAAGGGGGCCACACAGCCCCCTTCAGAGACAAAAAAACAAAAAAAAAACGATCGGGCCCGCAGGCCCGCCCCTTCCTTCACCACTCTGCAAACGCGCCCCTGGCGCGTTTGCAGAGAGGACAAATTCCCTTGAATACTGGGGGTCCCTGGGGGCCAACTAGCCCACCAGGAACCTCCAGTATGCGCCAGAGGCTGCCTTGCAGAGACGTGTAGAGAGGCCACACCCCTTTTACACCTCTCTGCAACGCAGCTCTGTGGCGCTTTTTGGAGGTATATGGTGGGCTAGTTGGACTCCGGGGACCCTCAGGATTCAAGGGGACTTAATCCCCCAACTTAAAACGCGCCACGGGCGCGTTTGCACAGTGGTGAAGGGAGGGGCGGGGCTTCAGGTGACATGTGTGCAAACAGGCCCCGTGGCGCGTTTTAAGATGAGGAATTAAATCCCCTTCAATCCTGAGGGTCCCTGGGGCCAACTAGCCCAACAGGTACATCCAGAAAGCGCCACAGAGCTGCGTTGCAGAGAGGTGTAAAGGGGTGTGGCCTCTCTACACGTCTCTGCAACGCAGCCCCTGGCGCATATTGGAGGTTCCTGGTGGGCTAGTTGGCCCTAGGGACCCTCAGGATTCAAGGGACTTAATCCCCCAACTTAAAACGCACCACGGGCGCGTTTGCACAGATGTCACCTCAGGCCCCGCCCCTCCCTTCACCATTGTGCAAATATTCCTCTAAAATCAGCCGAAATACGAATTCCGATTTACTCACCTGTTATCAGGAGAGACCTCAGTGCTGCATCTTTCAGCCCAGTACTGATCCTCAAAAGTAATTTTAACCGTACTTACCAGTAACTTGAATTTCCTTCATAGGCTAACATTGACTGGTATCACTTGGAAATTCTTCTAAGTGTGGAGTTTTGGAACTTTAAAATATTCCTCTAAAATCAGCCGAAATACGAATTCCGATTTACTCACCTGTTATCAGGAGAGACCTCAGTGCTGCATCTTTCAGCCCAGTACTGATCCTCAAAAGTAATTTTAACCGTACTTACCAGTAACTTGAATTTCCTTCATAGGCTAACATTGACTGGTTTCACTTGGAAATTCTTCTAAGTGTTGATTTTGAAACATACAAATATTCCTCTAAAATCAGCCGAAATCCGAATTCTGATTTACTCACCTGTTATCAGGAGAGACCTCAGTGCTGCATCTTTCAGCCCAGTACTGGTCCTGAAAAGTAATTTTAACCGTACTTACCAGTAACTTGAATTTCCTTCCATAGGCTAACATTGACTGGTTTCACTTGGAAATTCTTCTAAGTGTGGAGTTTTGGAACTTTAAAATATTCCTCTAAAATCAGCCGAAATACGAATTCCGATTTACTCACCTGTTATCAGGAGAGACCTCAGTGCTGCATCTTTCAGCCCAGTACTGATCCTCAAAAGTAATTTTAACCGTACTTACCGGTAGCTTGAATTTCCTTCATAGGCTAACATTGACTGGTTTCACTTGGAAATTCTTCTAAGTGTGGAGTTTTGGAACTTTAAAATATTCCTCTAAAATCAGCCGAAATACGAATTCCGATTTACTCACCTGTTATCAGGAGAGACCTCAGTGCTGCATCTTTCAGCCCAGTACTGATCCTGAAAAGTAATTTTAACCGTACTTACCGGTAACTTGAATTTCCTTCATAGGCTAACATTGACTGGTTTCACTTGGAAATTCTTCTAAGTGTGGAGTTTTGGAACTTTAAAATATTCCTCTAAAATCAGCCGAAATACGAATTCCGATTTACTCACCTGTTATCAGGAGAGACCTCAGTGCTGCATCTTTCAGCCCAGTACTGGTCCTGAAAAGTAATTTTAACCGTACTTACCGGTAACTTGAATTTCCTTCATAGGCTAACATTGACTGGTTTCACTTGGAAATTCTTCTAAGTGTGGAGTTTTGAAACTTTACAAATATTCCTCTAAAATCAGCCGAAATCACGAATTCCGATTTACTCACCTGTTATCAGGAGAGACCTCAGTGCTGCATCTTTCAGCCCAGTACTGGTCCTGAAAAGTAATTTTAACCGTACTTACCAGTAACTTGAATTTCCTTCCATAGGCTAACATTGACTGGTTTCACTTGGAAATTCTTCTAAGTGTTGATTTTTGGAACTTTAAAATATTCCTCTAAAATCAGCCGAAATCCGAATTCTGATTTACTCACCTGTTATCAGGAGAGACCTCAGTGCTGCATCTTTCAGCCCAGTACTGATCCTCAAAAGTAATTTTAACCGTACTTACCGGTAACTTGAATTTCCTTCATAGGCTAACATTGACTGGTTTCACTTGGAAATTCTTCTAAGTGTGGAGTTTTGGAACTTTATAATATTCCTCTAAAATCAGCCAAAGTACGAATTCCAATTTACTCACCTGTTATCAGGAGAGAACCCAGTGCTGCATCTTTTAGCCCAGCACTGATCCTGAAAAGTAATTTTAACCGTACTTACCAGTAACTTATATTTTCTTCCATAGGAATCCTTTGTCTGGTTTTCAGCAGAAAAGTTTCAAAGTGTCGATTTTCACAAACTACAAATATTCCTTAAAAATCGCCTGTATGACTTAAACGCATTCTTTCAACTGTTTACAGGAGATGCACCAGTGCTGGATCCAGGATCCAACACTGAGTAACAAAAATAACGATAACAGTTTTTACCTCTAAGTGAATTTCCTTCCATAGGATAACATTGGTCATTCTATGAGAAAAAGTTTCTAAGTGTCAACTTTTAAAGTACAATAATATTCCTTAAAAATCACGACTGTAACCAAACGCTTTTACTCAACTGTTTACAGGAGATGTCCCAGGACTGAATCTAGGATCCAGTCCTGTGGTTAGAAAAAGTAATCCATAAAGTAACTAATTGCATTTAACTAGAAATTCACATTGAGCTGAATGTTGCATTGTGTTTGAAAATGTGTTGCCCATTGCAACAACTGTAACTACTGTACTTAAAGTCTATTGCCTATGTGCAAAGTATTTAAACTAAAGTAATTCATTCTGAGAAAGTATTTTTTGTAATGTATAATGTAATTACAATGTAATTTAAAAATAAAATATGTAAAAAAAAATGTTTTCTAAAAATTTGAAATCAGTATGAAAAAAATTTATATAACAATTAATACATTTAAAAATTGTCATTTACAAAACCTTTGAAATTCACTGAAAAAACCGTGAGGTTTCAGACATGTTATAGTTACAAATTAGCATTTTAAAAACCTTTGAAATTCACTGAAAAAACCATAGGTTTTAGGGACGTTATAGTTACAAATTAGCATTTAAAAACCTTTGAAATTCACTGAAAAAACCATAGGTTTTAGGGACAGTTATAGTTAGTTGGACATTGCACTGCGTACAAAACCCGTGAAATTCCCCCGTTATAGTTAGTTCAGCTAACTATAACTTCGCGCCCGCAATGCACTGCTGATGACGTCACATATTACATCACTCATGACATGGTCAGTGACATCACTGATGACATCACTGATGACATCTCAAATGACATCACTGATGACATCATCCACGTGATAATCTGATGCAGCTCTTCACACCCTAATATAACCTTTGATACACCCAATCTAAATTACAGACTGCCATTCGCAAAACCATAGACACTCCAACACCAATAACTACCATACCCACTCACTGATTCTTAGGTCTACACACACACATCCACTCACTCACCCGTACAGTCACTCATACTTATGGTCACTCAATACAGGACTATCATATGCACTCTTACTCCTATATAGACACTCAAACACCGCCACTCATCCATAGAGGTACTCACACACCTAGTCAGTCATGCAAATAATTAAACACACTGCCATTTACTCACCTATACAGTTATACACACACAGCTCACTTAATCACTACAAATACTAGCACATTGTTACGCTCTTATACAATCACTGATACAAGCACACACTCATCCATACAGCCACTATCACAATCACTCACTCTAAGCTTATAGCTATTTATATACTCCAACACACATATATACTGCCTTTCACATATGTAGTTACTCACACATGTACCACTGGGACATACATTCACTCACTAACACACTCTTACACACACTTACCCACCCATACAGTCTATCACAGATGCACTCTTGAAACCATCCACCAGTGAATCACCCACTCACACATCTATGCACAGTCGCACACACCCCATCCACACAAACACTCAGGCACCCATACAGATACTCAGACAACAAATCAATAACTCTTATAGACACTCATGTAGCTATTCACAAACCCATGCAGCCACTTACACAGCAACAGACAGATACAGACATTCACCCAGTTTAGTCACTAACCCATGCATTCAGTAAGATACGTTTAATCACTCACTTATAGAATTAGTCACGCACCTACTAAATCATCCATACAGACACTTATACACCCACTCATTCTTCAATACGCCTTTCCCTATATATATAAAAAATATTTAAACTTTACAGAAACACACAGTCACTGGATGATGTCATCAGTGATGTCATTTGAGATGTCATCAGTGATGTCATCAGTGATGTCACTGACCATGTCATGAGTGATGTAATATGTGACGTCATCAGCAGTGCATTGCGGGCGCGAGTTATAGTTAGCTGAACTAACTATAACGGGAGAATTTCACGGGTTTTGTACGAGTGCAATGTCAACTAACTATAACTGTCCCTAAAACCTATGGTTTTTTCAGTGAATTTCAAAGGTTTTTAAATGCTAATTTGTAACTATAACGTCCTAAAACCTATGGTTTTCAGTGAATATATATATATATATATATATATTCCACAAGACATTTGACTCACACGCATGAGGCGCCCACCACGTCGTGCTTTCTTATACCTTTTAATTGGTGGACAGCACAGATTTCTTCAGAGTCCATTTCAGCATTATCACAGCTTTGCCCTTTCAAAGTTAATGTTCCGCCAAACGCGTTTCGGGCTCCTGATAGCCACTTGTTCACTGACACGGGCAAAATGAGGAACAGCAGCAGAGTTCACCACGCACCTGCACGGTTTAAATATCCCGCCCCAATGGGCGTGTTCACCAACTGCATTCTGGTAAACATAGTTTTGCAGTCCGTATTAACAACAGTGTGTGCTGCCGTGCCCCACAAATAATCGCCGTTTCAAAACCATAGTG
Organism: Calotriton arnoldi; assembly: GCA_963921515.1. Taxonomy (NCBI): domain Eukaryota; kingdom Metazoa; phylum Chordata; class Amphibia; order Caudata; family Salamandridae; genus Calotriton; species Calotriton arnoldi. Next base: position 373,467 of record CAWUFW010001498.1, read on the forward strand.
GATTGCTTGAATGTCGTCATAGAAGCTGTGTCTTTTCATGTCCTGACCAACGGTGCTGCTGTCGTTCCTCAAGCGCTCAATTCCCAGCGCTCTGGATCTGCATGATGTGCAGCAGGGCTTCCTCACGACCGGAGCGGGCATATATATTCCACAAGACATTTGCTCACACGCATGAGGCGCCCACACGTCGTGCTTTCTTACCCTTTTAATTGGTGGACAACTACAGATTTCTTTTAGAGTCCATTCAGCATTATCACAGCTTTGCCTTTCAAAGTTAATGTTCTTCCAACGCGCGTTTGGGCTCTGATAGCCCTTGTTCACTGACACGGGCAAAATGAGGAACAGCAGCAGAGTTCCCTGCACCTGCACGGTTTAAATATCCCGCCTCCAATGGGCGTGTTCACCAACTGCATTCTGGTAAACATAGTTTTGCAGTCCGTATTAACAACAGTGTGTGCTGCCGTGCACTTAATACACATCTGACCTTGAATGGAAAAGCTTCAGCAGCTGTTCAGAACCAACTTAGAGGTCACTTTATTTTCTCACTACTACATTAGCTTGCTCATCGGGTTGTTCATTTCTTCTTATACTGTATGTCTGTATTTCAATTGGCACATTGTATAATTGGCACAGTGCCGATCTTTCAACTTTCTGTTGACCATATTTGGCACCATGCCCCTTTTAGTTCTGCTAGGTTGGCATTACTAAATACATATATGACCCAGGAACCAGTCACTCAGGCAAGAAGCAGGCTGAGAGTGCCATTGTGTGCACTGACTTCTTCCTTGCTGGCCTGCAAGTATGCATGAATACAGACAAAAACATTTCATTTGTTCCAGAGCAAACTGCAGTGTTGTGTATTTCTGTCATTGCTCCTGGGCGGGTGAAAAAGTATTTATTTCCCTAACAGGGATGATATTCACAATTTCTCTACAATCAGACCTTTAGAGTAGAATAGCAGCAAGCAGACTTCTAAATTCTGCAATCTTTCTATTTGTACAAACAGGAAAACTGATTTCACAATTACACAACAAGATTAGTTTTATGTACAGCAGTCTTCGTGAGTAATTTGTAGACCTACTCTACCACCTTCTAAAATGGCAACCCTACTCTTGTATTTGAGCCTTAAAGTTCAACTCAACAGAGATCAAATTCAAAAGCACAATTTGTTACAATGATGGTCACTCCAAAAGATAAATCACTAATGGTATGGAGGCACAAATCACGGAGGCTCAGTTGGCACAGTTCCTTTTTCACCCAGATCATAGGTGTTCAGTCAAGTTCAATGTTGACATAGTAAGTCCATTCAGGGGCAGAGTATCTCTGACAAAGCACACTTACTCTCTTCAATCTCCTGAGCACTGGCTGTTCTTGTCCATTGTCACTCCACCCGCTCGACTTTGTCTCCTCGATGACAACTTGTAGAATGCTCTCAGCAGATAAACTCGGTGTTAGTTTTTCTCTATCCATTGGACACCCTTCTCTCCTTTGATCATTCCTGATCAGACTGCTCGGGCCTCATCAAACACTTGCACATGAGGGCAATCCACTGTGGCTACTCCTGATTCACTCACCACAGAATCAAAAGGTGCCTCACCTCACTCTTGCATTAATCCTGGAACTTGAACCATGGGTAAACTCTGAGGTTCTTGGATGTTCACTTCACCCTGCCTCTGCTCCTTCAGGGTATTCAAAAGGTGGGAGTTGTAATTTGGCAGCAGATGTTGATACTTATTCCTCTGGGCACCCCACTAGCTGAGTATTGGAGACGTGTATCTAGTTCGGCAGTCAACCACAATTGAACGTTGTGTTGGTCACCAGAATGACCTGATAAGGGACCTTCCAGCAGGACTCCAGACATGACTTTCGGAAATGCTCCTTGATCAGGATCCATTCTCCCAGACTGACATTGTGGTACTGTCCTTGGTGAGGAAGAACAGTAGCAGCTTCAACCTGGTGAGAGCCAGAACGCACCACATCAGCCAGTCCCTTGCAGTAGTCGAGAACCAATCATCTGTGATATTCGCAAACACATTAGCAGGTACATCAGGCAATATCATGGCCCTTTCCATGATTATCTTGTGAGGAGACAGTCCTGTTTGCCAGTTGGGGGTACTCCAGACACTCATCAACACCAAAGTCAAAGTGTCTGGCCACTTCAACAAGGTAAATACACAAGCTTTAGCCAATCAGGACTTCAGCATCCCATTTCTCTGTTCCACAATGACAGACACCTCAAGTCAGTAACTGCAGTACAATCACTGTTCCACCTGCAAAGCCACACACAGCATTCTCAGGAATTCATTATTAAAATGAGTCTCTCGGTCTGACTCCAGAGAAACCGGGAAACTGAATCTTAGTATCAGCTTATGCAGCAATAACTTGGCTATGGTGAGACTGTCATTCCTCCTAGTCAGGTACGCTTCAACCTAACAGGAGAAAATACACACCATGAACAGGACATACCTCAGCCCGTTACACACAGGCATCTCTATAAAATCCAACTGCATCCGGTTGAAGGGACCTCATGATCTGTCTATATGACTCATAGTAACTGTGGTTCTTCTTCACACATTGATCTGCTGGCAGATGATACATTTGTGGCACAAGTTCTCAGCCATTATCTTGAATCAGGGTGAAACCAGTTCTACCTGAATAACCCTACCATCGAGTACCTCTCTATGTGTACGGGACCATGGAAATGTCTAGCCATCAGAGACAAAAACTATCAGTTAACTCAGGTCTCCCATCTGCTGAAACCCAAATCTCATCCTCATTCTTCACACATTAGCCTCTGACCCAACCTGGTTGCTCTCTCTCTGGTTCCTCCTCCTGCAATCTTTTAATTTCCTGCCATGTATTGACAATAAGAAATTTAAATTGGTTACCCCTTCAGCATCATTTAAATATTCCCCGTTAAATACACAGGACCCATAAGTGCAGTAATGGCAACCTTGTCTGCACTCCACGCTATTATGGTTAACCTTGTCTGCATACCAGTTGCCAGCTGCCACATAATTATTTCCACTCCTGTGTGCTGAGCATTTAACTACAGCAATTTCTCGGGGGCATTTGCATTGCCTCAAGTAATCTCATGACATATTCCCCATTCCTTATCGGATATCCAGATGATGTCATAAATCCCCTTTGTGACCACAACTGTCCCAAATCATGGACAACACCAAAGCTGTATTGGTTATCAGTAAAAATGGTGACCTTCAATTGATAAGAAGCACAGCAAGCTCTAGTAAGAGCTTTCAACTCAGCTTCTCTATTTGGGAGACATTACTCCTCAGAGCCGGAAGGCTTCCACTACTCCTTGAACTGTACAAACAGAATAGGCGGCTATCAAATTTCCCTCATCATCTCTTAGGCAAGTGCCATCCACAAAAATTACATGACCAGGCTCGGCAAGGAGTTCATCCTTAATATCAGGTCTTGGCTTGGTTCACAATTCTGTGACATTAAGAGAGTCATGCTCAACCTCCCCCCTTCAGTTTCAGATTCAGGTAGGGGTAGCCATGAAGCAGGATTTAGGCTACAAGACCTCTTAAAGGTAATATTCTCAGCCACAAGTATAAACTATTCATATCTGGTAAGCCCACTATTGGTCAGATGGTCTGTCTTTGTGCAACTAAGCAATATTTCTACAGAGTGAGGGACCATCACAATAAGGAGATAGCCCATAACTGTATTCTCACTCTGCTCGATGCTGACGCCAAGAGTGGCTACCGCTTTAATGCAGCCAGGCAGTCCTGAGGCTTCAGGATCAAGTACAGGATAAAACTAAGCTACAGGTCTTCAGGAATCACCATGCATTTTAGTAAGTACAGCCCTCCCTTTCACTGAAACCAAAGACAAACTCTTTACTGTAAAATGGCATTCCCAAAGCCAGAGCCCGACAGAGACTTTCTCTCAGCATGCTGCTGTTGTCCCATGTTATAGGATCAGACACACCCTTGTGTGTCAACGTCTGTAGAAGTTTGGCCACTAGGGAAAAGTTTGGTATCTACTGATGACAGTAGTCAACCATTCACAATTCGTCCTGACTTCTCTCTGCGTAATAGGAGGGGATCATTTTCAAAATAGCGAAAATTCTCTCCTACAACACTTTCCTTGCTCCCTTCTCAATAAATCACAAATTAAATGTATTGTTCGATTAATAAAAAAAATCATTACAATCGTTAAAACATGGACAACCATAAGCACAGTAGTTCATAGGATCAGTTAGAGAGAAATGTATAAGAATAAATAAATAAAATGAGGAAGGCACACTAAAATTTCATCAATTTCAACAAACATGCTACTTATGTTGTGAATAATTTGGAGATAACATGCCGCACTAAAAACATTGATGCAGCATAGACATGATCCAAAAATAGCATTTCAGTTGTAATTAAGCACTATCGATTCCGTGGGCATTTCAATCAACAATAGAATCTCTCCATATTTGCATATGATTATTACATTATTCCACTGTCTCAGGTCCAAATCTGTGAAGTGACTCTGTGCTTGGCTCACCATACTGTGCAACAGTTTTAAAATCCCTTATTTATAAAAAATAACAGGTGCCCATTGTAGTTAATGTTAGATTGTTGAGCTGCCTCTAAGCACTAAAAGCACCTGTAACCATTTAATTCTTACTGAATTCCATACAATCAAGTCCATTAAAGTACAAACAATGTTGTTTAAAAAAGAAGAGATTTCAAATTCTAAGATATATTTCTTAATTAAAATATTTTTCTAAAACATGTAATCCTCAGTACAGCCGTCAATATAATCACCAATATAAAGTGCAAGTGTGTCCGCTTGCACAATCCTAATTGTTTCTTGGTTACGGGGTGATGACAAACAGATGAGCCTCAGTGCAGTTGTCAATAAAGGGGTACAAATGACTATTTACAGTATCATACTTGTCATCAGTCAGTAATCAGCCAGAAGAATGTAAACAGTTCCACTGTTTTAGCCTAAGTTTTTTGTGCCTAAAAACAATTCATTGCCTTTAGCTGCACCTACAAGATGAAAAGAGGCCTGTGCAGATAGGCCGCAAATGTTAGAACTGTGATGGTGTTTAAAGTGCTGTACTCTAAAACTATAAAATGCTAAGTCTAGTGCTGGGCTGATGGTAAAAATATAGGTTTTACAGGCTATCTATCTGTGATCCATGTAAGGTTTCAAAATAGAGAAAAAACAAATGCTGTCACTCTGATCTATTATATGCATTGGTGGTGGTGAAATACAACAATGTAATCTTTAATTGTGGCAGCATGTAAGTTTGAATAAAGTGCGAGTGCTATGCCGCAGATAGTTTTTGCCGGTGATCACCTTCAGCAAAGAGGTAGCATCTGCCTGGCTTGCTAAGCGAAGACCATGTGCGTCCCCATTATAACCACATGAAATGACAGTAAAATACAAAGTCCTGCAAAGTTGGAAGAAAGGCGACATTAGATGTACAGCTAAAAATGACAGTAAAATGTAAAATGCTGTGGAGCTGTTTATCTGTACAGTCATTCAACTTATCAGGGTACAGATTGAAAAATGCCCAAGACAGGATTGCAGGAGTCAACTTTTTGGTCCTCCAGTGGCTGAACCTTTTTGCTGCACTGACAACAAATTTAGTAAACCAAATATTGAGCACCATATTGTCTGGATTCAAGGATGCGATGATAGCCTGTCGACATGTGCGAACACTAAGGGGCATATTCTCAAGAACGTGTGATAACTACCGCAAGTGTAGCTTAACGCAACCCTACACATCGCAGTCCATCGTGGGAAAACAACTCCGTGTTAACATGGTATTCACAAACACGGCGGTACCATGCAATAGTCACAGGACAACGCGTCAAATGAACGCGTTAGAAACAACAGCGACCTTGCCAAAAAACGCGAAACCCCAACATGAAAATAGTAGCGATGACGCCAATCGACGATACAAAAATCTCCTGAAAACCAGCCACAGACCTGCAATTCCCACGCGTCATGTGGGAAAAATGCACCATAAAAGTAGAAAAAACATACCAACAAAAGCCAAACAACAGCGAAGGCACAATGTAGGCAGCCGGGGCAAGTACAGAGGACAACCAGAACCCCACAAGCCCCACGGAGGACCAGCCTGGGACCTCGGGGTCAGGAAGAGGCAAGGACAAGAAGAAGAGGAAGACGAAGTTCAGTCCGCAGGAAAACAGGTTCCTGATAACGGAGGTGATAGAACACCATCAATCACTGTTCGTCACCTCCACTGTGTCACTGGCAACTAAAAATGGAATATGGCAGACCATCGTGGACAAGGTGAATGCAGTCGGGGTGCTGAAGAGGACAATGGGCGAGGTCAAGAGGTGCTGGAATGATGTGGGCGCAAAGCCAAGCTGAAACTTGCAAACAACCGGAAGGCAGCAATGCAGACTGGAGGTGGGAGTCCTGCGCCACAGGAGGAGCTGGACGAGGTGGAGGAAATTGTGTCCACAGTCATCAGTGAGGAGATGGTGGCAGGAGTCTGGGGACCGGACACTGCTCAACATGACCGGACACAATAGCAACAGGGTGAGTAACCACCAGGGACTGGGGGACAGGGGAGATGGGCACAATGGCACACATGCACAATTAAGCATAGCACATCTCACGGACAAAACATGCCCCCAGACCCACAACTCCCACCAAAAGACCAATGCATGCAGGTATGCAACATCTCAGCTCTGCAGAAGCACAGAACCCAGAGGCACACCGTATGGAAGGGCAGCTAAATAAGAGCTGCAGGGGCGACTCCCCCAAAATGCAGGACACACACATAAGATGCAGAGCACATCAACATTGACAACGAGGTCGTACAAACTGCAACACGTCCACAACAGAACAGAGGACACAACAGGTGCCGCATGTGCGTAGAAACTGGCCAATCACATATGGCACTGCAGGGAAATGTGAGTTGACAATGTACAAGTACAAACTCACATCCATGATGTAGTCGGAATGTTCACTGTCCCGCATCAAATAGGCAGCTCCCCCCAAACAGTCACAATGTACACTGTCATGCAGTCTGAATGCAAACATGTACAATGCGTCAACATACATGTGTACACGATGTCAAACTGCATCTCCCCTTCACATTGCAGGGAAATCCAACACCTCCTGCAGAGCAGTCCGAACCTCCTCTTCTCTGATGACGAGGAGGACCACCACACCTTCGACTCAGATGCCCTCGAACAGCTCGTGGAGAGCCTCCGCAGCCCACTTCCAGGATCAGGGCAGCCCAGCTGCCACGAGGAGCCCCCTGCACAGTACACACAGCAGGCAGCACCCACCACCACGGCTGCCTCCCAGGACCCCCACGACAAACACATGGCCTTCCAACGCCGTGTGTTGGGGTGCCAGAGAAGCTGGCTGAACAGGTGCAGGTGGGGTTCGAGCCGCATGGCAGCCAAACTAGACACCATACGTGGGTGTCTAAGTCCCATCAGGGACCACTCTACAGTCCCTAACGGACACCCACAGTCCGCTCCATGCCCTCCAACGGACCATGGCTGACATCGCCAGAGTCCTGACTCTGCGACAAGAACGACTGCCTAGCCAGAGTTCCTCCAGCGAACTCGCCCGGGAGTTGGGACACATGCGGAGGATGATGGAGAACATGGAACGGACGCAGGCGGAAAGAGAGGCTGCCACGGCTGCACACCAGCGAGAGGTAGCTGGGTCCCTCAATGCCCTAAAGACCTTCCTCATGGCATTGCTGCCACAAGGCCTAGTGCTGATGCATGCTGCTGCTACCACCCCATCCACATCTCCGGCCCCTGATATGTCTGTGCCACACAGTGATGGGGACAGTACACCACCACCCACATGTGAGGCACATGCAACAGCAGAGGACGAAGATGCGGATGAACCCACCCTCGTGGTCAGGAGGATGCAGTAGCATTCATCTCTGCCATGTGGCCTGTTTCTGCTTGGTTTTGCCCTCTGCATCATCACCTTCCACTGTCCCCCGATGCACTCTGCGACACTCACCTCGGACCTCAACTTGGACTGCCATATTCTGTTTGGTCACCAATGACACAGCTATCAGACTGCGGACTGAAGTCCTCCTCTCCTGATGTACCTGTCATTCCCTGAAGGACCACGGGCCGACAATGTGAAGTGGGGTTGGCATGGCCCTGTACTGCTCCAGCTGCAACACTCCCTTGAATGTGTAATAAACATTCATATCCACACAAATGTGTCATGTCTATGATCTTTCAAGTGTATGGATGAATGTAGGGTCAGTGATTCCCCCTTACATCCATGTTGCCCATGTTGTGGGACTATTGTCACAGGGTGACAGATTGCCGATTCCGGTCCGGGTGGCGCCGACACTACAACGGAGACACATCCATTAGTCACTTCCTTGTCCAGCCCAGGACGGAACCACGCCCAGAGCCCCTGGGTCATTGTTCGCACCCTTACGCTGGACTGGCATACGCCAGGACAGCCCACTCCGATTACGCACACAGGGGGGGACAACAGCGCTACATGTCCTAGGTCTTCACTGTGGGGATCTGCAGCGCACAGGTCTAGTTGTCAGCATGCCACAGCCACTCCCTCACAGCTGGTGTACTCCCACACCACACCCATCCAGCACTGGCGTCACAGGACATGTGACCCTGGCAATAAAAATGGCCTGGCGCACGTGCTGGACGCCATTTCCACTCTCTCTGACTTGGTGTCTCCGTGTAGTTCTCATGTGTGCATGAGGGCCTAGGGCCCTGCCACCTTACATTGCCCAGTGCCGGGGGTGACATGATGGCGTCCGCACAACGGGACTCAATCATTAAGGGTCCATGGGTAGCGGGGCACAGACTTGGTGGCACCGGATACACTGCGGCAGGCACAGGCCCCCCGCCACGGGATGGTGTCTTGCGGTGCAGTGAGATAGGGGCACCTAAAGTGCTGAGCGGGTGTGCAGCCTGCGATGATGCGCCGTCCTGGTGGTCTGGACTGGCAAGGATTAGTGTGAGCCCTGCTGGGCCGCAGTGTAGGCCTAGTCCAGGGGGCAGTGCGGCCCTCCCGCCACGTGGCGTTGCGTCGCGCTTCACAGAGTTAGTGGCACCTCAAGCGCTGAGCGGGTGTGCAGCCTGCGATGATGCCGTGTGCACTGATGTGGTCTCTGCCATTGTGTAATCAAGACCCAGAGTCAGGTGTGTGACCTGTTGGCCCGCGGTGCAGGGCTGCATGATGTGGAGGGTGCCATGGTTGCGGGCACCGGGCTTGGAGATCCCTCCGGAACGTGGTGGGCCCTCTTGGAGACACGCCAGTGGCGGAAGGTGAGCAGTGAGGCCTGGTTGCGAAGGGGCGGGCAATCACCGCTGGGCGGCGGGAGGGGCTGGGGTGCAGCAGCCTGTGTGCGCAGGGGCGGGCAAGCGATGATGGCGTGTGCAACTGTATGGACTCTGCCATTCATGTCTCTGGAAACTGTTTCAGATGAGGGACCTGGGGAACTGCTGTGTATACGGGCACGTGGTTGGAGACACACCGGTGGCAGCAGGTGAGCAGTGAGGCCTAGGTCCGCAGTGTCGGCACTCTCTCCCTCTCTCCCTCTCTCTCTCTTTCTCTCTCCCTCTCTTTCTCTCTCCCTCTCCCTTTCTCTCTCCCTCTCTCTCCCTCTCTCTTTCTCTCTCCCTCTCTCTTTCTCTCTCCCTCTATTTCTCTCTCCCTCTCTCCCTCTCTCTTTCTCTCTCCCTCTCTCTCCCTCTCTCCCACTCTCTTTCTCTCTCCCTCTCTCTTCCTCTCTTTCGCTCTCTCTCTCTGTACTTTGATGGGCGCATGGCACACCTTCTGATCCAGATTTCTGTTTTGCAGGCTGTGACTTACAGAATGTCCTGAGACGACCCGCCATGCCTCTTCAGATTATTTTTTTTTGGTTTGTTCTGTACTAAACGTATTTTTGGGATATTTTGATATGGGTGTATGATTTCCCTTTTTCTGGCCACACGTATGTTGGGTGTTGTGATTGTGCGACTTCAGGCGATTTGTTTGGTTCATGATTTTGTGGAGTTGATGTGCAATATCTTTGTCCATGATGGGGGCGTGGAGGCTGCCCGGGGTAGGGCCCAGGGGGGGTGTGGTCCTGGGGGTGGTGGCGGTGGGTGTTGTTGACCTATCTGTGCTCCATTGTCTGGTGCCGGATGTCGTCCGACTTTACACCAGGTAGGAGTAGGTGTTAGTTTCCTGCTGCTAACGTGCCTTAGCGCATGTTTTGTGATCTTATCGCCGATCTGGCTGGTCGTTGAGAATGTTGTGGAGTGGTGTTGTCGCGGCTTTTTGCACGGGAACGCCTACTCTGCATATCATTAGCGTTAGTTGCTGGGCTCCTCTGTGGCGATGTTTTTTGGTTTTTTGCGACTGCTATCGCAGGTAAACTGGTGTTATGGGCTGTTAGCACCTGCTTGGGAATGGGGTGATAACTTTATCGCGGATTTGACTGTGATAAAGTGCCATTGGCTTGGCGATAGCTCCTTGAGAATATGCCCCTAAGTTTGTTCAATTCTCCTCGTAGGTTAGCCCTTCGTTCTTTGAGCAATGCTGGACAGAGGCATACTACATGTTCAAGTGATTCCTTGCTTGTTCTACAGCCCCTGCAGTTTGATCAACCAGGTGTGTTGTCGTTTTGCCAGTTGTGCTCTGTCAGAATGAAATGACCAGAGACGTGTGCTCCTCTTTATGTACATTTTGAAGGCTTGCTCAGTTGGATTGGTATCCCAAAATTATTTTGCTTCTAAGAGCTGGAGGGAGTCTTTTAAGTGTGAGCGATGTTTTTGACCTAGTTGACTGCCGGTTATTTCCTGCCACAGCTTTGCCTCCAGGCTACCTGCTCTTGACTTTTGTAGCTTATTACACAGTGTAAGATAGGCACCTGGCCCTACCGCCTGCTGATCTGAGAGGCCAAATTCAAGTCTGACCTGGGCAGGGGATGAGATTTTCGGTAGTCTAAATGCTTGCTTGTAAATTCTTGCAATGTGTTTGTTTAACAGGCTAGAGCCTTACCTGCATGATTTCCTGGCCATAGGTTAGAGAGGGGGGAATTTTTGTCCTCTTAGCTGTTTGTAGTGGGGACAGACTTGGGCCAGATAGCCATTTGGCTAATTTTGTAAACGCCACCTGTAACATCAGGGCTTTAGCTCCAACCTCTTGCTGTTGTTTTATCAAGGAACACCTTGTATTAATGTGGACTCCTAAGTATTTGTAGCAGTGTTCCCTTAGAATGCTTTTACCATTGTAGAACCATCCTCCTCCTTGGTATTTTCTTCTCCCATAGGGTTCTACGTTGGTTTTCATCAGGGTCACCTCCAGATTGTTTGCAGATGTGTAAATACAAAGTTGGTCAAGAAGCCGCTGTAGGCCTACCCTGGTGTGACTGGACAATGCTAAATCATCTGAATACAGCAGAATGCTGACCCTATTGCCACCAATTTTTGGGGAGAGACTGTTGATGTCGTCGAGGGATTGTGATAGATCCAAAATGAAGAGATTGAAGAGCAGGGGGGCCAACACACACTCTTGTTTCACTCCACCTGATGTTTGTATTTTCCTCGAAATATGTGCTCACTCACCCAATTTTATGCGGATGCTGATATGAAGCTGGATGAAGGCCTCCAGTAGGGGACGTGGTATGCCCCACTTCTGTAGCTTGGACCACAGTAGCCCCCTTGGCACATGATCAAATGCTGCCTTAAATTCAACAAAGTAGCAGTGTATTAGAAGCTGTTTTTTTATCCATTAGGACTGATATTGCAAGCAGATTGGATAAGGTTCCTGAAGTTGCCACAAATCCTGTCTGATTAAAGGGGAGTAGATGTTTTTGTGTGGCCCACAGAGAGAGATCTTCCAACAACAGATTAGCATATTATTTGGCATCGATGTCTAGGAGGGCTAGCAGCCTATAGTTTTTTGGGTCTGATCTTGTGCCTCCTTTATAATTTGGATGTATTATATAGCCCCGTGCCAGGAGTGTGGTGTCAATGATGTGGTATGACAATAACCGAATAGGGTTGCCAGCTGTTCTGCCCAAAACTCAGTGCCCTGTTTAAAAAGAGCTTGTGGTAGTCCGTTTGGCCCGGGAGCCCGATCTGAAGGACCATTGGTTATGATGTGTGCTATTCATGTTACCAATACTTCCAGGACTTTATTGTCCGGATGCTGTATGTCCCTAATGTTCCCTGGAGACTTCGTTGTCTGTTGTAGATAAGTGAGATGGTACCATCCAGGAGTTGGTCACCTTCCTCAGTGGTGATCGCACCTGTGATGGGCTGTAGTTGGTGCAAGGAACCTGTTTTAGTTGAAGGTGCCATTTTTATCTGATGAACAGGTGAGGTGACTTCATTATCTGTGGCTTTAATGTGGATAGTTAGGAAGGATGCCCATTATTCTTTCGAGATGTTTGCGCTACTTTGTCTCCTATGACCATTCATTTGTCCGTTCAAGAGGGACGAGAAAACCTTTGAGTTCGAATTCTTACTAGCATGAAGTAGTCTTATCCAGAAGTGCTCTGTGCGTCTGTGTTTCTCTACACAGACTGCTTATCTGAGGGCTTTTTAGGCTTGCTTAGAGATGCTGAGTGGCAACTCGGCCCCCGGGCACCTCCAGACTCGCCTCAGCGATGTGTTGTGTGCGTTCTTGAGTTTCTTAATCTCAGCTTTGGTGACAACATGGTTGCCTCTGTTGAATCACTGAATAGTGTGTGCAAATTTCTGGAGCAGTTGGTCAGTAAAGTTCCCCCATGTAGTTGTTGGTGATTTGTTGTTTGTGTCACCTAAAAAAGCCCTGCATGCTGTCATGATGGTGGTTATGGAAGAATTTGGCCATTTTAACCTTTTGAGATTTTCCATATAAATTCTACAGGTGGCTGATCTCGTCATAACATGTTGTGGTATGCAGCATGACAGGGTTATTATTTGTGGATGGTGGTCACTTTCCCTCGGTGCAGCAATATAGTAATTCTTAATCAAGGGGAGCATTTTGCCATTGCTGATGGTGTAATCAAGGTAAGATTGGGTTTGTCCGTTTGTTCTTGTCCAGTTCAGTGGCTTATCCTAAGGAAAACGACCATTCAGAATCGTGTAACCCATGCTGGTGAATTGTAAAACCATATTTTCACCAAGCTTGCTGTACTTACAGCCACTAGTTTTTATTTGTTCCATGACATTTTTGGTTCTATCATGGCACATTTCTTCATAGTCTTCCAGGAGGTCTTGAAAGAGATTTGTATTTTAGTCCCCTGTGATTAGGCAAGCTGTGTTACAGTGGTCACTTAATAGGCCACACATAGTTTGGATTAAGTGATTGAACTTGGACCTTTTCTCCCTGGCGCTTCGACTGATGTACACCTTTATCAGCAGAGGTTGTTTCTGTAATTTCAAGCTTCTGATCCTTAAACCAGTAAGCCAGTCCGCCTCAAACAATAAATGGTCAGTTGTTACTTTTAACTTGCCTGAGACATAGATTGATAGCCCACCTCTTGGTCTACCAAACTTGTGGCTGAACTCCAGTATTCTAGGTAGCCTTCTAGCGGTAGGCTTGTCTTGGCCCATGGTTTCCTGAAGAAGTTTAACTTTTTGGTTCTTTAGGAAAATAATTACATATGGGGACTAGGTTTCTGGTTGAGGCCACTAATATTCCTGGAGCACATGGACAGTCCAGGGACATTGGCATCGGCAGCTGTTTGAGAACTAATTCAATCATGACTTCCTCTGGATAATGCTGCTGGCAGCCAGGCCCAGTTGCCTCTCATATAATCTGAGTCCTCTACCTTTTGAGCTTTATTTTCTGTAACATCTCTACCTTTGGTATTTTTTAATATTGAGAATGGGTTGTTCCTGGCGATATTGAAAATAACTGATGGTTTTGCTAGTACCGTCGTGTAGCCTGGATCTTTCTGGGCGAGGATTTTAATAACCCAACCTGTTGAATTGCTCAGTTCTTAGTAAGATTTGCTCTTTAATTGCTAATGATGCCAATGTAATTAGTGTGGGTTCTGTAGTATGTTGACCTTTGGGGGGAAGAATTTCTATCTCTACAATGCAGCTGAATTTCAGTTTGCACAATTCGGGACTAGATTTAAACATCCAGAGAATGTTCCCCCTGTTTAAGATGTTGTGGCTACCTTGGGAGGGGTACTCTGGAATGAACAGTAGCTTGGCTGTTTGATTTGTGGCAACTGGCTCTTGGCCTGAATCTAAGTTATTGCCCCTATTCCCTTTGGGGACATGTTCATTCCTTCTTGTGTCTGTTGGTACTCCTTGTTTATGCTCCTCTTGTTGGTCGTAGAGCAGGTAATTAGTTTTGTGCAGAGCTTCCTTGTGTACTTTCGCCATGGCTGAATCTTTTGTTATTGTAATCCAGATGCTGTCATTATGGCATAATGTTAAATTATCTCACTGTCGCTCTGTGACTACTTTTCTGACAGGCTTCGATGTGGTCACTTTCCATTTATCAGCATTGCTGTTCCATTCCAGAGGGGATGGGCGTTAAGGATAATAAGGTCACAACTTCTTTAGTTGACTCTGCTGAGATCAGATTACATTGTTTCTCCCCTAAGCCCCCCCTCCTCCATATGGGCCGGGGATTGCCTTAGGTAATTATTAAAACTTAATTCCAGTGAATTAAGACCTGTGGGTCCAACTACTACCTTCAAGGGTGGCGTTCAAGTTGGTTGCAACGGTGAAGTGCTGCTTTCGCTGCCAGTCAAGCTAGATCCTGATTTTCCTTTAAAAATTGGATAGGAATCGCATGTTGTTTTTTGGGTCAAGCGGTTGACCTTATTACACCATTTTCAGAGTGTTTTCTTTTCCCTCTTGCTGAGGGAAGGTTGTTGCAGTGGTTCTTCTGTGATTCCATTGCTTGTTCTGACTTCCCCGTTGCTAATTTTGGTGGCTCGTACACTTAAAGTGAGCTACCAAGGTGTGTACCTATACCCTGTGTGGGCGGGTGAGCGTGGATCATGATTTGGGCTATTAATTGCACAGGTTTTCCTACTGGTGGCTCAGAGCTTGATTGTATAGTTGGGACCATCTTTTTGGTAGTGCCGTTTGTCGCTGTTGCTACGCAGGTTTTCTTGAAGTAGTCTCTGAGTGTTGCCTTGAGGACTCCCGCTTTGCTTGCTGCCTGTTTGATATCCAGAAGGGGTACAAGCTGTTGACTGTGTGCTATTAAAGTTTGTTCCACTGTTATATGACTAGAGGTGTGTGGTCCTTGTTCTGAAAGCGAGTTGGGGTAACTGGAGTTACTGAGGTAAGGTTCTGTTGCTCGAGTTTTGGGGTCGTTGGTGCCAATTCCATGGGCATTTTGGTGTCTTCCTTGTTGTTCCTCCTGCGACTCCGGACTGTTTCATTCCTTGGTCCTCCTGACCTCATTATACAATGGTTATAAATTACAGTAATTGCGCCACCTCTTCTCCCTCTTGTAAATGCTCGCCACTGTGCGCAATTGGGAGGGGCACTAGCACGCACGTTCTTGTATATTGATTTATTTGTTCCTTGGTTTCGTGTCTCTTCACCACCCATAGGCGGAGATTTTACTGCTTTCCAACACATGAGTGGTGTTTCCTACACGTCTTAGAGAAGAAGGTTAGGATATCTGAGGCGCGGAGGTCTGTCAGGAGGGGTCCCACTACACCCGGAGTGTACTTGGGTGGTGGAGGGCCTGGGCCAACCAAGACAGTCTCTTCCCTCTGACCGGCTTCTGCTTCTCTGGGGCCTACGCGGACACACTGTCCATTTGCCTAGCCTCCTTGTGGCCTTATGAACCTCCAGTTGCCTACTGGTTGCTGACACGTTCTTCCTCCAGCCTATGATCTATGTTACTGTTGTAGCCTTTGCCCAATGCACTGTTCAGTTTATGAAATGTTTACTCACCTCCTGGCAGTGCGTGGGGCCTAATTCCTCCAGGGTCACCTCTTAGGGCCAATTTCAGGTGGTGCAGATGTTGAAGCCCTTCCACCTGGACATCTGGACAGGTTCTGGGCAGATTCCGGGGGGGGGGGGTAGGCCAGCAAAAACAAGCTGCACCGGCCTAATGCCGGCCACCTCCATGAACCACAGAGCCCATCCGCTGCTTCCTAGAGCTCTCCTCACTGTGTCTGGTTGAGCTGAGGGGCTGGAGCTGGGGCAAGAATTTAGCTGGTTTCTCCTGTGCTCCGGTTTGCCCTCAGCTCTCTGTGGGCTGCCGACTTCTTGGTTTCCTGACTTCCTGCAGCAAGACTCAGCGTATGGCACGGGCGCCACAGGCCCCACAAACAACTGTATCAACTTGCCGCAACTGCTGCTGGCCGCCGACCGCCTGTCACAGTATATTTCGGACGCAGACGGTTTTTGGGCACTTTTGGTGCTTTTTCTGTATTGTGGGTCAGGCGGATGGGCTAATCCAGCGGCTCAGGCTCCCTTGGCTCAGCTCTACTCTGTGTCACATCTGCTCTGCATCGTATCACGTGATCCAGCAAAACCACAACTGTGTACAACTGTGCTTTACTGAACTGGATCCCACTGCTACTTCAACACTCTCAATATGATGTCCTAGATACAGGACTTCTCTTTGACAATGCTGTAATTTGCTTGAGTACACCTTGTGTCCATTCTCAGCCAAACGATTCAACAAAGCAATGGTGTCCTGTCGGTAAGCCTCTTGTGACATCTACACTACCAACAGGCCATCGATGTACTGTACAAGAATTGAGTCACAAGGTAACTTCAAGGATTCCAAATTCCTTTTCAGGATTAGGTCAAAGATTGAAGGACTTTCCATATAGCCTTGAGGAACTCAGCACCATGCCACAATTCTATTTTGGAACTGAAACGTGAAGAGAAACTGGCTGTCCTTATGCAACATAATGTAAAAGAACGCCTGATGCAAATTAGTCACTATAACATCAGAATTTGGTACCATAGGGAAACATGGAACAACAATATTAATAATCTTTCACAGGTCCTGTACTTGCCGCTTGGTTTCTGCAGACTCATAATAGGAGAGATAAATGGACTCCCCATATTTTCCTTCAATATTCCTCGCTGTGTCATGGAATCAATCACTGGAGCAATCCCAGTTAGCATTTCTGTTGTGAGATTATACTGAGGCATTCTGGGATATTCAGCATTTAACAGTAATCCAGAAAGGTTCTACACCTTTAATAAGTGGGATATCTTTATCTGAAAAATCTCAGAGTTCAGGTTTCACATTGTCTTACAGATCAAGTGGTAAGTCTTCCACAGTCATCAAGAGAAACAGCCTAACATCTGTACACTGCTTAGCTATTTTTAAATCAGCATGCTCATCATGTTTATGAAACTCAACACCATTGGGTGTACATTATATAGTTCAATTTAACCTGCAAAAAATATACCATCCTAATAGACTGACTGGGCTAAAATTACATACCACAAACTGATGGTCCTCTTCAAAGGAACCTATTTTAATTGGGACCCTTTCTACCCTAGGATTATTTATCTGCTTATTGGCAACACCTTCAACTTGGATCCGTTTTCCCGAGAGGGGAAGGTTTGGGACTTCCGCTGTTCTAAAAGTGGCATGGGTAGCAAGGGTGGCCATTCACTTCACCTTCCGTTAATGGACCACTCTGGCCTACCTCCAACACTGCACCAAGCACGTAATCCTCCTGCCCTCGCTGGCACCATGATTGTGATAAATTAGAGCCATATCCATCATAGGTATCAAAGTCTGAGAACGGCTGAAAAGTCATTGGATTTGGAAAAGGATTCTGATTTACTCTCGAAACCTGGATCACATTAAAAATCAGATTCCCCCAATTCTGTGGGGGCATGAGGCTTGAGGAACCTGCATCACTGGTGCAGAAGGCATGTTAGGATTCTGACGTTCCTGCATGGGAACATTTTGCATCTGCATAGGATGCACATTCAGCATCTGTCCATCACCAATCAATCTACTGAGATTCAACCAACACTATCGCTTTCAATGACCCAACTTATTACAATAATGACACGGATTTGACCACTTCAATGTCACCACATATTATCCCTCTACTTGGATCAATTAGAACCACACCATCTCTCAAGTGGAACACAAATTCCACCTTGCATCTTCTGTCCTCCAACCTGGTATCCGACAACTTGTACTCCACCAACAGATCCTACATATGGCCCATTCTGAAATCCCTTCTGTGCAAACTTACTTTGCACCAACATGAACTTCTCCTTCAGCCTCTTCTGTTTCATCTCCTGTTCATCACTGCAATACTTACATAATGAAGTATCTCAGACAAAGGCTTACTTTGCCAACAAGTGACATTATGTTGGATAAACAGACTGATCTCTGGACTTAATCCAAGGACAAACTGGGACACAAAGTTGCTCCTATCGCCCCTTTCTGGGTTTTTGACACTGCTATATTGTCTAAACACATGCAACAAACCATCATTGTAAGCATACACTGACCCTTTCACCTCTTGCACAGTTTGATTAATCTTCAACCAATTAATCTCCTTCAGTGGGACCATTCTCTTAAAAAAATTATCAGCTGTTCTTATTTCTGCATGACTATGGGAGATGGTGCATTCGCCCCAGCCTCTCTCTGAGTGTCAGCATTTGGGCACTGTATTGATACTTTACAGTCAACCCACAAATCACTGGGAACATCTATATCAAAGAAGGTGTTCAAATGCTCCTGTAACACCTTTGAGAGTTTCAGAAATCGATCAACCTGAGGGTACCACATATCAGGATTCTCCCTCAACTTCAAGAACTTATTTGTAAATGTTGCAATATACCCTCGACTCCAAGGCGCATGTACATATCCCCCTTCATGTACCTCTCTCATAGGGTACGTTTTAATAGTTCTAACCGGAGGTGCGGGTGGCATTCCAATCACTTCCCCAGCTTCTTCATTTTCTTTTTTTTTTTTCCCTTTTCCTGGCTCAATTATCTCTCAATTTTTCCAAATTACCCTAATTCTGTATGCAACCAACTAAATCCTTCGCATGTAACTTCACCCCAGAGGTCCTCATAGTCACAATGGCTTCATCATCTAATTGAGCTCGAAAGCTCCTTTTCAAACGTTTACTTCTAGCAATGCATTTCAAGTACAGTGAAAACAATGTTGCTTCACAATAACAACAGAGAGGATGGTATTCAAATCTTAAGGGTTTTATTATTTCAAATGAAATCAGATTACAAAATAGATCAATTATCAGAATTAAAGGAAACATATCATAAGTGCATAGATGTTCAAATGATCATGCAGTCTAAATTTATAGATAAGCAAAAAGAAAATGCAAAATAGTATCACATACAGCAAACAAAATACCAACCAAGCAGGTTCCATAAAGGAACTTCCCTACTGTAAATATCTGTGCAGGGAAAGTAGCAAAGGGAAATTCAATGAGGAAGGTGTCAGTATCATATAGACAAGATTTAAGGTTCAAAAGAAAGAGTCTGAGTACTGAAGCATGAAACTTTACACTCTGGCAGGTGAAATCAGCAGAGTAAAGAAGAGGTCTTCTTTCTGCAAAGTCAGGAAAGGGTTTGTGTCTCTATTCTAAAAAGCACAGGATTAAATCGTGAAAGAATGAAAGAATTCTTAAAAGCTTCTCCTTAACTCTTTCCACCTCAAATCAATCTTAAATTGTATTCCCCAGGAGCAGGCACGCTCCCTAATTTTCCCAGTTTCCAACAAAGGAGCAATGATCTGCACGACCCTGAATGCAACATCAGTCCGGTCTGCCTGGTATAGGTTGGCTTTTCCCACTGTCTTGGCCTCTGCATCCGACGACAGATTTTAATTAAAAATCAGTCCTCCCTAACCTGGCAAGTTGAACAACAAGGCTATTCTAACTAAACAATAAGACACCTGCAGAAAAAGAAAAAATACGACACTGGCAGAACATTTTGCAAAACGTAACGTGTGCACTGGTGCCTTGTAACAAGTTAGGCCACATTAGGTACATTACAGGCTTAAATGAATACAGTCAGCATAAATGATTATATCAATGCAGTTTAGGAAAAGCATGCATTTCTTTTATGGTGAATACATCATTATTACTCAGCTTAATACACAAGCTGCTTTCATTAAAGTGGATGTATAGACACTTACTACATCTACTAAATAAAATGGATATGAATTTATATCTTTAAACATACATAGAATATGTACTTTTCTTAAAAAGGGGTGGACATTAAATTATGCTGCTCCAAGGGTGAGGGTGGAGCTAGTTTGTGATGTTGAGTTCGTGGTGTGGAGGAGAGTAGGGGGCAGGGTTCATGCAGAACAGTTTTGTGGAAATATAGGGGAATGCACCCCTGTGCGTTTTGTGAGTGGGTTGTTGCGGGGTAAAGTCTTGGTAGGAGCAGGCCAGCTGTGGAAACAGGGTGATTGCGAGGGAAAGGTCGAGTAAGGTTCTAGGACGAGTATGAGGTCATCATGGCTTGCTGGATCATTGGGCCCTGTGGAGGAGCGAGGAGTTGCAGGGAACAATGCAGCTACGTAAGGAGAGTAGTGGCTAATGTGGATTTAAATGTTTAACATAGGGGTTAGGGACTGGCAGTGTTGTGGTTGAGGGGGGGAATTCAAGGGCCAATTTTACTAAGTTTTTACGTAAAGCAGCACACCACTAAAGATGCTGTGCTACGTTGTGTGGAGGGGACGGAGCAAATCAGCGCCAAATGTACTCAGTTTATGACCTCAAGAGTAAAAATTTAGGGGCATATTAGCAAGGGCTGGCGATATAATTATCGCCGCTTTAGCGTCCGTTTTTGGGCGAAAAGCAGCGATAATTATATCGCAATATCATCAAGGACACGCTAGCGCGTGTTTCCTTGATGTAGAGCCCGTTTTTTCACAGCCTCGCATCGCTAATGAGATGCAAAGAAGGCGTGGCTGTGAAAACAACACATGTTAATATCGTGAAGGCAGCTTCGCGATATTAACAAGGAGGTACAGCGATAAAAGAATCGCGCTACCTCAGCCTTAACTCAGGAATTTAACGTCTGTTAAATTCCTGACTAAAGCATACTTTTAATGGGAGATGGATTATGCTGATACGACCACAGGGTCGTATCAGCAATGTTATCACTGTTTTCAATGGAACATCGCTGGAAAACCAGTGATGTTCCATTGAATCACCGCTATCGCTGAAATATTATCGCCATAGCGCTATGCGTTGTAAATATAGCGTTATCATGGCGATAATATTCAGCGATAGCCAGCGATAATATTTCTATCGCTATATACGGCCAGCGATAATTATCGCTGGCCGTTGATAATATGCCCCTTAGATGGAAAATAAACCTTTCGCTAGGCTGACGCACAGGCAAAGATCACACCTTACTCTCTAAGGGGCATATTATCAGCGGCCAGCGATAATTATCGCTGGTCAGCATACTGCGATAGAAATATTATCGCTGGCTATCGCTGAATATTATCGCCATGATAGCGCTATATTTACAGCGCATAGCTTATGGCGATAATATTTCAGCGATAGCGGTAGTTTCAATGGAACATCACTGGTTTTCCAGCGATGTTCCATTGAAAACTAGCGATAACATTGCTGATACGACCCTGTGGTAGTATCAGCATAATCCATCTCCCATTAAAAGTATGCCTTAGTCAGGAATTTAACAGGCGTTAAATTCCTGAGTTAAGGCTGAGGTAGCAGCGATTCTTTATCGCTGCTACCTCCTGTTAATATCGCGAAGCTGCCTTCACGATATTAACATGTGTTGTTTTCACAGCCACGCCTTCTTTGCATCTCATTAGCGATGCGAGGCGAGGCTGTGAAAAAACGGGCTCTACATCAAGGAAACACGCGCTAGCGTGTCCTTGATGATATTGCGATATAATTATCGCCGCTTTTCGCCCAAAAACGGACGCTAAAGCGGCGATAATTATATCGCCAGCCCTTGCTAATATGCCCCTTATATTCCTCTATCTACATGTAAAGTTATGATTTTCATCATAAAGTTGCTTTCACTGATTCCCTACATATATGTGTATTGACTGTACTGCAAAAAGCAGTATAACAATAATGCAAGGGAAGGCAGTGTTAGCAAACTGAACAAGCAATTGGTAAAAAACACACTTCTGACCAACTTTTACTCTCCCTCATATCCTTTGCATGTATGCAGTCACTGGAAGTGAACAAAAAAATCGAAAACTCACCTTAACTTATGATTTTTGTACACTCGGCTCTGAAGCTTCGAGTTTTTTTCGCTTCTGCTGCCCCGTGCAGAAAATTACGCACGCCAACGTGATTTCGAAATTTTGTGGCTCAAAAACATTACGAATACCAAAAAAATTACAATTGTAGAATATAGAAAGAGGTTAATGCCCATTATTTATAGCTCCAATACGAAATACTAAGAATATGTCACTAAATCCCAAACACGCGCAACAACAGGAACTATTGAACACGTCCAAAATTCGTATGTGTAAATCGTTATGTATTGTCCTCTCCAAGACAAAACCCTGAGTCAGCCCTACAAAGGGCCAGACCTGTGACTAGAAGGTTACACACATCGCAGCACGGCTCACTGATCTCATTTCAGAGACTGGAAGGGCAGGGGTATCAGAACTGACTGCACTCGTCTTTTTATCAAAGAGAATTTCATTCCATCTGAACTGTTGCAGGTTTAATGCAGAATTCACACGTAGAGTATCTTCTAACAATTTCATCATTGTATTGTGAAGGAAATCTTAAATTTTTTCCGCTTGGCATATTTGTACCGCATATTACAATGAATGTATTGAACTTTTATCTGAAATCCATTTATTTCCAGCCCTCTTTTTAGAGAGAAATGGAGCCAAGTCAATGGAGCAAAGGAGGTATTCGAAACTCTAAAAACAGGAAGCACCAAGACAAAAGAACATTTAGATTTTTTATAATTTTTATGTTACCCAACGTGGACCACCACATTGTGAAAACACTCATAATTCAATTCATTCGATTATGTTTTCCATCTCCTCTTCTGTCTCTTAAATACACATTTATTAATTCATTTAATTATTTCTTGAGCCCAAACCTTAACAGTAAGCATCGAAACGCTTTAGAAAGAATAAGAGACCACACAGTTCATATTGAAGGAAGGGGGCAGATATTTAACAGCATGAGTTGAGGAACTTTAGGCCGATTCACAAAAGTAATCTGAGACACAATCCTAACTTTACTACTCCTAAATGCCCTTTGTGAATACCGAAAGTCCTAAAGTTAGGATTTTGTCTCAGATTACTTTTGTGAATCGGGCCCTTTCTAAACAGCTCCGTTTCTAGAGACTTCTGGATGTTATTAGGGAGCTGCACAGCAATGGTAGCTGGTCTGCATTCTTCCAACATACATGCACCTGTCACCACCAGAGAGGGCTACTACAAGTGCGTGGGAAGCCAGCTCTGTTTTCCCTTGACCCCTTCCTTCAAGAGGATCTGCCTGCAGAAGGGCATTTTTTCACGTTTGCTTGCAGAAAATGCAAGGATTTTAACAATGACTGTTCTGGGTTCAGTGCGCTGCAGTTTGTCCTTCCTCCAAAAGGGATTCCCTCCTGCAGTTCACTGAGCTCAGAGATCAAAGCACCTCTCTGACCCTTAACTCCTTTGCTTCCACGTTTTTCTCACAGGAGACCCTTCACCGGGGAACGAGGCTGCTGCTTACAGAGACCCAGGGTTGCTGTACACTCAGCCCACAGTGTTTTAAATGGACAGCTCGATGCTGAATTTGAGGAACTTACTTGTGACTGTCTTTGAGGGTTGCACTGGGTTGTGGCGCTTTTTTATGGTCTTATTTAGACCATAAAGTTAGAATCAGCAGGAGAGGGGCTTTTGGCTTCGCCCACATGTTGGGAGTCAGGAGTACATCTTTTGATTGGGCAGAAGTTCGGTGCTTCTACAGAAAAAGTGCTTGCCCTCCATGCAGCAGTGATCATTTTGTTTATTTATTCAGCTGCCTGAGCTTGAACTTTAAGGGGCACCCAAATGACATTGCAATGCTAATAAAGTGTCCTAGATTACTAAATAATTTAAAGTGTGTTTTTCTCTGGCAGTAGCACAGATGAAAGGATGGCATTCCTAACCTACATGGGTTTTAGGTCTGGTTTGACAGTTCAACCTGACCTTATGTGATCAACAAAACAAAGATTACGGAGTCCTTCTGAGAGAGGGATGTAGGCTCTACTCACATGTTGGTCCCCCTGAGTACAGGATATGATTGGGCCGAATTTGTGTGCTTCCACTAAAAAGACTGCATATATTGCACTTTATGGCCTGTTGCAAAGTACTAAGGGGCAGATCTACAAGGAAGTGCCGCAGCGTGGCACTGCAAGCCCTTTGGCTGCGCCACGCTGCGGCACTTCCGAAGCACAGGGATGCGACATATTTACAAGAATATGTTGCATCTCTGTGCTTCCCCCTGCGCTGGTGCACAAACTGCAGCCATGCGCTGGCGCAGGCACCCTTGCACCATGGTGCAAGGATGCCTGCCTCGTGAGGAGATTGTTTTTGTGCAGGAAGGGGCACCTTCCTGCACAAAAACAATCACTACAGGCATTTTCCTCTTTCAATGCGTGCTGTAGAATGCAGCATGCATTGAAAGAGGAAAAAACAAGGAGAAATGCAAACATTTCTCCTCGTTGAGCCTCGCTACGCCACCTCTAGGGTGGCGTAGCATTCAGATGCATCTCCAGATTTACGATTTCTCGTAAATCTGGAGCTGTGTCTTGTTCCATGGGCAATGCGTGGGAACACCCACAGCAACACCCATGGAACGCCCCTTCAACGCAAAGTGCTGCGTGTGAAGGGGCCGTATTTACAAGGAGAGGAAAAGTCACGCAGGGTGGCTTTTCCTGTCCTTGTAAATATGGAGGAGCCCCCTGCGCCACCAGTACGTCATGAAAAGTGACATACTGGTGGTGCAGGGGGCTTGTAAATCTGCCCCTAAGTTGGTTATGGTGGTATGCAAATAATCAGTGGCGGCTGGTAGGAAACGGTGGCGGGGGGGGTGGGGGAACCGAGACAGTTAAAAAATAAAGAAAGAATAAAGCAAACTTACCTGCCGGTCGCGTTCCAGCCGCCGCCTCTCCGTCGCCTCTCTCCCTTGCAGGAAACACCCAGGCTCCCTAAGCCAATGACAACGCTGCAATGCAACATTGAGATTGGTTCCCCTAAGTTCCCCAAATCCAATAACTAGGCTGCATTGCAGCGTTGTGATTGGTCTGAGCGCCGTGGTTCGGCGCTCAGATGGGGACAGGTGGCCTGTGCCTGTTCCCCACCAGGCTGTGTAATGCAGCCTGGTGGGGAACATGCAAAGTGCACATGAATGTTTGGCCGGCCCAAGACGGACGGTCAAACATTCATGCGCACTTTGAGTGTGCTCACCACTTCTCCCCTGGCCCCTGCACTGAGCAGCATCACACCTCCCCGCATCTAGGAAGGAAAAATAAAATGATAATAATGCTTCGTTATTATCATTTTATTTTTCCTCTGCACTGTTCATAAAGCAGTAGGGCGACACTCCTCCCCCTTAGCGGAGGAGCCACCCCTGCAAATTATCATGGCTATAGGCCTAATCTCTTTATTATGAAATGTTATTATAAAGGCACTAGACCTGACTAGACCTGACATATTTATTGTGAAAAGCATATCTTAAAGACAAAGTTGACAGGCATTTAGGTTTCAATTGGTTTTACTGTATTTTAAAGCCTACAGATAGGTATTTTGTTGGATGGGATCTCAAATAACAGTACTAGGCAAGGTTTTGACTTTGGCCACCCATTCTGATAAAACCTGGTGGGTTTCACTGTGATGATTCTTGTTAGGCCCTGTTGAGAGGAGTTTTACATTTGTTTGCAAGCTGTATTATTCTACATATTTGTAATTTTATACCAGCATGCATGATGGTTGCCAGTTTATGTGTACTTGAATAAACCGGTGGTAGGTAAAATGTAAAGCCAATTTTAAGAGGAAAGGATTCATAAGTTCATTGGGAAAAGCATGACTGATTTCATAGGTTTGATCTGTTTATTTTGAAACGTTATGACAAAACCAGTAGGCCTGACCTCCTTATAGTGAAAAGCATACATTAAAGACAATAGGCTTTTAAGGATGAGTTGTTACTGCACTGTGCTAAACACTGTAGTCAGGTACTTTGTTTCACAGATTAATATAGTAGGCAAGGGTTTTGGTGTTGGTGATCTCCCCAAATAAAATCTGGGGATAAAAGATATGATCTACAATAATCCTTTTTAAAAAAAAAATATTTTTTATAACATTTGGTTGACAACAATACTTTTCCAAAACAGCATATTACATTAGGTACAATGTTCTTGATTTGAATCAATTTGGTGACGTGTTCTTACCACATAAACTGTTACCATTATTCTAGGTACTTCGATTCAATAAAAAAACCTCATAACTTCTATGTCGATATTACTTTTTTGTCCACCTTAAACTTGGTAACGAAAACTATAAAACTTACCCCCCTCCCCCTCCCTACACCTCCCCATCCCCATGGTCATGGGTAGCAAAATTCACTTCAGGGTTCGGAAACCATCTATTCATTCATTTGTCTCAACTGACTATATTCTCCTCATGATCTACAAAAATCCTTATCAGGCTCTCTTAGGAGAGCTAGTATTTTTCTTTACCAACTGTAAGTTCGTATACAGCTGTATTTTTATGGCTGTATGCTGGATGGTTGCGTTGTGGAAAGCTTACACTCAGTAAAGTGGGCTTAAGTTAGTAATGGTGAGAAGACAATGATAAATGTTATATGGCTGATTGTTTATTATGAAAAGTTACAGTAAAGGTAGTAGGCCTGACATATTGATTGCGAAAAACATATGTTAAAGTTAATAGGCATTTAAGGGTGGATTGTTATTAGTCTGAAATAAAGCCTATAGATAGGTTTTTTGAACATGGAAGCTCATAGATTACCATAGTAGGCAAGGGGTTTGGTGTTGGCTACTGCCTCCGACAAATCATGAGTATAGAAGATTTGAATTGAGAGAATCCCTTTTAAACCCTATTAGGAGATATATAATTTTGCTTTGGCAACTGTTATTTTGTATACATTTGGAATTTTATAACTGTATGCCTGATGTTTGCCATGTGGGAAAGCTTGTGCTCAGTACAGCAAATCTGAGTTAGTTATGGTGACAAGCCATTGATAACAGCTATAGGAATGATTGGTGTACAGGGAAATGTTATGCCCAGCAGGTCTGGTCATTTTATTATGGAAAGTTATTACAAAGGCAGTAGGTCTGGCATATGTATTGTGAAAAGCATATGGTAAAGCCAGTATGCCTCTATCAGTAGATTGCTGTCACATTCTGTTGGAGGCTGTACAAAGGTGTTTAGTTACACTTAATCTGACAGATCACCATAGTAAGCATGATTCTAGTGTTGGTCACTCATTCGGACAATCCCTCGGAGCAGACTTTCACTATGTTGATTCTGGTTAGGCTCTATTGGTAGGGGCTGTATATTGTTTTGCCACCTGTAATTTTGCACATATTTGTAATGTTATAAATGTATGACGGATGCTTGTCAGCTTCTGTAGGCCTGAATTGTATATAGTATCGAATCATTGGCAAAGGGTAGAGGCCTTTTCAGTTCACAGGTAAAAGTTACATCACATTTCTTAAGTGTAGTGTTTATAATGAAAAGTTATGACAAAGCAAGCAGGCCTTCCTTACTTTTCGAGAAAAGTATGCGTTTAAGGCACACAGCTTAAGGCTAGACTTTCATTACACTGTGCTAAAGCCTGTAATCAGGCCTTTTGTTAGATGGAATCTCACAGATTATTGTAGTAGGGAAGGGCTTTGTTGCTGGTGACCTACCTGAACAAACCATGGGGATAGACAACTTGAACTACGGTACTCCTTATTATCCTTTATTAGTGTAGAGTTTGTATTGTTTTGACATATTTGTACATATTTGTCATTTTATCACAGTATAACTCATGGTTGCCCTGTGGGAAGGGTTACTGGGGTTTCTAGTTGTCGGAGTATGCCCCCTGTACAAGCAGGAACCACCACTCTAGTCAGAGTAAGCTAGATATACACTACAAGATAACCTGAGCTCACCCTCTGGCAGTTTGGCATAGAGCAGTGAGGCTTATCTAAAGAGGCAATGTGTAAAGTATTTGTGCAACACACAAGTAACACAATGAAAACACCACTAAAATACTCCGCACAGGTTAGAAAAATAGATTATATTTTTATGAGTAAAACAAGACCAAAACAACAAAAGTCCAATAAGTAGAATCAGAGTTATGGATTTTTAAAGGCTAAATCAAAAAGTAGTGGTTAGAAACACATAGCACTTAGGAGTTACTTGAGGTTGCACTAGACCGGAGTAAATCCAAAGTTCAAGTTGACCGCAATGGAGGGCAAGCCGATAAAACGACTTACGCAGGTCCCACTGAAAAAGCACCTTGGATGGAGCAAGCATCAATGTCGGGGGCTCGATGCGTCGGTTCCAATCCACACAGGTGATGAAGGCTTCGTAGATGAACTCCATTATAATGCAGGCACTGCATCATCATTGAGCCACGCTGTCTGTTGTTGTTGAACCACGCAGTCTGCTGAAGCGATGTTGATGTTTGGCTCCTGAGTTGAAGGGGAATGTGTCTGTTCCGATCGACACAAAGTTGTCACTGCCTCGATTTTAATGGTTCTGGACAGCAGAAGTCACCATTCAAAGACCCAGGATTGGGTTGGCGCCACTTGGCAGGGCAGGACTCACAGAATGGCAGAGTGCAGGTGCTGTTGCAGGGTTGAAGGAAGTCCTTGGTGGCCCTGAGACTTCAGAACAGGGGGCAAGTCAGCAAGCCCTTGGAGTCACTCTGGGTTCAAGTGAGACGGGTCCAGTCCTTATCCTCAGCAGGGTGATGAAATAAATATGTTTTTGCTATTTTGTTCGTGCATTGTTCTATGTAAGTTAGCATTTGCTGCACCATTTTATGTTTAGCCGCCAATTTGAATCTTGCCATTAACTGCGTATTCCCTCCTCGAGAAGCAGGCTGTGGAAAGTTTCAGTTCTCCAAGATTAGGTCTTGCACTGCTAATGAATACACTGTTCTTATTAGCGCATATCTTTCCCACAATATAGAGGCCTTCTCCCACTAGTCTAGCGGTAGGCACGGACAGAACGACCTTGGCATAGAGATAGTGTGTCCAGGTCTCAGGAACGAAACTCTTCCTTCTGTACCTTTTTTGTGTAACTGCCTCCATCTGGAAATTTCCAGTCTGGGCGTACCTTCATTGGTTCTGAATCGTACATAATGTATTACCATGTTTGCTGATGTCAGTCCCTCTGCAGCAATCCCTAGAGACTGGGCAGATTGGGCTCCGCTCGAGTGTACCTGAATAAATACTTGGTTTGTATTCTCTACTATCTGACTGACTCTTCATTTGTATGGAAGGCTGAGAGGTGGTCGCAAGTGACCCGGGTGGCCATAATCAGGTCACTTCCTTCAGTTGGTGCCCGAACAGGGAATCCATTGGGTGCCCCATCCCCTCCCGCGGATGGGTGGGGAGGTTGTGGCCATCGTCGGGTCAGACGGACGGATCAGGGATCCCTGTACGAGGAGCATTGTTTGCTCGCAGCTGCCCCTTTTGTCTTGCCAGACGGTGCCTCGCCCAGCGGTCATCCCGACTGGGGTCCTGAACGGCGAAACCCTTGGATCTGACAGTTTGGTCAGAAGAGTCGGCAGTGGAGAATAAATTTGTTTGACCTGTGTGCACCAGGTGAGTTTGTTTTGGTTCTTTGTGGATATGGTACCATTTTGGTTTGTATTTGGCATGGTCTGAGGACCGATTTTGGAACAAGGTGTTTGCGAACACTTTGCCAGGCATCATAACGAATTTTGCCCACTTTTGAAAAATGCCTGGATTTAGTAGGTTCTTGGTTTCTTGTTGTCAATGTTGCTCTGCAGATGCTCGATTGGAAGAAAGTCAGCCGGCGCCTCCAGAAGGCACTCCGAACTTTGATATGTATGTGAAGCATGGCCTTGGCCCTATTATGTTTAGTACGCTATGGCACAAATATACGAGGGACAATGCCGAGTTGCAGTGGCCGTTGACGGGCACTTTTGATGAACAAAAAATTGGGTTTTTACCGGAGAAGTTGTTTGCGAAAAGAAGTAGGCAGTCTATGTTTGATTCTCTTCGAACGTGGCAAAAGGAGGCTAAACAGAGGCGAATGAAAGCAGAGAAAGAGGCCCGGAAGGGGAGAATGCAAACATTGACTCAAAAGGCTGTAGCACATGATAGAGAGAAACAAGAGATAGGAATTGTACGTGAAGATATGAGGTTTCGATTGAATATAGATAAATCTTATGTGACCCAAGAAGAAAATGATACGTTTGTGGAACAATTGTTAGATACTCGACCCCCACCCCCATATGCCCCGCAGAGGATATATCCCGCTCTCCCCTCACAGGCCCAGCTACCCGATTCTTCTGTCTCTGCTGTTTCTGCTTCTGTTACTGTTGATCAGACTGCCTTGGCCAAGGCACCTCCTGTCCTTTCTTTGTCTTCGCCATCTGTGGCAACTATGACTGTTAGTACTCCAGCAACACCTATTGCTTCAGCGTCCCTTTCGCCAGCTCTTATACCTGCGACACAGCCAACAGCAATGCTAGTGCCTACTACCTCTGTTGTCACTCCCACTGTGTTCTTCCATTCCCCGACATCACTGAGTAGTGGGACACCAGTATGTGGATTTGAGGATAGAGACTGGAAAAAGTTCAAGGAGCGAATGGGTCCGTATGTGCGATCGGAGATGGGAGATGCAGAGAAAAAGGTAGTGGCTAATCAGGCTGCGCAGTGGGCCCGAAACCCCATTTATGGTGTGGAAGATGTGTGGAGTGTGATGAAAGATTATGAGCCTTTTGTACAACAGCATGCCCTTAATCATATGTCGGCTACTTTGATCGGTCTTTGGGAGCAGTGTTTCAACGATACAGCACTGCAAATTCTATATGATATTAAGGATCATGTATACGTTACTGATATGGCGACTGGTCAAGTTTTTGGTAATATTGCGACGTTGGTTGCTTATTGGAGTAGACTGCTCGAGAAGAGCCCCACCCCGGTATCTCAGTTTCCAATGCGGGAGGTTCATCCTATCTATCATACAGAAATACCAGAGCTGAGGGATCAGCATAATATTGTTACTAGACCAGGGGTAGCGGCCCGTTTCCAAGAGCAATGGGTTTATACTCCATGGAAAAGGAGTGAGGTCTTGTCTCTTAAGACTCAGTTACCTGATCCTAGGAAGAATCCAACTGCTTATTATAAGGAGTTGACTGAAGCTGCCTCTTCGACAGTGATGACACTCGCTGATATTGAAATGTTCTTTGGCTTACTCGTTCCGGTTGATATTTGGAGACAAGTACACACACAAGATCACGTTGCGGATTTGGGTGGTACCTGGGGCCAAATTAAGGTATGGGATCAGGAACGGAAGCCAGGTGATAAGCCTAGACCAGAGATACTTGCTTTGCCCGGCCGAATCATTACGTATGTGCATTCTCTTATCCCTCCGTGAAAAGTTGATTGGGATAAGTTATTGGCTTGCCGTCAAAAGAAAGATGAGTGTGTGTCTGATTTTTTCACTCGGTTTGAAGGTGTGTTTCTAGATTATAGTGGCAGGGTTTGTCGATTGAAGGTGGGGTTCGATTGTTTGTTAATAGATTTGTTTCAAATTTGCTTCCCGAGATTGCGACTCGATTGCAGGCTTCCGAGAGCACCTGGTCCACCTCTTTCCCTTCTGTTATTTTGAATGTGGCACAGTATTATCAACAGAGGGAAAATGAGGATAAGGAAAGTACGGAGAAGAAGTACAAGGATTTGAAGATGAAAGTATTGTTGCAGCAGGCTTCTAGGGGGAATGGTAGAGGACGTGGTGGTTTGGCCTGACAGCTTCCACGCACTAGCAGGCCTACAAATACCACGCCTTTAGGGCCGAATCAGTGCACTTATTGTAACGAGGAGGGATGCTGACGTAGCGAGTGTCCTGTGCTTTTGCAGAAGGTGGCGGTCCCGAGAGGACGAGGTTTTCATGGAAGGGGTCATGGAGCTGGTGGCCAGGACAGGGCTCAGAATGCTGTGGCCCCGCAGAGTTGTTCTGATCAGAATTATTTTGATGACCCTCAGGGAGGCCAGTATTATCATGATGATTACAATACGGATGAGGTGACAGGGATGTCTTACAGCTAGGACAGCCAGGGAAAGAGTGAGGGACCAGTTCCGATACCTGTAGATTAACATGGTCCGTACGTTAGTGTGGATGTGCATGGTTCGACTAAGGAGTTCTTGGTGGATACAGGTGCAACAAACAGTTCTATTTCTCGTTCCTTGGTCCCTGGGGCGGCTCTGTCTGGCCATAATAATGTTTCGGTAGCTTTTTCTGGTGTACCGGTTGTGAGCCCCATTTCAAAACCCCTTGCGTTGACTATTGGTCCTTTCACTGTGGATTCACCATTCTTGTTGACGTCTAATTGTGGAGAGAATTTGATGGGTTTAGACTTGTTGAAGAAATTGCATGCTACGATTTATTGCTCCCCGGCAGGTGTTTACATGACAATGGGTCCGAATGTCGTGCGTGCTACGCAGTGCCTGTCCAAAGATGCGCTTCTTCCTGCAGAGTTTAAAGATGTACCGCCCACTCTTTGGGCGACAGGTAACACTGATGTGGGACTGTTACAGATACCGCCAGTTTCAATCCAAGTTAAAGACAATGCTATTTTACCTCGCATCCCTCAGTATAAAATACCACAGGCAGGTGAGCGAGCTCTATTGCAAATTGTACAGGACTTGATTGAGAAAGGAGTGGTTGAGGAGACGACTGCTAATGTTTGTAATAGCCCTATTCTGCCCATTCTTAAACGGACACCTACGGGTTCCTCTGACGATCATGCAGATATTTATCACTTTGTGATTGACTTGCGGGAAGTTCATAAAATAGTGATTCCCCAGTTTCCGGTGGTCCCTGACATTACGACTCTTTTGACAATGATTCCTTCTTCTGCTACATACTTTTCTGTCATTGATTTGAAAAATGCGTTCTTCAGTATTCCCATTCATCCTTACAGCAGGTATTTGTTTGGGTTCACCCTAGCTGGTAGAAGCTTTAGATTCTGTCGCGCTCCTCAAGGCTATACAGAGAGTCCAAGTATCTATAGTCAGGCATTGAAAGGTCAGTTGGATTCCTTGTCGCTCTCTACACATAATGGATTGCTACAGGGTGTCGATGACTTGCTCATCGCCTTGGATACAGAACAAGGTTGCAGAGACAGTACAGTTAAATTACTGTTACATTTAGCTCAACATGGCCATAAAGTATCCCTTTCCAAATTTCAGTATTGTCGACAGGAGGTCACCTACTTAGGTCACCTACTGTCGAAGGAGGGTAGGAGATTGACCCCTGAGCGCATCAGTACCATTGTTAAAATGCCCATTCAGCAAACTCAGAAAGATGTGCACGCTTTCATAGGTATCACTTCCTATTGCAGGCAGTAGATACCTAGCTATTCGCTGTTAATCAAACCCCTGCTTGCTTTAACACTAATAGATGTGCATGAACCCCCGCCCTGGACGCCTGAATGTCAGCAGTCTTTTGAGCAGTTGAAAACTACGCTTTGTTCGGCTTCAGTACTCAGCATCCCAGATAATACTAAGTAGTTGGTGTTGTACGGCCATGAGATGGCTGGTTGCGCGTTTTCTGTTCTAACATAAAAATTTGGAGATAAGCAACGGCCGTGTGCTGTTTTCTCTGTGCTTGATCCAGTCGCATGAGCCCTCCCGAGCTGTCTAAGAGCGGTCGCGGCCGTGGCTGTCTCGATAAGGCAATCGGCTGGACTCGTACTTGATACTGATCTCACAGTCATGGTACCCCATGCTGTAGATACACTTTTGAATAAGACAAAGACACAGCACCTCACTAGTGCACGTCTGGTTATGAGCTAACGCTGTTCGCTAAACACATTACGATCAAACGATGTGCCACCCTGAATCCAGCCACATTACTACCCCTCGTTCTGAGAATGAGGAGATTGACATACATGATTGTATCTTCCGGACGGAAGAAGAGACGAAAGGACAAGTAGGACAGGTAAACTTGACTGATGTTCCCTTATCTGACCCCCAGGGGAACTATATGTCGATGGCTCTTGCTTTAAATTACCAAATGGCACTACAACCGCTACATATGCTATTACTACGCTGTGCACGGTAGTTGAGACATCACGAGTTCCCTATCAGTCGGCCCAAGCTGCAGAGCTCATTGCCCTAATACGAGCCTGCGAATTGAGTGAGGGACTGGTTGTTAATATTTATACTGACAGCCAGTACGCCTTTGGAGATGCCCATAATTTACTTCCCATGGAACAAAGACCCAGCACAGTCCTCTTATATACAGGCTTCTGTCTGCTTTGACACTCCCTAAGAAATTGGCAATAGTAAAGTGTAGCGCCCATAGGAAAGTTACTGATGATGTAGGTAAAGGGAACGTTTTTGCAGATCAGACAGCTAAGGAAACAGCCCGGACTAGAATGAAAAGAATGCTCGTAGCAGGTCCCGCTAGGTGGGTGCCCGAGGTCACTATGTTTGAGGATACACGAGATTGTGAAGGAAATACAGAGTGAGGCCACAGTGGAGGAATTAGCAGTGTGGCAAGAAAGTACAGCACAATTGAACAATGAGGGATGTTGGATTGAGAAGTCAGGGAAGCAGAGATGGATGTTGCCAGATGCGTATGTTTTCCCTGTGGTCACGATGGCTCATGGCCCAGTCCATATCAGTGCTAAGGGTATTTGCAAGTTGTTAGACCCTGTATGGCAAAATGACAACATTTCTAAGACAGCTGCACATTTAGTGAAGTACTGCATGATGTGCATGATGCACAATCCTGGGAAAGGTACCCCTACACCACCCGGTAATTTTGCACCACCCACTTTTCTTTTTGAGGTCCTCCAGATAGACTATATCGAATTAGACAGGGTCAATAACCTGAAGTACGTGCTAGTTGTCTGTGCATTTAGTAAATGGGTTGAGGCTTACCCCACTAAAGATAATACAGCCATTAAGACTGCAAAGGTACTCCTGAAGGAGTTCTTTCCTCATTTCGGCTTGCCCCGTTTGATCTGGAGTGATAACGGAAGTCATTTCAATGCCAAGGTTATTCAGTTAATTTGTGATGGTCTGCACATAAAGCAGAAGTTTCATGCTGCAAATCACCCACAATCAGCATGTTTGGTTGAGAAGTACAATGGTACTCTCAAACTGAAATTGGCAAAGATTCAGGAGACAACAGGGTTACAGTGGCCAGATGCTTTACCATTACGTCTTTTGTCGACAAGAACAACAGCACACTCTAGGACAGGATTGTCACTGTACGAGGTTGTGTTTGGACGCCTGGCAAATGTTTGGGGTGTCCCGCTACCCCGTCGGTTTTCCGATATTGAGTTTCGGTTGTTGATCGACTTCCTGTGCCAGTTAACTGAAAATGTGCGTTCTATTCACCAACAGGTCCGGGACACTCTGCCAGATATACCAGAGGGTCCCGGACATTGCATTCGGCCTGGCAATCTTGTGTTAATAAAGAACTTCCAGCGGAAGAAGAGCTTGGAGTGCCGTTGGAAGAGACCTGAACAGGTCCTCCTGGCAATTTGAACCGCTGTGAAAGTCGCCGGCCGAAAGAACTGGATTCATGCCAGCTATTGCTGCAGGATACCCTTGCCCTATGATCAGTGGATGAGGGACGGCATCGGGGATACTGAGTGTGAGAAGGTCCCTCAGGTTTTCCCCTTTAGCGACGCAAAATTAACGTGGACCCAAACAGATGCAGAGAATGATGACGTGCTAAATGCAGCAGTCCCTCCTGAAATCCGAGCCATTAAAGAGCCACTGTTTGTTGACCCCTCTGTGCCTGGAGTCACCAGGTACAATTTGCATCCTCAGCTGAGGAATAGTGCACCAAAGGAGAAGTCAGATTAGTTAGGGATGGACTGTGTAAGTTAGGGTGTACTTTGCTATAGTACCAACGTTGTTAGTTTAGGGTGTCGTGAGATTTGTGCACTGTTCTGACATTGGACAGGATAAATTGAACGTGCTCCCTAGGAAGGGGGTACCTTATCCTGTGCAACGTGGGATTCATCGTGAGCTTAGGACTGAGCAAGCTCCACCGCCGGAGCGCCAACATTGATCAACAATAGGAGCCTGTACCAGTGAGGCTCTGATAGACACTGGGAACACTTACCTTTGCTATCAGTTTCATTGCATTCCTCTTCTTGCTTCATAATGCATGCATTTGGTCGACCTATTGAGGAGGAGGAACAGCCGTCTGCACCACCGCGTTTAGCATGGGGGTGGTCAACAAAGAGTAAAATAGTTTGCATATTAATTGTTGTGATTACACTAATAATAATACTTGGAATATCCTGTTTTCTAGAGGAGAAGTATCCTGTGCACACTTTGGTTAACACGACGCCCAATCCCCCTGAACACATTTTTGTTATTTTGGCCCATCACAAAGAAGAGCATAGAGAGTCTTACACAGACAATGTTTTTAAACAGATGTTGCATCAAGCCCATAATGTGTCCAATACAACTAATTGTTGGGTTTGTGGATTGCTCCCCTCAGTTACTCATAAGAGCGACAATTTGTTGTCCATGCCATTGTCATATATTGGTAGCTGTGAAGGTTGGTTTGAATTGTTCATTATGGTGCACTACCATTTCCAACTCTCTACTCTGGTTATGACACCTGCTGATTCTCGCACTGTGGTAGA
Source organism: Calotriton arnoldi (assembly GCA_963921515.1). NCBI lineage: Eukaryota > Metazoa > Chordata > Amphibia > Caudata > Salamandridae > Calotriton > Calotriton arnoldi. Next base: position 410,230 of record CAWUFW010001498.1, read on the forward strand.
GTATATACGTTTTCATCACAGGTTTACTCCCATAGGACCGGCAGGACAAGGGACCTTCGGTACATTGTCCCCAAAATCCTGTATGAGCACATATGAAAATGTGAAGAACGAAACATGGCTTCAAATGGAAATGGCTGATTTCCAAAGGTTCAACACCTCTGAGTATTTTCAATCTTTCCAAGCTCGCAATATTACTAAGGACAAACCGAAGCCGGTGTCCGTGGTCAACACAGCAGCTAGTTTCTGTGTCCAGGGGACTGGGGAGGTGAAGGTAGGGGAGAGTAAATGCAATTTCACCTATAGACTGAGAACGATTAATAGTTCGCCTTTGATCCTACCCCATAATGTCTATTTTGTCTGTGGTTCCCAAGCTCATGTCTGGCTTCCGAGAGGATGGTCAGGCAGATGTTATTTCTCTTTCCTCCTTCCCCCTGTGTATGTTGCCCCATCCAATTATCATAAATATCATCAGCTACAGTGTAGGAGTACATACTTGCCCCGAGTCAGAAGGGTTGTTGACACAAAGGATATAGATCAGACAGACACTACTGCACAACAGTTTGGGGATGCCATAAAGAGACTACTACCTTATTGGGGACCCATGACTAATAGTCTCCAAATTCGTCGGTTAACAAGAGTGGTGGAGGGGGTTATTAATACAACTGCTGGGATACTGACAAACAGCACTGCCGAGCTTCAGGCTACGAGATTAGTCACTTTGCAGAACCGGATGGTGTTAGACGTCATACTTGCAGATAGGGGTGGGGCTTGTCGTGTCATTGGCAGCAGCTGTTGTGTTTACATACCTGATAACGCCCCCAACGTGTATGCAGCTATACAAAAATTGCATAGACTTTCGTCTGACATACACCAAGAGACAGGCACTGGGACCCTAACAGGGTGGTTCTGGAACATACTCACCTCCTGGGGTTGGAAGATACTCACTTTTCTGGCTGTGGTTGCCGGTATCTTCTTCACATGCTGCCTCTGCATACAATGTCTCCCAGCTTGTTGATCCTATTGTGTCACTATCCTTATTCCCAAGCCGAAAATGTCAGTTCATGATACTAGTGCAGCAGTTATATTACAAAAACAGATTTATGAAATGATGCAGATTGATGAGGGCATCTTTGATACTACATCATCCCTTGCAGCGTTTATTCCTGATAGTGAGTATATAGATTGTTCTGAGTACTGATGTCCTTTTGCTTATTAGAATGTTATGTCTTTTCCGCCCACCATATAAAAGTAGTTAGCGAATGCTAAAAGGAGGGTCTGATGAAATTAATATGTTTTTGCTATTTTGTTCGTGCATTGTTCTATGTAAGTTAGCATTCGCGGCACCATTTTATGTTTAGCCGCCATTTTGAATCTTGCCATTAACTGCGTATTCCCTCCTCAAGAAGCAGGCTGAGGAAAGTTTCATTTCTCAAAGGTTAGGTCTTGCTCTGCTAATGAATACACTGTTCTTATTAGCGCATACCTTTTCCACTAGATAGAGGCCTTCTCCCACTAGTCTAGCGGTAGGCATGGACAGAACGACCTTGGCATAGAGATAGTGTGTATCCAGGTCTCAGGAATAAAACTCATCCTTCTGTACCTTCTTTGTGTTACTGCCTCCATCTGGGAATTTCCAGTCTGGGCGTGCCTTCATTGGTTCTGAATCGTACATAATGTATCACCATGTTTGCTGATGTCAGTCCCTCTGCAGCAATCCCTAGAGACTGGGCAGATTGGGCTCCGCTCGAGTGCACCTGACTAAATACTTGGTTTGTATTCTCTACTGTCTGACCGACTCTTCATTTGTATGGAAGGCTGAGAGGTGGTCGCGAGTGACCCGGGTGGCCCTAATCGGGTCACTTCCTTCAAGGGCAGAGACCAGCAGGCAGCACAGCAAAGCAGAAAAGCAGTACTTCCAGACCAGCAGTCAAGCAGAGTGGCTATTCTCATAGTACAGCAGTCTTTACTTCTGGCAGAGTTCTTCACAGGTCCATTAGTGTACTGTCTTGGTACGGTCAGAGTCCCAGTACTTATATCCAGTTGTGTTTTTGAAGTGGGGGTGACTTCAAAGCAGGCCCTTGAAGTGCACAGGTCTCTGTTTTATCCCAGGCCTGGCTCCAGACTATCCGTAGGGAGTAATCATCCATTTGTTTGGGCAACAGGACACTGCCTATTCAGGTGTAAGTGTTTGCCCCCCTCCCTCTTCCTGCCCAGAGGAACTATCAGAATGCAGATGAATGCAGATGAGTTCTCTGTCACACCCACCCTTCCTGTGTTTGTGGCTGTCTAGAGGGAATGCACAAAGTGTAGCTGTCACCCATACCCGTATTGGATACAGGCTGCAAGACACACAGAGCAGTAAGACCAAAGAAATGCGGTATTTCTAAAATAGTAATGTTATATTCAACTTTACCAGAGGATTTATCATTACCATTTCAAAGATATGAAACATGATGCAGCTACTCCTTTCTAATCAAGTATTACAGCTCAAAAGTGTATTAAGGAATTCCAAATGCTAGCCTATGGGAGAAGTAGGCCTCACAGTAGTGAAAATGACTGGGTGTTTGTCACTACCAGGGCATGCAAAACTTAAAAGTACTTTTCCTGCACTTTACTTACACAGCACCCTGCCTTTAGGGCTACCTAGGGCCAACCTTCGGGGTTTACTTATGTATAATAAAAGGGGGGTTTAAGGCTTGGCAAGTAGTTTTAAATGCCAAGTTGAAGTGGAAGTAAACTACACACACAGGCCTTGCAGTGGCAGGCCTGAGACAGGTTTGAATGACTACTTGTGTGGGTGGCACAATTAGTGCTGCAGACCACTAGTAGCATTTCATTTACAGGCCCTAGGGATCTGGTATACCACTCTACAAGAGACTTACAAGTAAACTAAACGTGTCAATTGGGTATACACCAATGTCACAATGTTTAGGGGAGAAATACATGCATTTTAGCACTGGTCAGCAATGGTATAGTACTCAGAGTCCTAAGGCCAACAAAAAGATACAGCAAAAAGAGTAGGTAAGCAGGCAACATTTTGGGGGAATACCATCCTAAGGATGACACTAAGGATGACCTAAGAAACACAGCAACACAGCAGGTCTGAGTTGCTTATGGTGACAAACCAATAAAGAAAGGTTATAGGCTTAATTGATTATAATGAAAAGTTATGGTAAAGGCAGTAAGCTTGATATACATTTTATTGCTACATTGTATTGCTTCTACCAGGGCTACAACCAGCTCACAACTGGTCAAATGTGAGTAAAATCAACCTTGTATAGCTCCCATGTTGTTCTTAGTTTATTTATTTTTTGTTTTTGTTTAAATATTAATTTCTTTAATTTATAATCTTGTTATGCATTTTGCTTTTCACAATTGAATTATACATAAAGCAATAAGTGAAATACATACAGAATTTACAGTGCTGTACAATGTGCTCCTTTAGTTATTTCATAAAATAAATGTAACTTAAGTACATAAATACATATATACAACTGCACAATTTGATCTGATATGATGATAAAATAGTTTTTGTCATTTCCTGTCTGGAAACAATCTTTATGATATTGGCACCTCAAAAAACACAAGGCAGCTATTATTACACAATAAATAAACCAAATCAATACATGATATTGAGTTCATACCCCCAAGCATTCAAGTCCACTCTCATCTCATACATACACATTCATACAGTGTTGATAATCATTCACACCTTTCCAAACCTAAAAATACAATTACTATCCAAACACAAAGGCAAATGAACTATTTTTTTTCTTTTTTTAAACCGTTGCTGTGTTGTAGGTTGGGATATTGTTGCTCCGGTCTACGTACATTTGGGTGGAAAATATATTGAACGTTCACCTTCTTCAGGACCGCCAAGGGTAACTACTGGGAATTGGTGGAACAACAAAGGGGTATCTGAAATAGCATTAAAATGAAATGTAGATTAGCCTCAATTGTAAATTATTTGTAGAAAAAGCTCCAGTATTTTGCTTCTACACAAGTGAAAAACGTTCACCAATAGTCCAACAAAAAGAGAAAGAAACAGCAAGACCTTTGTTGTGCTGAACAAACTTACTAAAGATTCAAACCTAACGTCACATAAAAGAAAATGGGGGTCCTAAAGTTCATGACCATCTATTGCCAGATGCTCATGCTGGGGTTAGAAGTCGAAAGCTATACGAAGATAGGCCTTAAATGTGTACTAATAGATGTACTAGAAGAGCTTAGATGGTGAAACCCATCCCTCTTTTTTTTCCAAGTTGTATAGCTACACCTTGCCTGGAAGTTCTGTGACATTCCTACTGAGCCTCATAATAGGTTCCAATGTCAGTAGGCAGATTGTGATGTCTTAATTCAATGGGCTAGAGATATGGGAAGAATACATAAAAGTACTGTTTTAATATTGTGTTGCTAACTGATAATCTCCCCCTCCCTTCTCCACAGGATATACCAGCTACCTATTGATACAGGGGAGTGAACTCCTTAAGCACTATACCTGAGTTGTAACGTAGAGTATATGTAGCTCCAAAGCAAATGGTGCTATGCGGGTTGTTCCTCTGCTGCGGTACAAAATGTTGCGCTGCTTTATGCAAGGGCCCAATAGTGCCCTGTGTTTGATTATTCGTAGACCCCTAAACAGGAAATAACATCCAAAATGAGGAGTTTATTTTGTTCTTCTATCTTGTTCTATGGGGACTATTTAGTATAGTGTGCTACATGGGCCAGTACAGGTCGAAACATGATATGGGATCTTATCTGCTGTTGATTTATTGGTCTTGATCTAAAAACATGGGTCAGCGCCGCTCATGTATTTGAGTTACATTTCTTTTATTGAATAACTAAAGGAGCACATTGTATAGCACTGTAGATATTGTATGTATTTCACTGATTGCTTTATGTATAATTCAATTGTGAAAAACAAAATGCATAAAAAAAATATAAATTAAAGAAATGAATATTTAAAGAACAACAAAAAATAAATAAACTAAGAATAACATGAGATCTATATAAGGTTAATTGTAATCATATTTGACCAATCGGGAGCTAGTTGTAGCCCTGGTAGAAGCAATACATACCTAGTAGAACATTTCTTGCTTTGTTTCCCCCTTTTTGTCCCAGACCTGAAATTATTTTGTAGGGGGTACCTCCTTTTTGTCAGAGAGTAAGTCTGATATATTAATTGTGAAAAGCATATGTTAATGTCAATAGCCATTTAATGGTAGATTGTTATTTTTCTGTATTTCTGTATTAAAGCCAACAGCTGATTACCCCAGCTGACATACTATGGGTATAAAAGATTTTTACTGTCAGAATCTATGTTAGGCCCTCTTAGGAGAGATAGTATTTTGCTTGCAAATTGTAATTTGGTATACTGTTTAATTTTATGACTGCATGCCCGATGGTTGACCTGTGGGAACGCTTATTCTCAGTACAGGAGGTCTCAATTTAGTTATGGTTATCAGCCATTGATAACAGTTAAAGGCCTGATTATTTCACTAGGGAAAATATTTCTGTTGCCATAGGTTTGATCTGTTGTTTATGAAAAGTTATGATAAACACATTAGGTTTGTCATATTGGTTGTGAAAAACATATGTTAAAGTCAAAGGCAAAGTCAAAGGCATTTAAGGGTGGATTGGTATTTATCTGTATTAAATGAAATGTCAGATTTCCTTTGTAATGAATGATGTTGGTTACTGCCTCTGACTACTCTACGGGGAGAAGATTCTTAAATGTCTGCCAGGATCTTGTCACAAAACAATCATTAAATAATATAGCCATCCATATATATTAATTATAGCCATAGAGATGCATAGAGGGCCTATGGGAAAGTAATAACACCTCTTATCTGACCTATCGTTATTTCCACAATGGTGATCACTCACAAAGACGTCATTATCCCATGGACAGAAACTCGTCACATATGATTATTTATTTGGATAAAAAATTGTTTATTTTTTGTACATATCAAGAACAATTTTATCTATTTTTCGTGCTCAATTGGTCATAAAAATATTTACAAACATAGACAAAATCATATAAACACTTCATATTACATTGAGACATTAGTTTGAGAGGAACCCCTATACCAGGCCATCACACCTACATTCACAACTCTCATTCCCATCAAGCATACTATCAAACATACCACACAAAAATGAACAATAAAATACACAACCGAATCGGAATCCTACTAACTACATATATCTAGCAAGTTTTTGAATATCAAATTTGACATATGTAGGGTCTGCTCAGTTATATCTCATTAGTTCCTTTTTCATATAGGTCTTAGGTAGGATTCACAGATGTGTAGTGGATGGTCTACGTACGTTTCGGTGATAAACCGATTTATATCACCTTCTTCAGGACCAATAAAACATTTCTTTAAATCTGTACTGTGGACTGGGGGTTCTATGAATTGTAATGCGTAGAATTGTATCAGGTTCACAGAGAATTGTATCTTCCAGGTTCAATTTTTGTCATAGAGACAGTATTCCTCCCTAATAGATAATTGTTATGACGGAAAGATTTTTCTGATCGGTCATCCTACACCCTAATCCGTATATTGCGTTGAATATGTGACCACCGTCTTTGTTCACTCTTCAGAAATTATCAATATGTTAATATAGTTGAGGCTTGGCTAATTTTTTCATGACAGGCCCATCCTCTAGTGCTTAAAAGCGATTATTCTTTTTTTTATTTTCGGTTTAGTCCGAAGATTTCCATCTGTATTGCTTGAGTCCCGTGCAGGCGTCTGAGTGTAGTCATGCCTATGGGTCCACTCTCTTCTTTCATTGGTCTGTCTGTCATTTACACTCTGCATCCCTCCATAAAAGCAAACTGCAATGGGTAATGGTTCAGTCTGTGTCAGTCATTGGCTCTTTTGCCCTGTGAATGATGGTATTTTCTTTTATTTTTTTTCGTAATATTTTTGTTGAAGCTTTTTGCCCTTTTACTTTAATTACACCCCGGGCGACAGGTATATACATATACAATGATTGGCAAAAAATCCATTAGTTAAGCATAAATACAAATTCATCTCTATTCCAAATTAATCATATTTAAGTTTGAACAAATTGATAATTAACAATAAAAAGTGTTAAATCCATAGTAAGGCCAAACAACATTCAGTAGTGTCCATGCTACCTGCAAAAAATTTTAGAATAAAATATGAAATCAATCCGTAAATCCATCCCAATTTTTTTAGCCCAACATTAGTGTATTTATGAGACTGCATCCAGTCCGAGAGGGCCACCCCCCCATTTTTCTACCTTTTTGTTTTGCTTTATTTGCCTTGCACTCATAAAGTGCAGTTTCAAGATTATAAATGTAGAGAAAGCGCCCCTGCCATTGCTGGAATGATGGGGGTTGTGGATCCAGCCAAGCTGAAGTTATGCATAACTGGCAAACTGCTATTGCCATAAATATTATCTGAGCCCCAGTCCCCAATCCTGACTCACATATCTCAAGCAGCATACTCTGTGGGGTCAGGGAAATATTTAAATTAAGGATCTCCCCTAAAAATAGTGCAATATCCAAGCTAAGTGCATCAAGGCAGGGGCAAGAACAAAACATTTGGACCAAATCAGCTCTTAATTCCTGACACCGAGGACAGTGTATCCCAGCGACTCCCCCCCATTTAGCAATTTTAGAAGGGCTAAAATATACATCAAAAATCATTTTGTAATGCTGGGATTGTAAACTAGGTAAACAAAGCAATGTACGACCTAATTCCAGGGATTCAAAAAAGCTGAGATTGTCCAAGTCAAGCCTCTCCTGCCACTAAGAATTATGTTTTTCAAGGTCATCTGGGGTCCCTTCACTCAGACATCCATACAGTTAAGAAATCGTACATTTGCCCTAGCCTATTAAAACACCCAACAAGGATATCCTCGAAAATCCAGCCAATACCCCGACCATTTTCCTGTAAGAAATCCCTAAATTGAAGGTATTTAAAAAAGTCCCTTGCACCTATATTGAATCTACCTCGTCAAACGGCGCCACACGAATCTCTTGAAAAAGATCCCCTAATCTCTCAAGCCCCAGTCTCTCCCAATTCAGTAAACACCTATCATGAAACATTTTGGGTTGTTGACTATCCTGATGACTAGGAGTATACCAACTATATCTCCATATTCTCAATTTCCTCCGCAAACCAGTCCCATTTTTAAAAGCAGCCATCAGAGTCTTGAACTGCATTTTTTATAGTATTCAGGTTACGCATTTTTTAACAAACATCCCTCTGCGGACCTACTAATCAGCATCTCAAATATGGATGGAACAAAGTCCTCAGCCCCACCCTCCACTACTTTATTATCAAAAAGTGGACACATATACTGCAAGGCAGCAGCTAAGTAGTATAGATTAAAGTTAGGTAGAGCCCAACCCCTTCTTTCCCAAGATAGTGTCAGGAACTTATTTGCCCTCCTGAGTTTCCCATAGGACCATATAAACCTAGAGACCATTGTGTCCATTGCTTTAAACCAAAAACTCTCAAATTCAAGAGGGATAGTTCGAAAGAAGTACAGCACTTTCGAGAGTAACAACACCTTAACTAAGTTGCACCGCCCCATAACTGACAAATGAAGATTGTCCCACCTTAGGAAATCTTTTTTGGCTTTATCGATGATCGGAGACATATTTCTCTACAATTTGTTCCACCTTAGCAGTAATGATGACCCCAAGATATACCACCTGTTCTACCACCCGATGGTCCTGGGTTACCACATGGTGCTCGAAGGGCTTTATCGGGGTTTCTCGTAACAATTACGATACCATCCTCATAGGTTAGCGTTTTCGTATCCCAGCTTTGCATCCTAATTGGCATGATATTGATAACAGCTTCAAGCCTATGAAGAAAGGGTCTATATACAAGGCAAATAATAAAGGGGAACAGGGACACCCTTGCTTAGTTCCTCTTTCAATCACTATTGACCCTGATTCATTACCCATGATCTGAAGATGTGCTATTGGTTTGTGGTACATCTCCTGTATTGCTTGAATAAAAGATCCACCAAGCCCAAAAGAGTCCATGGTCTTCCAGAGATAGTGCCAAGCAACCCTGTCAAATGCCTTTTCCTCATCCAACAGGTTTACCCCCATGGATTCTTCTGCTATATCCGTGGAATCCAAAAGTGCGATTACACGATGCACACGATCAGAAGTCCCCCTTCCCGGAATAAATCCAGGATGCTTTACTGGGTTTAATCTGTGAATAATGTTGCCCAACCTATTAGCCTTAACTTTAGAACAAAGTTTAATTTCACTGTTTGTCAGCGTAATTGGCCTGTATGAGCCAAGATTATTAGGATTCTTCCCTTTCTTTAAAAATTCTAATATATTCGTTGTAGACCTAGAATCTGGGGGACGCTGCCCTTCCTTAACTTGAAAAAAAGCTCATTAGGCTCCCTAAGTAATTCTAATGAAAATACTTTATAAAATTCAAGGGTATCAGGTCAGAACCTACCGCCTTCCATGAATGGAGTTCCTGCAGAGCCTGTTGAATTTCATCTAGCAAAAATTCTCCCCCCAATAGTTTGCGATCCTCCTGAGTTGCTTTTCCTAACATTGCTGACTCAAGAAATTGCTCAAATTCCTCTGATCCTGCAGCAGCATGTGCTTTATATAATGTGCTGTAGTAAGTACGAAGGGATTCCCTTACACTATCCATATCTGAGACTACTATTCCCTGATCATTCGTAATTTTGTTAACATAACCTGCAGACACTTTCTGCCTGGTCCTTTAAGCCAAGATGTGCCCCACTCGTTCATTATATTAATAAAACTCTTGTTTGCTAACAAGAAATTTTCCAGCTGTCTTTGTGTCCATAATTTCATTCAGAGTCGATTTTATTACAGCTATTTGGCTAAGTACAGTGGAGCATTCTAACCCAGATCAAACAGCTACCACCAGCTCTGCTTCTGGTTTGCCCAGTTGCTGATATAACTCTTTAATTTTAGACAGACTGCTTCTGGCAAGTTATACTAAACCTTAGTGTTTCCCCTCTGACTCCAGCTTTAAAAGTATCCCAGACCATTCCGAAGGGAGCACTCCCTCTATGAACTTTAAAAAAATCTGGAATCCATCTCTTTATGTGTCTGATGTATTCTGGGTCTGTCAAAAAACTCTTTTCAAAGAAACACCTTCTAATATTCTTTGTGAAGCCATCAAGCAGGAGCTCTAACACTAAAGGATTATGATCCAACATTAACCCTAGAAATAGTACCAATGTTAGTGTCACAAAGAAATAATCGAGTCTTGCAAAAGATCCATGAGGATCTGAGTAAAAATATACCCAGTATTAGAAGCCTTTAATTTAGCCCACACTTTGACAAGGCCCACTTCCGCTTCAAAACTCTTGAGATCTCTATAAGATTGTGGGTTACACCTAATAAAGCTCCCCCCCACATCTCCTACCATTCTTCTGCTACCATTCAAATTGAAATGCCCACAAAGCACATATGGAGCCAGTCAAAGTGGCATCTCTGTTGACAAAAAATTAAATAGGCCTGGGTCATCTGCAACTGGGGCATGTATTGAGCCTAGAGTAAAGGACCCTGTTTGGTACTGGCATTCCAACAGCACCCACCTCTCATATTTGTTTGCAGCCCTGTAAGTGAGGATCTTACTTTTAGCCAAAATAGCCACCCCCCTTTGTTTTAGTACCCTGTGTAGTGCAGCTAAGTAGGATTAGCCCCACTGCTTCCAACAAGCCCCTGTCGCCCCCAGTAATGTGGGTTTCTTGGAGAGAGTATATATATCTGCCCTTAAAATTTTAAGATCTTCAGAAACCCTGCATCGTTCAGGCCACAAATATTGACTGTAGCTATACAAAGTTTAACCATCAACCAAGTATATCAAAACAAATACCATCTTTCAATCCCACATAGTCATTCCTAAATAAAGCTGAATAGAGCTGACAAAGAAATACCCCACCAAGGCTATACATCTTCTACCAATCTTGTGCCAATCTTTTAACATAGACAGTCTAGAAATTCTTTCCCCGATCTTATCATAAAATGCATTTCATGAAAACCCTTGTTGCCCTTTCACATTGTTTAAGACCAAACCCCCCCAGGGATCCCCTCCCCAGACTCCCCTCCAATACCCCCCTGACCCCTCTTTCCACCTTACCCCTGCCCCACCAACCAAATGAGACAAACACACCACCCATGGTCTGTGCGATAGCTTCTTGAGCAAGCACACCGCTAGCTTCCCTACACTGCCGGCAATAGGACCAATTAGTAAAAAAGGAGAAGTACAAAGGAAGGAGGAGGCAAGAGCAAATATACAAGAGAAAAAGAGACATTTACAACCCCATATATGTTTTTCCCCATTTTCAAACCCCCACCTCACTAGAACCTGTGTCTTTTCATACATCAGGGGAGCTCTTGACACCCCTCAACTCTCACTCCGCCATAATCAATCAATTTTAGACATCATTTTGTTCCCAATGCCTACTACCTCTCCCTCCAAACTATACAGTGAGTAGTAACAGTGAGTCTACTCAGGAATTCTTTAGACTGTATTTCCGAGGTGAGGGCTTGATACTGCCCTTGATGATAGTTTTTAAACACACCAGGTCAAACAAGTAGGCTTCTGCTCCAACCTCCTGGAATGGCTTTATTATTTGTTTTAGGCACCATCTGCGCTCAACTGTGGTATGACAAAAGTCCGGGCAAGCAAAAAAAGGCATATCTCTTTATTGCCTTTGAGCCTCGAGCGCGCTTTTTCAAATATGGCTTGATGGAGCAAGAAATTGCCAAAAAATACCAGCAAAGCCCTGGGTCGAAATTGTCCTATATTCCCTGGTCATTCTTGTTTGTTGCACACTATTAGGAATTTATGCACTCTCTGGATTTCTAACTCCCAATTCCATCCCGACAGTTCAGGCAATGCATTTTTAAGGAGGCCCAACATAACTGCTCTGATATCATCACCTTCCACACCTTTTCTTAATTCCAAGGAAGCATAGATTATTCAGTCTTTGATGGTTTTCGAAGTCCTTGATTTTCCACATTACATCGGGCAGCCGTGCCCCCTGTGAATAAAACTGCTCCTTCAATGCCACGACCTCTGTTTCCACAATTGATGTCCTCTCTTCAATGCAGTTAAATTTCTCCACAATCTCCGTACAGGGTTTGCCAATCTTTTAATGGCCCCTTAAAGTTGCTTAGTTGCAAACCTTGTCCTTCATCCTTCTGCTCGGTTCTCCGCCTGATGTTCCTTTATGGACTCATTAATCAACTCCAGTGAAGGGCCTCCAATCTCGCCACCTAACTGATGTTGGCTTAGCGTACCAGACTGCGCTGAATCCTCAAGTTGGCCAATCGTTCTAATGTCTGAATAGTCCCATTTTAACCCTGCTCCAGATGCATGCATTTCTTTGCTACTGAGCGGGCCATGATTTCCCTTTGAACCCTTGTGGAGTTTCCGGCACTTAAGAGTTGTATCTGGTGCCACAGAGGAACTGGTGTCCGATGAGAAAGCATTACGCCCATCATTAATCAAGCTAATATTAGACCAAGCTGACCCTGAGCTTTATGTGAGAAAGTCAAATTTATCGCAGCCTTCAAGTGTTACAGCCAAGGCACTACGCATACCCAGCTCTGCATTGCCACCAACAGCTTGAGAAGGGCAAGGTTGAGCCCCAATACTTGTAGATATACCTGCCTCCTGCAGGTCAAACCGGTTCACCATGGGGGTCCCATTCGTTTACTCCCAGTCCCCCAAATCAAACTGTTCCAAAACCCTCTCCTCAATTTGCTATTCCGCCCCCAACAGGGATATAACCGGATATGTTGATAAGGTTGATAAAGTCTCAGTTGATTGAGATTGTGGAAATATTTTCTGCTCCTTGCCAGATCCCACCTCTGCAGCTTGCTCCCTCTTGTACAACCCTACAGGATTTTCTAACCCCCAAAAGTAGGAATTGCTGACAGTAAATTCGATTCAGCAATGGGACCCTGATCACTGACCGTCCCTTTAGCCTGAAAGAACTCAGTAATCATGGGTTGAGGGGCACCCAAGGTGGGCTGTAATTTATCAGACAGTCCAGACGCTGATAGCATTAGTTTCTTTGCTGCACCACCCAAACGGTTCAATGTGTTCTTTTTGTGTGCCCCCCCAAGTAATCTGGCAAATGCTTAGCAAGGCAAGTTTCAGAGAGCTTACCTGCAGCACTACCAACTTGCTCCTGGGGTTGGTCCTGCTTCGTGTCCCACTGGTGGCAGCATCCCGCTTATCAAGAGCAGTTTTAGAGGCTTTTGGTGCCATGACAATAAACCTCTCAGCCGAGAGGTTATTCCTTCTGTTCTGTTCCCTGCTGCGGCGGTGACCGGCAATCCCGCCGATGAAATCCACAAGCTCCTTGCCAAAGCTGCAGCCTCTCTGCATCGTGGTTCCAACAATTAACACAACCACCCTAATAAGGCTGCTCGGAGCTCTGTTAACAGCGAGCCGCCAGATACTCCTCGGCATCCCATGCTCCTACACGTGCCCCACCTCCAAGCAATCTGCATCCAGCTGGTGCCTTCGCGGAGTAGAGAGAGGAGCCGGGTCCTCACTCAATCGCCATATTGCCTCCAATTTAGGACATAAGGAATGATGGCATTTTCTGATCACATGTGTACATCTACATGAAAATGATTGCGCTTGAGTATCAAGGCTGGTTGTTCAGTTCTTAAGTTTTGACTTTATCCTTTAACATTCCCCCTTTCCTTCTTCTTTTATTAATTTTAATGTTTCTTAAGACAATACTACAGCTCGCCAAGCAGTGCTAAAGGGTTGCTAGCTGCTCATTTCATCTGTAGAGTGCCGCATTCCACGTGGCCACTTCCTCTACACCAGGAGATCAATATGGAATGATGTTGACCATAGGGTATTCTTGTTTTACCATTCTAAGATGGCCAACGTGTTGGTTCTAAGTATGGCAGCCAGGCTTGAACTTTAAAACAATGATAGACTATTTACAATACCTATGCAAGAAGGACACCCACTGCTATGTTTAGTTTTATCATTGCAAATATATGCCTGCCATGTTTAGAAGGCAACATGTTTTCTTTTTTCTACCAATATTCTTTAAATTTATCTTGCATATGTTGCTGAGTTTCTATGTGCTTTATTGCAGTTGTATCAGAGGGTGAATAGCAGGAAGAGTCAGTCGATTGATGAATGAACTTATGAGAGCAAAGATGAGTGATGGAGTGCGTATATTAGGACTTATTGAGTGTCCGCACCCATCAGTGACAAAAGGGCACTTCCATTCATAAGCCAAACCTTTTGACATTGCCAGTTTCTTTTAATTCTGTGCTTAACCTTGATTTTGTTTGCACTGTTGAAAACAACAGCACGTTATACTCCACAGAGTAAACTTGTTTTTTTTGTCTCTCTCATAAAAACGTGCATCATGAGATTAAGAAGGGCACTCGAATGCCAGAAACCTCAAGGATGTGCAACTGCATCCTTTATGTGAGGGAAGAACCTATAGATATCTGGTCTAGGACTCCTGGTCTGAGTATGAAAGTGAAACTAGTCCTGTACAAGTGGAATGGTGCATCAACCTGAACCAGCTCCCTCAATCAACTTGGCCAGATTCAATTGTCCTGCTTGGGCTGTAGTTTTTATTGATGCAACCAGTACAGCAGCACTGGTGCCCAAAAGATGTGAGAGGCTCATTGCACCTCAAATACAGCCCTCTTTTGCAATCCAGCCTGAAGAAGTGACCCATTGTCTTTGCTTGCTATTGAGCTTGTGGCATCCTTGTGATGCCTCTGGCACTCCACTTCATCACCCAATACCTTTTTAATGTATGTGTGCCCATCCAGGCATGTTTCCACAGTAGACGTGTACTGGTTTAACTTGCAGCTTCCATAAAATGAAAGAGATGCAAGTAAAATGTTATTTCGCATTCTTTCCTGCATATATACATAGGCGCTGGCTTTCCATACATCACCACTAGAAATCAACACATGTCTATTCTATGATTGTGTTTCTTGCACAGCTGATGATTGGCTCTTTGACACGTTTTACACCTTTATTGTCTTTGATGTTAAGTTGACATTGAAATTATGGGAAGGTTGCTCAATGATACCAGCACGCACAATGTTGCCAGTTAAGTCAGGACTTGCTGTAGGTGGCACACATGACGTGCCCACTTGACAGCTGGTGTAGCAAGAACAGACTGAACTACAGGTACATAAGACAATTTGCTAAGAGCAGGGCCACTGGACTTATGAGTCCAAGGAGGACCAAATTGTGTGACAGCATTTACTACATTATGCAGCAAGAAAAGGCCAAATATGCAGCACAATGCAGTACATTTTGTAGTAGTGTTACCTCATTATTTTGTTATTTTTACATGTGTTATTACTTCTGATGACTTCCCCTCTTGCTGGCTCCATGTATTACTCTCCAAAAAAACAGGCATCGTGGAACACCTTTACTTTCCCAGACGAGGCTGAGCTACTCAAAACTATAACTTCAGTAAAACCATCAAATCATTTCAATGATCCTCTGCCCACCAATCTCTTCAAAGAACTTATACCCTCGGTGCTCCCACTCTGGTCTAAAATTGTCCATGAATCTCTCTTGCAAGGATTGATTCCTGAATGCCTCAAGATTGGTCAAGTCACCCATTCCCTAATAAGCCAAATGCAGATCTAACGAAAGCTAACAACTCAAGACCTATTTCCAGTATCACAACTTTATCCAAACTACTTGAGAAATGCATACACACACAACTATGTAATCACAACGAACAATTTCAACACCTTGACCAATATCAATCAGGCTTCAGATTGGGACACAGTACTGAAACTGCTCTGACACACATCGTGGATGACCCCTTGAGACTACTGGATCAGAATGAAAGTTGCCTACTTCTTGATCTTTCCTCGGCGTTTGACACGGTCAAACATGACAACTTTATTGATCTTCTAGAAAAAAAGATGGAGTTATCAGGCCCAGTCTTAAATTGGTTTGCCACATTCCTGCATAATAGAACTCAGAGAATCAAAGTCCACCATTCCCTTTCTAACAGTACCCCAGTCTCAATTGGAGTGCCTCAAGGATCAGCACTATCACCCATGCTCTTCAACTTGTTCATGGAACCTCTTACCAAAATTCTGAGCCACTCGAGCATACACTACTACATGTACGCAGAAGATGCTCAATTGTATATGAAAACTTTGCACCGGATGACACCAAAACTCTTGACTCTGCACTTGTGAAAACTCAAAATTGGTAAACTCACAATCACCTTATGCTAAATAAACTGAAAATCGAATTCCTCCTGATTTCCCCACACAATCATACTACACCATTCAGGACTGGCTCAAACTACTAACTGCCCTCAATTGCACTCCACATGTTGTGGATTCCACTAGATCATTAGGCATAACTCTGGACAAACACCTGAATATCCAAGACCAAATCAGCACAGCAACTAGAGGAGATAATCACCAACTCAACACAGTAAGAAAAATCAAACCCTTCCTTCCTCCTGATGGCATGAAGCTTGCAGTCTAATCCCTAGTTATCCCCGCTTAGATTACGGAATTGTGACCCTGGCTGGACTTCCTAAAGCTAGACTGGCCCCTTTAAGGGCTACTCTGAACTCTGCTGCCAGATTCATCACGGGTTCAAGAAAACATGAGCACATCACACCAGACTTAATTCAACTCAAGTGGCTCCCCTTCGAAGAAAGGATTCATTTCAAGATAGCCTGCTTGACACACAAAGCACTTCACTGCATCACTCCAGTTTACCTGGCAAAACTAATTTAACTATCCGGCTTGAATCGAACTCTAAGAAGCTCTAATAATCTACTGCTGAAACCACAAAAAATCAATAAGAAGAGAACTTATAACCAAGCCTTCTCTGCTCTTGCTCCGAGAATTTAGAACGCTCGTCCTCCTGAAAAGGGTCGCTCCTGAATAGCTACCCGCAAAGATAGACCTGAAGCCATCCGAACTCCTGGGCTACAGCTGTGTTTCTAATGTTCAATGATGCATTTGTAATGTTTGGTACCTACTATTACCTGGTTTGTTCTTTCTCGAGTTACTACTTCCTGACTACCTACATGTTTTAATTTGCTGCCTTTTCCTGCTCATCTTGCATGCTTTGTGTACAGCGCACTGATACCGTGACAGGTCATGTTCATGCTTTATAAAACCTTTCAAATAATTAAATAAATCTGCTGAAAAGTTTCTCCTCATCCGTACCAGCCTGACAGCAGAATAGAGCAATAAGCCACAGACAGATGACCAGTCAACCTTTACAAAGGAGGGGCTTCCAATGTGCAGCAACACGTTGAGGAAGAAACATTTTTTTTGTTAAAATCTGCAACGTTTTCAGCAGATGATGGCGTATGTGGCAAACGAAGCTAATCCATAATTATGCAGAAAATGCCACAGCTGCAAAATCGCATAATTTCAATGGCCCTGATTAAGAGTCACAGTTGTCATTTGTAACCATGTTTTGAATTACACCTTCTGTCAGTTGCGACTTCTATTTCACCGAATTTTGCATTCTGCAACTTTTTGTCTCAAACATATCCTAGGAAATGCCTAACTATAGTTCAAGCAAGCATTATGTTGTTGGCTAAAAATCCATGGTTTGATGATGATGTTACACATGAAAATGGACCATTTTTGAACTATATACAGTATGCTGTTTCTAAGAATAGATGGGATGATGGGAGTATTTCGAAGTTTATGCGTACCATATGAGGCTCACTCCCCTGCAGCCATTTTCAGCATTACAGAGTTATCTTCTGCAGGGAAATCTCCCCATTTACCTTGATATGTATTAAAATTAATCAATTTCATATTCTTCCTATAACATGTTGCCCCCTAAAACATTATAGCCAGCTTTATGACAGAAGGGACTGGAAAGTGCTTCCCTTTCTGAATACCCACATTTTAAGTACTATCAGGTCTTCGCAAAAATATCAGTGTTGGTTCAAATCAGCACTAGTATTGTTGAAGTGGCTCAGTGTGAGGAGCTGCCACTTCTGACTAATTTGTATCAATATTGTGTCTGTTTATTAAAAATCATTTCTGCTTGAGAACCTCAAAAATCCCTCTATGATGTGGTCCTCAAATCCAAATAAATTTCAACAAATGTTATTAACCCAAGCTTCTTCTGGGTCTTCACCCAGAGGAATCCATGCTCTTTCTCCCTATCATACATAAATATTCATAAATCTGTTGAACAATGAAAATATCACAAAAGTATTGTATCAAAAATATTGATGACAAAAACATCAATTTTATAGAATCATAAATGGCATAAATATTGAGTATCCAAATATTTACAGTACAAATATATTTTGTTAATATATTTATCTACTATTCTTTAAAATATTTATTGTAAAACATTGTTACACTTTTAACATTTTGATCATTTAAACAAACTTTACTTTTAATGACTATATAATGTATAACACATTTTACATTAATAATACAACGGTATGAACAATAATCATAAAATAATTAATAAAAAACAATATTTATTTATTGAATAAATTGATAAAATAATAAAGAAATATATTTTAAACTAAATATAACCCTTTGATATTATAATTTATACATGCAAAAATGTCTGCTTTATTTTTTGTAACATTATGAATGATCATAAATATTATTTATCTAAAGTAAAATATTTTAAAGCTATTTCACTGATTAATAAACATTTTAAAAATAAGGCACAACAAAAGAAATAACATGATGAAATGAAAGACTGTGATTTAATATGTTTGTTCTCATTCAACAAATATAATTGAAAAAACACAATGTTTGGAAGTTTCAGATTTACTACTCTATGTCATTACTATAAACAGTTTAGAAACAAATATAATTTGGGGCATTTTTGGTTATTCTAACTCCACTCTCACACAATTTGAATAAAAAGCAGAAATAGAGGAGGGCCAGACTTAGGGGCCGATTCCGATTCGGTCCGGAAATCTCTCCGACCGAGCCGGACCCGGAGAGATATCCGACCGAATCGGACCTGTGCAACCCGACCGAACGAGTACGATGCGCACGTATGCCATCGGACTCGAGTCGGTCGGACTCCCATTGAAGTCAATGGGAGCCTGTCGTACAACGCGTACGCGGGCTCCCATTGACTCAATGGGTGCGATGCGGACAAGGGCGCCCCCTACAGCGTGTACGCGGCAAAGCGATTCGTGCCGTACACGCACAGGTAGGGGGGACCCATGGGTCCCCCCTGTGTGCGACTCGCACGGCTAGGCGTACAGGGGGGTCCGACACGGACCCCCAAAGTGCGGCTCCGACTGCTCTTTGGAGCCGGAGTTCGCGGCTCGGTCGGACTGCTCGCGGCGCGCATCGTACTTACCCGGCCGGGGAACGTCTCTATTGC
The DNA here is from genome assembly GCA_963921515.1 of Calotriton arnoldi. Lineage (NCBI taxonomy): Eukaryota > Metazoa > Chordata > Amphibia > Caudata > Salamandridae > Calotriton > Calotriton arnoldi. The sequence continues at coordinate 429,615 of CAWUFW010001498.1, forward strand.
GCGGTGCGAGTCGTGTCCGTGCGAGTCGGTCGGGGCGGTTAGAGCCGGGATCGAGTCGGTCGGAGCGGTCGGGACGCCCGGACGAGTCGGTCGGCGATTTCGCATCGTACTCGCTCGTCCGGACGCGCGTACGGATCGGTCGGGAAATAGGGCTCCGAATCGGATCCGGTTAAGCCGAATCCGATTCGGAGCACTACCGGCCGAGATCGGAATCGGCCCCTTACTGTTCTAATACCAGTCTCACAAGCATTGGGAAGGTGCGTAAATAAAGGGGAGTTAGATTTACTGTTCTAACTACAATCCCAGAAATAACCGGGAAAGGGTATGAATTTAGAGAAGCGGCTCAAATTTACGATTCCAGCTGCAGTCCAACAAACACTGAGCAAATTGCAAAAATAAAAGGGGGCCGATTTACTGCTCCAATTTTGGTTCTACAAAGGATGGGGAAAATGCATAAATAGAGGAAGCCAGATTTACCAGTCTAACTTCAGCCACACAAATGTTTGGTGAATGTGAACGCATTGCGTGGCTAGATTTATTATTCTAATTCCAATACTACAAATATTGGAGAAAATGCATACATTACGTGGGCCAACTTTACTATTCTAATTCCATTCCCACCAACATTGGGGAAAGAGTTAACAATAAAATGTATCACATTTACTATTCTAACTTCAATCTGACAGACATCGGGCAAAAGGCATATACTGTGTGAGTTAAATTTACTATTCTAACGCCAGTTGCACCAAAATTGGGAAAAGTGAAAAACGTAAGGGAATCAAATTTACTACTTTAATTCCAGCCTGCAAACATTTAGAAAAGTGCATATAATGGGAAGGGAGCCAAATTTACAATTTTAAGTACTCATATTGGGGCAGGGGAGAGATTTAATATTCTAATTCCAACCCTGCAAACAATTGTGAAAGTTCATTTATTGGGTGTAGCCTGATTCAAAAGTCTAACTAGAACCCCACAAACAATGGACAATTGATATATATAGTGGCAGGGGTTACATTTACAACACTAACCTAATCTCACAAACATTGACGACATTGCATTTATCAGGCCACAAACATAGGGCAAAATGGTAACATTGGGAGTGGTCAGATTTACTATTCATATTCCAATCCCACAAACACTGGGGAAAATGTTAATATTGGTGGAGGTCAAATTTGCTATTATACTCAAATAACACAAACATTGAGGAAAGTGCATATATTGATAAGGCAGATCTACTATTCTGACTCCAGCACACATTGTGGAAAGTGAATATATTAGGGTTGTCAGATTTACTATTTTAATTCCAATTAAACCAACATTGAGGAAAGACCAAGGAGTTGGAGTTTCTAAATTAAGTAATCTAACTTCAGTACCAAAAAGCTTTTTTAAAATTTTACAAATGCATGGTGTGGCACTCTTCCTTCTACCTCCATTACAAGAACCATTTTTGTTAACCATTAATATTAAATATATTAAAACATAATTTTTATTAACAAAACAAAGTGGTAGTAGTGGCTCACACGGTCACACTTCCTATGTGAAGACAAAATTAAGTGGGTTAAAATTTAGAGTTCATAATGCTTAAAAGAAATGGTGCTATTAGATATTAGACACCCTACTACCAATGGTGTCAGAAAGGGTGAGTGGCCAAGGGGACCCCTGCTCATAACATAGATACAAGCGATATCACAGCACTCTGTAAGTAGTACAATAGTTTAATTTAGTCCAATAGGTCAGGATCATGGTTTAATCTAAGTCTTGTTTAATGGGTGTATCTTAAAACATTCAGTTATAAAGTAACATCAAAAGGTACAGCCAACATGTGTTTTGTCACCCATGTGACTGACTTCTTCGAGGCTGCAACAATTGTATATTAAAATGAAAGGCAGTCAGAACCTTCAAATTCTTATGTGCAGAATATATGTCAGTTGGCAGAGACTGACATGCTGAATAGAAGTGGAAGCATTTTCTAAAGAAAGTAAAAGTCCAAAATGTCCTTGAAAAATAACCGTAGGTAAGGCACCCTAGTATGTGGTTGTGTTAGAGAAAAATAGTAAAGAGTGCAGATTAGAAAGAAGGCAAATTTAGTCAGGCTGTCCTATATGTAGCATGCCGAAAAGGAGCAACCCGTAAAGGTTTATAGAGCACGGTACAGTTGTGGAATTGGCGGTTTATAAGACAACCGTCACCCAAAAGAAAACATGCATTATCTAATTAAAAGAGAACACAATAAACCTCTTAAAGTGGTAAAAATTACCAAATTATGTGAAACTATAAAAAGTCTGTTGGAAGCAATTCCCCGATAGTGGTTGTACTAAACAAAAATAATAATCATAATAATTCCTCTGTAGGGAGAAAACCAACTTGGCTGGCTAAGGATGTCTTCTGTCTGAGCACAATGTCAGCTATGTGCCCTGGGATTAGTGTCTATGAGCACCCATTTGTACATTAATCTGTAATGAAAAAAAATATATCTACCAGGGCACGTAGCAGATCAAGAAGAGACAGTTCTTAGCTCAAATTGAGCCAACTATAACAAAGTTAAACTAAAAGTAATAAAAAAAGGAAATTCCTATCTAAAAGTAGCCTACAATCACGAAGTTCACCTACAAGTACAAGTTCACCTCCTGACAAACATCCATGTTTGTGAGCATTGACAACATTTAGGAATGCAGCTCTAGAAAATCCCACTTCACAGTTATAAGAGTGGGATTTATGGCTGTGGAGCTCTCCACATTTGTGTCAGAGATCTCCACCTAAAACAAAGGCTCAGTGCTTGACAGTAACCTCTTTCTGAATTCCTTGCAGGCATAATAAAGGTAAATTTGGTTGTAAACTCATGTTTACAACCAAATTTACAATTCTTACAAAGTTCCCTATATTTTTATCCTCCATGTTATTTACTATGGGGGGGCATGGCTTGTGAGCCGAAGATGGCAGCTGCCGGAGCTCTATGCTCCACACTGGCCCGCACTGAATCCGGACCCATCCACCATTCGGGGGCGCTACTGGCCCATGAGCTGAAAGCGGACTTGTAGTTGCACCCTTAGGATGGCATTCCTGAGGCGTGGGCATTTGGAGTCCGACAAGGACCCCATGTATTCTAAATTGCATTATTGTACGTAAATGAAGCCGTGTGAATGGGACTAGCCTAAACCATTACTAGCTAGTTCCCTCTCACAGAGATTATTGTATTGATTTCTGTGACTTATGTACAGTATTACAGAATGTATTGATAGTAAAGTGCCTTGGGTCAGATTTAGAGTTTGGCGGTCCTTATTCTGTCCATCAGGGTAACGGATGGCATTAAGTCCACCACTGTAATGGACAAAGAACCGCCATATTTTAGAGATCACTGTCGGTCCTGCGATCTCTAAACGTTTGGTGATATGCCGCCATGTTTCTCACAGCCGCTCACCAAGCTTTTTTGTTTTTCAAAAGCAAATTCCCAAAGAAAAACAAAATGCTAGTGACCCCAACACCATTGTTGTTTTCTCCTAGAGTGTGGGGAACATTAGCATTTTATTGCTATTAGGGACGGCTAGGTATTTACCTGGATGTTCCAAACAATACAAAAGACCATCAGACTGTCCACTGTAAATAGAGAAATCGGTCTGATGTTCTCATACAGTCAATTCCTAGCCCATCAGGCTGTCGATGTAGGCTCTGTCATCAGAGATCTGACATTCAGTCCCACTCAAACATAGCGGGGATTATTTGGAAGACATGGTGAAATGATTGTGTTAGAATGCCATGTCCACAAAAACTGTCGATGTGGGCCTTTGTCTTTTAAGTAAAAGCAGTGACCGAGCAATGGATTATTGACTGATAAAATATATATAATTGAGTTCTTATGTTCCACCTCATATCACCTCCCTGAGTAAGCATTGGGCTGCTTTACTTCGCTACTTTCAGTTTTAAAAACTAAAAGGGTGCACTTGTTGCTCAGTTTTGGGCTCAATAATAAGGTAAGGCTCCAGGTGATAGTGATAAAAGGCTTTTATTGTTACAATCTGAGCCCAGTAACCCCTCATTTCCCTTGGGCTGCTGGAAAAGTTCCCAAAGGCATCTGATTAGCAACAGGACAACTGAAAACAGTTTATCTGGCTCAGACAGATACACCCAAGCCTAGCCCCAGAGAGATGTAGCAGTGGCTGCCAGACCTATAAGATGGCTGCCAGGGTCTGAAGAAATGCTTAGCTGGCAGACACGAATGGTGGCTGCAGGCCATGCAGTGGCGTGGGTGCAGCTGAGAGCACCAACCCCCGCCAGCCCACCATAGTCGGGAAGCAGCGCTTGGGCCCCATGGTGGTGATGAGGACTGGTTGACCAGGGCGGAGTCGGGAGGCCGCATGACAGTGTTGCCGAGCTTGTAGGGGACTGCTGTGATGCCCGTCGCTGGCCACCTGACACAAAAAGCAGCATTGAGTTGCCGAGTTGACCCCCTCATTTCCCTGCAAATACAGTGTGGTGAGGCTGAGTTGAGACAAGACCAGAGTTGAGGAGACTACCGCCTATAGTCCCGGCACCAAGGGTAGCAGGAGGAGGAGGAGGCTGGATCCCCTGACTTGGAGGCAGAGCAGAGGTCCCCAGTAGTGGAGGTGAGGAGTGGAGACTCAGGACCCTGCCTGGGGAGCCCGTAGAGTTACGGTTGGGAACCTCGGGCATGTGCCAATGCCCGGCGGGGGCCTGCAGCGGTGAGGGGCAGTCTGGATTGAGCATGCCAGCCCCCCTCTGCCCTATAACTCCAGAGTGGCAGACTTGCAGTATCTGAGGCAGCGGTGGGGAATAAAGGCCCATGGTCCTACCTGGGAGGCACAAGGATGAAGCTTTGCAGTCTAGGGGTGTGAATCGGCACCTGGCACTGGCCCGTGAAGGGTGTGGCACTGCTTGGTTGTGGCACGCCGGGCCCGGGGTGAATCTTTGCAGCAAGGACTGCTGTGTTTGTGGGCAGTGTCTCAAAGGCCCTGATGCCCTATACTGAACCCGTGCTCCAAATGACACAGGAGTGGTGAGAGGCTGGGGGCTTGGCCTTGGAGGGATGATTTGCTGCGCTCGTCTGGCTCGAGGCACGGACTGGTGCCTGGTGTGAAATTGAGGTGGCGCAGAGGAATCTAGTGTTTAAGGAAATGCCTGGTGGGCCGCCTGGTAACTGAGGTCAGCGCTGCAGTGAAGCCCTGCTATGATGGCGAACCTTCCCCAGTGAAGCGGGTGAACATCAGCTCTCGACATCGGCAGTGGGCAACTGCCATTGCACCACTGGGTGCGGTTTGAGTGATTCCCACGTCACCCGGCCCAAGCTGCAAAGGAGATCTCTGTTGGGAGCATAGGCTCTATGGTGAAACGGTCTGAGGGGTACGGTTGGAACACGGACCTCACATGCCCTCCCCTTTAGACACACATCTGTTGGACGGAGAGGATCTCACCGCGAATATGGGGAAGCAGAGGGCTAGGCAACTGGGCACACAATAGGGGATAGGAGAGCCTTTCCAGCCTGCAGCGGTGGATCCTGAGGGGTCTGAACCCACAATGCACCCTATAGAGCCCCAGCAGGATAAGATCCTCAAAGCCATTGTGGATACTAAATCTACCCTCCAGCAAGACATCAGTGCTGTCTCAGCTGGCCTGGGGCTACTGTGGGCTGATCACCATAAAGTGGCTGATAGGGTGAAAGAAACGGAGACCGTGGTAGGAGAGTTGCAGCTGGGACATCTATCTGAAAACTAACCCGGCAAGTGGCAGACCTGAGTGACAGAGCGTGCATCCTGGAACACTGCGCTGAGGATTGCAGTGGGATGCAACCATCAGAACAATATATGGGTGGTAGTGCTTCCCAAGGGAACAGTGGGGGGAGACATGGTGTCTTACCTTGAACATTGGCTGCAGGTGAATGTTGCCCTGAATCACCTAACGCCCTTCTTCACCCTGGAACGGGCCCACAGGGTACTAGCCATACCACTCGCACCGGGCCGCCTGCCCCAGCCTGTGGTGGCTAGGATGTTTCACTACAAAAATAGAGATGTGATTCTGCAGAGGACACGGGTGGGAGGCCCATTTGCAGTGGATAATGGTAAAGTGTCGTTGTTTCCTGATTTGACTGCCACAGTACAGGCCAAGACAGCCCAATTCCAGGAGGTGAAAAAAGCGCTTCAGGAAGACGATCTACAGTATTCACTGATGTTCCCGTCCAAGTTGAAAATAATGCTGGATGGTGCCACACACTTCTGTGACAACTCCAAAGTGCATAGGAATGGCTGGACGCTTATAGGTCGGGTCGGCCCCACCAGTACCTTGGACCCTGGGAGGATAGACCAAGTATAGACTCAGAAAGCGCTCTTGGGGGTCCACAGGCAAGGGGACTCTGAAGAAACTGACCAGATCGCAGACAGAGAATGACCCAGCGGCCCCCTCCAGGCAATGGCAGTGATCACAGTGCTACGCATGTCGGACTCAGAGACAGGTACTCCATCGGATCGCCAGTCGGCATAGTTGGAGTCAGAGGGCTCGATGGTGTATGGCAGTGGTCTCTCAGCAGTGACCCCGCAGACTGTGGAGGAACAGATCTGAGGGGGTGCAGTGCAGAAACTTTTGTTTCTTTGGAGCTGCACTTCTCTCAAATTCCCTGATGGATGATGGGAGTCCCCATCTGTGGCACCCACCTCCATGTAGCCCAGCCATTCATTATCACCGGACACAAATGTGTAGATTGCGGGGGGTGCCTTGATCACTGGACCTGGGACCCACAGGCAAGGGGGCCCAGGAGGGCAGGTATGAGCCATGGTCTGTTCACAGGCGGCATGTTATACCATGAATGGTATGGAATTTGATGAGTCTGCATACCTTTGCCTGCCCCTCACCAATTGGCCTCTGCCACGAGACTGGAGAAGTCATGCTTATGACAATGTTTGCATTCCTTCAGTTTGGGTGGCCAGCAGTTGCTGGGCTGCTCTTGAGTTGGGGAGTTCAAAGTTGGGGTGTTTGTTGCTTTTTTCAGGGACTGCGGTGCATGCTGTTGTGAGAGGTTTGGATGCTGAGATGACTCCGGGTCGAACGTATGGGAAATGCATTCTAATTGTTTAGATGGCTACTCAATGACAGGGAATAATATTCATGTCATGGAATATCCAGGGGATGGGGTCGGTGTCTAAATGTCATAACATACATAGGTACCTTTGACACAGGGGTGTACACATTGCCATGCTGCAAGAGACACACCTCACAGGGGTGGAGTGCTTACGGCGCCGGTGGCGACCCCAAATATATGCCACCTCCAACTCCATTTATGCCTAGGTGGCCCTGGCGTAGATGAGGGTGGGGGTGTCTTTTGAGCTGGAACACTCCTCAATCGACAAAGAAGGGTGGTACGTCCCGGACAGGGGCAGATTGTTGGGTAGAGAAATCACACTGGGAAGTATCTATGCACCAAACCAGGATCTGATAACCTTTTCTAGTCCCTCTCGGCACCTCTGGGGCACCTAGCTGTAGAAGACCTACTCCTGGATGGTGACTTTGATTGTATTGCTGATGTCTTGTTGGACCTACCTGGGGCACAGGCACATAGAACTGCTGGGGGCCTCCCCGAGTGGTTACAGAACTGGGAGTTGGTAAATATCTGGAGAACCCAGCATGGGTTGGGGCAGGACTACTGCCATATTTACAAACTGCACACTCGACTGGGCAGATTTGCATGCTCAGGTAAACTAAGTCAATGTGCGACAAACACTGGGGCACTCATTTATGGGGAATTGGTGTAGGGCATTGCAGCATGTCATCTTGCTGTGCTGCCCTATGCCAAAATGTTTTATTTATGCAATACAGTGAATTCCTGTCCTTTCCATCTGTGCTGGTGCCATTTTGGCAGCCTAGCGCCAATGCAGGCACCCTTGCACCATGGTGCAAGAATGCCAGTCTTGTTGCCAGGATTTTTTTTCTGCAGAAAGGGACACCTTCCTGCACAGAAACAATCCTAAGAGGCGTTTCCTCTTTCTATGTGTGCTGCAGAATGCCGGTCCCAGTCTTGACCCTGCTCCTCATGGGAACAGTCCAGCCCGAACTGCCAAGCCGGGTCGTCCCTGGACCGGAAACAAGCATCATGTGACCGGTTTCGGGGTATCATCCCTCATCAGCCAGGCTAGCTTGAATCCAGTGGCACGGCAAGCAAGGGACCCACGTCTTGGCATACCCATGACACTTAGGGTGAAAAGTGCTGCGGCAACAAATGATGGATGGAATACTGAATAAATCAAACATTCACCCCCAGTCAAGAGATCTGTGTTAAATCCATTGTTCTTTTGCTCACTGCACCACCCCATTTTGGACCCAGCCATATGCAAATCAGTCTTGACCCTGCTCCTCATGGGAACAGTCCAGTCTGAACTACCAAGCCGAGTCCTCTGTGGACCAGAAACAAGCATCCTCGGACCGGCTGATGCTGTGGGCGCGATGCAGCGGTTGGAGGAATTTGGGACCCTTTTAGGCCTCTGGGTCAATAGGAAGAAAACCTGCCTTTTCCCGGTGACACAAGGGGCTCAGCAGCCGCTGGACTTCCCACTGGGCTTGACCTGGTCCCCCTCATCTTTTAGGTACCTTGGTATCCAAGTATACCACATCCTGCAGGAGGGCAATCTGGGAGGATCCCTCCAATCCCTTAAATAATGTGTCCCTTTCTGGAGATCCATAAAGCTGCCAATCATGGCCCAGATACCCATCTCCAAGATGGAGATGATTCACCATTTACTATATTTTTTAAATAATCTCCTGGTTGGGGTGCTGACCTCTGGTTAAGGCAGCTGAATGTCCTACTCCGGGAGCTGATCTGGGATGGCGGCCACCATAGAGTGTCCCTCAAAATTCTCCGATGTCTGCAGGATGAGGGGGACTGGGGCTCCCGATTTTGAGTTGTACTTCTTAGCTCCAATAGATCACCCGACGGCTTGATGGGGAAAACCAAGACAAGCTCAGCCTCATAGGGCTGGCACCCTATCAGGGAGCACTGTTGGCAAGGCTGCTCCACCCAGCAGTGGCAATTCCCCATCCTGGTAAACTGCTGATGGTGGCCCTGAAATGCTGACTGTGCTGTGTAGTAAAGACTAGAGCTACGCCAATTTACGCCCCTGCCCTACCATTTGTGGGATTATCTCACAGGGATGCCCTCTCCTTTTTCACGGCCTTGCAGCTATCGGACTGGACAAATAATGGGCTTTTGAAGGTTAGAGACTGCTATCACTTGGGCACCCTAATCTCCTTGGAGGACTTGACGGCCCAGCATGCATTGCTCCCGGAGAGTTTTTTACCTATGAAGCCAGGGTGAGAACATTTTTGGGATCTCCAGGACGGGGCCAAGAAGCGACAGCGACCCATACAGTGATTCAGCTGTTGGTGTCCATGGGATTGGCACCGTATCTGGTGACGTGGTTCCACAGCATGCTGACTGGGATGGTGCAGAGGCCCTTGGCAGCGCTCAGGGTCAGGTGAGGTGGGGTGTTGGGATGCAGCCTCACAGACCCAGAATGGTGTAAGACACTGGCATATCCCTTAAAGGGCTCCAGGAATACAAAACTGAAATACATTCAATAATATTATGTCCATATGACCTACTTGACACCTCAAAGAATTCAGGTAATTTACGGGGGAGCAACATGGATTTCCCAGATGTCAATACCTGGATGTGGCCTTCTGTCTCATGACTTGGAGCTGCCCCGCTCTACAGTCATACTGGAGCACGGTAGTACAGAGACTGAGCATCACTCTGGGTCACACACTCCCATGCACAATAGAGACATGCCTCTTGGGGGGGGGGTTCCCAGACCTCGGAGAGTTGTGCACTAGGTTTCTAGACTTGGCTCTTATACTGGCCAAGAGACGAAAAGTGGTGGCCTGGGGTTCAAAAGTGGGGCCTGTTATGGAGACTTGAATGAGGAATGTCACCACTGGGCCAGGGCGGAGGAGAGGGTGTTGCTTAGAGAAGATGCTAGGGGGGTGAGATGATGCCCGACAGCTGGTCTATGGACAGGGGTGATGGAGACCTGGGAGCATCTGAAGGTATATGTTGAAGCAGATCCTGGTGGGCGGAATGACCCAGCCGGTGAAGACCAGGGTGATGAATCAGGAGATGGAGAGGGGACAAGTGCACATAGGAGAGGCCGGCCCGTTCATCCCTATGGTAGTAAGCCCCCCCCCATCTGCCACAGTCTCCCGGAAAGCTCGTACCGTCAATCCCCTCCACCCCCCAGAATTGGTCAAATTGCCCATGCATATTGTGGGGCTCTTGGCCTGCTGGTGATTACCTGGGCATGTCTCCCCCAATGTTTTCCATCACTAGCAGGCTACACGCACCCTGAGACAGTTGGATTCTCTTTATTAAGTTTCTTCACAAGATTTTCCCTTTCCTTTCCTCCTAGTCCAACATCTTTCTGCCGAAATGGGATATAACAGTCATGTGCAGCAGAAGCTCTGCTTTGACCAGACTGGTGGACACACTACAGGGGGGAACCGGCAGGGTTGACTGGTGGTGGGAGACCCGGGCTGCACGTTTGCAGACACCCCTTGGGTGACTCTTGGGTTATGTATTTGGTACTTAATTACATGTCCAGACACAGTTGGGATGCTTATTGAATAATGTTTGGACAGCCTTGCAGATGCAATGTTTTCTGTATGTTTATCTCAAAAATGAAAATAAACACGTTTAAAAAAAAAAAAATGGCATGTTATTTACTACAAGAAAAAGTATACATACCTTCAATATTATGCCCCACAATATTTTTGCAGTCACAAATTTTTGACCACAAAATGAAAAAGTCAAACAATATTTTGTAGTTGATATTCAAGTACCATACCCATGTATCAGGCACTCATATACTCTTACTGTGCTGATATTACAGTTTTGCTGGCACCCGCTTCTCACACCATCATTTTTATAGCTGCACAATGCAGGCCAATTGTCAGACTTCAAACAAAGCAGAATGTTGCTGTGTTGATAATTTGGCCTCCTCTAACACTGCCATATTATAGCTGGCCTAAAAATACTACACCTGATGAAAAAATTGATTTAAAAGATCTATGCCTGGTCCATACATTTTACACAGTCACATGTCTGTAGTAACTATAAAGTAACTTCATGACCTGTCAACTACTCAGATTTTCTTGTCATCTGCTGGGTGCAGGATAATAGCTTTGGTGGAAAGTCTTTGCAGGTGGAAGACTGTGCTCAAGGGAATGTTTTTTGCTGGTTCTGGTGGCTCTTTGGACTAATGCATCCACTCCAAGCATGTGTATTTGACCTCATGGTTTTGGGTCTGCATCCTGGCGGGTCCACTCCACCTCCTATCTTTCCAAGGTTAGTAAAATGTATACCATTGAGTTGGGTAACAAAAAACATCAACCCCAATTGTTAACCGTGCGCTTTACAAGTAGGTTCTTTTAAAGTAGAATAAACTACTGATAGGTCTGGTGCAACTTTTATGTTACTCTTTTAATTGGCTTGTGGAAACAGCCCTGCATTAAATTGACATGCAAATTTGGCATCCTAGTTACAGGTCCTCAGTGGTTTCCCAGCATTAACACTGGCTTAGAGGCCTAATACTGACTGTTTCCACCTGCCTATGAGGTTGATGGTAGGATCCTTGATCTCATCCTCATTTGGAATATCACATAAAGTCATACAGTTATCACCCAAGAGATCGAATTGGGAATTTTTCTAGCCTCGAAAGATACAGAGAATAAGCTGATGAATTGATTGAGAAACTGAGTGAAAAGGCAAATCCACTCACAATCATTTAAAGCCAGAAAGAGAGCTAGAGCTAACAGATCAGCACTTTTAAACCACACTGAGAAAGGAGCCAACAGAAGATTAACATGCATCACTATCTACTCTGGCTTTTCAAATAGATTGAAGTGATAAATAGGAACTGGCACATTTTAAATTCAGGTGATCAAGAATTGCAGAAACCATTGTTTGCCTCTAAAAGGGGAAAGAAATTAAAGGGCTTGCTGGTCCAGATCACATCGAAGGGACAAAATGAACAATCAAATCACCCCATGGATTTACCACCTGTAACTGGTTGTCTTCAATGGACCTGAGGTACTTTGATAATTGTAATAGTGAAATGGTAGTATACAAGATTGAGTGTCCCAGTGAACTAACGTACACTGGTACGACCACTCGGAAGATAAAGACTTGTATTATGAAACACCGTAGAAACATTCATTGGAAACGTTAAGTGACCAAACTGACAACATATTTTGTGACACAAGGACGCACTGAAGATAGTGTCAAATGGGCCCTCATTGAAAAACTGCACATCCATACTACAAGACAGTATTAGCAGTACTATTTTTCTAAAATAACAGTACTGGGTTCACAAGCTGAAAACATTTTATTGGACCTTAGTGATGAGATCCCATGAACTTCTTTGGGCCCACCATAATGGTTGATGGTCTACACATATATTCTATCAAATAATGAGTCATTGTACCCAAGAATTAATCAATACTTTGTGTTAGATAATGAGTTATCACATCCACAAATAAATCTCCTTTGAGGTATACCAGAGGCCCTAGTGCGTCTAGATAGGATCCACACTGGACACTTTCATAATATGGGTGAAAAATTTCATCCATCTATTTTTAAAACAATGAGTCATCGTACCCATTTGCTAATCGTTCTAAGGGCACATTGAAGCAACATAGACTGTCCATGTAGGGCTCATACTACATCATTAATTCACACATCAGTATCATGGTCTGTTGGCGTGGCACATTGTCATGCCAAAAGTACACATAATGGCTGTGGTTGGCATTTTTTAAAGAATGAGCCAACTCTAGACTCATATGATAAATCCCAAAAATTCTACTGAGTCTAGATGAAACAAGTATTTTTCAGGGCTAACCTGTAAAATATTTTCCTGTAGGTGTTTCAAGACATGTGCTACATTCTTGTCGTGTTTAGTGGGATCTTTGGAGATATATCAGGGTTTTGTCAAAATATATTACTACTGAGGGAAGAAGAATGTTGAAAAAAGAGAGTTCATGAACCTTTGAAAAATGGAAGGAACAATTCATAGCCAGAAAGGCATAACCCTATAGTCAAAATGTCCCAAAAGTGTCCTGAACTCTGTTTTCCATTCATCTCCATTTCTGATTATTAAAACATATTCTTCCCTTAAATCAAGTTTAGTAGAAAAGGTAGTTTCCTGCACAGTATTGAGTATATCAGTGATCAGGGAAAGAGGGTAGTGATCTTTAATGATTATGTGATTCAACCCATCATAGTCAATGCAAGGACGTACTACAGAAGAACTCTTTTGGGCTGCAGAAAAAGAGACACTCCTGCAGTTCGATTCTATAAAGTTCTTCTCCAGATATTCTCGGAGAGCCTCCCTTTCCAAACTCAAGAATGAATAGATCCTGCCAAATGAAACCTTCGCATTGGATTCTAGTTGTACTGCAGAGTCAAAAATTCTATAAAGTGGTAGAGTCTTGTCAACAGATTCAAAGAACATTATTAGGCCCTCTTGGTATATAGTGGGGATGAAACTTATACGTGCAAAACAGTGATGGGAGTTGGTCAAATTAAATATTTCAGACATTACATCCTTCTATCTAGACAATCTAGACAAGTCTGAACATAGAACTCTGAGCCCAGGAAAGCATTTTTTGCAGACCAATTTATGAATAGATTGTGTTTGTACAACCACCTTAATCTCAAATTAATTGGATGCCTAGGAGTGGTCAAAGTAGATTAGCTCCAGAGCTTTCGATATTTAAATACAACAGGTTGCAGTTGTCCTGCAACTGGTCCGTGATGAAAATGGAGTACCATCAACTGCTTATTTATTCCAATTTACCTCTAGGTACATTCCTGATGCTATGCAACTGATTAGTAGCTCTTGTCTTCAAACTCTATGACTGCTTGAAGAACAATGAATCTGGAACTATTCAAAATCTGATTAATTTGAGGCACAGTGTTTACGCTTTTATGCGCAGCCTTCTCTTGCATCAAGGGTGAGTCTTTTATTCTTCCTGTAGACTCCCTAGGTTTGACTGGACCATTGTCCAATAGGTAATCCTTCTCATCACAATATAGACATAGGCCTAGCCTTTTGCTTCTTGACCTTTCATCTTCACATAATGAAGTTCTGGAAAGCCTTAACTGCATAGGCTATTCCACAGATCATTCATTGTCAGATTTTTGAGAGGCAGTAGGTTGACAAATGGATTGGACATCCGTCCTACTTAAAAGTTATTTTTTCTGTCAAAAAGCTTATCTCTCGAAGGCAGGCATGATTTTGCATTGTGAGAGATATTAAATCTGATAAGGAAGCAGGGAGGCAACTTTGTTTTTCCCCAAAACTCAGTACAAACCAAGGTAATTGAAATCACAAAAATAACAAAAAATATACTCCCACGTAACAATAACGAGTTTAATGACGATTGATAAGACCTCAAACAGAGAAGATTGAGGCCATTCAAATCATAACAATCCCAAAGGCAAAACGAGCAGTTACACATTTTTAGGGTTCCTATAGCAAGATTCATTCGCCATTTCTCAATTCTGGTAGCCTTGCTGAGGGCTTTACTAGAGAAACTTTGCACAATATTATTACCTGGACATGCTTTGAAAAGGGTGCCTTTTGCATTCTAAAAGAAATCCTGTGTTCTTCTCTAGTTCTACATTGTATCAACTGCCCAGTTCACTTTACTGTGCAAATAGACACTTCTTGGGTGGAGCAGTCTTTCCAAAGTGTTTGATGATGGCACTCATTCTATATTGTACCAAAGCAGAAAATTGTTCGATGATATAAGCCCTAGGATCACGACCAGTGAGTAGGGAAACCTGATATTCATTGGGAGATCCTGATCTCTACTTTACCTCTTTACCCGGCAAGCGGGGCTACATGTGGGGATTAAACCCATATTCCATAGAATTGTAAACTGAGAGAGGGACTCAAAAATTTAATTAAAATGAGTATTGGAAGGATGGAAACCTAGGAAAAACCTGACCTCTACATTGTCTATTTCCCAAGATGGCAATTCAATTGGGGCCAATGGAACATGGGAAGAATCACAAGATAAAATTATTCCAGGACTTTATCATTTGAAGAAGGCAATCAATGGGGTTGGTGTAGCTTCAAGGGAGTGTTTGGGGTGTGAGACCCCTAAATAAATGGCATTCATGGGTTGTAATTGAGTCTGGGGGTCCTGAGTCGGGTCTGCTATGTCTGTGTAGGTTTTCTTGCTGTTCTCAACTCACAGAGAAGTTTTAATTTCTTCATTTTTTGAATCAGGAACTTAAATATATAATGGCTGGTTTACCAAAAAAAGTGGTAAATCTGCACCCAAAGAAGTATTTATTAAATGGGCTCAGATTTACAACTTTTTGGAATTCATAAACTTTTGCAGTGGTAGGCTTGGAAAGCTATGACATTCTCAGGTTTCCAGGCATACTACTGGCAATCTGAAACCCAAAAGGTGATGAAAAGAATGCTTGAAATCATCCAACCACTAGTAATTGCTTTGGGTAGTACTCCAACAAAGCCTGGGCGAAATCTAAATTACACCAGTGTAATTTTGTGAATTTTGTGTTACTCTTGTTAAGTGAAATTCCCCAAATTACATTATTTTATCAATAATTTTGTGACATTCACAGTAAGAATTTAAAGTGAATGGTGCAATTTGCAGTAAAATTGACAGTCAATGGTGAAGTTCAGGGTAAATATTTACTGCAAATGCACTGGAAGAAAAGAACTAAGCCTGGGCGGAGTTCGAGGAGTTCCACAAGCTGCAGAGTGGGTTACCTGACGCCGTTCGCACTGATTTCTAATGCCGGGTGTTTGTCCTTCGCTGTAAAATCAGCACGAACGACATCTCACACAATACAAGAGGGTGCTGCTTCTTTCTGCGCTTGTGTAGAAGTTCTACTCAAGCAGCAGCTTCCTCAACACGAACGGAAGGTTTCTCAACGCGAGCGGTAGCGACCATCCGCGCATCAGCCCGCGTTGAGAAATCTCACTGGCAGGTGGTCTAGCGTTGGATTTTCCTCGCTCACGCTCGCCAACATACCATTGGCATGTGCGAGTGAGGAAAAAACTCTGCTCTGCTATGTGGAGATGAGGTTTTTATAACACCGCAGGCTCCGTGGAGCGCAGAGTTCAAATAACTTCACAAACTCCATGAACGGAGCGGAGTTCACCGCCCAAGCTTAAAAAGAATGCTAATGGCTCTTGTTCATGGTGCTCTTGTTTAAACGCATCCTCGTGCTAAATATTTGCATGAGGGTGCATTTCATGCTAAAATATAGAGCAAAACGACAGATCTGCATTTCACATAATTAGGCTTAATTTAGCTGTCACTTTACATAATTATGTGAAAGCAAATTATGTAAATTTCACACACCCCGAATTCCAATCCATTGTTTTTCACCCACTATGCCACTTTAGGCAGATTCCACCTCATGCAAACCAGTACTGACCCTTTTCCTCACATGAACAGTCGATTCCAAACCTTCGTCATCTCCCCCCTCTGCTGTTTGGCTCTACAATGTCTTGGTTGGGAAACTTGAGATTTACAGCCCCGAATCTCACTAAGTAAGCTACGCCCCTGTGGAGATGACATCATGAATTTCACCCTTGAACTGCTTCAGACTACTAGAGATCTACCAGGCGCCCCTCCATTAAGACTTGATTGTGTGCACAGGACTATGTTTAACACATTCTGCATGGAGGATGCCCCAGACATCCTCACCCAAGTCCACTTCTTTGAAGATAAAAAAATAGTCATGCGCAATGTCAAAGGAAATGCTGACCTCATCTTCAGTGGCTTTACTGTACAATTATTTTGAGAACTTTTCACCCACCCACTCACCTCAGAAAATACAGCATTCAGGGCTGTCACTGACTATCTTGGAGAACATAAAGTGAAATACCCATGTGACCACCCTTTCAGCATCATCTTCTCCTGCAATGGTGGAAGGCGGCAGATCTGCTCCCTAGCAGAGGCTAAATCACTGCTAGGCCTGCCCCTGGATAATAGCTCTAAAGAGAACAAGCTGAGTAACCCTCCAACGCGCTCCGAGATTTGCACAGAGTGACAACCCGTGTGGCAACAATCTAGACCGCATAGAGCTCTCTCCAGGTCCTCCAACCCGGCCAAGACCAATGTGATCGCCTACCAATAGCACATGACAATAGAACTCTTTCAACAATCCCAAACCTCACAGCCTGAAGAACGTCTGGTGGACACTTAGTCAACTTTTAGTTAACATGCCATATCCTTTCTGATGGGGTCTCTATATTAGGCCATGACAAGTGGTGTGGAGTGAAGGAATGTACTGTGTATTTCTTATCTTATGCTATATCTCCTTATTAACAATTTCTTGAAGTTCACCTCTTCTCTTACGATGATCTCACTTTATGATGAGCACACATCTGGACGTGAGGTCTGTGAGCAAATCCCATGAGTGTCAGCTAGTGATGTCGAGTTTGGCACAATTGACCTTATACCTATCTTTCTCTGTTTGTTATTTATGGTTTGTTCTTTTGGGGGGACTACCTGGAAAAAGGAGGGAATGAGTAAAAGAGATAAGGTACCTTTTTCTGCAACACTTGAGCCTCTTTAGTCCAGATGATGAGTGACACACACTCCCAAAAAACATCTCTTGTTGAATGTACAAGGGCTTAAATCCCCCCCATAAACGCAAACAGATCTGGAGATACCTTCTACAGCAAACCCTTACCACTTACCAAAGACCATACCAGCATGCACCACCAAAGATAGCCTCATTAATTCTGAGCCTCTAGCACCTCAAAAACAACAGGTGAAGCCTTTTTAAGCCAGAATCATGGAGCTCAGAAGCAGTATTCAATGTCCAAATACAAGGAGGGTTGCTTCATTAAGCCAAATCTTCGTAGGGCGGATACAACTTTAACTCTGTTAAACATTTAAGCACCTAACTCTGCCCTCAACAACTTTCTGTGCTCCCTCTAAAAGGAACAACTGAAATACAGAAAGGGGACAAAATAGTGGGTGGGGACTTCACTCTGCTGTGGGATCCAATTAACAACAGAAACCAAAACTCGTACCAGGGATCAAGGGCAATGTCAACCCTTATTAAAAAGACATAGCAGAGCTGGGTCTGGTTGACACATGGCGTCATAGGCACCCTGACCTCAGAGGCTACTTTTTCTACTTACATGTCCACTTATCCTACTCTAGAATTGACTATATATTTGAAACCCACTCGCGAATCCGGTGGGTGCATGTGACCTTAATCTTAGACATTTCGTTCTCTGATCATGCCCACATAGGACTCCACTGGACCAGCAGCCCCCGTATACCTAATAGGTCCTTGCAATGGTGCTTTAAACCAAATATTTTAAGAGATCCGGTAAACAGTGACACCACATCAAACACCGTTAAAGAACATTTCTAAATAACTCCCAACCTGACATTGTGCACCACGCCCTCTGGAATGCATCCAAGACCACAATCAGGGTTCCCTCGTTACTTTCGAGCTAGACAGGGCAAGAGAGGCACACCTTATTGATAATACCCTGACACCTGACATTAAATGCTAGAACAAGGACAAACAATCCCCCTCCAAGTCTACCCAAAGGAAGCTTGCCCTCCTGCACAGTCAACTCAAATCCCACAGGATGAGCCTTGCTGAGAGCATGCTGGTATACTTGAAGCAGAGCTTTTACGACAAAGGGGACAAAGTGGACACATTATTGACACAAACAATATGGCTCCATAGGGCCAAGACATATATTGCCCAGGTCAAATTCCACAATGGCACTTGGGCCACTTAGGAGTTGGAGAAACAAAGGCTGGTCCATGAGTTTTATCAATCCCTCTACAAACAGGGAAATAGACACATAACTGATATTCAGGCGTGCCTGCACTCGTGCAATTGAATGCCCATCTCCCCTGCCCACAGACATCTCCTTGAGACCCTAACTGTACGGAATGAATTTATTAGTGCCCTTAAATCAATCTCAGTGGGGAAAACTCAAGGACCTGACTGCTTCCCAATAACTTTCTACAAAAGCTTTCTACCACTATTCGTAGGACAGCTCACAATGTTATTTAATTCTTTTATCCAAACCACAAGTCTAACCCTTAGCATGTGTGAGGCTGAGATACCATTAATTCCTAAACCAGGTAAGGATACCACTAGCTGTGCGTCCTATTGTCCTACTGCCTTGCTGAGCACAGACACTGGGGCAGATCTACAAGGAAGTGCCGCAGCGCGGCAACGCGAGCCCTTTGGCTGCGCCATGCTGCGGCACTTCCGAAGCACAGGAATGCGACATATTTACAATAATATGTCGCATTCCTGTGCTCTCCCCTGCGCTGGTGCACAAATGCAGCCATGCTCCGGCACAGGCACCCTTGCACCATGGTGCAAGGATGCCTGTGTCATGGGGAGATTGTTGTTGTGCAGGAAGGAGCACCTTCCTGCACAAAAACAATCACTACAGGCATTGTCCTCTTTCAATGCATGCTGTAGAATGCAGCACGCTTTGAAAGAGGAAAAAACGAGGAGAAATGAAAACATTTCTCCTCGTTGTGCCTCGCTACGCCTCCCCTGGGGAGGCGTAGCAGTTGACACGCATTTCCAGATTTACGATTCCTCGTAAATCTGGAAATGTGTCTCGTTCCATCGGTGTTGCGTGGGAACACCCACAGCAACACCCATGGAACCCATGGAACGCCCCTTCCATGCAATGTGCTGCGTGTGAAGGGGCCATATTTACAAGGAGAGGAAAAGTCACGCAGGGTGGCTTTTCCTCTCCTTGTAAATATGGAGAAGTGGAATGCGCCTCCAGTATGTCACAAAAAGTGACGTACTGGTGACACAGGGGGCTTGTAAATCTGCCCCACTATGCTCTACACAAAAGGTATAGCGCAGCTCCTGAAACCCGTACTCCGGTGCTTGATTGACCCTTACCAAGTCAGCTTTATTTGCAGTTACAAAGGGGCTGACAACATTAGAATCTTGGCTCGCCTGGTCTAAAAAGCCCACAAATGTAATACTCCTTCTCTACGCCTCTCTCTGGATGTAGAGAAGGATTTTGATTGGGTTAGGAATAGGGCTAAATGTGATTGATAAGATTATGGCATCCTAGGCTTCTCCGACTGCCTTCATCCGACTCAATGGCTATTGCTCAGCTCCCATCAAGTTCGAGAAGGTCACAATACAGGGGTGTACCCTCTCCCAACTTCTCTTCACCCTAGTGGTGGAGCCCCTGGCTATTTAGATTAGACTCTCACCCGGGATTTTTGGAATCCTCTTTGGGGATTGCATCCATAAGGTGAACCTTTTTGCAGACGACTATTTCTTCTGGTTGAGGCCTATCAATGAGGTCAAAATGAATGTGCTTCCCAGGGTACTCTATCTGTTCCAGTCTCCGCTTAGCTCGGTCCCCGTACCAGACATCGAGAACCTCCCAAAAATATTGCAGGCCTTTATTTGGGGAGGGGCAAAACCCCACATTTCCATTAAACTTCTAATGTTTCCAAGGACATGGTGTGGCCTGGCCTCCCCCAACTTGGTGGATATTATTGGGTGCAAGAACTAATATACATCTTAGAGTGGGTGGTCAGTGGGAGTGAAAAGTGATGGCTACACATGGACTGCTCATTGGCATGCAGACCATTAAAGGATCTAGTCAAGCTTCCTAAACACAGTTGCCCAAAAACGGTTTACTTAGTTACACCCAACAAAGAATTGTGCTGGACATTTGGGACCAAATGGACCTAAAGAAGGGATTCAGTACATTCCCCTTGTCTAACACTCTCCAGTCATTCAATCCGGACTTCTCTTCAGCCCTCAATCTTAAAATGTTTACAGATTGGACTCAAGGAAATTGCAGAACATTGAGGGACCTCTTTCAGGGCACTACCATCAAATTCTTAGAGCACAGCAAATGCAACTTTCGAATCCCTGAATGCTCTTGTTTCCAATATTGTCAACTATGCCACTGTACGCTACACCCTCTAAACATTCTTGCAGGGCCTCGCTCCCTCACTCTGTTTGAAACACTGGTCAGGTCCTTTGAGGGCACAAAAGGGCTGATTTCTTGAACCTAAACTACGATTCAAGAATGCAAGCCTTGCTCTAAACACCCCTACCAAGTGCAGCAGGAGTGTGCCACATGGAGCAGTCTCTTCTGTATAAACAATGGGAATACCTCTGAAGGGATACCTCCATAATGCATAGAAGTATCTCACATAGAGAATCAGCCTATAAGGTTATTTTTCAGTCGTATCTAACACCTCTTAGACATTCCCACGTGTTCCCTACCACATCTACAATATGTTGGCGCTGCAACCAAGCAAGGGGCACATTCCTTTACATTTAGTGTTCCTGTACTGTGATCCAAATATACTGGAAAGAAATCCTGGGGCAAATTAATGGAACTCTGGGCTACCCCCTGCCAGTGGACCCCCTCTCTGTCATTCTGGAGGCAAAATCCACTAACTTGGATGGCATGACACACGCAGATGGGGCACTGGTTTGCCACATGGCTGGAGCTGCAAAGCAACTCCTTGTTCTCTTTTCAGGAAGAGTGTGTATACCCCACCAACTGCATCATGCATTAATACACTGTGGCAGCTGTTAGCCATTCGAGTCATGAAACACAAACTCTCCCATTCCGAGAAGGAATTTACCTGTTGTTAGCAATCATTATTTGTTTACCTACTCAAATTAGATTTTCTCTCTTTCAGTCATCCTTGGATGAGAGTGTTACACCTCTTGATTTATCCAAGTGTTACCTTGCATCTGTGGGGATGGGGGCCCCTGGAGTGGCCCCAGGAAGACACAGGGAGTCGCGTTCCAGATACATTGCTCATGAGTGGAGGCAGGATTGGAGTTTCTTGCTCCCTACACCCTTGGGCCCCTAGTATGGCCCTTCTCTTCCCCTAGCTCCAGAGACATGTTCTGCCCGCAGTCCCCGGGTCACAGTGAAGAGATATGTAGATTGTCCTCCTTATTATCTTTGTTACATGTTGCCTGTTGACCTAGACCAAATGTCTTTCTCCGAGATTGGAGTTGGTTACTCACCCACTTCTTGGCCTAGAGTGGGTCTGATCCAACGTAGGCAAGGTCTTCTTGTGTTTCCATCAAACTGGCTGCCTATATGATGTGTTAACGGTGCATATGTTGTATTTTATTTTTAAAATGTTTCGCTGAAGATATTTACAATTAAAATGCTATGGTGATGGTCTTTGATGTAAGGGCTATATATTCTATCGACAGCTGGTGTCTTGGAGATTGCAGACAATTTGATCCCTGGTGTGGTGGTGAGCTTCTCTTCAGAGGAGGGATTTTTTACATGGTCCTTGAAGAATATTTCTTCACAGAGAGCACTAATGTGTGCCAAGGAGAGGCTAACATGTTTAGGGGAATGGTTTGAACATATGGTGAAGTACAGTTGGAATTTGTAGGGGTTCTTGTTGCAGATAAACACTGGGGTGAGAAATGCTGTTACAGGAACCCATTTGATTGGGAAAATGTTACAGGAGGCACATGCTCTGAGAGTGATGGAAGTACTGTCTGTAAGTCACGTGGCCATTGATGTCAGGGTCACATTATTCTATCAAACAATTGGTGTCTTTGAAGGTCTCTGCTGTGGGGTGAGCTTTGATGAGTAAGTGGTAATTTTCTTTTGGTTCTTTGAGCCATGGATCACAAAGACTACTTGGGGAGAACGATGTATGTGCTCAAAGGTCAGATCTGGCTACTCACACACAGTCAAGCAATAGTTATTGATCAGTCATATTTTCAGTTGCCTATCCTGTCATATTAAGCTTTAAAGACACATACAGGTAGTGAGGCAGAATTATTATTGAATTTTGTAAATGCAAATGTGTGACATTTGTGAATTCTAATGCATAACTTACATTCTCTCGCATATCTCATTTGAATTGGCAAAGATGTGTTCTACCAAGCAAAAAACATTGAGTCTGCGTACTTTTTACAAAATGGGGTGGAAATAGATATGGTCGGCCAGCGAAACCATCCCTTAATAATTAAGCTATGACGAGATATTGCACAAATCTAACTATTAACTATATGTTGAAACCTTTCAAGTTTGGCACAAATATTTTGCACAGGCTTAAATGCACAAATCTTGAACTTGCTGTGTTTTACTCCATAGCTGTGTATTTGTGCTCTCTTTACGTTTAGGGCTATATTACGAGTCTGGCGGTCCACAGACCACCAGACTCGTGGGGGCGCGGCAGTGGCAGTCTCCCGACTGCCCTATTATGATTATGAGCCACAATTCCCTGGCAGTATTGCAGTGGTCAGGAGGCTGCAATATGCTTGGCAAGACCACCACGGTTCCACTAAGCATATTACGAGTGTCCTCTCCGCCGGCGGTGTCATGGAGGTTCCTACTCCATGAACACCGTGACAGGGAAGAAACAAAGGTGGCCCCTGTGACTACTCCGCACGGGGATGCATACAGGTATACATGCACCCCCAGTTCCTGCATGGCATGGACTTTGCAGTCCATGCCATGCAGGAATTGTTTTTGGCGTTCCCATTGTAGTACCCATTTTCAGGGCACCGCCGCGGGAACGTAAAAAAAAAGCTCGCCAGACAGGAAGGAAACTCCTAATCTGGTGGGTGGCTCGACCATGGTTTTGGTGGTGCGGCGTCAGGGCGGACCCAGCGCCGCATCGCCAAAGTCGTAATCAGGCCCTTAGTGTAAAAGATGGTGGGCCCGATTCACAAAGCCTTTTATAGCCATCAATCTAGATTTACAACTCAAAATGGCTCTATTTGTGCCTGTCAGCTTTCCACAATAGGATTCCTGGCAGACGTATGTGGCTACAATACTGCATATTTGTATTCAACATGTGCATACAATTATTTACTGGTAATGGACACTTAAGGGCTAGTAAATGGGAGGATCACGTTTTAGTTAGCATTAGCAGTATTTGGCATTCACAAACTCTCTTCCCGACCCTGAAAATGGTCATAGATTTACTTCAGCTCAGAGCTGATGTGACTCTCATGCTAGCGTGGGAGAACCTACTATTTTCAAGTGGGTGAAGGGGAATTGTATTTCACCAGGGCACATATTTTCCCATTTCAATTTTTTTCTAAAATGTGCATTTGCCCACTGGACTGCCTCTTCCTAGTGTGGAGATGTACCCTGCATATAACTTCTCATCGAGTAAATAGTAGATGTCACATGATATTCCCAGTAATACACTGGAAAACTATGACTGGTCCAGCTTTTTAGGCATACAGCTGCGAATGTTTGTGTGTAAATGTAAGACTTTTCTTCGGGAATTAGGCCCTCTGGCCTTACCTAGACCCATTAGTGTCCAATTTAGTGATTATGCATTGAACAAGGAGAATAGCACACTGATATGGAGCAATTAGTGTCGTTCGTAATGAAAGGTTTACGGAAAACATTATGTAATAGGATTCCACTTACTGTTAGCTTTAGTAGGATAGTTTTAATTTAAGGAACAACTATTACATCCAAGCAGGGGTTGGGCGAAGTTAATTACAATAATTTAGCCAGACAGTTGAGGCAGATCAAACATAAGTTATTGATTGCTTTAATATACTCCAAAACATTCTTAATGAACAGAAATTAATCATCATTGTGCGGTCACAGTGTACACGGATTTACCTAATTTGAACCCATAAGCTACATTATTCATATCATTAGAAGTTCTCTCGCTGATCTTTGCATGATCTGCTAATCGAGGCCTACAATGATTATCAGATACAGCAGTGACTCTGGCAATCAACATGGAATGCAAAACCACAGTGAAAGAATTTGATAGGGACTAGAACGGGGTTCTGATTCATTGCTGGGTTGTTCACAATATGCAGACATCTGGACATAAAGGAAACGCTCTGAAGTAAAAAAAAAACACATAAAAGGCTCTTTTATGTATAGGAAGAATGTATTAAACAATTTTCATGAACACAAAGTTGTAAATCACAATTTCCAGATCTAACCAGCACCTTTTTTATTTTCTTTAAGGAAAAGTCGTATAGCACTAATTGAAGAAAGGGGATGTTTCCCATTACCTCCTTTCATCCTTTCCTCAGTTCGAATGTTTATTTTTAATGATATAAAATGGCATACTCTCTTTGGAAATGAAATCAAAGGTTCTTGTCACTTTCTGTTAGATAGAAGCAATAAACGAGGAGAATAATGCCAATACATGAATCTAAAAGTCAAAAGTGTCGGGCCGTGCGATGACTCCTGGTAGCATCTTAAATAAGGAATATGGGGCCTCAATTTTGAGGCCCTATAGGCACATTTGCGCCCCCGGAACGTCACTTTTTTGACGTTCCGGTGGCGCAATGTGCTACCGAATATTTATATGGCCACGTAAAGCCACTTTAGGTGGCTTATCATGGCCTTGTAAATATGTGCCCCTTTCACGCAGAAAACTGTGTGAAAGGGGCGTTCCATGGGTGTTGCTGTGGGTGTTCCCACACAACACCCATGGAACCTGACACATTCCCAGACTTACCAGGCATTGTAAACCTGGGAATGCGCCAGAACCTAACGCCACCCCAGGGGTGGCGTTAGGGAGGCGCAACCAGGATAAAAATGAAAACATTTCTCCTCATGCTTTCATTTTCTATGCGTGCTGCATTGCAGCACACATAGAAAAAGGAAAGGGCCTGAATGAATTGATTTTGTGCAGGAAGGGTCCCTTCCTGCACAAAATCAATCATCCCTGCAACGCAGGCACCCTTGCACCATGGTGCAAAGGTGCCTGCGTTGGCGCACGACAGCCCATTGTGCGCTGGCGCAGGGAAAAAAGGACAGGAATGCGCCCTATCATATAGATACAGCGCATTCCTGCCCTTTCCTTTTGACTTAGGGCAGCGCAGCAGGGAGGCCTGCGGCGCTGCCCTACGGCACAAGCCCATAAATAAGGCCCATGATTTTTTTCAGAAGCAGTAAACATATCAGTCCATTCCCATCACTGAAAAACTCTATAAGTGCTGCTGAAATGAACATGGGGAATATTCATGTTTAAATGCATTCTTATTCACGTTTAAAGTTAAATATTCGGGGTTGGAAGCATTATAAAATTGTATGGGAGGATGTTTTAAAATAAATCAACTGTTCAGAAATTGGAATATTTAGAAAAACAAAATTAATCGCGACTAATATCTTGGATGCTTCTCACCTTTCAGCTCTGAATTCTATACTAGGTGTCTGCAGTTCATTACAATGGCTACCAGATTTCACTACCTTCATTGACATCCCAAAAATTGCGATTGGAAAGAGAAGAAATCCAAAGTGCCAAACTGATGTCAGAAAATAAAGGACTTGATTGATTGATTGACCGGCTTTAGAGTTCAATGGGAATGGCAAAAGTCTCTTTTTCAGGAAGGAAAAGCTACATTTAAAGAAGATTCCACACGAAAGATTCCTCCACCATACTATCCATTAAAGTTGAGTGTAGTGGAAAATCTCTAATTTAGGATCAATTATTTGCAACAGCACATTACATTTTTAGGCAACCAAACTTTTACTTAGGTGTTTAAAACATCTGTATAAATTGAACCATTAGAAATCTGTCATACAGATTTTGTAATGAAACAAGATACAATCTGGGAATCGCAATTTGAAATTACCTCCACTAGAAGTCAATATGGATGAGCAATGATTTGGACAAGAACAAAGGGACAGGGTTTTGGACGTGTGTAGTACAATATGGCGCCTACAACGAGTGTACGTGTTATCTGGCTATGGTGTGGGTGGGACGGTGCCGACAGGAGGGGGTTGACCCTGAACCCCTGAGTTACAGACCAGAGGTCATACAAAATTACTACAAGCCTGTGCACACGTCAACAATCAACTGCAGAGTGAATACTCTGTGTCATGCAATTCTTCAACAGGGACATTCAATTTACAGAAATGTATTAAAAATGACGAAAAACAGTCAGGAGTATTGTGTTCTTCTTTTAATCCTGAACGGTTGCCCAGCCAACACGTGTTTCATCTGGGGAAGTACCCCAAGACTTCTTCAGGGCTGAAATGATATACAACAGAACAACGTCTAAGCCAATATGAGCCCGTAACGGTCATATGGTACTGTGCAAGGCGACAGTGTAGGCGGATGAGCACCCTATGTGACATAATAGCCTGTGTTACGAAAGAATACACAACTGCATGTTACGTGCTGGACCCCGGTGAATGTTCAAAAGTCGTAGTGAGCATTGGTGAAGTGACACATTGTTACGTTGCAATGATCAGTGACACTGGCATAATGTAGAGAAAGGTTTGAAAGATGAGTGGAAAAATTATAGACTTCAAAGAGGATCTCGAGAGGGAGAAGGGAGATGAGGGGGAGATAGAAATGAGAGACAAAAGACAGGAATACCAGATTTTACTGAGTTGGAAAGGTCCCCATGAAACGGTTATGTCATGAGATATACACGTAAGTGCGGAGGAAAAGGGCCTTGTGAGCGCAGGGTGGGACTATAGCATGGACAGGTCCACGCGTGCTCAGGGACCACGACCCAAGTGACTAGACGCAATAGCGCTTAAGGTGAAACCAATATGTGTTGAACATCGGGCACGCGAACGTAATCCTACCTTATGGCAAAGGAAAGGAGATTATGAATCTAAGGAAAAAGACAAATAGGGAGACAGAGAGTAAGGAGTCTGTTGTGATGATTAAAGGGAAAACTAGGAAAGTGTGTGGTAAGGGAAGGTGTCTCACCTCTCTGCCGGTTGTACTTCCGTCCCGGCTGGTTAATGAAGGGGAGTATTTATCCCCATGTTTGAAGGGTCCACATTAAGGACCAAAAGGGGGAGCGAAAATTGGGGCTTCACTGTAAGAAAGAAAATGCGCGTTAGATGCACTGCTAGAGGGTAGCTTGAGAATGTGGGGGGTGTGGGAAAAGAGGCATCTCACCTCTTGACTGGTTATACTTCCGTCCCGGCTGTAAAGAGGGGGGAAATTTAACCTGGACCAATGTGTAGTCCAGGGAATGGACCGAAGGGTGGAGCCGGAGGTGTGGGCTTCACTGCAAGAAAGGAAGGATACAGGCGTAAGTCACATGCTTAAGGGACAGGAGAGCAAGGGGTGGAGGATGAGAAAGGATGTAGCATTAAGTGAGGGATGGCTGGGACCTCACTGTTTCAAGGTAGCGATGGAAAGAAACCCCATTTGTAGTGCGAAA
The DNA here is from genome assembly GCA_963921515.1 of Calotriton arnoldi. Taxonomy (NCBI): domain Eukaryota; kingdom Metazoa; phylum Chordata; class Amphibia; order Caudata; family Salamandridae; genus Calotriton; species Calotriton arnoldi. Next base: position 457,804 of record CAWUFW010001498.1, read on the forward strand.
AAATAAGGGAAACACCCGACACTCCTTAGCTAATTGGCTTGGGACATTTGTGAGCTCCATCTCATCGTCGGGGGAGACAGGTGGAGATATGGTCTCAAAGTCTATGTGGAGGGCAGGGCGCCAGAGCGGCTGAAGCTGGCACACGTCCGAGTGATGTGGCGGCCAACATGGGAAAACCAGTGCTGACAAATGCAAAGAACGGGTGCATACGTGAGCGGCGACTAAGGTGCCTCAGAGTGCGTCTCACCTCAATGGTGAGAAAGCTGCTCGTGGCAACCCGGTGTTGCGGTGTCTGGGTTTTGACAGCGCACCGGTGTGGGGTCCACTTTAAGTGAAGTGACCAACTTGGGTGTCTGCGAATTAAATATCATGAGATTCAGTAGACAAAGTCGTAAAGCGGGCGGCAGGCTGTACTAGGGAACACGGGCATCTTTACCTGTTACAGCAAGTACGCTGTGTGACAACGATTACTGCAGCGTCTGGGACCGGAAGTAAGGTCCCGTCATTACGTCGTGTTTTAAGCGTAGGGCCTGAAAACACTAGAACGCCAACTTTGGTCACGTGGCGTGGTACTACATTAGACGTGGATGGCGCGGCTTGGCGTGATTTGTAAAAGGCAGTGCTCACAAAAACTGGAGATAGGGAAAGGAGAGGAGTGTTGAGGAGGTTATATAGACGGAGAGACAGATACTGACATGGAGAGACAAGGCATAGTGTTCCTGGTAGAGTACTCCCGTGGTTATTGGTCCATTCCCTGTACTACACGTTGGTCCAGAATAAAGTACCCACTCTTTACAGCCGGGACGGAAGTATAACCGGTCAAGAGGTGAGATGCCTCTCTTACCACACCACCCACATTCTCAAGCTACCCTCTAGCAGTGCATCTAACGCACATTTTCTTTCTTACAGTGAAGCCCCAATTTTTGCTCCACCTTTCGGTCCTTATTGTGGACCCTTCAAACATGCGGATAAATACTCCCCTTCATTTTAACCAGCCGGGATGGAAGTACAACCGGCAGAGAGGTGAGACTCCTTCCCTCACCACACACTTTCCTAGTTTTCCCTTTAATCATCACAACAGACTCCTGACTCTCTGTCCCCCTATTTGTCTTTTTCCTTAGATTCATAATCTCCTTTCCTTTGCCATAAGGTAGGATTACGTTCGCGTACCCGATGTTCATCACATCTTTGTTTCACCTTAAGGGCTATTGCGTCTAGTCTCTCGGGTCGTGGTCCCTGAGCATGCGTGGACATGTCCGTGCTATAGTCCCACCCTGCGCTCACGAGGCCCTTTTCCTCCTCACCTACCTGTATATCTCATGACAAAAACGTTTCATGGGGTCCTTTCCAACACAGTAAAATCTGGTATTCCTTTCTTTTGTCTCTCATTTCTATCTCCCCCTCATCTCCCTTCTCCCTCTCGAGATCCTCTTTGAAGTCTATAATTTTTCCACTCATCTTTCAAACCTTTCTCTACATTATGACAGTGTCACTGATCATTGCAATGCAACAATGTGTCACTTCACCAATGCTCACTACGACTTTTTGACCATTCACCGGGGTCCAGCACGTAACATGCAGTTGTGTATTCTTTCGTAAAACAGGCTTTTATGTCACATAGGGTGCTCACCCGCCTACACTGTCGCTTGTACAGTACCATATGACCATTACGGGCTCATATTGGCTTTGACATTGTTCTGTTGTTTATCATTTCAGCCCTGAAGAAGTCTTGGGGTACTTCCCCAGATGAAACACGTGTTGGCTGGGCAACCGTTCAGGATTAAAAGAAGAACACAATACTCCTGACTGTTCATCGTCATTTTTAATACATTTCTGTAAATTGAATGTCCCTGTTGAAGAATTGCATGACACAGAGTATTCACTCTGCAGTTGATTGCTGACGTGTGCACAGGCTTGTAGTAATTTTGTTTGACCTCTGGTCTGTAACTCAGGGGGTTCAGGGTCAACCCCCTCCTGTTGGCACCGTCCCACGCACACCATAGCCAGATAACCCGTACACTCGTTGTAGGCGCTATATTTTACCACACATGCCCAAAACCCTGCCCCTTTGTTCTCATCAGGTCAGTGGTAGGGGCAGCCCCAGCGTACCTACATATATACCAATACTTTTCATAGCACGCTGGTCCAGTAATCAGGATCACCATGGATAGAAACAAAATAGCTGAAGAACTGTTTCTAAGTCTAGCTAAAGGCGACACAGTGGCCGCATCCATTAAAAGTGAAAACCCCTCACGAAGTGAGGGACTTAGGGAGAAATTCCTCAAGTTAGAAAAACTTAATAAAAATGAAAATAGCAAATGGTGGGATGGGCTAACATTAAGACAATATCTTAGGCTAGACAGAATCCCAGGGGGCCTACGAGCCCAAATCTTTCCAACGTATGATGAGCTTTATGATGACTGTTGGACTTGGCCTTTTTTGGCCGGTTCACCCCTAAACATTTTGCCTTGTATGTCAGTAGTTTTAAGTCTCTGGGCACTTTAGCACTGTGGGCCAGTGTAAAGTGCGTGCGCGCTGAGTGCGTGTGGTGAGATTGTCCTGCCCTCCCATAGGAATGCATGGGGGATATGGGTGTCCATGGTAATTCCTGGTGTGAGAGGAGTGCAGGGGCGAGTTTAGTATGTGCAAACTCGTGAGAATAAATGCTGCGCAATGCTGTGCGCAGATTTATTGTGACTGGTGTAGAAATGCCACTTTTAGAAGTTGGCATTTATGTGTGCTCTGTGTCTGCCTGCCTGATGTGAATTGCATGTCTGGCTTTGTGAGTGACAGGGGCTGGGAGGTGTGTGTGGCTCCAGGAGGGGCAGGGTGAGTCAGCGCAGTGGTGAATAGAGAGATCTGCATCTAGATGGGAGGGAGGAGTTGCACCTGGGACCTGAATAGGGCTGTGCCTTCCCTCCACAATGCTGGCTCCACCCCCTGTGGTGCGTCTGATGTCCCTAGCCTGTCCTGTGAAAGGAGAGAGGAGCTGAGCAAAACAAAGTGCTCCAAAGCTCCCCCAAACCAGTTGCGTCTGGTTTTTCCCCAGCCCTGCACCTTTACACAAAGGGAAAAGGGTGTATAAAAGAAGGGGCTGTGACCCCATGTAAATGTTCAGTGTTCCTGTTCTGTTCCTGCGGGGCGTGCTGCTGCTGGGGCCCAGGGGGCTGCCAGGAGGGCTTCCTCCCTGGGCCCTGCATTGCCCCTTTATCCCTAAGGACCTACAGGACTTTGCCTCAAGCACGAGGAGAGCGTGGGCTTCGCAGCGCGGTGCTGCAGCCCCTGGAGAGGGAATCCCGGCGAGAGGGATTCCCCGTGTTGGGAAATGTTTGCGGGTGCCCACCCCGTGTTTGGAGTCAGTGGCGGGTGCCCACCCCGCTTATGTGCTGCTCCGGCGGGTGCCCACCCCGCCGGTATCTTTAAACGAAGCGGAGCCCACCCCGCGTTTCACCGCCGCGGCCGGAGGCCGGAGAGGAAGTCAGGCAGCGCGATGCCTGGCGTGGGGCGGGACTTCCGCCTCCCAGAAAGGAAGTCCCGCCCGCCGGAGATGCGGGGAAGGAAAAGTGCCGGCCGGAGCCTCGCGGGCCCCACAGGGAAGTCCCGGGTCCCAGGAGGGGGCCCGGGTGAAGAGAGGCAGAGCGGCGAGTCAAGTGACTACCGCGGAGGGGGCACGAGGCACACTTTCGGTGCCTGCCCCCGCCGCCGTTGAAGAGGAGAGGCGGCTTCCGCCGATGCCAGACGTGGCTCCCGTGATGAAAAGGGAAGCCCCGCGTGCAGGCAGGAGAAGCTGTGGACCGGACGACGTATCCCCAGCGAGGGAGAAGCGCAGAGTCCGGTGAGTGGAGACCAGGAGAAGTGCTGCCGATCCCGCAGCGCCAGTGAGCCCGGTGAGTAGGGGCTTGGCTTGAGTGCGGTGGTGCGGATTTGTAGAGCGGGCCCGCCGTTGCGGGCCGCTCCAACACTTGGGGGGGCAGTTTCTTTTATAAAGGAGAAAGCCCCCGAGGGCTCCAGTGACTTGGGGCATATCGAGGCGCATTGTCGGCGCCTGGGTGGTCCCGCCAGAGAGCGGGCCGCCCCAACGATGGGGGCATGTGTTGATTGCCACGTGGGGGTCCAAAGGGCACAGAGGTGCCGGGCCCCCTTGATGAGAAGTGCCACAGCTGCACCGCACCAGCGCGGGCAGCTGCAACCATTGGGCACAATTAATTCAGAGTCCCTGAGTGGGACAAGAGGCACAGAGGTGCCAGGCCTTCCCGTGATTCACAGCTGCCCAGCAAGTAGTGGGCAGCTGCAACGTTTAGGCCACAGTTCTTTGGGGGCATTTGGTGAGAGAGATAGGAGTAAGATGCACTCCTCTGCCCCAGCGCAATTACGCGCTTTTGGATATTGCTGCATTGGTAGCGGCCCTGACATTCTGGACACAGGGCATTTGAGCCCCTTGAGAAGGCCAGTTGGCCAGGGGATCAGTGATTTACATGATGGTAGGAAATGTGATGCTTTACTGTGATTCATGCCTCTAAATGAGGTTGGGGATGAGATTATGTGCGTAATATGTTTATGCCAGTGAGATTATTTCCTACAGTGAGTTTACCCCTAATGTGAGTTATGCTTAGGAGGTTATTGTCTAATGCGTTTAGACTTCTGAGATGATTGCATAATGTGTTTATGCTGGTGAGATTGGCGCAGAATGTATTCCGCGCCTAAATATGATGCTGTGCATAATATGGTTTATGTTACAGGCTGATGCTAAGTACAGTGGTTACCAGTGATTACTGGTTGTACGGTTATGATGTGTTCTACATTTATTATAAGTGATACATATACTAAGTTCGCTTTGTGCTGGTTCTGACAGTGGTCCCGTTGGCCCTGCCAGGTGTAAATAATCCCTTGTAAATATGACCTAGTGCCAGGTGGCACGATGTATATTATGTGAGTACTATTCTAATGTGTTTTATGATAATACAAAGGCTATTTTTATATATAACCTTGTGTGGAGTTCCTTTTTGTGGTGTGCCTAGTATGTTGTTGCTGTGGGTGTGTTGCGCAAACGCTTTACACATTGCCTCCGGGATAAGCCTGACTGCTCGTGCCAAGCTACCAAGGGGGTGAGCAGGGGTTATCTTTGGCGTGTAACTCCCTTGCCCTGACTAGAGTGGTGGTCTCTGCCTGGCTTTGGCGCAAGCCTTAGCCAACCAGAGATCCCATTTCTAACATTGGTTGTCAGCGGTGAGGATAGGACTTGCGTTTGCGCAGTACCACAGCGACAACTGGCTGCACTACAAAACTCTGCATTTTAGATAGTCACATGGAAAGGGATTATTGTTTCTGAGTTTGTTTTAAGTGTCATTTCTTTTTGAAATGTGTTTCTTGTGCACTATGAGTTGAGTGTACTGCCAAGGACAGAAACCAGAGAATCTGGAGGAGTGACTGCCCTTGTGCAGACTGCTATTGGGTTGGCCTAAAGCTGGAGGAGGGACTGCCCTTGAGCCATTGTGCTGGTTCTTGGGTTGGCCTGCAGCTGAGGGAGGGACTGCCCCTGTGCTGTCTGCTAGTTCTTGGGTTGGCCTACAGTGGGGACTTAATTGGTATGGAGTCACTAGCTCGGGAGGGTAGATTATCCCCTAAGTGCAGTGTGAGTTTTCTGGATTCACCAGTAAGGATGGGATCCAGTGGTGGCAGCGAAGTGTATGTCCAGTGCATGAAGTCCCCGTCCCGTTCCCAGGGTATGGTACCTGGTTCGCAGTAAGAGGGGTGCAGGTTGAGATTCAGGGACAGTAAGGAACTGTCTCACCGGTCTGGGGGGTGTGTGTGGATGAGTGATGTGCTGCTGGACGCTGGAGTGAGTTCTCTGAAATAAGGAGCTTGCATGGGGGAGTGACCCTAGAGGAATGGTGCAGGTATCTCCCAACCCGTGTGGTGGAGATGGTTCAGAGGAACACAACTAGGAACCGTTATAGTGAGGAGGTTGCAAGGCCTCACATCATGTCCTGCGAGGAAGGTGTGAGACTGGGCCGTATTCCGAGCCTCAATCTCAAGTCTCCGGTACTGGATGGTTCTTAGAAGGAACACCAGGAAAGGAACCTAGTCTGTCCTGTTGGACTGTTCTGTGGGGGGATCTCCCCGTGGTAGGTGAGCTGGAAGTGGTTCCAATAAGAGTGGCTCGAGTATCTTCCAGTCCTGTGTGGTGGAAGAGGTTCAGTGTAGCCCAGCTAGGTCCCAGTGTAGCGGGAGGGGTGTAGGGGCCCACGTCCTGTCTCAGAGGAGAAGGAGTGAGTGTGCTCCGAAACCCAGTCCCAGGGCCTGGATGGTTTCTTCAGGGAACACCAGGTTGGGGGGACTAGGCTGTACTTGTAGGCCATTTGAGGAGGATCTTCTAGTCTCTAGAGGACGTGGAGCGTCTGTAACCAGAGCTCCAGCAGTCCTGGTGCTAGGCAGCACCGCTCCTAAGTGGAGGGTGCAGAAGTCCTGATTGAGGGGTGAGAGGGGGAGAGGTTCCCCAGTGGAAAAACCAGCGGGTCCAGAGGGGCCATGGGGACACCACTTCTGCCCTGGGTTTGTGCCCGGCAGACTGTCACACGACACATTAGTTATGTGTCACCCTCGGGGGGGCATGCGTGCTCCCCGTGAAGTCCTGGTTCGCCGGGCATCTGACCAAAGGGTAGCGTCCCTGGGTTGGGGAGCCAGGTTCAGGTGTTTGCCTGTCCTGGACAGCAGGGCGGCTGTAATCAGTGTCCTGGCCGGTTTGCCTTCTAGGGGTACCACTCCAGTTGGGAGGGTATCGGACTCTGGAAGGGGGTGCAGAGGGAGGGAGTCCTCGCCTCTGACACCGGTGCAGCCGGTGAATTTATGTCCCAGGTGGTAGACCAGGGATGGAGAGAGGTCCTGAACTGGTGGGAGAGTTGTGTTCTGGAGGGTGCTTCCCCTGGGAGGGTGCGGAACCCCAGAAGTAGAGGTAGGGAGAGGAGACGCTTCGCCCGTGACCTCTGGTCAGCCTGAGGGTGCGGACCCTCGGTTGAAGGATCAGTGGTAGTTTGGAACTACACTGAGAGGGAGAGTGGAGAATGGCTATTGGATGCCAGGGCTTACTGCCCCCCACTCTGTGGATTGGCAAGGACCAGTGGCCTAGGGCCTGGTCCTGGCCGTGGACAACTAAGGAGTACCGGTGGGGTAGCCTAGTTGGTCCTGAGTTTTTTTTCTTAGGTGGATTCCATGGGTTCCAAGTGGCGTAGAACCGGAGGGTGTCCCTGCAGTGCGGGCCCGCGTCCGTGTTCTATCGCCCCAAGCAGGGAAGCCCATCACGGTGGTGATTGGTCTGCCCTGCGTTTTGGCTGGAAGGGGTTGTGTTGGACTTGGCCCTTTTTGGCCGGTTCACCCCTAAACTTTTTGCCTTGTATGTCAGTAGTTTTAAGTCTCTGGGCACTTTAGCACTGTGGGCCAGTGTAAAGTGCGTGCGCGCTGAGTGCGTGTGGTGAGATTGTCCTGCCCTCCCATAGGAATGCATGGGGGATATGGGTGTCCATGGTAATTCCTGGTGTGAGAGGAGTGCAGGGGCGAGTTTAGTATGTGCGAATCTCGTGAGAATAAATGCTGCGCAATGGTGTGCGCAGATTTATTGTGACTGGTGTAGAAATGCCACTTTTAGAAGTTGGCATTTATATGTGCTCTGTGTCTGCCTGCCTGATGTGAATTGCATGTCTGGCTTTGTGAGTGACAGGGGCTGGGAGGTGTGTGTGGCTCCAGGAGGGGCAGGGTGAGTCAGCGCAGTGGTGAATAGAGAGATCTGCATCTAGATGGGAGGGAGGAGTTGCACCTGGGACCTGAATAGGGCTGTGCCTTCCCTCCACAATGCTGGCTCCACCCCTGTGGTACGTCTGATGTCCCTAGCCTGTCCTGTGAAAGGAGAGAGGAGCTGAGCAAAACAAAGTGCTCCAAAGCTCCCCCAAGCCAGTTGCGTCTGGTTTTTCCCCAGCCCTGCACCTTTACACAAAGGGGAAAGGGTGTATAAAAGAAGGGGCTGTGACCCCATGTAAATGTTCAGTGTTCCTGTTCTGTTCCTGCGGGGCGTGCTGCTGCTGGGGCCCAAGGGGGGCTGCCAGGAGGGCTTGCCTCCCTGGGCCCTGCATTGCCCCTTTATCCCTAAGGACCTACAGGACTTTGCCTCAAGCACGAGGAGAGCGTGGGCTTCGCAGCGCTGTGCTGCAGCCCCTGGAGAGGGAATCCCAGCGAGAGGGATTCCCCCGTGTTGGGAAATGTTTGCGGGTGCCCACCCCGCGTTTGGAGTCAGTGGCGGGTGCCCACCCCGCTTATGTGCTGCTCCGGCGGGTGCCCACCCCGCCGGTATCTTTAAACGAAGCGGGAGCCCACCCCGCGTTTCACCGCCGCGGCCGGAGGCCGGAGAGGAAGTCAGGCAGCGCGATGCCTGGCGTGGGGCGGGACTTCCGCCTCCCAGAAGGAAGACCCGCCCGACGGAGATGCGGGGAAGGAAAAGTGCCGGCCGGAGCCTCGCGGGCCCCACAGGGAAGTCCCGGGTCCCAGGAGGGGGCCCGGGTGAAGAGAGGCAGAGCGGCCGAGTCAAGTGACTACCGCAGAGGGGGCACGAGGCACACTTTCGGTGCCTGCCCCCAACGCCGTTGAAGAGGAGAGGCGGCTTCCGCCGATGCCAGACGGGGCTCCCGTGATGAAAAGGGAAGCCCCGCGTGCAGGCAGGAGAAGCTGTGGACCGGACGACGCCTCCCCAGCGAGGGAGACGCGCAGAGTCCGGTGAGTGGAGACCAGGAGAAGTGCTGCCGGTCCCGCAGCGCCAGTGAGCCCGGTGAGTAGGGGCTTGGCTTGAGTGCGGTGGTGCGGATTTGTAGAGCGGGCCCGCCGCTGCGGGCCGCTCCAACACTTGGGGGCAGTTTCTTTATAAAGGAGAAAGCCCCGAGGGCTCCAGTGACTTGGGGCATATCGAGGCGCATTGTCGGCGCCTGGGCGGTCCCGCCAGAGAGCGGGCCGCCCCAACGATGGGGGCATGTGTTGATTGCCACGTGGGGGTCCAAAGGGCACAGAGGTGCCGGGCCCCCTTGATGAGAAGTGCCACAGCTGCACCGCACCAGCGCGGGCAGCTGCAACCATTGGGCACAATTAATTCAGAGTCCCTGAGTGGGACAAGAGGCACAGAGGTGCCAGGCCTTCCCGTGATTCACAGCTGCCCAGCAAGTAGTGGGCAGCTGCAACATTTAGGCCACAGTTCTTTGGGGGCATTTGGTGAGAGAGATAGGAGTAAAATGCACTCCTCTGCCCCAGCGCAATTACGCGCTTTTGGATATTGCTGCATTGGTAGCGGCCCTGACATTGTGGACACAGGGCATTTGAGCCCCTTGAGAAGGCCAGTTGGCCAGGGGATCAGTGATTTACATGATGGTAGGAAATGTGATGCTTTACTGTGATTCATGCCTCTAAATGCGGTTGGGGATGAGATTATGTGCGTAATATGTTTATGCCAGTGAGATTATTTCCTACAGTGAGTTTACCCCTAATGTGAGTTATGCTTAGGAGGTTATTGTCTAATGCGTTTAGACTTCTGAGATGATTGCATAATGTGTTTATGCTGAGTGAGATTGGCGCAGAATGTATTCCGCGCCTAAATATGATGCTGTGCATAATATGGTTTATGTTACAGGCTGATGCTAAGTACAGTGGTTACCAGTGATTACTGGTTGTACGGTTATGATGTGTTCTACATTTATTATAAGTGATACATATACTAAGTTCGCTTTGTGCTGGTTCTGACAGTGGTCCCGTTGGCCCTGCCAGGTGTAAATAATCCCTTGTAAATATGACCTAGTGCCAGGTGGCACGATGTATATTATGTGAGTACTATTCTAATGTGTTTTATGATAATACAAAGGCTATTTTTATATATAACCTTGTGTGGAGTTCCTTTTGTGGTGTGCCTAGTATGTTGTTGCTGTGGGTGTGTTGCGCAAACGCTTTACACATTGCCTCCGGGATAAGCCTGACTGCTCGTGCCAAGCTACCAAGGGGGTGAGCAGGGGTTATCTTTGGCGAGTAACTCCCTTGCCCTGACTAGAGTGGTGGTCTCTGCCTGGCTTTGGCGCAAGCCTTAGCCAACCAGAGATCCCATTTCTAACAATGACCTACTCAAACACTGGGAAGAAGCATTGACACTGAACTCCAAAACCCTGATGGGTATTTTGATAGAAAATGCAGATCGTAAAGTGGCGGCTTTACAACTAGAAATCTCCAAACTAGAAGAAGAAATCAGGGATCTAGGCTTACAAGAAGCCACCGAAAAAAACTATGTGATCCTCACGGAGGCCCTATCTAAACATCAAGAGGACATAAAACAACGAAAGGCCAGGAAGCTTAAAAGAGATGAGATTGACTACACAGAGGGGAGGGTCTTCACGTTTGCGAAAAAATACAATCCAATACTAGCCAGTGATCAGGACAGGGGGAAAACAGGCAGACCGCAAACCATATCCATCTCATCCAGCTCGACATCAATGAGTGCTCCGCCCTCAAGTGACAGTGAGGTTGACAATGCACCCAACATTTCCGCCATAGATAGACCAGGTAACTCTTTTTTAAGGGAGGTACAAACGATCAAGAAGGGCAACAGAACACAATCCAACCGTGGGGAACACACAATAAAACTCGCAGAGGCAAAAGAACAGGGTCAAACAGACATCAGAATGAACCTCAGATCAGGGAACAAGAGGAACTAGCAACCACAGAAGAGATTGGGGTAGATGTAATCAATTTATCCTCACAAACATTGACACACGATATGATCTCACTTTTGAAAAAGGGTCTAGGCTTCTGCCCAGTTGAGAGAGGTGACATGTGCTAGGTGAAAATAGATTTTTTCAAATACATTAGAAATCTGAAACTAAAAATGTTTTTTGTTAATAATCCAAATGTGAACAAAAGCATCAAAAACATTCCAATGTGTGGCATGTCGGATGTTCTCAGTATCCAAGACACATATGACACTCATTTACTGTTATCCATCACTGAACAGGAACAATCTCCTGATGACATGAATAGCCTCCTACGAGAACTCAATGTTGACACAGATTATTCATTGGCCAGTGGACTGAAGACCAAGTCCAAGTGGACTCCAGTACTACCAGGGGGCAACACTATATATGTTTTCCATAAACTAGTTCGGGGGGATCTGGACAAATATGACCAAAAAACGAGATCCAGTAGAGCACGCACCACAGATAACCTCATACAAGGGGACTGACAGGCTTTGACTCTCCTGACCACAGACAACAAGATCATCATTAGAGAGGTGGACAAAGGGGGCAATATCATGGTCATGAATAAGGACGACTACAATGGTGAGATACTGACTTAACTGACGGACACCAGCTGCTATGAACGGCTGAGCACCAACCCCAGTGGGCCCCTCACCATCCAAATTAACAGGCACCTCAGAAACTGGTACTCTGAAGGTCTCCTCAATGAGGATGAGCATCTTTACCTCAAGGTACACAGACCCACTTTCCCTGTCCTATACACCTTACCCAAAGTGCACAAACACCTTCCTTTCCCCCAGGCAGACCCATTGTATCATGCATAGGAGGCCCCACAGAAAGACTAGCTGAATATGTATACATGTTTCTCCAACCCATAGTACAGAATCTCCCCTCCTACATCAGGGATACAAAACACATCCTCAGCCTATTATCAGATCTCACGTGGCAGGAGGACATCATTCTAGCGACTCTAGACATCATCTCCCTATACACTAACATCAAACCCACTTTTGGTATGCGGGCTATGGACTGGCATTTAAGAAAAAGACCCGCCACCCAATGGCAGCACACAAGGATGCTTTTGTCTATGATGGAGCTCATTTTGTATAACAACTGCTTCCTATTTGAGGGTCACTGGTATAAACAGATGCAAGGGGTGGCTATGGGTTCAAAGTTCTCACCATCCTTCGCCAACCTCTTCATGGGCTTTTTCGAAGAACAATGGATATGGAACCAAAGTGGGAACACCTACAACCAACACATAGTCTACTGGGGGCGGTACATTGACGATTGCCTCCTGCTCTGGTCTGGGACAGAAGAGAAACTACAGGAGTTTTATAAATACATGAATTCCAACTCACTGGGGGTCCAATTCACACACCAACACAGCAGCATGCATATTGTCTTCCTAGATGTGGAGCTTTATATCAGCAACGGTACATTGCACAGCAAACTACATCGCAAGCCCACTGCCTGCAATGCTATTCTCCATGCTACCAGTTCACATCCCTCTCATCAAATCAGGGCCATTCCCTATGGTGAGTTCACCAGGGCCAGGAGAAATTGCAGTGAGGACACTGAGTTCCTCTCCTGTCTTGACTCCATGAAAACCAGATTCAGAGCAAGAGGCTATAATCCATCAACCCTTGTGAAAGCAGAACGACGTGTTCTGAAACTACCCAGAAGGGAGACCCTAAAAGACAGGAAGAATAAGACACCCTCTAACCAGCCTGTTAGGTTGATCACAAACCATAATGAACTTACGCTCAACTTAATCAAGAGCATGAAGAAGCATTGGAACATCCTCAGAGCAGACAAATCTCTGGAAGGCTTTACCACACAGACACCCCAGATCACATATAGAAGAGGCAGAACACTATGATCTATTCTCAGTCCCACGGTTCCCTCAGCTGATAAAGACATCAATTGGCTCACGCATCACTCCCAGGGCTTTCACAAGTGCGGCTGCTGTGGGGTGTGCAGGTGGGCGACAAACAAAAAAGTGTTTAACGGACCAGATGGGCGTGAGTGTAAAATCAGAGAAAACATTAACTGTGCCTCCAAATTTGTCACATACATAATCGTTTGCGAATGCAACAAACAATACGTAGGCAGCACCATCAGGATGCTGAAAGAACTAATCAGTGAGGACACCAGGGCACTTAAACAGTGTGATGAGAAATACCCTATGGCAGTGTATGCCATGAGCTGTAGGGCCCAGGGCCCATACAAACGATTCTCATTTTTCGGCATTGAACAAGTCCCACCCAGACAAAGAGGGGGGAACAGGGAACTACTACTATGCCGCACTGAGGCCACCTGGATTATGCGTCTTAAAGCAGTGGAATGCGATCTGAACACCGACCACAAGATGCAATTTTCCTGGGTGACTAAGTAGCCTCACAGACGGCATGTCGATAAATACATCACCAACCCGGTGTTCACCTCCAGATAATGTGAACAATGCACAGTAAGCTCCTGCCATTACTTAGTAAACCATGCACTATGTCTGTGTCTCAGCACACAAAATACAAAAATTGTTTTAGCATTGCAGTGACTCCCATGTTCCAACTTCTCGCTATAATGTCTCCAATAACTGTATCGGTAACCACTGATGCTCACATGACTGTATTCAATTATCTGAATATTTCCCTGTATGAATATGAACTATGACCTTTCATCAAATCATTGGCTGGCACCACCCCTGCACTTGTGACCCCGCCAACACAATACTACGTCCCCTTATTTCTTACAATGTACGCCACCAACAATGTGTACGGTGGTTCTTAGTAAAATCAAGAAACCACTGTTTCTCCAAACTGAGAGTGATATCAAATGTTTTATTTCACTGTAACCACGGGACTACTCTCCCAGGAACAATATGCCTTGTCTCTCCATGTCAGTATCTGTCTCTCCGTCTATGTAACCTCCTCAACACTCCTCTCCTTTCCCTATCTCCAGTTTTTGTGAGCACTGCCTTCCATAACCTATCATCTAATGAACTGGCAGCCATCAGGGCTCTGGCGGATGACCCCACTATAACCATTAAACAGGCTGACAAAGGCGGTGCCACTGTCATTATGTCAACTGTCGAATATGAAACAGAATGCCTACGTCAGTTGAGTAACCGGAGATACTACACTCCTATAAGAGAGGATCCCACACCCCGGCTTGCAACCACCATTTCTACCATGGTTTTCACAGCTGAAACAGAGGGTTGGGTCTCCAAAAAAGAGGCTACTTTCCTGGTCATGACTAATCCAAAAATTCCGTATTTCTACACCCTGCCTAAGGTGCACAAGGGCGTCTCCCCGGTCCCTGGGAGACCCATAGTCTCAGGGATCGGTTCTATCCTTGAGCCATTGTCCAAGTTTTGTGACTATTTCCTTCAACCCTTGGTAAGAGCCACTCCCTCTTTTGTAAAAGACACCTCGGACATCCTCGAGGGGGTCCAACATCCAGAGGAGGTGAACCTACTAGTAACCCTGGATGTTGAGGCCCTCTACACCAACATTCCCCAGAGGGCAACCTTGGACGTAATTGAGGACGCCTTAGGCTGGATGGATTGGTCTTCCTCTACCCCAATGGCTTTCATCCTTGAGTGTGCTACTTTAGCCCTCACGGAAAACTTCTTTGAATACAATAAACAACTGTATCATCAAACACAGGGCACTTCCATGGGGAGCACATTCGCACCGAGCCTGGCATGTATGTACATGGCAGCGTTCGAGGAAAGGGAGATTTTTAATTCCAACAACCCCTTTCGGGCGAGTGTGCTCCTTTGGAAGAGATTCATTGATGACATCTTGATCCTGTGGAAAGGAGATCGGACAAGATGCGAAGACTTTTGTAAATGGATTAATACTCTTAACCCATACTTAAAGTTCACCAGCACCATTTCTGAATGCGAGATACCGTTCCTGGATCTGTTGATAAAGTTAGATGGTGGACACATCATCATTACACTTTATCGTAAACCTACAGACAAGAATAGCCTTCTACATTTCAGCAGTCACCACCCGAGAGCCCTTAAACAAAATCTTCCATTTGGACAGTTCCTCCGTATCCGGAGGAACTGCAGCTCATTAACGGACTTCCAAAAGGAGTCCAAAGTTCTGGCCACGCACCTACGCACCAGAGAATGTCCCCTACGCAACATATCTCTCTCTCAAAAAAGAGCAAAGAATAATAACAGAGAAAACTTGCTAGAAACCAGACCGAAAGAATTAGTTGACTCTCTTACGTGCGTGACCACATTTACACCTGATTCTAACCGAATAAAGAATATCATTAAAAAGCATTGGGGTATCCTTAACACAGGTAGTCTGCACCTTCCAACCCCGAGGTTTGCTTTTAAACGGACGAACAACCTCAAAGACATGCTCATACATACTAGACCCAAGGTACATAATACTAATGTTCAGAGATCCCTGTGGGACCTGCCACCAGTGAAAGGACACTACCCCTGTGGCTCATGCACTATATGTCCGTTTACGAAAATGACAAAAGAGATCACATTCGCTAATGGGTTTAAGTGGCAGATCAATAAGCATACAAATTGTAACACGACTAACTGTATCTACATGTTAATGTGCTCATGCCAACTCCTTTACATAGGGATGACTACTAGACCCGTAAGAATACGGATCACGGAACACCGCAGCAATTTCAGGTGCCACAAGACAAACACCAAAATGACAACACATTTTGATCAACTGCGCCACCCACCAGACTCCATCAGGTGGTGTGTCCTAGAAGCACACCCCGGTATAACCAAGGACACCCTCTTCAGAATCGAACAAAGATGGGTGCTACGATTAGCCTCAGACAGAGAGGGTCTTAACGAGGACATTCCGTGGGCGTCTCTGACGAGATGAGAATGCAACCACATTTGGGCTCTTCACTTCTGGGACTATTGTCACAACAGGGTTCAATGAGACAGACTGCCGCTAACAGACGTATAACCCTTCTGTGATCATCCCTACTATGATAACATAGGAGCATGTCGTGTATTGAAGACATATATACACACACTCACCCCCCCTTACCTTAGCTGGGGCGCTATCAGGTCCTTTGGGTTCCAAGACCCATGGTCATCTGCTTCAACCACCGCACTGAGGTACAACATACTACCCACTATTAACATGATGCCCAACACGTAGTGGCCTGAGCACCTGACTGTTCCTATCTATAAATACTTTTTTCACACACTGTAAACTGCTAACTTTGTGGGAGTATACTTATTGTCGTACATTTTTGACCGTCATGTCCAACTTGGACCACAACATGTACATAAAGTACAATTTGAACGCTACGTCACCTATGGCTGGCGACGCACTCACAGCCGCTTTCAGCCAGGCACTTAGCTGACCGCGTACTTCCCCTGCCTTTCCCAACATGGCGCCGAGCGGTATCTGGGTGAGTGCACCATGCATTGCATACACGCAGGCGGAAGTACCCGCCCCCTACACCGGCTACCTGGTGGATATACAGGATAGCGCTTGCGCCTTCCAGTATCCCACTGGGACCGGCAGAGGAAGGGTAGGTCTTCCCGCTATCCGCGAGGATTTTCAAGTAAGTGCGAACGCCCTGATACATCCAGTGGTGGAATATTTTGGCAGAACCACCATTCGCATCAGGGACTATGGGAGATTAGGTCTTCGAGCCCGCACTCTGCGCACTTAGTACTTGTGCTCTGAGACGCTCATCTAAAACCCTTGTGCCTAAACAGGACCGGACACCCACAGAGGGGTGCAGCTGCACATAGGATTTTGGGGCGCTCAGCAACAAGCCTGTAGTGGGCTTTTTGGGACTCTCTGTTTCCTTTTTGCATAGATACGATGTTGCTGACTAAACGCGGAGGCTATTCCCTAACATATGGGGCCGGTGAGGACATCCCGGTCTGCCCCTTAGCGTTACCTTCGTGGTTGCGCTGGGGGGGCCCGGACTGAGGGTGCTACACTAGCTACTGTGGACTCAGGATAACATGTTACACGCGCTTCAATAGCATCGACCCTTTACCTTGGGGTTCTTCAGCCTCATACGTACCACGTCTCTTTTAACTTTCATGAACTCTACCGAGCATGATATGAAATTTTTTATATTTTTTATTTTTTCCCACCTTTTCAAGGACACTGCACTATTCAGTGTTGGAACTCGCCGGTCACCGACGAAACATAATTCTGACCCTAATGGGGTGAGTTCACCGAACGCATGCAGCATTGGTACTCTTTTCATGCTGTTTTTAATACTGCTGTCCTCATATGCTGCTCCAAATCGCCATGTGCATGATCACTACCACTTTGAGTGACGCATGCCTTTTATCACCCTTTTTATTATTAGAACACGAGATAAGTATAGTAGGTTTATGCAATGCCCTGATATATCTCTATGCTTCCTCAAATTTTCTACAGGGTAATGTCCTATATCTGCAGGTACCACTTTTTAGGGTGCTGTATGGGTGGTCACTTAATTAATTGATTGGGGACCACTACCAAAAAGTGTGGATAGATCCTGCATTGGTCCTGAAGAATTGCCTTCAATTAGAAATAATGGCAAGAAACATGTTGACTCCGAGAGCGCACATCCCTGTGACCTTATAACAGGGTTGCGCAACATTCACGTTTTTATTCAGGAAAGTGGCTACAATCATTAAACTAGTTCTGGGTGGACCACTACCTCCTGTTTTAACCTCACTTCTTTACATTCTACATCTACACTCACTAGGGCCCTCACACGCACTGCACCTTACGGCATAAGGAAAAAAGATCTCCGCCAAAAGGCCCCGTTAAGGGCGCCGATCGGGTATTGCAGCGCCGACCCGATAAGGAGCAGACCCGATGATGAAGCAAGGCACCCCACTGATGGGGGGTGTGTGAGGGTCCCTTTCCGAAAGGAGGAAACTTCCACCTGCCCCTAGTGTGTACCTCACTACACACTAATCACACATCAACCGACAGTGTTCACTAGGAACTGCATACCTTTCTTTGTTATAGTATTTGTCTACTCAATCTCATGATATTTTATTCGCAGACACCCAAGTTGGTCCTCACTTCACTCAAAGTGGACTCCACACCGGTACGCTGTCAAAACCCAGACACCGCAACACCGGGTTGCCACAAGCAGCTTTCTCGCCATTGAGGTGAGACGCACTCTGAGGCACCTTAGTAGCCGCTCACGTATGCACCCGTTCTTTTCATTTGTCAGCACTGGTTTTCCCACGTTGGCCGCCACATCACTCGGACGTGTGCCAGCTTCAGCCGCCCTGGGGCCCTGCCCTCCACATAGACTTCGAGACCATATCTCCACCTGTCTCCCCTGATGATGAGATGAAGCTCACGAATGTCCCAAGCCGATTAGCTTAGGAGTGTCGGGTGTTTCCCTTACTTTTTCGCACTACCGATGGGGTTTCTTACCATCGCTACCTTGATACAGTGAGGTCCCACCCATCCCTCACTTAATGCTACATCCTTCCTCATCCTCCACCCCTTGCTCTCATGTCCCTTAAGCATGTGACTTACACCCGTATCCTTCCTTTCTTGCAGTGAAGCCCACACCTCCGGCTCCATCCTTCGGTCCATTCCCTGGACTACACGTTGGTCCAGAATAAATTACCCCCTCTTTACAGCCGGGACGGAAGTATAACCGGTCAAGAGGTGAGATGCCTCTCTTCCCACACCCCCCAAATTCTCAAGCTACCCTTTAGCAGTGCATATAACGTGCATTTTCTTTCTTACAGTGAAGCCCCAATTTTTGCTCCACCTTTCGGTCCTTATTGTGGACCCTTCAAACATGGGGATAAATACTCCCCTTCATTAACCAGCCGGGACAGAAGTACAACTGGCAGAGAGGTGAGACACCTTCCCTCACCACACACTTTCCTTGTTTTCCCTTTAATCATCACAACAGACTCCTGATTCTCTGTCCCCCTATTTGTCTTTTTCCTTAGATTCATAATATCCTTTCCTTTGCCATAAGGTAGGATTACGTTTGCGTGCCCGATGTTCATCACATCTTGGTTTCACCTTAAGCGCAATTGCGTCTAGTCACTCGGGTCGTGGTCCCTGAGCATGCGTGGACATGTCCGTGCTATAGTCCCACCCTGCGCTCACGAGGCCCTTTTCCTCCGCACTTACCTGTATATCTCATGACAAAACCGTTTCATGGGGACCTTTCCAACACAGTAAAATCTGGTATTCCTTTCTTTTGTCTCTCATTTCTATCTCCCCCTCATCTCCCTTCTCCCTCTCGAGATCCTCTTTGAAGTCTATAATTTTTCCACTCATCTTTCAAACCTTTCTCTACATTATGACAGTGTCACTGATCATTGCAATGTAACAATGTGTCACTTCACCAATGCTCACTACGACTTTTTGACCATTCACCGGGGTCCAGCACGTATCATGCAGTTGTGTATTCTTTCGTAACACAGGCTATTATGTCACATAGGGTGCTCACCCGCCTACACTGTCGCCTTGCACAGTACCATATGACCGTTACGGGCTCATATTGGCTTAGACATTGTTCTGTTGTATATCATTTCAGCCCTGAAGAAGTCTTGGGGTACTTCCCCAGACGAAACACGTGTTGGCTGGGCAACCGTTCAGGATTAAAAGAAGAACACAATACTCCTGACTGTTCATCATCATTTTTAATACATTTCTGTAAATTGAATGTCCCTGTTGAAGAATTGCATGACACAGAGTATTCACTCTGCAGTTGATTGTTGACGTGTGCACAGGCTTGTAGTAATGATTTGGACAAGCAGACAGGCTAATTGCTATGCTACAGGAAATCTCTTTACTGCAATGAAATGCCACCCAATCAAAAAAACAAAAGAAACACATCTCTCTAGCTCCACCATTTTAAAGTCTTAAACAGATGATACTCCTCAAGAATTTCACGCACCATAACCTTTGACGAAAGACCCCATGGATCAATGAAAAATATCAAAGCTGAATAGAGAAACTAGTGTACTACAAAACATCAATTGAAGAAATAAAAAGATCAAAATGCCATCCTATGCCTTTATCTTCACACCAGGATTAAAAAATCTGTGTCTCATGAAGGCAAAAATCCTCCACAATTTCCAGAGGATCCATAACGCAAAATGCCTTACCAAAGAACTAAATAGAGTACTTTCATAATTCTGCAATACAGAGTGCAACGTCTCAAAGACTCGTCAGTTTCAGTCCTTCCATGATGCCATTGCAAAAACCTTCATTGGAAAAGCAAACCTCCAGATACAATACTTGAGATGCAAAATATCCAGAAACCTACCTCCACAGGACAAGCTTAACAAAACCACTTCCGCATACAGACAGCAGATTCTGACCTCATTTGAGCAATTCTCCAGCTGCCAATTTAAGTAACTGGTCATGGCCAGTGACCCAGCTGGGTCCCAATCAGATCCTTTCCATTATCCATCCTTCAGGGACATTTCACTCTGCAGAAATTCCCCCATCTCAGAAAGAACCAGCATCAGCAAACCCTAACCTCAGGCACCTACCCCCACCAGCCTCAAGACTTCAAACTTCAGGCATAAAATCAAGTAGATCATGCTAGGTCTGGATCGATTTCCAATGGCCTGTTCTTATAAATCTTGATTTACAGTGCAGCCTTTACTGAACTTTCCAACTTGGAAAAAAACAAACAATGCTCCAACCACTCAATAGGTTCCGCTCTGGAAGGCATACTGAGTCCGCCATTTGATATGAGCTAAAAAACAAATTGACATAAATGGAGTTACCAACCTACTGGCTATGAACCTGTCTGCTGCCTTTGATACAGTTGGCCAATCCTCCCCTTGTGGATGTGTGACAAACTTGCATCCAGGCAATCACCCTAGACTTGATCATTTCCTATCTCTGTAACAGGTCAAAGAACATTTTACTCTCCTTTTCACTGCAGCCCCTTTCTACATTTGACTTCAGACTACTGCAAGGCTGGACCATCTCTCAACTCCTCTACAATATCTACATCAATCGGCTCTTAGAACTCTTAAGGTCTGTTAACTTAACTTGCTAAAATTACTCCAATGATACACATATCATCCTGAAGATGGAACGCCCATTACTGATGTTTCAGAACTGGACAACTGCCACGGAGTCATCAGTTCAGTTCAGTTAACTTTATTCGGCCTTAACAATAAGGTCATAAAAGTATGAAAAGACAAACATACAATCAAGCAAAACATCTCATTTTCATAATAGAACATCAATAATTACAAATAAAATAGACGATAAAAAGTGAGGTTAAAAAAAAAATACAATTAAAAGCACGTTAATAGAATCTTTTAGATATACAAACTACAAACTGAACAGAGCGATCATCAATTTCGGGCACTTTCCAGACTGATCGATCTCCGCTTTGCTAAGGACATACATAAAAAAGATGAAAGGGAAAAACAAACAAATGGGTCAGGTAACATTTGAAGAAAGTACAAAGCTGGGAGGCATTGAACAAACTTATATTTCCGAAAAATAGGACAAATGTACTTTTTACGCTCAGGGGTATAAAATTTACAAAAAAATATAAAATGGAGGTTGGACTGAGGGGAAATACAATCACACGGACAAGCTGGCAGTTCACTTATTGTATATACTCCTGCCACGGAGTCATCAATAAATGGATGCTCTGGAACCACATGAAACTCAACTGTTCCAAAACCAAGATCCTCACCTGCAGAGATTGAAAGAGCCTATAATCATCTAGTCTGAGGAACTAAGCCTTCCTTCAGCAACAGCTACTGAAGTAAGAGACCAGGGTGGTATTATGGACTACAACCTATTTTTCATTCTTCAAGTGATCAAACTCATAAGAATTTCCTTCTTAATCATGCAAACCATTTGGCACATCTTCTTACACCTAGGACTCACAAAGAAGCTCTAGACTACCATAACCCTTGTCCTTTACTCTCTCTACCACACAAATAGACTTAACAAATTAGCATTATAGTTCCATCTCCAAAGACTACAAAGAACCCAAAATGTATCAATAAGACAACTGGTACACCTATGCCTAGGTGACCACAATGTCCTAGTCATCCGAGTGCATCAATGGCCCTTTATGGGCATACTCTCGGCTTTCAAGGTATTTTGATTTGCCTCCAGGCCCAACTACAACATTTGACTATCCTTGAATCAAGTAAAACTTCAAAGATGCATGTAGAATAGAGTCCCCCACTCTCAACTGGCTACAGTCCTGACCAGTAGCGGCTCCTCGAGGGAGTGCTGCGGGGTGGTGGGGCGGGCGGGGGAGGGGCAGGGTGGGGAGTAGTAAACTACGGCATACGGCGAACAGAGTTGAGTAAAGAAATAAAGAAATAAAATGAATTACATTGTGCGCGCTGCATCGCCAAATGGCGATGCAGCGCGCGCAATGTAATTGGTTTTATCTATTTATTTCTTTACTCAACTCTGTTCGGCCGTATGCCGTAGTTTACTACCCCCCACCCTGCCCCTCCCCCGCCCCACCGCCCCGCAGCACTCCCTCAAGGAGCCGCTACTGCTACTGCTCCTGACTCTGCCATCCTACAAGAAGTCACACATAGCTGGACCCTGCATCTCATTACAGACTGAACAACTAGGGAACCTAAGGCGACTTTGGGAGTATTTGGGTGTATTATATGATATAGCTGGGGGGCCTTATTGTCTAATACACACGCCAAAACTGTCTTGGGTCCCGTCAGGCGCAATTGCTTGTATCACCTTTACTCAACCCTGGGTAGCTGTGGCTTCAAGCAGCAAGGCTTGACTAAGGAACTTGGCGAAAAGCATTTAACAGCACCAAACAATGAAATAAGAATGTCACACAATAAGAAAGAGACACAACAACAACTTATAAACATAGAACTTATTTCTATGAATTTTTAGAGTCTTTGATCATCAAAATCCACAGAAGGGTTCCGGAGATACAGATTTTGAAGATGTCAGTACTTTTGAATGCAACTACAAGCAAGCATAGGTTCACAAAAACGTTGAAAACTTTTAAATAGTTGGCAACTCTGGCCTGGCTTGGGAGACCAAATCTCACAGGGCAGAGGTCTAATAGCCTAGTAAGGTTACTTTGGACAGTTACCTGACTACCAGAGCCTTTTCTGGTCCAGTAACAGCCTTTAGGAGATAGCTGCAATAGATGACAATGATGTTGCTGGGGATGGAGGCAGAAAAGATGATCAATGATGCTCCTGGAGCTGTACCGTCAATGGGGGTGGAGTGCGGGTGATTCCTCTGTCCACGGGTGAGGTGGGGCAACTTTGACCATTGAACTTCGGGTCCCACAATGTTCTCTTTGCAACAATAGATAGCCAGCTGTGGCTGGGCAGCCAATTTTGGGACACGGAGGTCACAGCGAATATCTTTGGTGGGGGCTAGTGTTCCTCTTGGGTGACAAATCTGGTGTTTGATAGCACTCCCAGGTCCAGCAGACTCAGGTGCAACTTTTGACTATCTTGGATTTGTCTCTCTGAGTGCCTGGCGGTAGTCAGCGAAGATTCCTCAGAAGTGACTGCTGCTTGGCCGATTTGGGCTTCCTCAGCTTTGATTTCCCTGGTGCTGTTCCAGGGGGCCAGCCAACTAACCCTTGGAGTCACAGCTTTGATCTAGGGCTGGGGATCAACTTTCCCCATGCAAAGAACCACAGGCACAGTCCAAACTCACTAGCCCAAAGTGCAGCAGGTGCAATCCTTCCAACGGTTCAGCCTCTCATTGTGCGAATTCGAAGGCAGCAGGGCAATCCTCTTTTGGTCCTCTTTCCAAATCCAATGTGATCTGAGGGTCAAGGTGGCAGCGGTGCCCATTTTATCTCAGAAAAGTGCCCTGAGGGGACAACACAGTCACTAGCCAATGGGCTAGTAGGTCCCCCCTCTTTGGTGACAAAGTTGCGGTGATGTGATGAGATTGCAATATTCTTGCCACTCTCAAGATGTCTGTACCTTCCCTCGACTGTGAGGAGCTTGGTAGCCCACCCCAGAAGTGTGGCTACCTAAGTGCTACACGCCCACAGGAAAACCGGTTTGGGGACAGATTTACCCTCTCTGTCCCTGTCTCCAACTTGTCTGCAGGAACAAAAGACATCCTGTTCAGGTGTGTTATCACAGGCGGCCCTTCAAAGGTGGTTTCCCATTGAAGCCTACCTTTCGGACTAACACCCCAAGTGGCCTTCCTTGGGGAGGAGCTCATTCACACATTTCCACAAGTGACCAGAAAGCTGTCTGTTGGCCAGGGCCTGTGCAAAGCCACTGGGCCAGCTAGGGCACAGAGTGGCAACTTTCTAAAAGTTTCCTAACTATAATAGGGACATAAATTTCGACTTGGCCATCAAGTGGAATTTAATGCCATGATTAATTTGATACCTTACAGTACCCAGTTAGATAGTCCCATTCAGAAGTTAATCAAGCTGAGATGTTAGCTGGTAACCCTGTGTTAGCCAATGGGGTGACTAACTTTCCTCAGCAAAACAACAACTTTAAGGGTTTTATGCTAAGATATGTATTCACCTGCTTAACAATATACAGCTTCATGCCATAGGGCTCAATAGGTCTTCCTTAGGGGAGACTTACATGTATTATTAAGGGAAGGGGTGGATTTGCCATTACTGGTAATGGCAAAGTCGAACTAGCAGTGTGCACACTGCTCTTGCAGCCTGCTGTGGCAGGCTGGTAGCAATTTGGTCGTTTGTCACTCTCAGGGCAGCCCTGGGTCGACACTCTTCCTCACATGCCCTTGGTACCCTGGGAACCATATCCTATGGACTTATAATAGGTCCGTGATTACCAATTGGGACATCTAATTCAACACGTCTTTTGTAAAGGGTCAGAACACTTGCACACAGTCTGGTTAGCAGGCCTCAGTGCACTCTCAGAGTCAAAAACCCATCAGCTAGTAGTCCAAATGGGGGCTACAAGTGGGGGGAAACCTGCAAAAGCCTGTTTCCTTACAGACTTGAAATTTAGAAAAGAGGTAAAAATCAGGTTTTTCCTCAACAGATAATTCAAAATTGCATCCACACAAGAGACAGACTCAATAAGTCACATAAGGATTGTAGGCACAAGCACATGCTCAGCTAGCACTCATTCATCCCAGCTTTAATCCAAGACTAAATGCAGCTACCTAATCACAGTGACAAGCTTGGAGCCCATACAACTCAATCCAAACACAGTGTTGCTATGCAAGCTTAAATGTTTCTATCTCTCATTCCTCTTTGGTCTGATTCACTCTTAAGCACAGCAACATGTTACATGATCAAACCTTATCTCTAACCAATACACAAAACACCAAAACATTCGCCACATAGGTCACACCCTTAGCCACATCCTTCAAAAAAGCACAACCAATTGAGCAATATTATACCTCTCAAATAAAACAACTTTGGCTCCTTGTCAGAGCTATGGAGTACTATATATTTGTAACTAAAATACTATACAATAAAAATATACAATAAAAGTCAGGGTGGTCTTGCACAGAAAAGCCTCAAAATGTCACTGACATATGTAAAGAAAGCTCTCACCATTTTAAGGGACCTTTCAAATGTGGGAATTAGAAATGCAACCCCAATTTGGGAGTATATTTCCAGTATCCCCATTCATCAAGATAGCTCCACCATGCCACCATGTGATGGTGGGCCTGCCAGGATCAAGATTATTCTCTCAAAGTAGCTCCCACTAATCATAATGCAGTGCAAAATGATTTTGTGGGAGAAGCATCAAGTGTGATGTGTAAAACTCAAAATAAGGCCACTCCAAAATTTGTCCCTAAGTCATTTTTCACTATTGTAAACACAGGCCCGAGCACATAAATAACATTTGTCAATTGTTAAATCACGACTAGTACATAGCATGAGAAAATAACAAGATTTCTTGTATTTTAATTTTCTTTCTTCAGTTAGTCCAGCCAACACGTGTTTCGTCGCACGGGAATAACCCACGACTTCCTCAGGGCTTTATGGATATAAAGTAGTCAGATGACCTCTGAGCCGCTTATAATTCCGTCCCGACCAGGAAGGCAGGGAGTTTTTTAGAGATGCTCCAAAACTACAATCCTTACATCTTCCGTTCAATCCGACATCCACGTGTAATAGCGTAGTGTCAGTAAAAGAATCGGGGAGCGTCCAGTCTATGTTCGGGCAAGCACTTTCGTGCTGGGACGTGTTTCTGTGTCTCGCAACAGCGCCTAGTATGGCCGCTGTTTAAACAGCGTAAGGATTGTAGTTTTGGAGCATCTCTAAAAAATTCCCTGCCTTCCTGGCCGGCACGGAATTATAACCGGCTCAGAGGTCAATTGACTACTTTATATCCATAAAGCCCTGAGAAAGTCGTGGGTTATTCCCGGATGACGAAACACGTGTTGGCTGGACTAACTGAAGAAAGGTAATTAAAATACAAGAAATCTTGTTATTTTCTCATGCTATGTACTAGTCGTGATTTAACAATTGACGAATGTTATTTATGTGCTCGGGCCTGTGTTTACATTAGCGTGATGCCCAGGGGTCGCAAATTCAGAGGAGTGGGTGACTCCTCTTCCCTTGAGCATTAAAAGTGAACACTACGAAGTAATTTGATACCGTCAATAGTGAGCGCCATAACCACACAGGGTTATCTCATCCTGCAAAGTATTCATCATTTTTCACTATGTTTACTTTAAAATACACTTGGATAGTTTTCCTTATTAATCTGCGTTAACATTTGCTTCCGGATATACTTACTAGGAATATCTGTCTACTTTCTCTACATGTTCCCTTTATGATTTTTCTTCAAGATGTGTAGGATTTCTGATTTGTATGTCATTGTGTCTATGCTCCACCCCTATTTAAATAAGGAGAGACAATAAGCAGGACAGGGAGAATCCAAACTTCAATGCTCAGTCAAAACCATTAAGAAAACCTGCTCAATAAGGCTTTTCCAGTTCTCAGTAGTTCTAGATTTTAGCAAATAATAGTATCATTGCAGAAAGCAAAACTCACTAATTGATCATGGGAATTACATAAACGCACAATAATGATGAATGAAATAATGTAATGGACCTTTAAGAAATCAAACAAGCACATCACATCTGGTAAATAATCAAATTAATAACAATCAAGAGTAAATAGGCCTAAATAAAGAAAGGATCACAAGCATCCAGCCCTCTCTAAACAACAAGCAGCAAGGTTTGGCAGCCTAAGAAAAAGATATCTAAAGTCTGACTTTTTCCCAAAGGCATGTCTTTTCAGAATGTTCTGCACTAAGAAAACACATAAATTCATACCATCATTTGACATCAGAGGCAGCACTAAAAATGTTCCTTGCACACCATCAATCACATTGTGAATTTCAAACAACACATACTTGTACACTATTTTCATTTTCTGTTACATAATGTGTTGCACAGAAGAAATTGTATGTTTTGCTAATGCAAATACATGAAAAAACAAAAGAGCTACCTATGCATATTCACGACAAAGGTTAGCTCATAGCTTTGCAATGTTGCACTGTAAGTACATCCCATCCAGAGGAAGCCAAAGATACCTTACATTTGCAAACAAGAACAGAGACCATGCTTTGAAGCTGAATTTCAATCATTTTATGAAAACAGATAAGACAGAAGAACGGGTGCAGCTCATGCAGAACAAATATGCATTTTTCAGCAATGTGACATGCACCCTGAGTAATGTGGCCTTGCCTTGCTAATAAACCAAACCTATAGTAGAGACTATTTTCTAATATAATATGTCACATCTACATTGGTATAATACATAAAGCATACCTTGCTGACTTAAACGGTGCTAGCACTAAAACACTTATTATATCTTTCCTGAGGCAATTAAGCGTACTACTGAACACCATGAAAATTCAGTGACAAAGGTCATACTCATACCTTTATGCCTTAGATGTAAGCACATACAAAAGAACCTTGTTAACTAAAAAACATTAGTGCTAAAAAACATAACATTGCGCATGAAGCGATTTATTATTTACTCTGCCAGTTATATATATCTAACATTCTAATCTGTCCCATCACGTTCCAACAAAATCAGACACCCCCACAATTATTACAATACTCTTGGCTTCTTTGTACCACACTAGTGCACTTTTTGCTATTCTCAATTGTGACTTGAGCAGCAATGGCTTCAGCTAATAGTTTCTTATTCTGGTATCAGGATGCTTTCTGCCAGTAGTGCAAACACTTCTAGGTGATTTAAATGCCTTGCACTTACATCTTCATTTTGCTGTAAAAACATGAAAGTCAAGGCAGGTCTGTGACTTAACAAGGCGGGCTTGTGACTTAAAGTCTCAGAGTCTGAGGAAGGACAAACTTGTTTTAAATGGCTGTCATTCATATCACGTCAAAAAGGGGGGGTGGGACCGGGAGCCGTTATTTAGATAGGTCCTGTATACAGGGCTCCTAGTAAACTGTGCTACAAGGGGTATGCAGTTCCTCAAGGGGACAGGGAAGACAGGTCTTTCTTCGTGATGCCCTCACACACCCCGAAGGATGTCATGCTTCATCATAGGGCTTTGCTCCTCGTCGGGCCGGCGCTGCAATGCCCGACGGGCTCACCGTAAACGGGGCTCTTTGGCGGAGATCTTTTTGAAGAAGCCGTTGGGTGCGTGCGGGTGGGAGGGCAAGGATGGTGTAGTGCACGGGTGGTGGATATTAAAATAAGTCTGGAGCAGTCCTATTCAAAAACAATTTTAATGGTGCAGGTAGTTCCAGCTTAGTTAAAAGGTGTGTGGATACCCTATGCGGATGCAATGTTCCTAAAGGGCTATCGCTGTGTAATGGGTCAACATGTTTCGTGCCCTTATCGCTCCTAACGAGTCATATGGCACTTCATCAGGACCTAAGTGAATGAGTGGTACACTACTAGAGGTCTGGTTCCTTCAATTGTTAAGTGGATACCAGACAACATAGGGGGCCCAGAGCTAGGGTAGGATTACAGCTAGTTGCCGTCCACCCAGCACATCGGAGCAACCACGAGCTCTGTTTTTTTCCCCCGTCAGGCCGTAGACCACTATACTGGGGGTCTTCCACTGCCAGTATAGGTCTACTAGGGCGTTACTCTATGTTGTCTGGTATCCACTTAACAATTGAAGGAACCAGACCTCTAGTAGTGTACCACTCATTCACTTAGGTCCTGATGAAGTGCCATACGACTCGTTAGGAGCGATAAGGGGACGTAATACAGAACAAATCAAAACATTCACCCCCAGTCAAGACAAGAGATCTGGGTTAAATCCATCATTCTTTTGCTCACCATGCCATCCCAGTTTAGACCTGGCCATATGCAAATCAGGCTTGACCCTGTACCTCATGGGAACAGTCCAGCCCGAACTGCCAAACCAGGTCCTCCCTGGACTGGAAACAAGCATCCCAGGACCAGTTTTGGGGTGGGACGGGTATGCCCAGACATAAGTCCCGTGCTCTCCATGTCACTGGAGTCAAGCTACCCTGGCTGATGAGGGGTAAAACCCCGAAACCGGTTCTAGGATGCATGTTTCCGGTCCAGGGAGAACCTGGCCTGGCAGTTCGGGCTGGACTATTCCCATTGGGCGCAGGGTCAAGACTGATTTGCATATGGCTGGGTTCAAACTGGAATGGCATGGGGAGCAAAAAAACGATGGAATTAGGCCCAGATCTCTGTACTGGGGTGAATGTATGACATTGTTCTGCATTCTGTCCATCAACTGTTTTGTTTGCATTTGTTACCCCGAGTGGGACGGGTATGCCCAGACATGGGTCCCGTGCTCTCCATGCCACTGGAGTCAAGCTATCCTGGCTGATGAGGGGTGAAACCCCGAACCCGGTCCTAGGATGCTTGTTTCCAGTCCAGGGAGGACCTGGCCTGGCAGTTCGGGCTGGACTGTTCCCATTGGGCACAGTGTCAAGACTGATTTGCATATGACTGGGTTCAAAATGTAATGGCATGGTGAGCAAAAAAACGATGGATTTAGGCCCAGATCTCTGTACTGGGGTGAATGTATGACATTGTTCTGCATTCTGTCCATCAACTGTTTTGTTTGCATTTGTCACCCCGAGCGGGACAGGTGAGCCTAGACGTGGGTTCCTTGCTCTCCATGCCACTGGAGTCAAGCTATCCTGGCTGATATGGGGTGAAACCCCAAAACCGGTCCTAGAATGCATGTTTCCAGTCCAGGGAGGACCTGGTCTGGCAGTTCGGGCTGGACTGTTGCCATTGGGCGCAGGGTCAAGACTGATTTGCATATGGCTGGGTTCAAACTGGAATGGCATGGTGAGCAAAAAAACGATGGATTTAGGCCCAGATCTCTGTACTGGGGTGAATGGATGACATTGTTCTGCATTCTGTCCATCAACTGTTCTTTTTGCATTTGTCACCCCGAGTGGGACGGGTATGCCCAGACGTGGGTCCCGTGCGCTCCATGCCACTGGAGTCAAGCTATCCTGGCTGATGAGCGGTGAAACCCCAAAACCTGTCCGAGGATGTTTGTTTCCAGTCCAGGGAGGACCTGGTCTGGCAGTTCGGGCTGGACTGTTCCCATTGGGTGCAGGGTCAAGACTGATTTGCATATGGCTGGGTTCAAACTGGAATGGCATGGTGAGCAAAAAAACGATGGATTTAGGCCCAGATCTCTGTACTGGGGTGAATGTATGACATTGTTCTGCATTCTGTCCATCAACTGTTCTTTTTGCATTTGTCACCCCGAGTGGGACGGGTATGCCCAGACGTGGATCCCGTGCTCTTTATGCCACTGGAGTCAAGCTATCCTGGTTGATGAGGGGTGAAACCCCGAAACCAGTCCTAGGATGCTTGTTTCCAGTCCAGGGAGGACCTGGCCAGGCAGTTCGGGCTGGACTGTTCCCATTAGGCGCTGGGTCAAGACTGATTTGCATTTGGCTGGGTTCAAACTGGAATGGCATGGGGAGCCAAAAAACGATGGATTTAGGCCCATATCTCTGTCCTGGGGTGAATGTATTACATTGTTCTGCATTCTGTCCTTCAACTGCTCTTTTTGTATTGTAAATACAGCACATCCATGCTGGCACAAGGGATTCTCCGGGTGGCGCAGGGAAAGTGACGCATCTCTACAGATGCGTCACTTTCTTGTAAATCTGCCCCTCTGGTCCCAGACTCATATTCTGACCGAAAGCCCGCAAAAAGAACAGCAAAAAAAGGGCAAAAATGTTTATTCTCCTAAGTGCAATTCACGTTACCAAGGGACATCACAGAGTAATCGAATTTATAAAAACTGCTCATGCTACAGAAGGACCGCAAGGCATAATGATGTTCACAAAGCCTGACCTCCAGATGATTGTAGTCAAAATATGTAATACAGAAATATCATACTACCAAAATATCATTGCCAAAACTTCAAGGCCCAAAATATTGAAAAAATAACATGAAAAAATGTATAGTCGAAAGATAAGTGGCCAACTATTACCAATGTTGCACAATGCAGCCGATATGGTTCTGCTCAAAAGAATCAATATGCCACTGCATCATACAATAAGCCCTTCTCGGAGAGTATTCCAAAGAAAACAACCGTGCAGTGAACCCTGCAAAATCGAGTGTGCTACTTTCAGGAAAGCAATCAATATGGCAGGTCAATTAGTCTTGATAGAGAGCTTCATCTTAAGAACACAAACGTACAAATATCTGCCTGTTATGTGCCGGGAGTGAGGGGTCCACCTGGCATATTTATTTCACCTGAAACCCAAAACTACATCCTTCGTGTTTGCTTTACAAAAATCTCCTGAAAGTTCTAATGGAACCCTCAGAAAAGTCTTTCTTTGATGTCACCAAAGCTACATTTCTACCAATCTTATACTATGGATTGGAAGTTGGACTTTACGAGCATCTCCAGGCAATTTTAAACATGCTCTCAATTTGCAAATTAAGCAAACATCTTTTCAGGAAGGTACAGACACGTTTCTGGAAATGAAACATTGTCTTCCAGTTGCAAACTCCTAGAGAGCAGGACAACTTCAGGCATATCTAATGGGCTGGTTTTAGCATTAAAGATGAATTATTTGAGACTACATTTTGCACTGTGTGGTCTAGGTGAAAATTGTCAGAAATTGAAGGTTGATAATATTCACAATAATGTAAATATGAGCAACTGTTACTGTAATAATAAAAAGCATTGGTAAATGCATTAGGTTTCGCCTATGTGAATAATAATAAACTGTTTTTTTGCTGTAAGTTGTAGCTTGCTGTGTTGTTGTACAAGTTACAGAGAGTCTGTTAAAGTGTTATGACTTGTTTATGTACAAAAAAGCAATATATTGTGTTGTTACTAGTGGTATGGTGTGGGTAAGTAATAGCAAAAGTTTGAAAAATGAAATGAAAGAGGGAAATAATGCAATTAATTGATGAAATAGCAATATTATGTGTTTAGCAGAGTACTGACAACTTTTGGGCCCAGTGCCACTGCACAAGCTGCACCATTTAAATCATGACCCTGTTGTCTGCAAGGTAACTGCACTTGTGACTGCCTGTTTAGTAGTAAAATATAGAAATATTAGGTGTTTAGTGGGGTGCCTAGAGATTTTGGTCCTGATGGTACTGCACATGGTGCACCATTCAAATAATGACCATATTGCCTGCTAGATAAATGCACTTGTGACTGTCTTGTTTGGTAGTAACATTTTGCAATAATCTGAGCTTCTGGCCCCAATATCACTTCACCTCCTACACCATTCAAATCAAGTCCCTTCTAACTGCAAGGTAAGAGCAATTGTGACTGCATGTTTAGAAGTAAAATATAGGAATATTATGTGTTTAGAGGAGTTCTGACAACTTTTTGGCCCGGTGTCACTACACCTGCTGCACTATTGAAATCATGACCCTAGAGCTTGCTAGATAACTGCACTTCTGACTGCCTGTTTAGTTGTAAAATATAACAATATTAGGTGTTTAGAGGAGTTCTGATAACTGTTGAGCCCGGTGCCCCTGCACCATGCGGCACCATTCAAATAATGGCCCTGTTGCCTGCAAGCTAACTGCACTTGTGACTGCCTGTTTAGTTGTAAAAGATAGCAATAATCGGTGTTTAGTGGGGGGCCTGGAGCGTTTGATCCTGGTGCCAGTGCACCTGTTGCACTATTGAAATCATGACCCTAGCGCTTGCTAGATAACTGCACTTCTGACTGCCTGTTTAGTTGCAAAATATAGCAATATTAGGTGTTTAGAGGAGTCCTGATAACATTTGGGCCTGGTGCCCCTGCACCTGCTGCACCATTCAAATAATGGCCCTGTTGCCTGCAAGCTAACTGCACTTGTGACTGCCTGTTTAATAGTAAAATATGTAAATATTTGGTGTTTAGTGGAGTTATGACAACGTTTGGCTCCAGTACCACTGCACCTGCTGCACCATTTGAATCAAGCCCCTTTTAACTGCAAGGTAACTGCAATTGTGACTGCCTGTATAGTAGTAAAAAATAGCAATATTAGGTGTTTAGAGGAGTTCTGAAAACCTTTGGGCCCGATGCTATTGCATCTGCAGCACCATTAAAATCATGACCCTTTTGTCTGCAAGGTAACTGCACTTCTGGCTGCCTGTTTAGTAGTAAAATATAGCATAGTTCTTGTATATCAACTTTATTTTTAACGTGCAATGTTTATTACATTTAGAATTTGATCATAATAACCAAACAGATTAAGTTGAAAAAATCAATCCGATAATGCCTACAAAGTGCAAAGAAAGGTACTGAGGCATGAATAGAAATGCCACAAGCATTCTAAGGCTAAAGCATCTGCTTTACACAACTAAATAATAAAAAGCAAGCATTCCAGCATACTGTTAGAAGCTGTCTGCCTTTTCCGTGAGAAGAGATCTTATCTTGACAGTGAGTGGGGCTCAAACAGTGTGAGCAGCTTTAGTAGAAGTATCATAAATGTGTGCAGCCAGGGAAAGTTAACAAAAAAGAAAGTTCCACACAAAAGCAAATGAACCCAGTAGTTCGGCAATGGGAAATGATAAGATCCCCCTTTTAAGATGTATTAAATACAAGAGATTTCAAAAGCACAGCGCAGGCGACGTGCAGGCGAAACCTAAAATAGAGAGCAAGAGATGGGTGTGGTTGCCTAGGTAAGGTGTATAAAAGTGGGAGAGAGGAGAGAGGAGAGAAAGAGATGGGTGAGGCAGCAAATATAAAGATAGAGGCTAGTAGAGAGGCTACAAAGATTACAAAAAAAGTGTAGATAGAGAGGTGCGGTAAGGAAAAGGGCAAGGATTTAGTGATTGGTGAGGTAGAGAGAACTACAGAGCATGAGGACATAGAGACAAGTAATGTAGAAAGATAGAAGTGATAGAAATAGATGCACAATGAAGTGACGTAACAGCAAGTTAGAGGTAGTAGATATAGAAAAAGTAAAAGTGATGAGTTAGTTATGGAAGAGAAAGATGGTAGAGCTAGATATTGATGAGGTAGATAATGAGAGCTACAAAGAAAGTTAGATTGTGAAGTAAGAATAGGTAAGCAGAGCCATAAATAGGTGTAGGCAGAGAGAAGGAAAGAGGTTGAGATAAAAAAAAAGTAGATGATGTAGGCAGAGAGAAGGAAATAGTTTGAGAGAGAGGGCAGAGAGAGTCTTCTGACTGTCCTGATAACTTTATTGGGGGACCTTGGAAATGTGTGGGTTGGGCAATTGCTCATTTGTACCATGTCAAAAAGTGGCTCCAGTCAGGTTCACTAAATTACAGGATGTGACCTGTCCCCTGATCAACTAACTGATGAGGGCCATCAAGGTGGGATGGTGAGCATGTCTAATGGGAAGGTCCCTCTGGTCCATAGGAAAGACTTAGGATTGAGTGCATGCCACGGACTCCAGAATCATCATAGTTAAGGCATTCTTGTATTGATTTTATTAATCAGCAACTAACAAGCCCTGGACAATGAACCTGCATCTGCTTGAACATTGAGAACTGGGAAAAAGTTGGGGGGATATAATAGATGCAACAATATTTAGTTTAGGCAACCATGCACTTCATCATGTGAAGGGGGTCTAGCAACGTTATTCATAACCTCATTGCAGCCATAGTTGAGTTATAAATTTTGCTGTACAGTATAAATAATATGGATCAGGTGCAAGTCAGATCCGTCAGCAGTGCACCAAAAAGTAGGTGATGCATGTTACATGAATGGCCATAAAACATACATGGACGTTTGTTTGGTATTGCATGAAACAAACTGGCCTCTTTGACTTGAACTGTATATTCATGTCCATCTATTTGTCACTGCAAAACAGCAAATGTTTGCGGCAATACAAGAAGTGTGCAGTTAAAAAACCATACATATCTGATGAATGGCGGCTGTGACCACCTAATTTATCGATGTAAGGGCTCTGTGTCTTGTCTTTCTTGCATTTCATTTCTTTCCAAATATAAATAAAAAGAGTGTTAAAAATAACGCATGCATTTATAAACATTTAACCAAATCTGCCACTGCAATAAAACACAGGCCGATTAATGGAAATGTTGGGGCATATTAGCAAGGGCACTATCGCCGCTTTAGCGGCACTTTTTGCCGCTAAAGCGGCGATATTTATATCGCCCTATCAGCAAACTGTCTCTAACAGCAGTTAGCGACAGTTTGCGGGCATTAGCGCCCGTTTTACCGCTTTGCATGTCAGCGATATTTATCGCTAATGACATGCAAAGTGGGCGTTCCCGACGAACAAACCTGGGAAACACTCGCTAACAGGCCTATCGCCTATTAGCAAGGTGGCCATGGCCCCTGTTAGCGACGTGAAAAGTCGCGCTAACCGGGGTCATCGCCATTTATTTAACACCTGCAATTAGCAGGTGTTAGCCATACCTAACATGGGGGTGGATTATGCTGATACGACCACAGGGTCGTATCAGCAAGGTGTTCTCCTTCTCCATGCAACATCGCTGGTTTTTCAGCGATGTTGGCCCATTTCCTCGCTATCGCTGGAATATTCATCGCCATAGCGCTAATCGTTGCTAATACAGCGTTAGCGTGGCGATATATTCCAGCGATAGCCGGCGATAAAACAAATCACGCTAAGCAGGGTTAGCGATGATTATCGCCTCTTCTTGCTAATATGCCCCGTTATTTTATGAAGCTAAGCAATGCTCTTATGCTTTATGTTTGAAACTCATCAAGTAATTATCACTAATGATGAGTGATGTAAAATGCTCTTATTATCAGAGGAATTGTAAAACAAGCGTAACATGAAACAACAGCTTTTCACAAGCACTGGCCAATTGGGTAATTGGCAAATTACAATAAAGTTTAGTTAACCCCTGTATTTAGTTCAAAGGTTACAAGCATTTCCAAAGCCAACGAGTCTTGGCTCTAAAATGTCGAGCTAATAGATTATCATGCCACATCTACGTTGTGAATTACGTTTGCTTACATATTCACGTGTGGTGGGCATATTTAGTTTACCGTTCTAACATAGCAGAATGTCATGTTAGAAGGAAACCTAAAAGTAAAAACATTAACAGGCATTAGTGTGAAAGCTAAAAAACAAGTATCACGGGAGTCAAGAGGATGTGGCGCAGAGCTGCTGACTCGAGTGCTAGGGATCCCGGTTTGAGCCTCCGCAGTGCAACATTCTGTGATTCTGGGAAATCACTTAGGGGCATATTAGCAAGACCCACGTTAAAATTATTGCCGTTTTAGCGGCAGGAAACTGCCGCTAAAACGGCGATAACGGGCTTGCTAATATGCGTTATAGAATTCCAATAGAAGCCCAGGTTAGATGTGCAGGACATCTAACCTGGGCTTCTATTGGAATTCCATAACGCATATTAGCAAGCCCATTATCGCCATTTTAGCGTCAGTTTCCTGCCGCTAAAACGGCGATAATTTTAACGTGGGTCTTGCTAATATGCCCCTTAATCTCTCCGGGTAATAAATTGAGCTATATAAATTTGCTAATTTAATTTAAGCAAGTCAAAAAATCAGAAAGAGGGAAAACTATGAAAAAATAGTTCCACCAATGTGGATGTTAACAGTATTTCGGCTACAGGAAACTGATAAGAGAAGCAGACAAGGAGCAAGCATTGGTAAATGCAGGAACATATGTGACAGTCAATAGAAATGGAGTAAAAGAAAGTGGCAAGCACAGGAACCAATCAAAAGCCAGGAAAGCGAGGGGGCGGGATGTATGCCCCTTTTAAGTTTTGTTTTAAAAACAATAGATTTCACAAGCACAGCGCAAGCACCATGCAGGTGAAACCTAAAAAGGAATATTTTGTGCAGCATGAATTAGAACAAATGAGGCTCAATTCTTGCCGAACGTGCTGCTCTTCAGTATGCCTTTATTGTATTTTATTAGCAAATATACACTGAAAATAGTTTCTTAAAAATAGGGACTACAAATGTAATTTTGGCATTACTTTCTATCCTTTAATTGCCCACATTTGATAAAGGAGAGATGATGAATGATATCACTCTATCAGAAGTGCCTTCTGCTTTTTGCGCCCCTTCATTGGGTATGTCTCCAGGGAGTTATGGGTCCCAGAGGTGATTGGTATAAAATAAAACCTATTATTAGAGCTTGGACCTGCCTCACCAGGATTGTTAACTCTGTACTTAATGGTGGGGCTATTCCACAAACATTCCAACAAGGCATTCTTGGGATTTTGCCTAAACCCATCAAGGAACATTTGCTACTTGGCTCATACTGCCTCATTACTTTGCTTCATAATAACTGTAAGCTTAATAAGAGAATAAATCTGAGTAGTTGCCAGTCTAGTGAGGGTCAGATCTAATACTCAGTACTTTGTTGTGATTCCAGATCTGGCAACAGCTTGTACAGTGCAACTAGCCAATATGATGTTGTATGCTTAGAGGACATTCGACCTAGTGAACTGGAAATGTCTTCAGTAATTATTAGAACAGATGGTGGTTTCCCTACCAGTTTATCAGATTGCTTGCAAATCTTTCCAATGGCGCTATATGCAAGTTAGTTATTAATGCACTAGAATAGGCTCTATTCTCATCACTAGAGAAGTGCTGTAGAGTTTTAGCCCTTTACTATTTTTCTCTTCCAAAATTTATTAAGCCATTTACCATGAAGGTAAATAACCGAATCGTCTTATGTCCAATAGAGGCCCATAGGGCTTTAAAGATTAGACAATTATTTGGCTACCATCACACTGTTTGAAACTGTTTCTGGAAGGGCAATGAATCTAAAATGAAGGTACAAATAATTCACACTGATCTTCCACCCTGACTGTCAAATTAAAGGATACAGGACATCAATTCTCCCATAAAGTATTTCGGTGGTCATATTGCAACTGACATTTTCAAATTACATGAATTAAACTAGAAACTACAGTCAATTAAAGTGAAATGCAGTTTACGGTTGGAGAAGATTACTTTTTTTCCTCATTGAGCAAGTCAACCATGTGAGCTGAAGAACTGTATCACCACTGTCACGATCTAGCGTATAAATAGTTTAATACTTGGATGACCTTAATTGGACAAAAAAGTCCTCTGTGTTGTTGGAGATGTTTACTCCTGCCCCAAGTGCCCAACTTTAATGTTATCTGGATCCTTAATGCTGTTTTTTTGTCATAGGCGTGTGAGCCATGACATAGACCTGTCTCACGGATTGTGGTCTTGTTGGACAGGAGGGGTGCCTAAAAAGCGCTACCCTCATAGTGGTAGAAGGCTACAGCCTTCACCAGGAGTTAAGCAG
Organism: Calotriton arnoldi; assembly: GCA_963921515.1. Classification (NCBI taxonomy): domain Eukaryota; kingdom Metazoa; phylum Chordata; class Amphibia; order Caudata; family Salamandridae; genus Calotriton; species Calotriton arnoldi. Next base: position 496,209 of record CAWUFW010001498.1, read on the forward strand.
CATGAGGGCGGCGGTGGCAGCATACCGTGTAGTGATCAGTAGTCTTGAACAGGACCTTTTAACCCTGTGTCACTGGAGTAAGGCTTACAGGCTCACTCACATTTTTAAGGTTCTGGTGCTGTGTGCTTAACTCTACCATTGGCCTACATCAGGTAGGGCAACACTGTGTAGTATGTGTGTGGTTAGTGCATATGCTGGGTGTATGTATGCCTGTAAGGAATACATAACACAGGAGATGTAGTGCTGTGCAGTACGTGCATAATGAAAGCATGTGCGAAGTAAAATACATGAAGGGTGAAGTGTTGTGCAGCATGCACATGATAAGTGTGTGTGCTGTGCTGGCAGTGTGTGTGTGATTGTAAATACTAAATAGCACACCCTGGTTAAATATAGAAAAGCTTCAGTCCTTAATAGTGCACGCATATTAAGTGCATTTGTACATGTAAGGGTGCAATGGATGGAGGTACTAGCGCTGGACAGTAAGGCCTGATTACGAGTTTGGTGGGGCGGGAGCGGGACCGCCACACTGCCGCCCCACTCCTGCACCGCTCCCGGACCTCCAAACCCATGTGCGCACCGCCACCCAGATGATGTCTTTTTTGTCACTGGCAGGCAGTTCTTTGGTGTTCCCATGGCAATTGAAATATCAAAGGCAGTACCTGCCCGACATGGACTGGTGCAGTCCATGCCATATGGGTACAGGGGTGCATGCATACAGGGGGGGCACAACATGTACCCCCCTGCATGCACCCCATGGCACAGAGGCAATAGGGGGCCCTGGCCCTGTAGGACTGTTAGAATTGAAATGTATTAGTACCGTATTACTCGTATTTTATTCGATACTATGTTAGCATTTATGTAGCTAATTCATTATATATTCTCTCTGTATGCATACATAATCAGAAAGTGCAGATGTTATGTTAGTTAGGTTGACATCTGTGCCATCATTTTAGCTCTCGAAGACACCATTTTGTATTATAATCGAAACTGTTACTTGATCATTTACGAGAAATGGTCCTTGGTAAGTTTAGTTTCATCAATGTCGAATCTTGCTCATTAACGCATGCCTTTTCTCTTACATAGAGGCCTTCTCCCACCTGTCTAGTAGGGAGGATAAGCCAGACGACCTTGGGCAGTAGATAGCTTGTGCCAGGCTGCGGAATTGAAACTTGTGCTCTGTACCCCCATTGTATTACGACAGCTTCCAGTATTTTCCATAGTAGGCGGGTCTTTGTGGGCTCCGCAACCTACATAATGTAACTTTATGTTTGTTAGAGTCAGTCCCTCGTCAGCCATCATAGGAGGCTGGTCAGACTGGACGCCACTGCAGTGTACTTTGTGAATAAACTAGTTTGCTTGTGTTCTCTACTGCGTCACCGACTCTTCATTGAATGGAAGGCTAGAGGAGGTCGAGAGAGACCCGGGTGGCCCTAATCGGGTCACTTCCTTCAGTTGGCGCCCGAACAGGGACTCCACCAGGTGGCCCATCCCGCCCGTAGTCGGGTTGTGGGGTCGGGGTTGTATCCGGTCGGATGGGCAGATTGGGGATCCCCATCTGATAGAACTTGGTTCTCGCGGCTGCCCCGCCTGTCTGATCGGGCGGCTCCTCGTGTAGTGGTCATCTTGGCTGGGGTCCTGAAAAGGCGAAACCCTTGGATCTGACCGTTTGGTCTGAAGAGTCGTCAGTGGAGAATAATCTTGTTTGACCTGTGTGCACCAGGTGAGTTTATTGTGATTTCTGGTAAGAGAGGCGCCGTCTTGATTAACTTGGTGGGTCTGTGGACCTTTGTGATACGGAGCATTTGTGAACGTTCTGCCAGGCCACTTGTTGAATTTGGCTTATTCTTGAAAAGGCCTGGGGCTAGAGCCTATCTTGTCTTGGTGCAGTCTGAGGACTGACTTGTTTTGGTGCAGTTTACAGACTGCTTTTGAGAGCTTTTTGTTTGTGTGTGTTTTTATTGCGTGCGTGTGTGTTGATTGAGTGGATAGTGAATGTGTCTGATGCTAAGATGCCTTGTTGGAGTAAAATGTGGTGCTTGGGGTGTCGTTGTTGCTCTGTTGAGCATCGACTGGAGGAAAGGCAGCCTGCGCCTCCAGAAGGCACTCCGAGTTTTGAGATGTATGTGAAGCACGGTATTGGCCCTATTATGTTTTGTACATTATGGCACAAGTATACGAGGGACAATACTGAGCTTCAGTGGCCAGTGGATGGTACTTTTGATGAACAAAAATGGAATTATTTGCAGGACAAATTATTCGCTAGAAGAAGTAGGCAGTCGATGTTTGACACTTTGCAGGTATGGCAAAAGGAAGCTAAGCAGAGGCGTATACGAGCCGAGAAGGAGTCTAGGAAGAAGGCGATGCAAACAGTGGTTCAGAAAGCGGTAGCTTATGATAGCGAACAAACAGAAAAGGGTATTGATTGTGTCGATAGGAAGTTTCGATTACAATGTAATAAGTCTTATGTTGTTCAAGAGGATGAGGATCCTTTTGTGGAGGAATTATTGGAAATTCGCCCCCCACCTCCCTATGCCCCACAGAGAATATATCCTCTTGTTCCGTCGTCTCAGTCCTCCGTTGTTCTTTTGCCTTCCTCTGGTCTTTCTGCAGACTCAACGGCTTCGGCTCCAGCCCTATCTGTCTCCTCTCCGGTTTCACAACATGCGAGTATGGTGACTGTGGGCACCCCTGCAGTGTCTGCTGTTTCTGTTCATGTTTCTCCTCCTTCTCTTACACCTACCACACAGCCATTATTGACAATGTCACCTGCATCTGTATCCCTTGTGTGTTCCCCAGATGTTTCATCTGTAGTGTTGTCTAGTGTTGGGACACCGGCGCGAGGGTCAGATGGAGGGAATTGGGCGGCAGCACGGGAGCGAATAGAGAGGGCATTGATTCGATCTGATGTAGGTGAAGAGGAGAAAAGGATGGTTGCAAATCAGGCAGCACAATGGGCTCGGAGTCCGATTTATAGTGTGGAGAATATATGGAGTGTGATGAAAGATTTTGATCCGTTTGTACAACAGCATGCCCTTCAGCATATGTCGGCTACATTGATTAGTTTGTGGGAACAGTGTATTGGAGGCACAGCTCCTCAAATTATTTATGATATTTGAGATCGTGTATATTCAGCTGGTACGGCTCCTGCAGAAGTTCTTGGTAATGTTGGGACGCTACTCGGTTATCGAGAACGATTACATCACCAGACTCCGACTAGTGTGTCCCAATTTCCGATGAGGGAGGTGCATCCTATTTTTCATGCTGAGATCCCAGAGCAGCGTAACCAGAGGGGAGATGTGGTTCAACAGCGGGTGGCGGCTCATTTTCAGGAGCAGTGGGTTTATTCCCCGTGGAAGAGAAGTGAGGTGTTAGCTCTTAAGAGTCAGTTACCGGATCCTAGGACAAAACCCTACAGCGTAGTATAAAGAGTTAACAGAGCCCGCCTCCTCGTCAGTTATGACATTAGCAGATATTGAGATGTTTTTCGGACTGTTGGCGCCGGTGGATATATGGAGGCAGGTGCATACTCAGGATCACAGGGTGGAATTGGGTGGCTCTTTGTCACAAATTTGCTTCCCGAGATTGCAGCTCGGTTATAGGGTTCAGAGAGCACTTGGACTACCTCTTCCCCTTCGGTGATATTGAGCATGGCACAGTACTATGTGCATCGAGAAAATGAGGAAAAAGCCAAGGTGGAAAAGAAGAGTAAGGATTTGAAAACAAGGGTGTTGCTACAGCAGGTTGCAAGAGGGTCTGGGAGGGGAAGGGGCACTGGTCTGGCTCAAAGGTCGCGGGGTGCAGGTAGAGGTGGTGCACCCCTAGGGCCGAATCAGTGTGCGTATTGTAAAAAGGAGGGACATTGGCGAAGCGAGTGTCCAGATTTGTTACAGAAAATTGCAGTACCTAGAGGGCGGGGTTCGAGTGGAAGGGGCCGTTATGAGGTTGGTCGGGATGAGGCTCAAGCAGATGCATCCTCGGGGGGTCGTTCTGATCAGAACTATTTTGATGACCCCCAGGGAAGGCAGTACCATCATGATGATTATGATATGGGTGATGCTGCAGGGATGTCCTATGGTTAGGACAGCCAGGGACAGGGAAAGGGACCAGTCCAAATTTCTGTGGATCAGCATGGTCCTTATGTTACAGCAGATTTGTATGGTTCGGCACAGAAATGTTTGGTGGATACAGGTGCAATGAATAGCTCTGTTTCTCATTCGCTGGTCCCCGGGGCAGCCCTGTCTGGCCGTAATAATGTTTCGGTAGGTTTTTCCGGCGTACCGGTTGTGAGCCCCATTTCCAAACCTCTTGCTTTGACTGTTGGTCCTTTTACTGTGGATTCTCCATTTTTATTAACGGCGAATTGTGGGGAAAATTTATTAGGATTGGATTTGTTGAAAAAGTTATATGCTACCATTTATTGTTCCCCGAATGGTGTTTACATGACTCTTGGACCTAATGTGGTTAGCACAAAACAGTGACTGGCAAAGGATGCGTCACTTCCTGTTGAATTCAAAGATGTGCCGTCCTCATTGTGGGCCACAGGAGATGCGGATGTGGGGTTGTTACAGATACCACCGGTTTCCATAAAGGTCAAGGAGAACACTGTGCTCCCTCGTATTCCCCAGTATAATATCACAAGCTGGGGAACAGGCATTGATGCAGATTATACAGGACCTGATTAAATCAGGGTTGGTTGAGGAGACAGTAGCGAATGTCCCTATTCTTAAGAAGGCACCCTTGGATTCCCCTGATGCACATCCTGATGTTTATCGTTTTGTAATTGATCTCCGGGAAATTAATAAGATTGTAGTTCCTCAGTTCCCGGTGTTCCCAGATATTACTGTTCTCTTGACGATGATTCCTTCCACAACCAAATTCTTTTCTGTGATTGATTTGAAAAATGCTTTATTTAGTATCCCTATTCATCCAGACAGTAGGTATCTTTTCGGATTTGCCTTGGCTGGTAGGAGCTTCCAATTCTGTCGAGCTTCTCAGGGGTACACTGAAAGTCCCAGTATTTACAGTCAGGCTTTGAAAAGTCAATTGGACTCTCTCTCTTCCCGCAGGTAATGTATTACTGCAGTACGTAGACAACATTTTGATAGCCTCCGATACCGAAGAGGGTTGTCGAGATGCTACAGTTAAATTATTGGAGCATTTGGCAAACAAAGGGTATAAAGTGACACTTTCCAAATTTCAATATTGTCAACAGCAGGTCACCTATTTAGGTCACCTGATGTCGAAGGAGGGTCGGAGGCTCACACCTGAACGAGTTGATGCCATTGTTAAGATGCCTATCCCTGTGACTCAGAGGGATGTGCGTGCCTTTATAGGCATCACCTAATATTGTCGACACTGGATATCCGCTTATTCTTTATTAATACAGCCCTTGCTTCGCCTAACAACTAAAGATGTGCATGAACCCTTGCCCTGGACGCATGAATGCCAGCATGCTTTTGAGCAATTGAAAGTTGCGCTTTGCTCTGCACCTGTGCTTGGTACACCTGATTATAAGAAGCCTTTCGTGCTGTATGTACATGAAACGGCTGGGTGTGCGCTTTCGGTGTTAACACAAGCCTTTGGAGGTAAGCAGAGGCCGTGTGCTTATTTTTCTGCTACGCTTGACCCTGTCGCCAGAGCCCTCCCAAGTTGTTTAAGAGCTGCGGCGGCTGTGGCAGTTTCTATTCGACAATCGGCAGGGCTCATTCTTAATCATGATCTCACAGTAATGGTACCTCATGCTGTTGATGTACTTTTGAACAAGACAAAGACGCAGCACCTTACCAGTGCTCGTCTGGCTGGTTATGAATTGACTTTATTTGCACCTCATATTACTATCAAAAGATGTGCCAGTCTGAAACCAGCCGCGTTACTACCCCTCCTTTCGGAAGATGAGGACCTAGATGTCCATGATTGTTTGTTCCGTACAGAAGAAGAGACGAAGGGACGGGTAGACTTGACTTATGTTCCCTTATTTGACCCACAAGGGGAACTATATGTCGATGGTTCTTGTTTTAAATTGTCAGATGGCACTACTACAGCGGCGTACGCTATTACTACGCTGCGCACTATAGTTGAGACATTACGTATTCCTTACCAATTTGCTCAAGCTGTGGAGTTGATAGCTCTTTTGCGAGCATGTGAATTGAGTGAAGGACTGACTGTCAATATCTACACTGACAGCCAGTATGCCTTCGGGGTGGCCCATAATTTTGAACGCCTCTGGGCAAAGAGAGGATTCTTGACTTCACATGGTACTAAGATTCAGAACGGTCCGCTGATAGAAAGACTTTTGACAGCTTTGACCCTTCCCAAACGATTGGCAATAGTGAAAAGTAGTGCCCATAAAGCAATCACTGACGATGTAGGGAAAGGACATGCCTTTGCAGATCAGACAGCAAAAGAGACAGCCAGGTCAAAAATGACGAAAATGTTTGTGGCAGGACCTGCTAGATGGGTACCAGATGTTACCATGTTTGAAAATTCACTAGAAAGTGGCAGGGAAATACAGAGTGAGGCAACAGTTGAGGAGTTGGCAGTGTGGCAGGAGAGTACAGGGCGTTTAGATGAAGAAGGGTGCTGGACTGATAAAACCGAGAAGCAGAGATGGATGTTACCTGATGCATATGTATTTCCCGTAGTTACAATGGCACATGGTCCAGCTCATATTAGCGCGAGGGGAATCTGTAGGCTATTGGATCCTGTGTGACAAAATGGCAACATCCCAAAGGTTGCTGCTCATTTCGTGAAACGTTGTATGATTTGTATGAAGCACAATCCTGGAAAGGGTACCTCTACACCTTCTGGTAATTTTGCGCCACCTTCTCTTCCTTTTGAGGTACTCCAGATGGACTATATTGAGATGCAGCGAGTTAATAATTTGAAATATGTGCTAGTGGTTGTTTGTGCATTTAGTAAATGGATTGAGGCCTACCCAACGAAAGAAAATACAGCCATGGCAACGGCGAAGGTTCTTATTAAAGAGTTTTTCCCATGCTACGGCTTGCCCCGTTTGATTTGGAGTGACAACGGAAGTCACTTTAATGCAAAAGTGATCCAATTGGTGTGCGATGGTCTGCACATCAGGCAAAAATTTCATGCAGCAAATCATCCCCAGTCAGCAGGTTTAGTTGAGAAGTACAATGGTACTCTCAAGCTAAAATTGGCTAAGATTAAGGAAAGTACTGGGTTGCAATGGCCAGATGCATTACCCCTTGCTCTATTGTCCACCAGAATGACAGCACATTCTAGAACAGGATTATTGCCATATGAGGTGGTCTTTGGCCATCCCGCAAATGTGTGGGGTGTCCCTAGACTGAAAAAGTTTTCTGAAATTGATTATCCTTTGTTAGTCGATTATTTATTTGATCTTACTAAAAGTGTACATTCTAGTCATCAACAGATACATGAAGCTTTGACTCCAGCACCAGAGGGGCCCGGGCACACCATACAGCCTGGAGACTACATTCTCATTAAGAATTTCCAGAGAGGAGACAGCTTGGAACCCAGATGGAAAGGACCATATTTGGTCCTTATAACGACAAGGACCGCAGTGAGAGTGGACGGTCGGAAGCATTGGGTCCATACCTCTCATTGCCGACGAGTGCCGCTCCCCCTCCCCTATGATGGATGGGTTCACGAGGGGATAGGGGACCACGAGACGGAGAAGGTTCCACGTTTTGTTCCCTTTTCTGACGCCCAGTTGACTTGGGCGCAGACGGAGAAAGAGAGTGAGGCGATTCTGAACGAGGCAGTTCCCCCAGAAATAAAGGCTGCCCAGGCTTCTTCTTCACCCGACCCACAGGAGCCTGATCCTCGCTCTCCGACACCCCCTGAATTTCACATTCTTCTACGAGATGAGACAGTGCCGGGAGTAGCAAGGTATGATTTGCGTCCTCGACGGAAGGATAGTGCACCAAAAGAGAAGTAAGTGTAGCAGGGATGGACTTGTTGGATAAGATTAGTAAAACGCCTTTTGTTTCTGCTTTTTCCTGTTAGACTAGGGATCAAAAAATTGGTGCACTGCCTGTGACGCAGGACATGATAAGTTGAGGGTATTTTCCAAGGAGGGAGAGTGCCCTATCTTGAGGACAGTGAACATTTGCTGATGAGCTGCAATAGTGTGGCTCTACCGTACAGTGCTCAATAGCACAATCGAGGATTGAACAATAGAAGCCTGCCAGGGAGGCTTGTAACGGACCCTGAATTTTTTCTCAACGTTTTATATTTTTTCCTTTTTTTGTGTCCTTTCCATCATTGGTTCCATTACGTGATGTCTCTTTCTCTGGTGATTCTATTTGTAAAATCCATAGTAAAAATGTATCTGTTTGTTCGTCCTATTGTAGAAGATGAGCAGCCTTTTGCTGCTCTGCGACCGGGGCAGCCTGGTTTTGATTGGTTGCTCAGAAAGAAGGTGTTCTGTGTTATTTTCATATTACTGTTCTTATTGGTGGGAGGGGGGATGTTCTGGGTTCTGGAGTGTTCTGGTGCTACACCATTGTGTGCTTTATATCGGATTGTCTCTTCAGATTGTAGCAAAAGAGATATTCAAAGTAATGTTTTCTTGGATACGCACAGGAAGTTTTTCAGAGATAACACAGCTTGTTATCCCACTGATTCTGTTACAGGTTTAGGGACTGCTCACCCATTATCATTGGTGAATTATACATATGTTCGTCCTCTCCATTTTGCAGTGGCAAAAGGTGAATTTGATATGGGATATCCTGGCCCTTGTTTGTATTACAGAAAACCCAGAGGGACAGGGTATCCAGGTTGAATGCCTGAAATGTATTGCGATAATTTGTATATTGATAAAAGAAATATCACTCTGACAGGTTGGCATTATCAAGATCTGACAGTCACTCAAGAGGCAGGTATTTATCCTGCGTGTTTCCCAATAATAAATAGTACTGATGCTTATTTGTACCTAAATTGCTCCGGATCAATAGTGTACAAAAATATATTGCGTTTAGGAAAGAAGGACGACCCTAGTATGGAGAGTATGAATACTAGATATGCTCCATTGGCTTATCAAGGTCCGCTTTATGCACACCCATGTTTTTATTTTTTGTCAAACGCCACCTATTCTAATAGGTACAACGGCACAGAGGATGTGGCCCTGGGAATGGTATTACCTCTTGGAGTACCTTGCAAATATAGTAAACCGCATACATGATGGGTGAAAAGAACGCTGACCAAGGAATTTTGTGAGGGTGTTACCAATTTGGAAGTCAACAATTACAGTAATGGTATCACTTTTGGATATATACTTTCCTCTATTATCACATTTGGTGGCACTGCCATGGCCAGGGGTGAACGAGCTGGAGAGTACTTTGGGTGCAAACTGCAGATTCTGTCCAATTCTACAGTGGCAGCTTTACGTGACATCACCACCCAGTTAGAAAGTATGCGCATATACTCTGAGCAAACAAGATATGCGGTCGATTTTATTTTAGCCAAGAGCGGTGGTGCATGTGCAGTAATAGGAGAGCAGTGTGTGGTCGGTATCACGAATATGGAGAGAAATATCACTCAACATATTTTAGACATATTGGAAAATGTTCGAGGAATGGAGAGCGGTAACTGGAGCTGGTCATTATTTGGTGGTTGGGGTTGGATTCTGGAAAAGGTGATATATTTAATTGTCCTTTTAATCTGTTGCTGTGTTTTGATTCAGTGTCTTCCTTTATGCTGCTCATACTGTGCTACTTATCTTTCTCCCAAAAGGATTTCAGTTCACGACACTAATGCAAAGATAATGCTTCAAAAGGAGCTTGATACTATTATGCACATAGATGAGGGTGTTTTTGGTTCAACTACTTCTCTTGCAGGTTCTGTTCCTGATGTTCCTTGTACGGGTAATGTTTAGTGTTATTTCCTTCCATATGTTTGGTTATGCATAAATACGTATATACATCCGCACTTGACATGTTATTACCTGTCTTTCTATATTTTCTCTACTTTTAGAATTGTAAAGACCTTTACCTGATAGCACGAATAAAGGTGTCCGTATTAGCTTATAAATGCTAAAAGGATGGTCTGTTAGAATTGAAATGTATTAGTACCATATTACTCGTATTTTATTCAATACTATGCTAGCATTTATGTAGTTAATTCATTATATATTCTCTCTGTATGCATACATAATCAGAAAGTGCAGATGTTATGTTAGTTAGGTGACATCTGTGCCACCATTTTAGCTCTCGAAGACACCATTTTATATTATAATCGAAACTGTTACTTGATCATTTACGAGAAATGGTCCTTGGTAAGTTTTGTTTCTTCAATGTCCAATTTTGCTCATTAACACATGCCTTTTCTCTTACATAGAGGCCTTCTCCCACCTGTCTAGTAGGGAGGATAAGCCAGACGACTTTGGGCAGTAGATAGCTTGTGCCAGGCTGCGGAATTGAAACTTGTGCTCTGTACCCCCATGTATTACGACACCTACCAGTATTTTTCCATAGTAGCCGGGTCTTTGTGGGCTCCGCAACCTACATAATGTAACTTTATGTTTGTTAGAGGCAGTCCCTCGTCAGCCATCATAGGAGGCTGGTCAGACTGGACTCCACTGCAGTGTACTTTGTGAATAAACTAGTTTGCTTATGTTCTCTACTAAGTCACCGACTCTTCATTGAATGGAAGGCTAGAGGAGGTCGAGAGTGACCCGGGTGGCCATAATCGGGTCACTTCCTTCAGGACCCCCTTTGTTTCATCTCCACCACAGAGTAAAAACCGCCATGAAAACCACAGCAGAGAGGAAACCCGTAATATACTTGGTGGAACCATGGCAGTCCCGCCAAGCATATTGCAGCCTCAAGACCACCAGGCCACCGCCCAGGATCTCTGATTACTGGAGGTTGCAGTGTTACAATGGCGGTCTGACTGCCCAGCTTGTAATGGGGTGGTCAGACCACCGGTGGGGCCGTGGCTAGTCTGCCACCAATGCACCACAATGAGTCTGGTGGTCCGTGGACCACCAGACTCAAAATCAGTCCCTAAGTGTGCTGTGAATGTACATTGAGTGAGTGTGCCTGCAATGGTAAATTGCATAGAGGACCCTAGCACCATAGACACTTTTGACTAAAATTCTAAAGAGTCAAAGGGGAACTCTTGAGTCTGGCCTAATAGCATGCAGTCCCTGGATGCAGCTACCACTGCATGGGGAATAACCCCAAATATTGTTACACTAAGGAGGGTGGGACAGGGATTTGTCTGAGAACTACTAGAGCCTCAATCTCAAGAGAGATTGTGTTTTTGCTTCTAAATGTTGTATACCTTTGCATGTATAGAGTTAGAATTAAAAAACGTATTTTATTTGTATAAAAGCAAGTACTTGACTGGACATTAATTTATTGTCCATACTGTGTGAACTTTGAGTTATGGGTCGTGTTCACTGACCTGTATCTACACTCCCCTTAAGGTAGCTTTGACTACTCGACCACAGCTACCACTAAGAGTCAAGTGCACAAGTGGTCCTTTGCCCAGTTGCTTAGGATCCCTAGTAGGTTGGGACCCGGGACATCAGGAGTAAAAGACCTCAACCACCACGGTTGGGCCCAATAGTCCCTGAATGCCCGATGGCTCTCTGAAAGAGATTTTGACAGCCTGGAAATGCTTTTGATTAGCTCTATTGATGTAAAACCTTTGAGCATGATGCAGAAACACGTTATGCAGCTGGTTAACCTTTTAACTATTCTTTTGAATAAACCTACAGATGTATTGAATGCAAGATAGAGTTAGAGTGGGCTTTGTGTCCACCTCTTGCTCAAGATTTGGTGGCTTTCCTGCTAATGCAGTTCCCTGCTTTTGATTTGGTGGCTTTCCTCCCTAATGTGTTGTTTGTCATGCTTAAATTGGCATTTTGACCCCACTGTAGTTTCATTGGATGACTTGTGTCCATCCACTGATGAAGTAGGCCTTGCACTGCAGCACTCATGGCACTATTTTCTCACTAATCCTTCTCTCCTGCTTCTATCCTGCCATGTTCTCATTATTAAAAATTAGACTCTCACACCTGCTTCTCCCAGGCAATCCTTCTCACACTCAAAGCACTGCTCAACAATGTCAGGGGTGAACATCTTAAATGTGTTTAAGCTATTTCAAGATGGGTTTGCTGGATAAACTAGATGGGTATACTATTCCTGAAGAGAGTTAAGATAGGGCACATAAGTGGGCATGGTGAGCACGCTCTAACCTCCAGGCGCTCCAGGTGTGTTTGTGGGGTGCGGGGGGGCTTAAAGGAACCCCCATTTGAACGAAAATGAAAAAATACAAATCTTAATTTAGGATTTGGAATCCGTAGATCCAGAAACAAATTTAAAAAAAGGTCTGACAAACGTCCAATGCCCAGTGCACAGCAGTGGTTTGCCACTCACAGAGGGCCTGGTATGGTAAGGAATGGTATGGTATGGTATGGTATGGTATGGTATGGTATGGTATGGTATGGTATGGCATGGCATGGTATGGTATGCTATGCTATGGTATGGTTTGGTACGGTATGGTGTGGTCAACAAACAAAACCCTATTTATATATCACACATGCACATCAGAATTGCAAGGAATGTTACACGATTTCTTCTTTTTCGTGAGACAGGGGTTGATATGTAATTATACACCCTCCCATGTCTATCTTTTTAAGAGAATGAATACAAGCAGGCCAGCTACCCGCATAGATACTTGACAAATGTTCAAATGAAAAAGTGATGTGAGTCAATGAAGTGCCTCATGTAAGCAACAGCCTGGGAGCAGTTGGCAGGTACTCACCAATTAGCTCACTGTGTCATCATCAGCACTTCCCAGACCGAACCGGAAACCAACACCCAGAATTATATATGTGAGAGAAAACTGTCTGTCAACTAAGGTAATATTTGTGCAGCTCCAGAAAGTGCGTTCCCTAAACACCTCTGTAGAGGAAGGAGGCCAATTATGGTACTCCCAAAAGGTTCAAATTGAGTTACGGGAACACAGAGCATCTGTCTTTAATTTTTGTTGTGCCTGCACTCATTTATAAACTACAGTGTCATGTGTAGACTATTTTAACCTGAACGCCTGACATGTTTCATTGCCAATAAATTTGTGGCAATTCCATGCGGGCACGGGGACTCAATTCCACCTCAAGAATGCACTGGACCAGATAGTTGCCAGGTGGACTCCTACCAGCAAGCCACCATATAAAATCACAGGGACAGAGAAATCGTGATCGCAGCCAGGCTCAACGTCAGCGTCTCTGCTCAAAACCCAGGTATGGTATGGTACCAAAATCCATAACTCGCACAACAGCCACTAAAATCATAACTCACACAACAACTAGTTGTGCACAATAGAGGCATTGGATGCCAACTGACAGTGTGCTCAGGACCTAGCCAGAGGCCAAAGATCAGATTGTGCCACAGCCATCCATTGCACATTATCCTCCTGCCGAGTGGTGGCGGCAGGCCCTTTGATTAAGTCTCCACTTTGAAGCAGAGATATTGGCCACCAGCGGAGGGGTGGGCCCAGGCCTGTCTTCTGGTCAGGCCATCCATATTGGCTCTCCAAACAGGCCTCCACTATGCATGGCCCTCTTGCTAAGGGTTGTGCACGTGGTCTAGGTCAAAATCTCCACTCCATATGTCAGGTCCTGTGGCACATCCTCTGCTGTCCATGATCCAAGGTTGTGCGCAGCTGGGGATATGCTACAAGCAGACCGTTGGGCACAGGACCTGGCAAGAGGCCAGATCCTGTGGCCAGCCGATCACTGTGCATGGCCGTCTTGCAGAGAATTGGGTACTGGGCCTGGCCACAGGCTCTGTGGCCAACCCTCAGCTGTACATGGCAGTAGGCTGTGTGTAGCAGAGGGATTGGCCTCCAGCAGAAGGGAAGAGCAGCCAAACCTCTGGCATGGATGGCCGAAAACTGTGTGCTGTGAAGGGGTTGGTTACACATGGCAAGATAGGCATATTTTCTACTTAGAATTTGATTTAAAAATATCACTGAAATACACTGAAGAAAACAAGGGTTAAAGTTATGGAATGGTTAGTTATAGTAATAAGATCTTAACATACATTCAAAAAAACTAAAATTTCTGAAAAAAACTAAAGTTAGGTGTTGACATGAAATAAGAACTTATGTTATAAAACCAATGAACCACAGAAATTTAGTGAGCTAACTATGACTTCCTAAACTTGCTGTTCAGCCAGTTGGCTTAGGTCCACACTTTGGTCATTAGGCTAGTTGGGCTCATCACGCTCTAGGCAAATTTGCACTGCCTCTTCCTTATGCTCAGGACTGCGTGTCCATACAGTGGGTGCACGAAATGTGACAAAGTCCAGTCTTTTGCATTGTCCACGCCAAGACGCTGCCAGTCCCACTGCCCAATCACCAGAAAACATGACCCTTTGGCCAGGTAACTTAATCTATCCCTGTGAACAGTTGCTTGACTTTGCTAATCCTGCCATTCCCTTATCAGTCCCCATGGTGCCTCCATTACAGGATAATGCCCTATACTGCCCCATTCCTTCAATGTCGCTGGTCATAAATCTATCGAATATCAATTATTTTACAGCTAAAACTCTCCCTCAAGAAGGTCAAGTCATCCTCTGTAATGTTAGCTCAACCTCTAAAAGAGATAGCTAAACTTCTGAATCTCATAATCTGGACTTGTTGCTTTTAACAAAAACTTGGCTCCACGAAGACGGCAACTATATTTTAAATGAATTGTCCCCTCCAACTATACGATGATCTTGAAGGATGGTCTAAACTTGCGAGGAGGTGATGTGGCGGTAATTTATAAACAGTCGCAGCAAATAAAACTATTTAGCTAACAAGGTGCTTTCCCCACTGAGTCTTTGTTTTGTGAATTAGGTGGGGCACTCTTAATATTAACATATTCCTAGCCTACCAACCTCCGCAATCCACTATGGAGCTTTTCTGATCTGAGTACCCTATTTAAGACCTCCTTCTTTCAAACAAAGTACCCAGTGCCCGGAACACCATAACAATAAGGCCTCCTCTGAAGAAGCCTAATATAAATGATAATAAACTAGCCAATTATCAACCTATTTCCTTCCTCCTCTATTTGAGTAATATCTGGCCTTCAGGCAAATTCAAACATTCATTAAAGAATTAGACATTCTCAGCATGTTCCGGGCCAGTTTTAGGCCTGGCAGTAGCACTGTGTTGGTTGTTCTATCAATGATAAACGACCTTCATTGTGCAGCCGGCCTTGGAGAGGTCCTCCCATTGATGCTACTGGATATCTCCACAATATTAACCACCTTAGACCACTCTATTCTTCTCTTGCACACCAAGAAAGAGGATTTTTAGCAATGAAGCTGTTGGCTGGATTCAATATTTTCTTTGGGATTGTCAGCAAACAGTTTTATTTGAGCACTTTTTTCATGATACACCAGACAAATTGAGTGTGCCCCAAAGATCAATCTTTTCCCCTCTTTTGTTCAGTGGTTATATGGCCCCTGTGGATCACGCCTATCAAAAAAGAGGATACAATAGTATATCTACACAGATGATGCTCAACGTTTTTAAAATTGTCGACACATTTTGATGCCCCTTATGACACTGCTTCTGTCATGCCTTAAACACTCTCCTTTGTCCAGTCTTGGTTGGCATCTAATTTCTTAAAACGTAATCCCACCAAGATGGAGGTACTAGTTTCCTCAAAATCTGTAGATCGTTGAAATAATCTACAGACCATATCCCTACGCTCCCCCCTCATCCGGTGAATGCTGTAAAAACTTGACTATCATTATTGATTCAAATCTTTGGAACCTCAAGTTGCTAAACTGCAAGCACATGTTTCTGGCACATAAAACTGGTAACAAAATCTACCTTTTCTTCCTAGGTCATCCCACAAGCTTGTTATTACCATATTCATTCAATAGCACCTAGATTAAGCCAACATCTGTCATTTGGACATTTCCAAAAAGTCAATCAAATTCAAAAAGGTAATTTACACATGTAATTCACACTTTTGAGTAACATTACTACTTTTGGCTACCCACAAAATCTGTGGGCTATTCACAAACTGCATTTTGTAGTATGTTTTGTAGTACTACAATAGTATTACAAAATGCTATTCACCAACATACATGCAGAGATTCCACCTATACTTTCTTTTCTGTGCAGATATCTCCGCTCCGACGGTGGAGTCTCCACACACATAAATATATATTTTTGTAGTATGTTTAGGAGGGACAGTGGTTAATTGCTGGAAAATGGGGAATATTTATCACTAAGGGGGAGATGGTTAGGGAAGAGTAAATGTGTGGTTTCGGGAAGGTCAAGGAGGGTCGGGAGAGGTTTAAGGAGTAGCGTACACCCACCCTTAAATGAGTAAGCCCATTGCTATTCACAAACTGCACTTCTATTGTTACTACAGCCAAAAATGGACCCAAAACTGCAGCAAAGTACTCTAGTTCAGAGCTGGAGCTGTATCAGTATCAAGCTGTTGGGTGCTATAAAATAATTAGGTCAGTAAATAAATTAATAAATACATTAAGGAATGTATAAAACCAAACATGAAGAGAAAGACTGCTAGATACAAAGATTTGTTTGCAAAGAAGCAGTACTAAAGGATGCTATTACTAGATGCCTCTTGTGAGACTGGGGCAATTGCTTGAACGTTTTTTTCACAAAGATGAAGCAGCACAAGCTATCACAAAATGTTCTTCTTAGTCAGATACAATTGGTTAGATTTACTAATTTTATTCCAGTGCAGCTCAGTAACCAAAGTTGCTACATTGTTCTGCGCAAGGGGGAGAAAGCAGCTCAGTGTCATTATTACTAAAAATGTCTTGCTGCTACTCTCCTCCCCTGTGCTGGTGCAGAAACAACCTGCCTAGCGCCTCACACAATCTTTGCACCATGTGCAAAGGTGTGTGTGTGATGTCTAGCATAAGATTTGTACTTCTAGTACAAAATCCTATGTCTAGACAATTTTCATAAATTCCACACGTGGTACTGTGCGGCACACATGCAATGCTTGAAATGTTTGGAGAAATAAACACATTTCTGCATCTTTTCTGCAGCTTCAAGGAATCATTTCTTTTGTAGAATATATAACTTTGAATGTTTGTATTAGAAACAGTGCTGAGAGACACAGCTGGAGAGGCTAATAGTGGCTCTAGTTGTGTATTGGCTCATGCTACATTGAGAACGTCATAAAGTTCTTGTTTATACCTATCTGTTGGAGATGTTTAGTGATTATGTATTCAGAATATTGTGGATGTCATCTGGTGTGGATGTTCTGGAATTCCTTCCAAGCATTCACAGCAGAGAAGTCCTGGATCTCATTAAGTGAATAAATCCTCAATTGAGGTTCTACCTGTTATCGTTTCCTGAGTTTAATTTGATACTGGCGTGAACATGCTGCATTGTGGAAATGATTTGCTTTGTTTTCTGACCTACAGATACATGGTGCTTTAATTCAGCCATTACTTGGATTCTTATTATGACGGGTCAGGCTGTCAGCGGATGAAATTTGTTAAATTTACTGCAGAGAGCTATTTTTTAAGAAGGTACTATGTTTTAAACTTCACATTACTGACTGCTCTATAATGCGGTGTCAGATGTTTACTGTTAGGATTTTGTTATGACCAACTATGCAAGAGTCCTTCGAGTGGGATTGAAATGCAGAGCAACATTCGCCTGGCACACATGGTCTCGGCTTCTGTGGTGCATTGATGTCAGCAAGCTCTACGTTGGATTGATGTCGGCACGCACTATGTGATCACGTGTTACACACATATTTGCGCCCATCTTGAAGTGGGAAGAATATGTCTATTGTTCCTCAATCTGGTGGCGATCAGTTACACATAGCGCAACAGTCTATGATTTATAAATTCTTATTTAAGCAGATGTCTGTCAATTACTCACTGAGTGTCTGAACATTTTCAGCACTCCGACCATCATCTCCTTGTGTGTTCTTTGTTCGCTCTAAGTTGGCAGGGTATGCCCAGACGTGAGTCCCTTGCTCACTTTGCCACTGGATTCAAGATAGCATGGCTGATGAGGGTGTTACCCCGAAACTGGTCCCAGGATACTTGTTTTGGGTCCAGTGAAGATCTGGCTTGGCAGTTTGGGCTGGACTGTTCCCATGAGGCACAGGGTCGAGACTGATTTGCATATGGCTGGGTCTGAACTGGGGTGGCAAAGTGAGCTAAAGAACAATGATGGATTTCACCCAGATCTGTGACTGGGGGTGAGTGTCTGAAAAGTTTCAGCACTCCGGCCATCATCTCCTTGTGTTTGCTTTGTTTGCTCTAAGTTGGCAGGGTATGCCCAAACATGGGTCCCTTGCTCACTTTGCCACTTGATTCAAGCTAGCCTGGCTGATGAGAGGTGTTAGCCCGAAACCGGTCTCAGAATGCTTGTTTCTGGTCCAGGGAAGACCTGGCTTGGCAGTTCGAGCTGGACTGTTCCCATGAGGCACAGGGTCAAGACTGATTTGCACATGGCTGGGTCTAAACTGGGGTGGCGAAGTGAGCTAAAGAACGATGATGGATTCAACCCAGATCTGTGTCTGGGGGTGAGTGTCTGAAAAGTTTCAGCGCTCCGGCCATCATCTCCATGTGTTTGCTTTGTTCGCCCTAAGTTGTCAGGGTATGCCCAGACGTGGGTCCCTTGCTCACTTTGCCACTGGATTCTAGCTAGCCTGGCTGATGAGAGGTGTTACCCCGAAACCGGTCCCAGGATGCTTGTTTCCAGTCCAGGGAAGACCTGCCTTGGCAGTTTGGGCTGGACTCTTCCCATGAGGCACAGGGTCAAGACTGATTTGCAAATGGCTGGGTCTGCACTGGGGTGCCGAAGTGAGCTAAAGAACAATGATGGATTCAACCCACATCTGTGACTGGGAGTGAATGTCTGAAAAGTTTCAGCGCTCCGGCCATCATCTCCTTGTGTTTGCTTTGTTCACCTTAAGTTGGCAGGGTATGCCCATACGGGGGTCCCTTACTCATTTTGCCACTGGATTCAAGCTAGTCTAGCTGATAGGGAGTGTTACCCTGAAACCGGTCCCAGGATGCTTGTTTCCGGTCCAGGGAAGACCTGGCTTGGCAGTTCTGACTGGGGGTGAGTGTCTGAAAAGTTTCAGCACTCCGGCCATCATCTCCTTGTGTTTGCTGAATTACTCACTATGCCACGGAAAGCATTCATGTATTTAAAGGTTTTTATTTGTTAAATACTTTGTTGTAGCGTACTTAGCTGTGGTTTGTATTTAATTTTAACTGTATCATTTTATAAGCGGAGCTGTGGAACATATATACTTTAAGTAAGGGCTAATGCAAACAACGCTGTGCAATCTCCTCCTTTTTTACAATTTCCTGGAAAACCACAAATGCTATGGAGAAAATGGCACAGGATTTTTGAAAAATATATAGTTGCTACCAATGCCAAGAAATATGACGCTGTTACATGCACAGCTTCATTATTTAATCACATCTAGGTGATGCAGGACAGGAAGTATATGACAATTTGCCTCATGTTATTCCTCCAACTGTGGATGCTGAATCCTGGAATGAATATACTGAGGCAGTAGCTAGAGAGGCACCCATTCTTCAAAAGAAAACAAAAATTGGAGGAATCGGTTGAGGATTATTTGGCAGTTCTCAGAGTATTTGCTGCTAAGTGTGAATTTGACAGTAATATTGATCTTTATCTAGGGGATCAATTTGTGTTTAATTGCACTTCTAAACAACTACAAGAACGCATTCTGAAGTGTAAAAATCCTTCGCCTCCTGAAGTCATAGACATTGCTAAGTGTTTAGAAAGATCTCCTGCGTCCACAAAAGCTATGACAGAAGAGGCGAAAGACAGTTTGCCTGTATCATTTGTTAACCCATCTGATGATGCCAGAATGTGTGTTGTATCTAGGAAGAACTAATTCTTTAAAAGTCAGGAAAGAAACGTTATGGTGATTGCTTTAGGTGTGGGGCAAAAATCATTTGTGAAACAGTCTAACATGTCCAGCAAGAGGGAAAAAAAGTGCAATTCATGTGAGAAAATAGGGCATTTTCATGCTGTGTGTTGGAGTGTAAAAACAAATATGAAAGTTAATCAAATCAAGTCTATTGAATAGGATTTGTGTGAGGGTGTGAGCAAAGTGTTGACTGTTGATTGTGATGTGAGCATGGTTTACACATATAAGAAAATGTTTAAAGGTCCTATTTGTGAAATTGGTATAGGAAATGTTATCATTAACGTTATGGCGGATTCTGGTTTTCCTAGCACCATACTTTCAGATATAACTTATGACAAATATTAGTTACACAAAATGCTAAAGCCAACAAATGTCAATCCCAAAGAGTTTGGGGAATATGACATAATTATGAAGGGATACTTTCAAGATGTACTGAAGCTCAAAGGTAGAGCAATTTAATCAAAGATTTATGTTGCTGTGAGTGGAAGGGGTATCATTGGGTGGTAGGATCAAGGTAAACTTCACATTTTGCTTAAACCTGGCGCTGATAAACCAGTTGTTTTAGGTGAAGTGGCAGTTTTAAGTTTAGAAAGTTGTGAGTATAGGGAGGACATTGATATGTTATTAGAGAAGTGTGCCACAGTTTGTAGTGATGATATAAGTCTTCTCAAAGATTTTGAAGATAAAATTGCCCTGAAGAGGGATGCTAAACCTGTGAGCATTAGACCAATTCCTACCTCTGTTAAGCAGAAGCTGCGGAACAAAATGTGTGCACAAACAATTATAACACCAGTAGAATCATCTGAATGGGTTTCTGTGGCTGTAATTGCATGGAAAAAAATCTGCTGAGATTAGATTATGTGCAGATCTCAGAACTCTTTGCAGAAGTATTGTGGTGGATTGCAGTTCTCTTCTATTTATTCATATGTTGGCAAATTTAGATGAGTGGTGATATTTTTCCACCATAGATTTACGATCTGCATATCATCAAATTCCGTTGGTGGAGGAGTCGCAGAGTTTGACAACTTTTGTTGCACCTTTTGGTGCTTACAAATATTTGCGGATTCCTTTTGGCTTGGCATCCACTGCATGTGTTTTTTAATGGCTAGTGGATGCTCTATTTGGCAACAAACTTGGTATAGAAGCTTTCCAAGACAACATTTTAGTTTATGCGGTTGATGTGTGTTATACCTGTCAGCTTAGGGTGGTCTTCCCCCCAAATTTTTGCCTTCCTCCTCCATTTTTCTGACTTAGTTTCGGCTGGCCTTAGGACTCTGAGCACTTTACCACTGCTAACCAGTGCTAAAGTGCATGTGCTCCCTCCTTTAAACATGGTAATATTCGCTCATACCCAATTCACATATTTAATTTACTTATAAGTCTGGTAAAGTTGCACGATAAGTGGCCAGGGCCTGTAAATTTAATGCTATCAGTGGGCCTGTAGCACTGATTATGCCACTCACATAAGGAGCCCTGTAAACATGTCTCAGGCCTTCCATTGCAGAGCCTGTGTGTGCAGTCTAAACTGCCATTTTGACCTGGCATTTAAACCTTTTGCCAGTCCCAAACCTTCCATTTTAATACATATAGGTCACACCCAGGGTAGGCCCTGGACAGTCTAGAAGGCAGGGTGAAATGTATTTAAAAGGCAGGCCAGGTACCTTTAAGTTTTACATGTCCTGGTAGAGAAAAACTCTTAAATTCATTTTCACTACTGCAAGGCCTATACCTCCCATAGGATAACATCAGGATTACATCATTACATTTTATAAGTGTAATTTCTAAACAGGAAGATATAATTAGTTCACGTTTAGTGTCTCTGGAATCCTAATTTAAAATCCTAACTTATGGTGAAGTTGGATTTTACATTTCAATTCTGAAATGGGACATTTAGAAAGTTGGCATTTTCTTGCCTTAGCCATTTGGTGCCTGTTTTGTGTCTCACGTCACATGACTGGGTGTAGTTGGCAGTTGGGCTTTTTGTATTCCTCCATGACAGCCACAAACAATGGGATCTTAGGTGTGACTGAGTGGGCCATCACCAGCAGGATGGGAGGGAGGAGCTGTGCCCAGCCTCACTTGCACCTGAATAGGCTGTTTCCTGTCTCCACACAAAGGGCTGCATTCCCCCTGTAGTTAATCTGGAGCTAGGGCAGGGAAGGCAGGGCTTCTGTGCGCTTCAAATGCATGCCTCTTAAAGCTTATCCACACTTCAAAGGCACAACTGTGTATAAAAGAAGAACCTCAGACACCACCACTTCAATACACTTCTGGACCTGTGGACACTGTGCCAGGAAGAAGGTCTGCTGTGCTGTTGAAGGTCTTCCACTCTGCTGGACTGCACCCTGCTGGACTTCTGCCTTGCTGTGCTACCCTGCTGCTCTCTTGTCTATGTGAGAAGGACTGGACCTGCATCTCTTGAACCCAGAACCCAGAGTGACTTCAAGGGCTAGTTGGCTGGCCTACAGATCTGAAGCCTCAGGGACATAACAGGTTTCCAGCAACCATGCACCTGCATATGGACTCTGCCATCTGTGAGTTTACCCTGCCAAGTGGTGCCATCCCAGTTCTGGACCCTTGGAAGTAGGCCTAACGTGAAAGACAGCAGAACTGAAGCATCTTCTATGCTGAGCAACGTATTCCCAAGCAGACCTGACACATCTCCTCGAATGAGTGGCACCTCCCCAAGCAGAATCAACGCATTGCTGCTGATGCATAGATTGGACCCATCACAGAAGACCCACATCACCCTTGCAGTCCCCAGCACCTGAGCATTAACGTAGTGCATCTCCAGCACAGGTCCTCGCATCTCTTGTCGATGGCATCCTCGACAAGGCCGGACTCCGCATCGCAGCATCACAGCTCCTCGGAACTGATGCATCCTCAATGTTGACACAAAAGGGCCTTGCGCCGCAGCCTCCCATATCTCAGAACTAACGCATCACTTCAGCTGTAAGGCGTTTCTTCAACTCAGATCCACGCAATGCTCCACAACCAGGATTTAAGATACTTTCTTCTGCAGGCCTAACTGGGTCCCTGTAGCCTGCACACGCTCCATCACGGTCAGCCTGAACTTGTGACTGTTTCCCGCTCCAGCATGACCAGATATCTCCAATTGACACTTTGTGCTTTTTGCCGCTACTTTTCACTATAGACTTTCAAATTCAATTTCTCCGGTTCTACTGTTTGATATTTTTGTTGTTGTCGTCTTGTTTTTTTTAATTAAAATGTACACTATTTTTCTAAATCATTTGTGGACTCCTTTTGTGGTGTGTTTTAACCATTTTACTTTTTGAAGTGTTGCACAAATACATTACGCATTGCCTCTAAGTTAAGCCTGACTGCTCTGTGCCAAGATACCAAGGGGGTAAGCACAGGTTAACTTGAGATTTGCTTGTGTTTTATCCTGACAAGGATTGTGGTTGTTGCTTGTCCAGAGCTTACACCCCAGTCAACCAACAACCCAATTTCTTACAATGTTGACTCACACAACACGAGACTTGAAGAAGTCTTAAGTACCCTTACGAAATGTATCATGACAATAAACAAACAGAAATGTAAGTTGTTAACTCAACAGGTGGATTATCTTGGACACAGTATTACATGGGAGGGCAAACAACCTAAGATGTCATTGATGAAAGCTATTACTGAGGCACCTATTCCGAGGGATTAAGATAGCTTAAGATAATTTTTAGGCCTGGATGAGTACTAGTCTAGGTTTATCCATTGGTACACATTTGTCGTTCAACCTAGATCTACCTGAAAAAAGGTGTAAAATTCTATTGGATGAAAGAAGCTCAAGAGGATTTTGACAGTTTAAAGTCTGACATTATAAATGCTCCAGCCATAAAACTTGAATGCAATGGTTATAAAAGTACCATTACAGTTGATGCAAGTTCTTAAGGACTGGATGCTGTTCTTAGTCAAAGAATTGATGGAAAAGAAAATACTATAGCATCTGAATCAAGAATGTTAACTGAAGCAGAATCTAAATATAGAACAATCAAACAGGAGGCCATGGCTTGTTCATGGGTGGCTGTGAAATTTAAAATGCACATTTGGGGTAATCGTTTTGATTGTTTTACTGAACTTAAGCCTTTAATGCATATGTTAAGTAATAGTTGTTCCAACAAAGCATTATCTAGGCTTATAAGAATATTATCAAGTATGGAAGGGTTTCATTTTGATATAAAGTATGTAGCTGGAGGCAAGAATGTGAGGTCAGATTTCCTTTCCAGGTTACCTATGGAAGATGGCCTGGAAAAGGGTATGAGCCATGAGGATGACTATGTCATGACTATTGTTGACAACACAGATGATTTTCATATTAATGAAAGAAAATGGATTGATTGTTGTAAGCAGGATATGACTCTCAGCAAAGTTAAGGATTAAATTGTGAAAGGTTGGCCAAGGGACAGAGTATTGTCTGCAGAGTTGAGAGTTTAGTCACAATTGTCTTCAGAACTATTGTTAGTTAATGACATAGTTTTAAGACAGGCTTGTTGTGTACCACCGTTTTTAAAAAAGGATTAGATCATTGGCATCTAAAGGACATCTGGATGTTTTGGCCACAGTTCACAGAAAAAACTAGCATTACTGGTGGCCCGGTATTAATTCTCAAGTTACAATGTTTGTTGAGAAGTGTAAGGAATGTTTGTGTGCTGATAAGCATTGGAAGGTTAGTGTTCCATCTTTGACTCCTATTCCTTGTTCTGTAAGACCTTGGATGAAAATAGGTTTAGACTTTGCTGT
The DNA here is from genome assembly GCA_963921515.1 of Calotriton arnoldi. Taxonomy (NCBI): domain Eukaryota; kingdom Metazoa; phylum Chordata; class Amphibia; order Caudata; family Salamandridae; genus Calotriton; species Calotriton arnoldi. The sequence goes on from CAWUFW010001498.1 coordinate 520,876, forward strand.
TCCTTATAATTTGTTGAAGGGTGACTTGAAGTATCTGATTGTAGCAGTGGAATACTTTATGAAGGGGTTGTATTATGCGTTTGTAGTATTAAAGGTGCACTTAAATCAATAGTAACAGAAAATGGATCCTATTTTATTTCATCTGAGATGGTGCATTTTTTCAACAAACATGCCATACAGCACATCGAGGTGCATTGTGTAGTACTTCTTCAAATGATTTAGTGGAGAGGGCTAATCATTTTTTGAAGGAAGGTAAACAGATGGCACTATTGTATAATTTGGATGTTGACTATTTAAAAGACAAGGTATGGAACTATAATACCATGCTGCACAGTACTAACTACTACTGTTGTACCTATTAAGCATGTGAGGGGCAGAAAATCTCCTTCTGGTTTTAAACCATCTTCGTTGGATGACGTTTGAATGAATGTTTAGATTTGATCAAGGGTCACAAACAAGTAGAGGAGAAACAAAAAGTTTGTAAAGAATATTTTGATCACACTAGAAGTGTCAAAAACATTGATATACAGGCTTGTGATTGAGTTTTAATAAAAAAAACCATCGAAGTGGAGAAGAAAGAGTTGAAATTTACCAAGCCATTTAAAGTTGTTAAGGTATCTGAAATCGCAGTTTTATTGCAGTACAAATGGTAGTGGAACAAGAGTCTATTGTGAAATTGAAAGAGTAGTAAGTTCGCATTATGACAAATAAGGATGTTCGATTGGATGTGATTAATGGCTCTGATTGGCTCGATGTGTCTTTGTCCTTAAATGAAAAGGAGTGCGGTGGTCGGATTGCTCCAGTTGAAGAAGTGGGTTCTTTTAACAAAGGTGCATGTAGTGGTGTGTCTGAAACTGATGGTGAAGTTTGCTTACAAAATGACTCTCAGAGTAGTAGGAGTGTGAATTTGAGGGCTGAAACTGGTGGTGAAGTTTGATTGCAAAATGATTCACAGAGTAGTAGGAGTGTGAATGTGAGATTCCACGATGAATGGGTGAGAGTAGCTCATGTCAAATTTAAAGATTATAGGGCATATTAGCAAGACCGGCGATAAAATTATCGCCGTTTTAGCGGCATGAAACTGCCAGCTAAAACGGCGATAATGGGCTTGCTAATATGCGTTATAGAATTCAATAGAAGCCCATGTTAGATGTCCTGGACATCTAACCTGGGCTTCTATTGAATTTTATAACGCATATTAGCAAGCCCATTATCGCCGTTTTAGCGGCAGTTTCCTGCCGCTAAAACGGCGATAATTTTATCGCCGGTCTTGCTAATATGCCCCTATGTTTTAATTGCATTGTTTTTTGATTTTTTAGAATTTTTGTTTTTGAAAAAATGTCATGTTATAGTTTCTTATGTTATGTAACTCATAGTTTGTAGTAGGTATATTTCTTCTGTTTTATAATATTAAGGAAGATTTTGGAGATGTTTAGTGTTTATGTATTCAGTATATTGTGGATGTCATCTGGTGTGGGTGTTCTAGAATTGCTTTCAGGCATTCACAGCAGAGACTTCCCTGGGAAAGGCCGTGGGTCTCATTCGGTGAATAAATCCTCAATTGAGGTTCTACCTGATATTGTTTCCTGAGTATCATTTCATGCTGCAGTTAACACGCTACACTATATTGTATCTTCCATTGAATATATACTGGTGACCTGCAGCACATCTGAAAGTAAGAAGTGAAAGTCGGTGAGCGCTCCTTGCCTGTGGGTTCCTGGCTAATTCTGGATTGGCCCATGTCTTCAACCCTGACCTGGAAATCAAGAGTGACAAGCATTGTTTCCAGGTGGAATGCAGTTTTGGAATCAGAATGGCAGAATGGCTTGTTGATAGCATTTGCTGCCATCGAGGTACTGTCTACAGGGGGAGTAGCGGGACTGCAATGGCCTACATCCATCCTCAAAGATCACCTCTGACAGTGCGTGACCAGGGTATGCTGTTCTGCTGTAGCACATTCTAGTTGCTGAGCAACAGCTACCATCAAAGATTGGCTGCAGGAGCAAAGTTCAACTTTGTGATGTCACAATCACAGGACATCAAGGTGCAAAAGAGACCTACAGCCAGTGCTGCTCCATATTCATCATTACTTCAACCCCAGGGTGGGACTGGGATGTAAGACAATCAGGCAGTGCCCAATGGGCTGGTCTGAAAGGTCAGTGTGTGGGCCGGTTTTTCTGCTGTTTGTGGGCCTGTTTTAGGGTCAGCTGGGCTGGTTGTACTGTTGTTTGCCCTAATATTAAAACAAACATTATCTCCAGCATGTTCAAATCCATGCACACGTCTATACCTTGCAAAACGTATACAGCATGTCAAAGTTGCACCAATTCATAAAAATGGACCAATTTTTAACTTTCTAATTTACTAGCGGGCCACTTTTATTTTGGTGCCCGGGCCTATTTTCTGTCCCAGTTTGACACTGCTTAACCCTGCATACTTCATAGCCTTGGTGGTGATGGAGTGGAAATCTCATTTCATTTGTAGGAGTGCATTTTAATCATGTGTAGGGCGCACCTGCATATAATCTTGCAATTCTATTAACGTGAAGTGTTAGAATTGTAAAATGTTTTAATGTAACTGTGTGACGTATTTTAGGTTATCGACAAGAAGCATGGAGAATTAACGTAGGAAATGAATGTAACTAGCAGAAAACGTTAACATGAAGAACATGGGTTGTGAAACTGACAAATACTTATATACTAAAAGTGTTTATTAATATGACATTTCATATGTAGGTAAATGCATTAGTCGGAAATGTATTAATGATCATGTGAATTCATAAAGCTTATATGATGCATTCTTATGTTAGCTGAAATTGTAGGCCAGAAATGCAAGTCCCTGACAACTCTCGCTTTAGAATTAATAAGTGAATTTCATGGGTGCTGTGGAAGCTGTTCTTTCTCATGTTTGAATTGCAAGTGAAGAAGTGTTCTTTTAGGTAGAATAATGTCTTTGTTTTACTAGTTAGGCAAGGAGAGAAGAAGTTACAATTGTGTGACTTGAGTCGATAAAGGAAGAACATCTGGGATTTACATGGGAGAAAGCCTGGGACCCAAGGACACATTTTTGCGAGGAAGGTACATGGGGTTCACTGATAGAATATCGACACCCAAAATATCCCCATACACAAATATTGAAAGGAAGACTCGAGGTAAGTTGGTTTGAGACCAATTTATTGCCAACAAGACAGGAGTTGCATATAGACCCAACCAACCAGCTCCTGGATCCAACCGTCCTCTCCCCGCACCCCCGTTCTAGAACACCTTCCCATGCAGAACTCCACTCACGCCACGAGGGTAAGAACAATACAACCCAACACATCTTCCCCCTATACAATGAAACAAAACAAAGAAAAGAAAATGAAATGGCAATGAAACATAAAGCATAAAAACAAGGCAAGGAGAAAACATAAGGAGAAAAACATTATTCAAAACATGTTAATGCATAAGATAGTCATGAAATTTATTGGGCAATCTTGTTAACCTGGAGGAAGGAACACGATTAATGGCATCATGGCATTCCACCCCCTGACTGGCACGCGACACAATTTGCCCAGGAGGCACAAACTGATGTGACCTGGGAACTGAGATCTTATTTTTGTTCCACCATCTTCCATCCTCCAGCTTCACCGCACCTTTGTTGACTCTCACCACAATCGTAGAACCAGAAAACTTGGACTCACCCTTGGGTAAAATCCGTGGACACTTAACCTTGACAAGATCTCCAACTTTCACTCTCAACTCTCTAGTACTTGGCTGAACATATTTGTTCTGAGCTTCCACTCTTTTCTTGCTTACCTCTTTCATCTTTGCTACTGGTAACTCAAACTCACCGATCCACCTTCTCAACAATTTAGAAGAGGGAAGACGAACTCTCAGTAAAATGAACGGAGAAACTTCAGTATCAGAGTTAGGAGTGGTGCGCACTGCCCACAACAGATTTTTCAGTTCATTTTTGCAATTCAAACCACTGGCTTTAGACAATTGTATATTTTCTTTGATTACTCTATTAAATCTCCCAACGAGACCATTGCTCCTGGGATGATAAAGAGAGGTTTTAGTGTGTCTAATACCCATGAATTCTATAAACTTCTCAAATTGTAATGAAGTGAATTGACATCCATTGTCCGAAACTACCTCATCTGGGACACCTTCTCTTGCAAATAGTGATTCAAGAAATTCTATACACAAACAGTGGTGGGAACTTTCACAAACTTTACCTCAGGCCAACGACTGTAATAATCCATAAGAACTATTCCATATTCAGGAACACTGTTGCCAGACAACGTCAAAGGACCAATAATGTCAATGGCAAGTTTGACCAAGCTTTAGAGGGAACGTCTACAGCTTCTACAGGACTAGGTACTGTAACTTTCGATTTATCACTAACAGCACAGTACATGCAGTCTCTTACATAGTGTTCCACCTGCTTGTCTAGCCCAGGCCACTAAAAATGCTCTCTAATTCTTCTTTTCATGGCACGCATGCCAATGTGACCTTCGTGGACTAAGGTAAGAACCTTATCCATCATGCCAATAGGAACCACAAGTAAAGAAGAACGATATAGAAGTCCATTAACAATAGATAATTCATCAAAGACATGTTTGTACTTGCTAATGACCTCATCTTCTGAACACTGTCTTGCCCAACCTGTACACACAAAATTCATAACTCTCTAAATGTCTTGGTCAGCTTCATAAGCATCTCTCCATTCACTGTCCAAAATGGCACCATCCAGATGAGACACAGTATAACAAATAATCTCAGAATCCAGATTCTTATCTTCATAGTCACTAGCATTGTCTACACAACTGGGCAACCTAGACAAACAATCAGCCAAAATATTTTTCTTTCCAGGAACGTACTCAACACTGAAATTGTGCTCTAAAAGTCTATATTGCCACTTGGCAATGCGAGGAGTTGCCTTGTCTCCCCCCTTGGTGGTGAAAAGCTGAACTAAAGGTTTGTAGTCCACTCTTACCGTAAATTTGGAACCCCATAAATATTGTTTAAAATGAACAATGCCCCACCAGCAAGCTAAAGCTTCTCGCTCCACCACAGAGTACGTTGCTTCAGCTCCTCTCAGCCCTCTGGAAGCAAAAGCTACCACCTCATCCTTGCCGTTTCTTTGTTGCAAAAGAACGGCACCCAACCCTTTCTGACTAGCATCAGTCATGATTATCGTGTGGTCATTAATGTCAAAAGGTTTAAGAGGAATGGCCTGTGCAATTTCTTTTTTGATTAACTTGAGTTCTTCAGCACATTCTACACTCCACTTGAAGACTACATTCTTTTTGAGAAGATTCCTCATGTAATAAGTCTTGGCAGAACAATTTGGTACAAATCTAGCATAAAACTCAATGAGTCCCATGAAAGATCTCAATTGATCCTTATCACCAGGTACACCAAAATCTTCTATTGCCTTTGCTAGGCAAGCTTTAGGTTCAACTCCTTCGGAGGACAGTTTGTAATCTAAATATTCTACAGAGCTCACACTCAATTTACATTTCTCAAGACTTAGAGTAACACCTTTGCTCTGTAAAATAGAAAAAACAGCATGCAACCTTTCACTGTGTTGTTTTTGATCAACACCATACACCAACACATCATCCTGGAAAGCCATCACCCCGGAAATGCCCTTGAACATACTCTCCGCAATCCTCTGAAAGACTGCAGATGCAGACGCATCCTAAGGGCATGCATTTAAATTGGAATAAGCCTTCCGGGGTGATGAATGCAGTGTAGTGTCTGGACTCAGGGTGCAAATCGATCTGATGATAGGCGGAAGTCATGTCAAGTAGACTGAACCACTTGCCATCTTTCAGAGTGGTTGTCCTTTCTGTGATGTTGGGCAAAGGGTTTTGGTCAACCCAAATGTGGTGATTCAAATCGCGAAGATCAACACACATGCGCAACGCCCCATTAGCCTTCTTGGCTAAAACAATGGGGGAAACCCAATCGGAAGATTCGATGGGTTCTATAACATCGCTAGAACACAATTCGTCCAATTCCTTTTTTAATGCATCATGCAGAGCAAAAGGTACTCTGCGAGCTTTGTATATGACTGATTTGGCACCATCAACTAATCTTATCTTGTGTTTGAAACCCTTAAATAAACCTAACTCATCTTAAAAAATTTCAGGGTACATTGACTCCCATGCTTCTTCCTTGATGGTTTGTAAACAGACTAAATTTTTCTTTAATATGACCTGGTGAGGATCATTGGGATCCAGTAGGATCCCTAAATTGCCTTGGTCATGCCACCCAAGCAAACAAGCATCATCCTTGGCTACATACACAACACCTTGGGATTGACTGTCCTTGAAACATAAATTGGCATGACATTCACCTATCACATCGATGGTTTTTCCACCATAACCAACTGGCCATATTGTCGAATGTTTTAATGAAAATCCTTGTGACTGAAACAAATTTTCCCATATCGTATCACTAATAAGCGTAAATGGGGATCCAGAATCAGCTAGCATTTAGACGTCCACACCACTGACGTTCAGTACACATAAAGGTTGTCTTATTTCTTGAGTGCAACTAGTGACTGCATTAGCACAGTGTGCATGATCTTGAGATCCTGTTACCATACAAATTTGGTCTTCTTCACTTGAGAATGAATCTCCTGTGAGATGATCTACGTTAAGTACTTTCTTGGATGAATCTGTATTGAATGACGTTCTGCCAGCAGACCTGCAGACTTTGGCGAAATGTCCTTTTTTGAAACATTTGGCACAGGTTTTATCTATGGCAGGACAGAATCTGGCATTTTCAAGATACAGCATCGGTAGCATTCCCAACGCTTGTTCAAGGGTTTAATGCCAACTCTCACATTTCCACCTGTTCTTTCTTGGTGTGATTTATCTTTTGAGGATTTGTATTTGCTTTTGACAGCTAATACATCCTGGGTTGGAGATTTAGGTTGGAGATTGTCATTTGTTCCAGATAAGATGCAGTGCTTTCAATTCTGGTGGCTATCTCCAACGGTTAAATCAGGTTTGGACAATAGAGCCTCTTGAACCTTTTTATTATTAGTTTTCTCTACTAATTGGTCTCTGATCATCTCTTCTTCAAATGCTTTGTATTCGCATGAAACAGCCAAAATGCGTAAAGCACCCACATAGCTAGAAGCAGACTCTCCAGGTAATTGCGCCCTTTTGTAGAATTTGTGTCTTTCTAACGTGACTTTTTACAAGCTTTAAATCTAGTTTAAAGAGATTTAATGGCTGTGGCATATTCATCTTCAATTCCGTCACCTTCACCTTCAATGAATAAAACTAAAATGTTGGGAACATGTTTTAAAATACTGCAGCCGTCTGAACCTAAATAGTGTCTTAGAATGGCAAATTTCTTCTTGTGTGTGAACGACTCGCCGTCAAGAGCATCTAAATATGCCTCAGAACTTTCTTTCCACTTTTCCCAATCAGATTCAGGGAAAGCAGGGTTAGGTGTGAATGCAGCAGGAGGCATTATAACTTGATGCATGACTGATAGAATATGCACAAGTAGAATGGAAGTACTGAGCCAAAAACTTGAAAGGTAATGTGAAATACGGAAGTCAAAAGGTCAAAATTAGTGCAGCAATAAATGAGTGTAAAAAGAACAATAAATGAGGACACACAAGAAAATGAGGTGTGTGTGTCACCGCTGGAATTTGCTATTTAAGGTACATATGGTAATGGTGTGTGTGTCACAGAAATGGAATAAGGACACACTGTTTGAAGAGGTGTATGTGTCACTGCTGTATTAATTAAATTGACGATGGTGAAAATACAGTTCACCTCGAAGCAAAAATGGCCACCACGATGAATGCGACTGTAGGAGAGTAGGATCTGCCTCTTATGTTGCCCCCACTTTTTTTCTGATGTTTACACTGGTTTCTGGCTATAGTCTGGCTGGGACCCTGCCAATCAGGGACCCAGCCTCTCTGTTCTCTCTAAACGAGTTGGAGTGCACTCTAGGTGCACTAGTGATTGGATACTGTGGTACCTTATGAGTCCCTAGTATATGGTACCTTAGGTACCAAGGGCATAGGTACTTCACAGGCCTACCAGGGGCTGAAGCATGTATTATGCCACCCCTGGGAAGCAGACTAAATCTGACACCACAGGCCTGCTACTGCAGCCTGGGTGAGGAGGTGCTAGCACCCCTCACTGAGATATAGGTTCCCTATATCTCCCCTGCATACACATTTAAACCTATCAGTCACCCCTAAGGCAGGCCCTATCAATCCTGAGGGCAGGGTGCTTAGTTTCTATGTGAGAGGGTGCCTCTGCCTCAGCAGGGCCCCTCTGCAGCTCTCAGAGTCCATTCTCTGGGGCTGTTTGTGAATGCGGTCAAACCATATACTCTTAAGTGCATTATAACCTTGCGGTTAATGCTAACTTTGGAATGGCTGCATCAAAACATGTCGTGTTTGGTGTCAAACATCTTGGAATCATACCCCCACACCAGTAACTGGTGTGGGAGTATGATCCCACCCTTCTAGAGGGATAGACAAGTACCTACTGTGGAAACGCGGTAGAATCCTGAAGAGCCCTGGCATCACAAAATGGATGCCACCAGTCACAGACACTGGGCTGCCCTCCTGCTGATGACCGAAATTCGCAGTGGAGGAGGCCCAACAATAGGTATCCTGTCACAGGGAGGTGTGACCACATCCCAGACAGGGTTTAGTGTATTGGGGCTGGGTGGGTGCACTCCTAGAGTGCTTTGAAGTCCTGCACTGGGGGAGCAGAAGGCTCCTCTGTGCATACACCAGTTCAAACCGGCTCAGGGGCTACCTGCCCCTGCTCTGGTGCGAAACTGGACAAAGGGAAGTGGGTGTAGCCACCCACTCCCCTGACCCTCCCATAGGTGGGGTCATAGAGCTAGTCCCTCCCTTCCTTTTAGTATAAGATAGGGAACCCTTCAACTTGCAAACTAGATATCCCTGGACGACGCTCTAAAGAAGAATCCCGGAATTCGACATTCCACTACCTCTGGAAGACTGAAGAATCTCCCTTGGAGTCAAGGAGTGACTCCCCTGCTTGGCAGGCACCAAAAACTGCAATGATGGTCGTAAACTACACCGCTCCCGCTGGAGCCCGAAGTTCCTGCAGCCCAGGAAGAGGATTTCCTGACTTCTCCAAGGCCATCGTGAGTCCCCAGCAAAGCTGAGGCAAGTGGACCCCACGAGTGACGAGGAACTGCAGTCCCTGGGTACCATGCACTATTTTCGAGTGCAACCCCTTCACGACACTCTACGAACCTGTGCTTTGGACCATGTGTGGTCCCAGCCACTAGCAGAGATCCCTCTCAAGATCAGAGGCCTACCCCGTCCCAAGTGACCGTGGGCCCCTGTTGAAGGAATCCTCCCGAGGCATCTTTGCAATCCCTTGCCAGCCGGCTTGTGGGTCCCCTGAAGACTTTTCTACAAATCCAAAGGGCTCCTCTCGTTGCTCCAGGCCTGCCCTGATTTATCCTTGCTGGGTGAGTCCCCCAGATCCTGCTGGTCTGCACCATTGACTTTTTGTTCTTTCCACAAGACTTGCTGCTACCAAGGCTTGTTGGCTCCAATTGGGTAGCCGACAACGCAGTCAGCTGCAAACTTTGTGGAACACGCAGAATCCAGCTCCTGGTTGTCCTTGATGCCTCCTGGACCTCGTGGCCGAAGAGTCAAGACACCCATGAACGACCTGAATCTGTCGACGACGGTGGGCATTCATCTTCCTTGCCCCGGGTCACTGCCAAGTGACTTTGAACACTGTCCCCTCTGCTTTCAGGTCTTCCTTCTTCCGAATCCAGGCTTGGATTCCACCGGACACTTCTTCTGGCTTCACAAGCAGCAAGTCTTCATTGGCTCCCATTGAAAACGACGCTGCGACCCGACACCAAAAGACACCTATGCACCCGGCTTCCCTGGGTGAGGTAACTCCAGCACTACGGTGCTCCTGTGGGTGTTGGCCCTAGAACTACTTACCCTGTAAGTGACTTGCTTGTAGCTACTCCCAAAGTACCCTTAAACTCTTAATTTCCAACCGCGACTTGCCCCATTGAAGTCTACGGCGATCCGCGCCTGTGTTCACTCACTGCACGCGTCTCCCGTGGGTCCTTTACTTACCTGTCTTGGGTGGTTTCGTGAGGCCCCAGCACTTCTGAAGGCCCTGGGCCTTGTCCCTTTGCAAGTCGTTGTTCTTAAGTCTCTTTTTTAGTATATGGTCTGGTACGCCCCTAGGGCCCCAGCCACATTTGTGCTCAATTTATTGTGAAACGTTGATTTGTGCATATGTTCCTGACTTCTAATCTCACAAGAGATTAGTAGAGAGTTGTTTAGTAATAAATACATATATATTTGATATATATACCTGTGTGGTGTCTTTTCATTTGGTGATTCAGGAGATTGTGTGGTAAAACAAGCTGCTTTACATTCCTCCAAGACTTAGCCTGAAGGCTGCTCTCCACAGCTACCACTAGGATAGCCTTCTGTAAAGGTTGTCTTAAACCTACCTACCATAAGAGTCGAATTGTACTGGTGCAAGGTGTCCACTTTAACTAGTGAACAGGCCAACTTCTCACATTGGTGGCAGCGTGTGGGATTCCAGCTTGCTATTGTTTTACCAGAAAATCTCTATTTGAATTACTAACTGAAAACCACTATAGGTAATCAAGGTACATATAAAGTCAAGCTTAGTATCAATAAGTTCTACTAAACTTAGAGCTGTGTGCCAAGGGATAGCACACCCTTTCTACAGCTCAAGCTAGTATCAGTAGGCCACAAACTAGTGTAGGTAGTACAACACTGCACAACACTAGAATGTCCTCAAGGGGTGGACCCAGTGGATCCACTCAGCCTCAGTATAAGGACATGACTTTCTTTGACTTGAAAGCCATGTGTGCTGCAAGGCACCTGAAGCTAGGACAGAGTCCCTCCACACTACACCTGATAGATCTGCTGACAGCAGATGATCTTAGATTAGCTCTAGGAGCTAATGGGTCTGAATCAGTGAGTGGGTCAATTACAGTGTCTGGGTCAGATGATGGACATCAGGATGACCAAGACTCTGTGGTTGTAGGGCCAGGTCCCAAGGGGTCTGAACAGGACAGAGGAATTCTCCCTAAGAGAACTGACATAGTGGAGGAGAGGCCTAGGTCCCTTTCTAGGGAATCTGACCACTCCTATCACTCTGGCAGAGAATCTGTCTACCAGAGGAACTCCTACTTCCCAAGAAGAGAGACCTCCTCTGACAGAATGTACAAACTGCTGCAGTATGAGAAAGCAAGATTTGCCCTCAAAACCAAGCAGTTGGCATTAGATAAAGAAGCCCTGGAGCTCCAGAGAGCTTCTAGAAAAGAGGGGTTAGAACCCCCTGGTGGCAGCAACAGTGTCCCTAGAGGCAGAGAATATATTCCAGACCATAGGAACCTGAGCAAGGTTGTTCCTCCCTACCAGAGTGGGGATGATATCCATAAGTGGATAACTGCTATGGAAAGGGCCTGTAGAGTACAACAGGTCCCCCAAAAGCAGTGGGCAGCAATATTGTGGCTCTCCTTTTCAGATAAAGGTAGAGACAAGCTCCTCACTGTTAGAGAAGAGGATGCTGATGACTATGAAGTCCTGAAGAGTGCACTAATAGATGGGTTTGGCTTAACCACTGAGCAGTACAGGTTGAAGTTCAGAGACACCCAGAAGGCACAGACTCAGGACTGGACTGACTTTGTAGATTGTGCAACCAAGGCTCTGGAGGGTTGGCTGGTTGGCAGTAGGGTTACTGATTTCAAGGGATTGTATAATCTAATGATGAGAGAACAGATCCTTAATAATTGCCAGAACCAGTTGTTGCATCAATACCTGGTGGACTCAGATCTGACCTCTCCCCAAGAATTGGGAAAGAAGGCAGACAAGTGGGTCAGAACCAGGGTGAGGCAGAAAACCCAGAACCAAGGGGGTGACACAAAGAAGCAGGATTCTAAGGGCTCTGAGAAAAGTGGGGATAAGTCAAAAGACCAGAAGTCTTCACAAGGGCCCCAAAATCTGCATCTGGTGGGGAGTCACAATCCAACAAGGGAAAGGCCAAAAGAAGCCCTGGTGCAAATTCTGTAAACAGAAAGGGCACTGGACTTCTGATTGTAACAAGTCCAAAACCAAACCACCACCACTCCTGCCCCTAAGGCAACTGTTCCCCCTAGTTCAGCTACTGGTGGAGGTGGTACTCAGAATAAGGGTGTAGTAGGGTTGACCCTGGGTTCTGAAGTGGACTCTGGCCCAGTCAGAGTATCCACTCAGGCAATGCTGATTTGTGATGGAGACATTGACATGTCCTTCCTGGTGAGCTCCAGTAATCTGGGCAAATACAAACAGCAGCCTGTAATAAATGGCAAACAGGCTTTGGCATTTAGGGACACAGGTGCTAGTGTCACCATGGTGGCAGAGGATCTTGTGGACCCTGGACAGATCATCCTGGGTGAAATGTACCAGGTGACCAATGCAAGCAATGTCAGGACCAACCATAGTCTGGCAGTTGTGAATTTCTCCTGGGGAGGGGTAACTGGCCTCAAGACGGTTGTAGTCAGTGCAGACCTCCCTGTAGAATGTCTATTGGGCAATGATCTAGAAACTTCAGCCTGGTCTGAAGTAGAGTTATGGACTCATGCTGAGATGTTGGGCATCCCTGCAGAGGTATTTGCTGTGACCAGGTCACAGGCCAACATGCATGACACTGAACCAGCTCTGGATCCTGAAACCATGGACCAGATGCTTCCCAAGAAGAGGAACAGTAGGGGTAAGGCAGTGCCTTCCCCTCTGTCTCAGATCACTGATTCCCCTCTTGAGGGAGGAGGAGCAGATCCTGAAGAAGGAACTACCCCAGAGGAACTTGAGCCTGATCAGGTTGAGTTCTTGGGGGCAGGGGGCCCTTCTAGGGAAGATCTGAGTAAGGAGCAACAGTGCTGCCCCTCTCTTGAACCCCTCAGACAGCAGGCTGCTGCTGAGGCTGCTGGGAGTCCTAGTGGGTCCCATAAAGTTTATTGGGATGAGGGACTCCTATATTCTGAGGGTAGAGATCCAGCCCCTGGAGCCACCAGGAGGTTGGTAATACCTCAGAAGTTTAGGGGTTCCTCTTGACCCTAGCACATGATATCACTTTAGCAGGTCACTTGGGCCAAAACAAGACCTGGGACAGGCTTGTTCCACATTTTCATTGGCCACATATGTCAGAGGACACAAAGGAGTTTTGTCGCTCCTGTGTCACATGCCAAGCCAGTGGCAAGGCAGGTGGCACCACAAAGGCCCCCCTGATACCACTACTTGTGGTGGGGGTACCCTTTGAAAGGGTAGGGATTGACATTGTTGGTCCCCTTGACCCTCAAACTGTATCTGGGAACACATTTATCCTGGTGGTAGTGGATCATGCCACCAGGTACCCAGAGGCAATTCCCCTGAGGACCACCACAGCCCCTGTGGTGGCAAGAGCCCTCATTGGAGTTTTCTCCAGAGTGGGTTTCCCAAAGGAGGTCATCTCTGACAGAGCTACAAACTTCATGTCAGGATATTTGAAAGCAATGTGGAAGGAGTGTGGTGTAACTTATAAGTTCACCACCCCCTATCACCCACAATGCAATGGGTTGGTTGAACGTTTCAACAAAACCCTGAAGGGAATGATTAAAGGACTCCCAGAGAATCTTAGGCGGGAATGGGACCTTCTTCTTCCCTGCCTGTTGTTTGCATACAGAGAGGTTCCACAGAAGGGGGTTGGTTACAGCCCATTTGAGCTTCTGTTTGGGCATCCTGTAAGAGGTCCATTATGTTTGGTAAAAGAGGGCTGGGAGTTACCTCTCAAACCCCCAAACAGGATGTGATGGACTATGTACTTGGTCTCCGCTCCAGGATTGCCGAATACATGAAGAAGGCAACCAAAAACCTGGAGGCCAGCCAAGAATTACAAAAAGCTTGGCATGACCAAAAGGCTGTGCTGACTGTGTACCAGCCAGGACAGAAAGTGTGGGTGTTGGAGCCTGTGGCCCCAGCAGCCCTCCAAGACAAATGGAGTGGCCCCCATACAATAGTTGAGCAAAAGGGAGAAGTCACCTATCTGGTGAATCTTGGAACTCCCAGGAGCCCCCTGAGGGTGCTCCATGTCAACAGATTGAAACCATATGTTGACAGGGCTGACATGGGCTTGCTCATGGCAACTGATGAGGAACAGGAGGAGGAGAGTGACCCTCTCCCTGACCTGCTCTCACAGAACCCTGATGATGGGTCAGTAGATGGTGTTGCTTTGGCAAGCAGCCTCACTGACCATCAGCAAACTGAGTGCAGACAAGTTCTGCAGCAGTACAGACATATGTTTAGCCTGACCCCTAGTCAGACTACCTGTTGCACCCATGAGGTGGACACTGGGGACAGTCTGCCTGTCAAGAGTAAAATCTACAGGCAACCTGACCATGTCAGGGACTGTATCAGGACTGAAGTCCAGAAAATGTTGGAGTTAGGTGTGATTGAGCCTTCAGATAGCCCTTGGGCTAGCCCAGTAGTCCTAGTACCCAAGCCTCATACCCAGGGTGGTAAGAAAGAAATGAGGTTTTGTGTAGACTACAGAGGCCTCAATGCAGTCACCAGGACTGATGCCTATCCCATACCAAGGGCAGATGAGCTGATTGATACTTTGGCCTCAGCCAAGTATCTGAGTACATTTGACCTAACAGCTGGCTACTGGCAGATCAGGTTAGCTGATGATGCAAAAGCCAAAACAGCATTTTCGACCCCTGGTGGGCACTACCACTTTGTGGTGATGCCCTTTGGATTGAAAAATGCACCTGCCACTTTTCAGAGGTTGGTGAACAAAGTTCTGGCAGGGATGGAAACTTATTGCTCAGCTTATCTAGATGATATTGCTGTCTTTAGTTCCTCCTGGCAGGATCACCTGGTCCACCTCAGAAATGTTTTGGAGGCTCTGCAGAAAGCAGGCCTCACTATCAAGGCCACTAAGTGCCAGATAGGGCAGAGTCAGGTTGTGTACCTGGGCCACCTTGTGGGTGGAGGCCAGGTTCAGCCTTTACAGAGCAAAATCCAAACCATAATGGAATGGGTTGCTCCAACCACCCAGACACAGGTGAGAGCCTTCTTAGGCCTGACTGGGTACTATAGGAGGTTTGTGAAGGGATATGGATCTATAGTGACCCCCTTGAATGATCTGACCTCAAAGAAAATGCCAAAAAAGGTTCAGTGGACAGCTAGCTGTCAGAAGGCATTTGAAGACCTAAAGCAGGCCATGTGCACTGCCCCCATCTTACAGAGTCCAGACTACACCAAAAAGTTCACTGTCCAAACAGATGCTTCTGAGCTGGGTGTGGGAGCTATACTGTCTCAACTGAATGATGAAGGTCAAGACCAGCCAGTAGCTTTTATTAGCAGGAGGCTGACCCCTAGAGAGAAACGTTGGTCAGCTATAGAGAGGGAGGCCTTTGCTGTGGTGTGGGCCCTGAAGAAGCTGAGGCCATACTTGTTTGGCACTCACTTCATAGTTCAGACTGACCACAAGCCCCTCCTATGGCTTAAACAGATGAAAGGTGAAAACCCAAAACTTTTAAGGTGGTCCATTCCCCTACAGGGGATGGACTAAACAGTGGAACACAGGCCTGGGACCCAACATGCCAATGCAGATGGACTCTCAAGGTATTTCCACTTAGAGCACGAAGACTCAACTGGTCAAGGTTAGTTTAGTGTCCCTGCGTTTGGGGGGGTTGTGTAGGAGAGTAGGATCTGCCTCTTATGTTGCCCCCACTTTTTTTCTGATGTTTACACTGGTTTCTGGCTATAGTCTGGCTGGGACCCTGCCAATCAGGGCCCCAGCCTCTCTGTTCTCTCTAAACGACTTGGAGTGCACTCTAGGTGCACTAGTGATTGGATACTGTGGTACCTTATGAGTCCCTAGTATATGGTACCTTAGGTACCAAGGGCATAGGTACTTCACAGGCCTACCAGGGGCTGAAGCATGTATTATGCCACCCCTGGGAAGCAGACTAAATCTGACACCACAGGCCTGCTACTGCAGCCTGGGTGAGGAGGTGCTAGCACCCCTCACTGAGATATAGGTTCCCTATATCTCCCCTGCACACACATGTAAACCTATCAGTCACCCCTAAGGCAGGCCCTATCAATCCTGAGGGCAGGGTGCTTAGTTTCTATGTGAGAGGGTGCCTCTGCCTGAGCAGGGCCCCTCTGCAGCTCTCAGAGTCCATTCTCTGGGGCTGTTTGTGAATGCGGTCAAACCATATACTCTTAAGTGCATTATAACCTCGCGGTTAATGCTAACTTTGGAATGGCTGCATCAAAACATGTCGTGTTTGGTGTCAAACACCTTGGAATCATACCCCCACACCAGTAACTGGTGTGGGAGTATGATCCCACCCTTCTAGAGGGATAGACATGTACCTACTGTGGAAACGCGGTAGAATCCTGAAGAGCCCTGGCATCACAAAATGGATGCCACCAGTCACAGACACTGGGCTGCCCTCCTGCTGATGACCGAAACTCGCAGTGGAGGAGGCCCAACAATAGGTATCCTGTCACAGGGAGGTGTGACCACCTCCCAGACAGGGTTTACTGTATTGGGGCAGGGTGGGTGCACTCCTAGAGTGCTTTGAAGTCCTGCACTGGGGGAGCAGAAGGCTCCTCTGTGCATACACCAGTTCAAACCGGCTCAGGGGCTACCTGCCCCTGCTCTGGCGCGAAACTGGACAAAGGGAAGTGGGTGTAGCCACCCACTCCCCTGACCCTCCCATAGGTGGGGTCATAGAGCTAGTCCCTCCCTTCCTTTTAGTATAAGATAGGGAACCCTTGAACTTGCAAACTAGATATCCCTGGATGACGCTCTAAAGAAGAATCCCGGACCTTCAACATTCCACTACCTCTGGAAGACTGAAGAATCTCCCTTGGAGTCAAGGAGTGACTCCCCTGCTTGGCAGGCACGAAAAACTGCAATGACAGTCGCAAACTACGCCACTCCAGCCGGAGCCCGAAGTCCCTGTAGCCCAGGAAGAGGATTTCCTGACTTTTCCAAGGCCATCGTGAGTCCCCAGCGAAGCTGAGGCAAGTGGACTCCACGAGTGATGAGGAACCGCAGTCCCTGGGTACCGTGCACTATTTTCAAGTGCAACCCCTTCACGACGTTCTATGAACCTGTACTTTGGACCACGTGTGTTCCCAGCCTCTAGCAGAGATCCCTCTCAAGATCAGAGGCCTACCCCATCCCGAGTGACCATGGGCCCCTGTTGAAGGAATCCTCCCGAGGCACCTTTGCGATCCCTTGCCAGCCGGCTTGTGGGTCCCCTGAAGGCTTTTCTACAAATCCAAAGGGTTCTCCTGGTTGCTCCAGGCCTGCCCTGACTTACCCTTGCTGGGTGAGTCCCCCAGACCCTGCTGGTCTGCACCATTGACTTTTTGTTTTTTCCACAAGACTTGCTGCTACCAAGGCTTGTTGGCTCCAATCGGGTCGTTGACACCGCAGTCAGCTGCAGACTTTCTGTGTCACACTGAATCCAGCTCCTGGTTGTCCTCGATGCCTCCTGGACCTCATGGTCGAAGAGTCAAGACACCCGTGAATGACCTGAATCTGTCGACGACGGTGGGCATTCACCTTCCTTGCCCCGGGTCACTGCCAAGTGACTTTGAACACTGTCCCCTCTGCTTTCAGGTCTTCCTTCTTCCGAATCCAGGCTTGGATTCCACCGGACACTTCTTCTGGCTTCACAAGCAGCAAGTCTTCATTGGCTCCCATTGAAAACGACGCCGCGACCCGACACCAAAGGACACCTATGGACCCGGCTTCCCTGGGTGAGGTAACTCCAGCACTATGGTGCTCCTGTGGGTGTTGGCCCTAGAACTACTTACCCTGTAAATGACTTGCTTGTAGCTACTCCCAAAGTACCCTTAAACTCTTAATTTCCAACCGCGACTTGCCCCATTGAAGTCTACGGCGATCCGCGCCTGTGTTCACTCACTGCACGCGTCTCCTGTGGGTCCTTTACTTACCTGCCTTGGGTGGTTTCGTGAGGCCCCAGCACTTCTGAAGGCCCTGGGCCTTGTCCCTTTGCAAGTCGTTGTTCTTAAGTCTCTTTTTTAGTATATGGTCTGGTACGCCCCTAGGGCCCCAGCCATATTTGTGCTCAATTTATTGTGAAACGTTGATTTGTGCATATGTTCCTGACTTCTAATCTCACAAGAGATTAGTAGAGAGTTGTTTAGTAATAAATACATATATATTTGATATATATACCTGTGTGGTGTCTTTTCATTTGGTGATTCAGGAGATTGTGTGGTAAAACAAGCTGCTTTACATTCCTCCAAGACTTAGCCTGAAGGCTGCTCTCCACAGCTACCACTAGGATAGCTTTCTGTAGATTTTGTCTTAAACCTACCTACCATAAGAGTCGAATTGTACTGGTGCAAGGTGTCCACTTTAACTAGTGAACAGCATATACCAGGCCAACTTCTCACAGCGACGACCTGATAAGAATATGCAAATTCAATGGAGGTGAGGCTGGGTACGTTGAGAAACGCGTGTGCATCCGGGTAATTCAAGGCAGGACAGGCATGAAACAGGCAGTGTCAGGCAGACAGTGTCTTGAAGTAAGTAAGTAAGGAGACACAAAGTGGCCGCAACGTGGCGTGCAAGAGTGCGCATGTTACCTGAATGCAGAACAGGCAAAGTCAGGCAGAAACAAAATGGCCACTAACGTAGCATGCGTGCGTGCACACATTATGAGAATGCAGGACAGGCAAGGTCAGGCAATTCCTACCGGAGCTCGCATCGGGCAGCAAATCGCAGAGACTCCGGAAAACAAGAACACAGCACCATAAAGGAAAGCGGTGCACAGTGGATGTGCAGGAAATGCAGGAATCCGTGTGCTTCTTCGATTAGAGACGAATCCTCCAAGCAACAATGGTGGCACAAGGATCTGTACATGAAGAAGTGTTCGCTCTCACGTGTGGGAGTCTTGTTGGCAGGCAGTCATGTTGGCAGGCAGCTCGTCGCCAGTGAAAGGAAGCCTCGAGGTAAGTTGGTTTGAGACCAATTTATTTTCAACAAAACAGGAGTTGCATATAGACCCAACCGCCCAGCTCCTGGATCCAACCGTCCTCTCCCCGCACCCCCAGTTCTAGAACACCTTCCATGCAGAACTCCACTCACGCCACGAGGGCAAGAACAATACAACCCAACAAATATCGATGTCATAAATATCGACATCCTATATTTATAATGGGAAGTATAAAAATATAGAGAAAAAAATATAGATGTAATAAATATTGATGTACAAAATATCGATTTTTTTATATATATAAAAAATAATGTTAAATATATTAAATATTTAAAATTAACTTTAAAAAAATGATTTGGATTTAATATACATTTTAACAAATATAAGAAATACATTTAATTTAAAAAAAATTAAACATACATGTATAAAGTGTAATATATATATATATATATATATATATATATTTACTTTAAAACAAATAATAAACTATTAATTTTAATTTATTTTTACATTATATGAATATATAATAAAATTAACAAATAAATATATATATATATATACATACACCTATAACATAAAATCTAATAAAAAAGCATTATATTATGAATCAAAACATTAAAATATTTAATAGTCTTTAAAGTAAAATTTTGTAGGGAACATGTTGCCTAGCAGAGGAGTAAAAATAACTATTCCCACTCCAGTGAGTGCAACAGTAGGGAAAATGTTGGATAACGAAGTGGTAAAAATACTATTCCCACTCCAGTGCGTGCAACAGTAGGGAAAGTGTTGGATAGTGGAGGATTAAAAATTACTATTCCCACTCCAGTGAGTGCAACAGTAGGGAAAGTGTTGGTTAGCAGAGAGGTGAAAATGAATATTCCCTTTGGAGTCAGTTCAAAATTAAAAACAAACAAAATATCAACTACAAGACAAAAGATTTTAAAAAACAAAAAAAGAAAACATATATAAAAATATTAAAAATTTACAAAAGATAAAAACATATTGTAATGTTAAAAAGATCTAACAAATACTTAGAAAGATTTTTTTTTTTAAATTTAAAAATAATTTACAAACAAATAACTATTTTTAATAGAAATTATTTATAATCAAATCATTAATTATTACATAAATATCATCTTTTTTATTTACTATCCTATAACACAACACAATTCACAACCCACATCTAACTTTTAAAAAATGTACCTCCATAATTAACATCATTAATTATCAATTAAAGAAATATAATAAACTAAACAAACAAATTAAAACAGATAAAAATTAATTTACTCCCCAAACATTACCCCTATAAAACTGAAACCCACACAAAATAAAAATAAACAATCACCATAAATATGTATGAATTGATGAATTAATATTAATGATCAACTAATTATTAATTAATTAAACATAAATAACTTTCCTCCCTCTACCCCAATAACCACCACAACGCACACCTAAAAATCATTACACAATTTCCATAACTAATTTAACATTAATAAATTGATATCAATTAACAACTTATTAATTAATTAAAAAGATATTACTTCCCACCCTTTACCACTATAAACCCCACAACTCACATCTAAAATTAATTACACAATTGCCATATTTAAATTTTACTTAATTAATTAGCATTAATTAACAAACAATTATTAATTAATTATAAATAAATTACTTCCCACCCTATTGCCGTATAAACCCCACCACCCGCTCCTAAAAAACATAACACAATTAACATAATTAATTACCAATTAATTAATTATTAATAATTAACAATTAATAACAAATTAATTCCCACAATTAACACTATAAAATATCAATTAAATAAATATTAATAAATAAAAAATATTAATACATGTATTATAATTAAATTACTTCCCACCCTATTCCCCTATAAACCCACAACCCGCTCCAAAACAAATGATACAATTAACATAATTACCAATTAATTAATTGATAATAATTAACAACAAATTAATAAATAATTAATAATAAATTAATTTCGACAATTAACACTATAAAATGTAAATTAAATAATTAATAAACAAAACATATTAATAAATTTATTATAATTAAATTACAACCCGCTCCTAAAAAAATGACACAATTAACATAATTACCAATTAATTATTAAATAATAATTAACAACCAATTAATAATTAATTAATAATAATAACTTAATTCCCACAATTAACACTATAAAATCTGAATGTAATAAATACTAATAAAAAATAAAAAATAAATTTATTATAATTAAATTACTTCCCACCCTATTCCCCTATAAACCCATAACTCCCTACAGAACTAAAAAACGTAAAATTTAATTAAAATAAAATTAATAACTACTAAACATTTTACAGATATATTAAAAAACAAACGCAATACTTATACAAAAAATAGTTCACATACTTTTAAAATACATACTAAAGTACATAACACTAATTAAAACATCGATATTTTAAACAACTATATTTTTGGAAACGATATTAATGACTTCGATATTTTCAAAAAAAATATTTCTTACCTTCAAGTCGATATTCTTGACCACGATAGTCTTGCTGTCGATATTTCTGCATCACGATATTTCCAACTCGATATTTGTGTATGTCAACATTTAAAACTCGATATTCTGTCTGTGCACCAGTACATGGACGACACCGTGGAAAAGAACGCTGAGCACTGTCCCCAAAGTGGATGCCTTGTGCGAAGTGCACTATGGGAATTCTACCTGTGGATAACTGATTGTTGGAACTTGGTAAAGAGACCCACTTCTTTCTTGCCTTCAGAGAGAGAGCATCCTAGAATGAGCTCTTTCTTTGAGATGGTGGCTTTGTGCTGCCTGACCCATCTTGACAGTGGAGAGACTTCTTAGGAAGACTCCATGACTGACACCTTTTTTTCCAATTGACTCAAATTGCTTACCCAGTAATATTGGGATGTATCTTAGTGTTAGAGATGGGATATATTTAATGCTTTTCACTCACCAATCTTCGATGCAGGGAAATTTGGACTAATGCTTCCTGATTTTCTGTATCCTACTTCTGGAATTTATAGTCTTGTTCATGATGCATCATCTAAACTGGATGCATAGATTTGGCTTCATGCTAATTCCTTTGCATTTCTATACCCTCACGTTGATGTGTCTCTATGTCCAGGTATTTTTGGCTTTGTAATAAACTAACTAACCTTACATAGTTATCCGTGGGTTATTATGTCTCAATGAGAATTATTCACTAATTAACTGACTGTTATTGGCTTTTCTCCCCTTTACACTTTCATGCTGCGAAAAAGAACCATCAGAGTGTGTCTCTAGAAAAGGTCTAGATCTAATGGGCCTGGCCCTCTCAGTTGGTAGCAGAGTAGAATGGTTTGCACATGAAGTAAGGGAAGAATCTAGAAGGGATCTAGCGTAGGTGGACCTTAGAACCCCAAAGCCCCAAACTAGAGCCCAATGATCGAGAATGGAAGGTGACGGAATCTGGTGGACACTGACGGAGCTTGATGGTGTGGCGAGATCAGGAGCGGAAGGAGGAGTGAGTATTAACAGGGTGCATGTAGTATGTTGGATTGTGGTGCCTGTATGTTAGATTGCAGGAATGTGTGATGTCTTGCGGAGTTGGGAATGAGAGTGGAGTGAATGTAGTTTCGGGTCTGATGTGGCCAAAAGATTGAGATTTGAGTTGCAGGTCCCGAAGTGGCCTAAGATCCCGGGGTATGAAAAGGTGTAGAAGACACCGAGATTGTGATTGTCTGACCGAAGAATTGAGGAGTTTTCATGGGATGTCATCGGCAGTTCCACCTAAGACAGGGAACTTTGTGTGAATGGGACGTATGGGAATAGTCCAGTGGACCTTGTGTACAGGTGTTAACTATATGGATTCAGGTGATACACCCTAGTCGAGGGTTACTGTGTGTGAATATTCTTGAGTGGTTGAATCCTATTGATCTTCTAGAATGGCAGACAATTACGGATTTAAGATGATTATGTGAGTAAATGCGTACAGAGAATTTGTAAAGGAGGGTGAGCTGCTGCAAATAGTGAGAGTGACGTCAGAGTGTGCCATGCTCTGATAGGTCGTTTGGTGTAACGCCGCACTGGGATTGGTTGGTAGTCACCGGGAAGTCTGTGGTCGAAAAATATTGTTCCGTCAAAATACATTGAACAAAAATTGCATTTTTGAAATCATGTGATGCTTCAGGGTGTTATGGGATCTTTTCAGGGGTGATGAAGGGGTTGTTACTCGAGTGGGTGAAGAGGCGCCACCTCAGGATGCTCCAGCGCACTAAATAGCAACAAAAGTTGGGCTCCACACCATAATTTGGCTGAAAAATTGGCATAAAATCACTGAAAAAGAGGGCGTATTGTCATTTCCACGTTTTTGTTCATTGGGTTAGATTTTCTGAATCAGCTTAGAGGAACAATGTTTGCAATGCGACCTTTACCTAGACCCACACAGTTCGAAGAGTTAAACGCACAAATTCATGCAGCTCATGCTAAACAAAGAGAAATATCAAGGGAGGATGAAGAAAACTGTGAAGGCGTATTAGTATGCACAGTTGGATGCAAGGCTTAAGAGGTGTGAGAGTGGATACCATTGAGGGAGAGAGGTTTACACAGTGCTGGTAGGAGATGGAGGATCGCAGGATAGAAGCAGAAAGACAAAGGGGAGTAATAGTAGTGATAATGAAGACAGCTTGTTGGATGGGTTGTTAGCCAAGCATCCTTCACCTTACAGTCCAGAAACAGATGAGGAAGGACGAAGCTCTGAAAGTGTAGAGAATGTGGAAAGTGTAGCAGCTCAAGTGGGTCCTGATCCAGGAGTTGTAGAAAGGATATCAGCAGGAGTAGGGGGAATGGGAGTATCCGTCTTGAGAGGTATGGAACAGAATGTTGTCAATACTGCTTCGCGGTTTCCGGAAGCTTTTACAGTACCGGTTACCTTGGTCGTGTTATTACTGCATATGACCCAGGCCAAGTGGTGTGACTCAAGAAGCAAGCACAAGTCAGAGAGCTTCTGAAAATCAGCACGTTTTAGATGTTGCGGACTTGGAGTAATGGCTGAGGGATCATAATAACAGCAAGGAGAACCAGAATAATAAGTTGAGTCAGGGTACCATCAAGGCTGCAATTAAGGTGAGGACAGTGAATGTGGTGAGGATGAAGGCTGAATTAGAGGAAATCATCAGTGGGAGCCTACCTTTAGACACAATAGAGTCCTATGAGCCAGATGACTTGTGAATGGCGAAAGATGTCACTCGGTGGGCAAGACAAGCATAGAGTTGGCTCAAAGGTATGGAGTAGATTTATCTAGAACAAAGACATTGTAGGGATATCACAGGCTTACTTACAGTGACCCAGAGTTAGAAGAGAGTGACTGGGTTGAAGACGCACATTCGAGAGTTGGTAATAGGAATAAGAGCTTGGAGTATGCTGAATAAGTGGGAGGAGAGGTGCTCGAAGAAGAAGAGCATAAGAATGGTGACAGGAGAGACACCACCTCCAGGAGGGGGAACGCAGGGAGTAGAGGCATATCCGTTAGAGGAATTGCCTAGTGGAGGGTATGTGCATGTTCCCTTTAGTTGGGGTAACCTTGCTACATTCACAAATGATTTCCCCAGATTGAGGAAGAAACCTGCTGAGTGGTACAAGCAAGTTGATTATTTTGTTAAGATCTTGAAAGTGTTGGGGATTGATTTAAACACCTTGTTCAAAGTTGTGGTTCCTAGTGATCTATGGTCCGCTTGTAAGATAGCTGTTGAGTGGCCTGCTGCTGAACCAGAGAGGGACTCAATAACTCATGGTCCTTCGCCGTCGGTTATGAAGAAGTACGATCAGGTGATCACATGGTTGCAGTCCAAAATAGCCCCATAGGACATTGATTGGGTTAAAATAGATCGAACAACCCAGGAACCTAAAGAGTCAGTACATGCGTAATACGAGAGGCTGTTACAAGCCTTTAAGCAGTACAGTGGGTTAGATATGCTCAACCGTAAAGACATGGGACAATTTGTGTCCAAATTTGTGAAGGATTGAGGCCGGAGATCAGCCTCATGCTCCAACAGCACCTAATCTGTTGGCAAAACAAGTCGGTAGATGAAATCCTACGGTTGCCAAGTATTCCAGTGAGGAGGTGGAGTCCAAACATAGAAGGATTAAGGAGAAATTGATGTTAGTCCAGATGCGTAATGCTCAAAAGGGAAAGCAGATGCAGGCAATGATGGGAACTGTAGCTCATGGTCAGGGGAATGTTCCAGGAGGTGTACAAGTACCTTCAGTTTTAGGATTGACGAGACAGGGAAGAGGAAGAGGCGTCCCTATAGATCTGAAGATAGGGGTAGATGTTGCAATTCTGAAAAAGACCACTGCATGTCATTTTTGTCATAAGATCGGGTGTTGGAAGCTCGAGTGTTGCCTCAATCCTGCGAACCAAGAGCTGGGAGGCGAACTAGTGCAGGTGGCAGATGGAGTAAATCAGTTACCGACAGTGACCAGGCCAAGATCATCTAATGGGGGAGGAAATCAAAATTCATTCGTGCAAGTGCCTCAGCCTCCGAGAATTCCACAGGGAAATCGGACATATCACCAAATGCCTTTGATGGAAGCTATGAACGGATTCGATCTGGACCTGTCCTAATGACGGTGCCTGAGGGGGGAGGAAGACTATACACTTGGCGCAGTCTTGGAGGTAGACAAGAGTGGACCATACGTAGAAGCAGATGTAAATGGTCATCCTAGCACATTCTTGATTGATACTGGTGCTACCCGTTCTACTGTGAGATCTGCAGTAGCCCCAAACCTGCCCCTCTCGGGTAAATCAATCCAAGTTATAGGAGTCTCTAACAAGAGAATGATGAACCCTTTGACAGAAGAGGTACCGGTGAAAATCGTAAACTTTCAGGATCACCATCAGTTCGTGGTGTGTGATTCGAGTCCAGTCTGTTTACTATGGCGTGACCTATTGTGCAAATTGAATTGTACCATCAACTGCACACCAAAAGGAATCAAATTGCAGACTAATGATGAGGACATTGCTTTTAAATTGGCTAACCAGAATCTTTATACCGCCATTTTTCCTTTGTCGACATTGGAAGACATGTTGCTGAATCTCAGGGACACCGTCCCCCGTGGTATGGGACTTCTCGGGGGAAGAGATCGAACTGATTCAAGGCATTGAGCCGGTCCACATACATTCTGAGAACATCCCAGTACAATCTGACTCCAGAAACAGTGGCAGGGATTATACCTGTAATTGAATCCATGATTGCGCAGGGCAGCCTAAAGGAGATCATGGGAAATCTGTGTAATTCTCCTATTATGGGGTTACAGAAGCAGAGTGGAAAATATAGCATTCTCCAAGACCTTAGTAAGATCAAAAGCAGAGAGATTCCATGTTGTTCCGTGATACCAAATCCATCTGTAATCCTATTTCAGATTCCTTGCGAAGCTAAATGGTTCACTGTGATTGACCTCTGCCAAGCATTTTTCTCCATTCCATTGCACGAGGAGAGCCGATTTTTATTTGCTTTCCGTCGGGAGAACCCTGTTTTAACGTGGTGTCATAGTCCTCAAGGGTATACTGAAAGTCCATCCATTTTCAACCAGATCTTGAAAAATAATATTGAGAGCTTAATTCTGCCCCAAAACTCAGGGGTCGATTCCGATCTCGGCCGGTAGGGCTCCGAATCGGATTTGGCTTTACCGGATCCGATTCGGACGCCCTGTTTCCGACCGAGTTGGACGTGCGTCCGGGCGAGCGAGTACGATGCGAACGTACGCGAAATCGCCGACCGACTCGTTCGCGGGACCCAACCGCTCCGACCGACTCGCACGGACACGACTCGCACCGCGCAATGGAGACGTTCCCCAGCCGGGTAAGTACGATGCGCGCCGCAAGCAGTCCGACTGACTCGCGCCGTCCGGCTCGAGAGAGCAGTCGGAGCCACACTTTGGGGGTCCGTGTCGGACCCCCCTGTACGACTAGCCACGCGAGTCGCACACAGGGGGGACCCATGGGTCCCCCCTACATGTGCGTGTATGGCGCGACCCGCTTCGACGCGTACCCGCTATAGGGGGCGCCCTTGTTCACCTCGCACCCATTGAGTCAATGGGAGCCCGCGTACGCGTTGTACGACCGGCTCCCATTGACTTCAATGGGAGTCCGACCGAATCGAGTCCGATAGCATGCGAACGCATCGTACTCGTTCGGTCGGACTGCTAGGGTCCGATTCGGTCGGAAATCTCTCCGGGTCCGGCTCGGTCGGAGAGATTTCCTGCCCGAATCGGAATCGGCCCCTCAGTGTTGGTCTAATACATTGACGACCTTCTCATTGCGTCCGAGAAACAAGAGGCTTACAGGGACAATACCATTGCTTTACTGAACCATCTGGCTGACAATGGGCATAAAGTATCTCAGAGTAAGCTTCAGTGCTGTCTGAATGAAGTACAGTATTTGGGTTATCGAATTGAAAAGGGCAAAAGAAAGGTGTCACCAGAAAGAGTGGAAGTTATCATGAAAATAAATTCACCCAGTACCCAGAAAGAGGTCAGAATGTTCTTGGGAATGGTTGGCTACTGCCGACAGTGGATTCCTAATTTTTTCCCTGATGGTGAAACCTTTGCAGATGCTGACTCACAAGGATGTATGTGATCTGGTACCTTGGGATAACGACTGTCTGCTTGCCTTCTTGGAGTTGAGAGAGTGCCTGTGTCGTGCTCCAGTTTTTGGAATGCCTGATTACAACAAAGTGTTTTTGCTGTTCTGCCATGAAAGTGAAGGTTGTGCTCTATCTGTACTCACCCAGACACATGGAGGTGTCCGTAGACCAGTGGCCTATTTCTTAGCTACTCTAGATCCTGCAGCTTCAGCATTGCCCAGATGTCTCAAATCCTTTGCTGCAACAAGTGTCAGTATTGAACTATGTGAAAGCATTGTGATGGCTCATCGTTTTACAGTATATGTACCGCACTCAGTTGAGCTTTAGATGACAAGAACCAAAACGCAGCTTTTGACAAATAGCAGGTTCATAAGGTACGGACAGGTGCTACTCGCTGCTGAAAATGTTACTCTGAAACGATGTTCTGTGTTAAATCCTGCTACCTTGTTACCTATTCCAAATGCTGATGGGGAAGAATGTGAAGACCATGACTGTCTGGATGTCACTGAGATGTGTAAGAAACCGAGACCTGACATTGTCGATGTGCCATTGCCTGATCCCGAGCAAGTCCTCTTTGTTGATGGTTCATGCTTAAGAGATAATGAGGGAAATTTGAGAGCAGCGTTTGCTGTCTGTACCATCTCTGGAGTGGTGGAAGCTGCTTGCTTACAGGGAGTACACCCTGCACAAGTGGCTGAAATCATTGCCTTGACCCGTACATGTCAAGTCTTTGAACAAATTTGAGTCATCATCTATACCGATAGCCAGTACGGTGTCGGTGTAGTTCATGATTTTGGATAGCTATGGTCGCAGAGAGGGTTCCTAACGTCATCTTGGTCCCCGATATGAAATGGGAAGTATGTGAGACAACTGTTGGAAGCTCTACAATTGCCAAGAGAAGTGGCTGTCGTAAAATGCGCAGCCTCTGGAAGGGGAAATTACTCTGTTATCATCGGAAATAGGTATGCCGACGAAGTAGCACATTTCTGTGCTATTCATGCATGTGTTTTCAATGGGGAATATACTGGTGAGAGTACAGAGAAGACCAAACTCAGCATGATGCTAGCAGCTGCAACAACATGGGATGAAGTGAGGCATTTGCAAATGGAGGTCACAGACAAGGAACAAGAGGGTTGGATCAGAACAGGTTGTGAGAAAGGGACAGATGACATTTAGGTGTCAGCTGATGGCAGAGCAGTGATACTGGATTATTTGTTACATCCAATGGCAAGGCAAATTCATGGAGCAGCTCATATGGGAAGAGATGCTATGGTGAGATTATTCAGACAGACTTTGTTCAATCCAGGGTTTTGAGTGATTGCAGAAGCTGTGTGTCATCGGTGTATCACGCGCCAACAAATGAATGCTGGGAATAAAACCGGTGTGCCTTGAGTTACATTTGCAGATCAGGGGGTCCCATTAATCGGATCCAAATGGATTTTGTTGAAATGCCTGTGTGTAATGGATTGAGATACATTTTGTTTGCTGTTTGCATCTTTTCACGATGGGTTGAAGCCTACCCGACTAGAAGGTGTAGCAGTAGCTAAGTTGTTGCTGAGTGAACTTATTCCTAGATTCGGATTTCCAACTACATTGGAATTGGATAGAGGTACACACTTCTATAATGAAGTTATGAAGTTGCTGTGCACCGCCTTGAATGTGGATCAAAAACGACATTGTAGCTACAGGTCAAAGGCATCAGGAATGGTGGAAAAAGCAATGGTACTTTGAAATCGAGATTGGCTAAAGCATGTGCTTCGACATCTTTGAAGTTACCTTTAGTGCTAATGAGTCTGCGCAGCATTCCTGACAGGAGTACTGGGTTGTCGCCTCATGAGACACTTATGGGAATAGCAATGCGTTTGCCTGCAGTGCCTCCTAATGCATTAGTAACATCTCACATGATTTGATCCTTGACTACTGTAAAGGATTGGCTGACGTGGTTTGTTCGGTGTCTCATCAGGTTGAAGCAACAACTGAACAGACTTCAAAAGATCTCTGCCACAACCTGAGCCCCGGAGATTGGGTTCTCATCAGAAAGCACGTGAGAAAAAACTGTCTTGATTCTCGCTGTCGTGGGCCATATCAAGTGATACTGGTGACTACAACTGCTGTGAAGTGTGGTGGAGTGCCAAATTGGGTCCATGCCTCTCACACCCGACAAGTCTCAGGTCCCTCTGATGAAACAGCTCCTCTCCCAGAAGTACTTCCAGCTGTAACCGAGGAGTCACGGGAGGATACAAGCAAAGCTGTAGCGGTACATGAAGAGGCTGATTACACACCAGATCAATCTGAGGGGGGTCAAGCTACACAAGACCCTGGTATAGACTGTGAGGGAGACAGTAACGTTGCGAGTGACAGAGAGTCGGACTCAGTGGAAGAGACTGGTGTGACAAGTGGTTGTGCGCAGTTAAGGAAGAAAGATGCTGCTGGTGAAACCTGGCCTGTGAGACAGAAAAGAAGGAACTACTTGAGACTTGCATCTGAAAGAGAACTTGCACCAATAAATTAATCTTCAGAGTCTGTTCTAACTGAGACTGAGCAAAACACAGGGAGTGCAAGAAGGTCCAGGAGAACTTGAGTGCCTTGTCAGAGGTATTCCTCTCCCAAGTGGACTTGTCTGGTTACAAATGCCGGGGAGAGGGAGGTCTGAGATTTCGGTGCTGATTGTCGAGATCTTGCTAAGAGTTCCTGGAATTAAAGCCACTGCACTTCTGTTGTTGACTGTGCCTTTTCCACCAAGGCTAAGACATTGAATTCCCATGCCTCTGAGTACCACAGTCTCCTCAAGGGATTGCAGCATTGAGAGCTGAACTGTGACAATGAGTCATTAAAGAGATTGACTCTGAGCTTATAAGGGATGTAAATTGAACTGTGAACTGTAAATAATTTGTTTGAAGAAGATAACCTAGGCCCAAGTAGAAGAAGAATACATTTAGGGATATCTATCTAGAAGAAGAAGAAGAAAGAGGGCTAGGGAAGTCTTCCACGCTGTGTAAATACTGTAAACAGAGACTGTTGAAAAGAGCTTTCCAAGATTTCAAATAGAAAGTTGCTCGAGAACTTTGTTATACGTGAATAGAGGTGGGGAAAAGAAATTCTGAGTGTTGATCCTCTTTTGAACTGTGATCTGAGCTACTCTAAAATGGAGTCTGGAAATTCGGGTCTTAGGTACACATTTATTGTAGGTGTACTCATTGTAGTGGTAGTTGTAGTAATAGCTATAGTTGTTATAGAGTCAATTTTATGTTCACATGAGCACAAGGAGCATGGGGTGGGGGTACATAGGACATCCGCACCTACCACTGCTGTCTCAAAGGAGGGTACACTAGGATCTGAGAAAGGCTTAATAGAACAAACTAGTCGCTTTCTTCATGTAGATCTATCCAAGAGTGATTATACGTTTAATACTTATGCAAAGTTGCTGTATGAGTATGTTGACACAACGGAAGTTATTATTATTTGGTTTTGTATAGCGCCAGAATCGACTCTGAGGAGTATCTCTGCGCTTTGGACGCGTAACAAATTCATATACAGAACTGTCAAACTTAAAAGCAAAACAGAATGGTTTTAAGTAACTTTCTAAAATGAAGATGGTTCGAACATTCTCTTAAATGTAGGGGGAGTTCATTCCAATATTTCGGGCCAAGATGAGAGAGAGCTTTTCCTCCTAATCTTGCTCTCCTGATTCGGGGGACCTTC
This sequence comes from Calotriton arnoldi, assembly GCA_963921515.1. Lineage (NCBI taxonomy): Eukaryota > Metazoa > Chordata > Amphibia > Caudata > Salamandridae > Calotriton > Calotriton arnoldi. Next base: position 552,258 of record CAWUFW010001498.1, read on the forward strand.
AGCAAATGTTTAGTACTAGAGCGTAGGGATCTTGGGGGATGATAGAGAGTGAACTTTTCTGACAAATAGCTAGGGCCAAGATTAAACAATGCCTTGTGGATAGTACAACAGACTTTAAATTTTATCCGTTGACGTATGGGTAACCAGTGAAGTTTTAAAAGAAGAGGGCGGGAGGCTGATCTGGGAGGCATGTTCAGAACCAGTTGTGCCGTCGTATTCTGAACCACCTCAAGTTTACTAATAGAAGTTTCATTGGCAGAGAGCAGCAGACCGTTACAATAGTCTAGGCGACTCAATATGAGTGCCTGAGTCAGAGTCCTTCGAGCAGAGTCTGGGAGCAAAGGAAAAACTCGTCGAAGTAGGCCCAAAGTATGGAAACATGTGCCTACGGTCTGGCCAATATGTTCCTTGAATGTAAGGGCATGGTCTAAACGGACTCCTAATTTCTTAACAAAGGTTTTAGGAATGTGAGGCTTCCCAAGATTAATAGGCCACCAATTTGGTGACCATAATAAGGGAGCCTCTCCAAAAAGTAATAGCTCAGTTTTCCCAACATTACATTGGAGAAAGTTGTTTTTCATCCATTGTGAAATGGCACTCATACCCAAAGAAAAGGTCTCTTGGACAGTGGGAGTGAGTTCATCGAAAGGAAAAAGTAACTGTGTATCGTCGGCATATGATATTGGAATAAACCCATATTTTTTTAGGACATTGGCCAAGGGAGCCACATAGATGTTGAATAAAGTAGGACTCAAACAAGAGCCCTGTGGGACTCCCTTGGACAGTTCCATGGGCGCCGAACGATAAGGGCCCAGGTTAGCCGTCTGAGATCTACCAGATAGAAAGCTTGACATCCACTGAAAGGCGGAGTCTCTTAGTCCCATTTCTCTCAGCCTTCTGAGCAATATTTGATGGGAAACCGTGTCGAACGCGGCGGATAGGTCCAATAGCACCAGAATCATAGAATGGCCCTTGTCTAGAGTCATTCTGATGTTGTCCGTGACTGCTAGCAGGGATGATTCGGTGCTATATTTGGGCCTAAAGCCTGACTGAGAGGAGTCTAGGCAGCCCGAAAGTTCGACATGGTTTGAGAGATGTTTGTTGACGTGTCTCTCTATTAGTTTACTCAGAATGGTAAGAGCAAAATGGGACGAAGATTGGTCAGGTCAGTCAGAGGGGCCTTAGTGTTTTTGCGAATCGGCATTATCTGCGCGACTTTCCATTCCGGTGGAACGAAACCTTCCTTTATTGACAAATTAAGAAGGTGTTCAATCAATGGAGATAATTGAGGGATTAAGGTACTGGCTACTCTCGCAGGAATCAAATCGCAGGGCGAGCCAGACTTCACTTGATGCATTAGGGCCTCTACATCTGCTGTGGTTAGTGGGGGAAAATTCTCAAGCAGCATGGGAGGTAATTCTGATGTTTCTGTGGGCATAAGCATCTGGTGTGGGCTTCCTAGAGAAACAATTTTTTCATAAATTAATTCTATTTTTTGTGAAAAATGTGAAGCAATATCATTGCATAATGTTTGTGAAGGTGCTTCAATATTCTCACAAGCCTTAGGTTTTACAACTGACTGAAGAATGTTGTATAGAACCTTTGGAGCATTACCAGCCAATGTAAGTTGAGTGGAAATGTAGTTTTTTCGTGCAATCTTAATGCTACTATGGTAGCTTGACAGAGAGGTTAGAAACTGAATTTTGTCACTTTCCTTGTGGGTGATATGCCATTTCCTCTCATATTTCCTACACAGTTAGAGATTGCCATGGGTGCTTGCAATTACCTGCTTCGGTTGAGGAGGGAATACAATATCATTTTGACTTATGGTATTAGCTGTAGTTTACTCCTTTGTATGTTTTATGGAAAAGGCCATTACGAGTACTACTTTTCAAATTATGACGTGGTACTGTCAAAAATACCTGTATATAAACACCTGAATAAATACGATTATTATAAAAGAATACGAAGAATGGAAAATTACTTCTCACCAACAATGATACTAGACACTGCTTATGCACATAGACATCATCTAACATGCATATTAACAGACATAGAAAAGAAATTCATAGATCAAGTAGAAGATAGACGTAGGGGATTAGTCAGAAAAGTTGACAATAAGGACAAGGGTTCTGATTGGACCAAGGAGGAGTTAGCTCACAAGGCTAAGGGAAGTTCTGGTCCTATAGCTTTAGATTGGCAACAACAAGGCAAGCTTTGCATTCGTCAAGTTGAGAGTCGTTACGATACACTATTTGTGGGACAAAGTGTGTGTGATCATAGCTTCTTAAGTAATGGTCCTTGGAAGATGTTTTTGGAACAGTCAGTTCGAATGGTACCAGGAGTATATTTTGTGTGTGGGAAGAATGCGTTTGTTCGGCTAACAAGCAAATGGTACAGTACTTGTTATTTGGCAGTTGTGTTCCCTAAAATATACCATGTGGATGACTTGGAGAGATCTGAAGAAAAGTTGAACAGCAGGGAGAAACATGGACTGACTTCTGGAGAGGTTGTGGGAGATATATTTGGAGAGATTATACCTAGTTTGGGAGTGGTGTTGAATGACATCAAGATTAGAAGGCTGTTTACTATAGTGGATAAGTTATCTGTTAACACAGCTCAGTCTTTGCTAATCATAGATGGAGAGATGGTCTTGATAAGGGAAATGGTGATGCAGAACCGACTTGCTTTAGATGTGTTACTTGCAAAAGAAGGCGGAGTCTGTCAGATGCTGAAGGTCCAACAGTGTTGTACTTATATCCCTCATAGAAGCAAAGATCTGAGGAAATATATTAATAACTTCACTGATATATATCGTGAAATACAGGACTTGGCAGCTGAAGGAGTTTGGGATAAAACTGGGAAGGGATTTGGTGCAGTTGGAAGTTGGTTTGCAAATCTGGGAAGTGGAATCTTTGGCTACATCTTGAAACTGATAATGATTGTTATAATCTGTATCATTGTCTTGTTTGGAATAATAAGGGCGTATAAGTGGCAAAAAGTGAGGCAAATGGAGAACTCCTTAAGGGAAAGAGAGCGAATGACGGAAAGACTGCAGGACAGTCACTATGAGAATTTGAAACAAATGGAGAAGTTCAGACGGAGAAGATTGGCTACGACATCTGTTTAGATCAGTCTACTCTGCAGGTATGTTTTGAAGGGTTTTATGATGACTCAAAGTTACAAGAGGGTGGAACTGATGGAGCGGAAATCTAATTTCATTTGAGGGGGGCATTATTATCATGTGTAGAGCACCCCCGCATATAATCTTGCAATTCCATTAAGGTGAAGTGTTAGAATTGTGAAATATATCAACATAACTGTGTGACATATTTTAGGTTATCGACAAGTAGCATGGAGAATTAATGTAGGAAATGAATATAACTAGCCGAAAACATTAACATGAAGAACATGTGTCCTGAATCTGACAAATACTTATGTACTAAAAGTGTTTATTAATGTGACATGTCATACATGGGTAAATGCATTAGTCGGAAATGTATTAATGATCATGTAAATTCGTAAAGTTTATATGATGCATTCTTATGTTAGCTGAAACCGTAGGCCTGAAGTGCAAGTCCCTAACAACTCTCGCTTTAGAATTAATAAGTGAATTTCATGTGTGCTGTGGAAGCTGTTCTTTCTCATGTTTGTATTGCAGGTGAAGAAACATTCTTTTAGGTACAATAATGTCTTTGTTTAACTAGTTAGGCAAGGAGAGAAGATGTTACAATCGTGTGACTTGAGTCGATAAAGGAAGGACATCTGGGATTTACATGGGAGAAAGCCTGGGAGCCAACGACAAATTGTTGTGAGGAAGGTACATGGACGACACCGTGGAAAAGTACCCTCAGGACTGTACCCAGAATGGATGGTGTGTGCGAAGTGTACTGTGGGAGTTCTACCTGTGGATAAATGATTGTTAGAACTAGGCAAAGAGCCCCACTTCTTTCTTGCCTTCAGAGAGAGAGCATCCTAGAATGAGGTCTTTCTTTGCGATGGTGGCTTTGTGTGAGTAACATTTGTTGGATAGTTAATTAAAACCATAACAAATAAACATAAAATCATTAAAATCAGACAACATGAATCACTTCATCTTCTAAGACTCGTTAAATAATATAATCAACGGTATTCCATCCGAGAAATAGTTTTGTGGCTTCCCAACATGATAGGAATCCGTTAGGGGCTGAGCCCATCCTTGACTCTCAACGGACCGTAGATCCTGTTCCCAGGAAGACTCTTTCATTTGCTCATTAATGGCTGTCTTCCATGCCCAATAAGGGATGGCACCATCCCCCAGAGCTGACTCCTCGATCTTGAATAACAGAATTGCCTCTTTAAGTTGACTAGACCATGGGTTGCCCAATTTGTCGTAAATCAATTGCAAATAATTTTTTAAGGAATGCTTGGTGGCCCATCTACACCTGATATAGTATTTTAACAAGGAAGCCTTACAATCAATTGATTGAGTTATTAACCCCAGCTTAAGTCTTAACCTGAAGTGTCGGACATGTCGCGGTTGTTGGAATATTTTTTTGTATACTCTAGTGTGACCTAGCTCTAACGCTTTATCCATCAAGCCTGGATAGGCAAGATGCCCGTACTGCAATGCTGGGTGTAAGGTTTTCTTTATAACTCTTAAAATGGGCGAAGCGGAAGCGCTACTTAATAAATGATTCAGCTGACCAATTCCATAAGTAATAGCTGTCGCTTTCTTATTGAGATCTTTAACTTGGGCTGCTGCAGAACCAGATTCACTAAACCACATGCCCAGATATTTATAATGCCTTGCAGAGGTAATGGTCTGACCTCCCAACTGCCAGGTTGCCAACTTCTTCCTACGGTAACACCTGAATATCAGGACTTTAGTTTTGGACTGATTTACCAATAAATGGTTCGCCTTGTTGTAACTACCCAAATTGTTTAAAGCCCTTTGCAACCCAGACTTGGTGTGATCCATGACCACAATATCATCAGCGTATTGGATTATTTGTAATCGTACTGAGCTTAGATTTGGGGGGACCAAGCTACAGCCAGCCAGAGCTTTCCCTAAATCCGTCGTGTACAGATTAAACAACATGGGTGCCAGAACGCAACCATGTTTTAGCCCTCAGTTAGTTTTTACTTTATGTGTTACTGTTGTTGCACTAGTTTTCACTCAAACCCATGTCTCTTTATATAGTGATATGATGGCTCTTAACAAATTCAATGGTATACCCCAGCCCGCAAGCTTCCTCCATAGAATGGCCCTATCGACTCTGTCAAAAGCTGCACTATAATCTATAAAGCAGCACAGGAGAGGTGGTCTGTTCTTCTGAATGGCATTTTGCCTAATGGCAAAGAGAGCTTGAATATTGTCTATCGTAGAAGCTCCAGCTCTGAACCCTGAAAAAGTGGCAATATTCCCTCCTCTGCCACCCAGGATTCTAAATGTTCTAATAAAATTCGAGCATAGACTTTTGCTTCAATATCCAATAAGGCAACCAATCTAAAGTTTGCGGCTGCGGTCCAAACTCCGCTCTTAAATATAGGGCATAAAATTGATCCTCTCCGACCATCTGATATATCAGCACTTAGAAAACAGTGGTTATAAAGAGCTGACAATACTACTGCCCAAACTTCATGCGCCTCCTTAAAAAGGCCAGCTGGTAGCCCGTTCGGGCCCTGGGCTCCATTAGCTTTCAGCTTTATTAATACCTTTGCCACCCTTCGCCTGTCTGTTAGATTGCGCTCAGCCACCTGGATCTCTTCCTCGGGCTGGTCCAATCCTCCCTTCAAGTCCACTTGATGTTGTAGGCTTGGTTCTGCTACCACTGACTTTTCTTTAAAAGGTAAAGTTGGAGAGGGGGGCCCACCAACCCCTATTAGGTTATCAGTCTGTCCGATGCACAGCACAGCGATAAGGCGCACTCAAGCTGTGTCTGAAACCCCATTTTACCTGCCCATATTTCCATTTTTTAATTTATTAATGTGGGCCCAAAATCGCGCTAGGTTTGAATCCTTTAATAGCTGAAAGATTGTGATCCATTCCTTAGCCATTCTTTCCTTCTGAATCTCCCAAACGATTTTATTATGTGAACTTTTTGCCAATTTCACTGCTTCAGCAGTTTTTTTTTTAAGGATTACACCGGTGCACACGCCCCGCTTTACGTAGGGTTCGTCTGGATACGATGATTGCCATACAAAAATTGCCTGACCTTACTGGGTTGTGCCCCCCTTTTGAAATTTGGGCCCACCCTCCTGCTCCAATATGTGCTTTCAGAAGTTCTCCATAAGCCTTCCCTACTCCTGTAGAGTGCCCTCTAAATAATTTGTAATTATAATAGCCTCCAGATCCAGGGAAAGAGACCCACTTCTTTCTTGCCTTCAGAGAGAGAGCATTCTAGAATGAGCTCTTTCTTTGAGATGGTGGCTTTGTGCTGCATGACCCATCTTGACAGGGGAGAGACTTCTTCGGAAGAGTCCATGACTGACACCTTATTTTCCTCTTGACTTAAATTGCTTACCCAGTAACGTAGGGATGTCATCTTAGTGTTAGAGATGGGATAGATTTAATGCTTTTCACTCACTAGCCCTCGATGCAAGGAACTTTGGACTCATGCTTCCTGATTTACTGTATCCTACTTCTGGAATTTATAGTCTTTTTCATGTTGCATCGTCTAAACTGGATGCATAGATTTGGCTTCATGCTAATTCCTTTGCATTTCTATACCCTTGTGTTTAGCTGTCTCTGTGTCCAGGTATTTTTGGCTTTGTAATAAACTAACTAGTCTTACGTAGTTGTCTGTGGGTTATTATGTATTAAAGAGAATTATTGGCTAATTGACTGTCTGTTAATGACTTTTCTCCCCTTTACACTTTTATGCTGCGAAAAAGAACCTTCGGAGTGTGTCTCTAGAAAAGGGCTAGATCTATTGGGCCTGGCCCTCTCAGTGGTGTCGTATGTAATGGTTTCAGTGTTTGTCTAGAGGTCTGTGATTATTTTATACCCTCGCTCCTAATACTTGTTTGTTTTTGTTTCAGTTGTGAAACATAGAACTAAGAATGTGTTCATTAGAAACAGTGTTGAGAGCAACAGTTGGAGAACTACAGGCTAGATATCTGTGTGGTCTTGCTTTAGAGAGAAGTTAATGCAGCCTTTGCAAATTCCCACCAAGCACCTTCTGTTGAAATTAATGAACTAGTTCACCACCATAATCTGGAAAGAACTGAAGAACCTACTCTTCAAACAACATCGCATCCAAGTGTAACCCTGCTGTTTTTTTATTGTTGAGGTGTGTAATGATGATTCTGGACAAGCTGTGGTTCATGCAGAACAGATAAGTTTATTAATTACAAGCAAATACACTTGAATAGGAGCCCATCAAACAACAAACCTTCGCAAGCCGTCTCATAATCTCCAACTGCCAAAACTCTCCCCGGAGATTCCAACTTAGAATCCCTGTAAACCAGTAGAAGACAGAAGGCATGAGGATAGAACTATATTGCTAATTACAATCTAAACAATGTGCATCAATACAATACTAAACAAAGCACATGCAGACTAAAACACGTTCCCTCTGTTGACAAAAATATATACATATTATAATAATAAAAAATTATTATAATAATGAATACATAATAATATTAATGAACTAAAATAAAATTGGATTACATTTCAAATTATTTCAGATAACCAGGTTTTTTACTCACATGACCACATTGTGTGACAACATCATTTAATTCATTAAATTATCACCAATTGGGACTGGTTCATGAGAAGTGACAGAACCATCTGGAACTCCATCAACAGAAGATTGGTCCTGTTGCACAGACAAGTTATCAGAAGAATTTTCTTCAACATCTGAGGAAATATAATTCCATTCATGCAATAACAAGTTTGATTCTTCCACTTTGTTGGCAATAATTGTATTCTGAAACTCATGAAGTGGAATTTGATTATGTTTACAGCACTATTGTCCATCTTCCAACTTCACAGAACAGGGATTGACATAACATGTGCATTTGTAAACCACCCGTTCACTAACAAGGATATCTTTGCACAGAATAACAGATATTTATTGGTACTTAACGGTACTCATTTTATCAACCTCAGAATGATGAAAGGCTGAGTGAGCCAGTCAGGATTTGAACCTGTGACCATGAGGTCAAATACAGGTCCTTATAATGGACGGATTAGTCCACTAAGCCGCCAAACCCAGAGATTGATGATAACAACTTTGTATGGTCCATTGAACTTAAAACCTATCTTACAATTTCCATGTCTCATAGTTCTGATCATGACCTAGTCATCAATTAAAATGTTTCTAGATTACATTTTTCTCCTCTTAACATAGTAAAAATGTCCTTTAGCTTTTCTTCCTTGTCACTATCTCTACAATCTCATCAGATACCACATAATGATCATCATGATTATTACACTTACTTAGCCATTCAGGAACAAGACAAGTCTTTAGATTTCTACCACTCAATAATATAAATGGGGATAAAGATGTAGTACTGTGTACAGTACAATGATAGGCAAAAATGTATCCTTTAAAAAATGCTCTACATCCAGACCACATGTTAAACTGATTGAATACCTTCCTTTATCTTGTTTGGCCCCTCAATCGCACCATTTGATTGCTGACTACACAATGGAACAGTATAATATTTAATGCCCTTAACTTTCAAGAATGTTCTCATGCTCTCAGAAACTGGTATGCACACCATCATCCATGACAAGTTAAGCTGGAAGTCCTTCAAATGCAAAAACCTTATCCAGAAACTTAATGGCAACACCTGTACTCATCTGTTGAACAAAATAATAATAAATCCATTTTGAAAAATAATCAATTATGATAATAAGATAATGCATGCTTCCAAGGAGCATCATTGAAGGAACAGCAAAATCTAACACCAGTTTATATCACACACTTTCGGGAAAGAGTATAGGAACAAGCAGATCATCTTGTAAGTTACAATGTTTGTTAGACCACAAAGTATTTTCACATGAATCAGTAGATTTATTAACCATTTTATCCGTACATGGGCACCAAAAAGATTGCCTCAAAATCTTCTTAATAGAAGTAGAACCTAAATGTCCAGAATGAGCCATACTAATGATCCTGGATCTAAGACTAGTAGGTGGAACAAACATAGAACCTCTTAGTAGACTACCATTCTCTACAGTGAGTTCAGATGAAACATGAATAAAATTAAAAAGTTCACCCTTGAGATTCTTAACCAAAATCCAACCATTTTGCTAAAATAACAATACCTGTCCCATAACAGAATCATTCTTACAAGCTTCCAACCATTCTTTTTTGGTTATAACTCCTTGACAATGCTTAACTGCATCTGTCATGGCAACAACACATTCATCATCAACACAATCTACTTCATTACTCATATTTTGCAAAAGTAAATGAGATAAACAATCTGCACGCACATTAGCACCACCTGGTATGTAACAAGTTTCAAAATTATACTCTTGTAATTTTGATAAATAAATCGATCTCAAAGAAGCAGCACCAAGACCATTCTCACCCACCAAATATGTTAAAAGTTTAAGATCAGTACATAAGATAAATCTTGTACCACACCAATAAGTTTTACACTTTTCTACTCCCCATATACAGGCCAAGGCTTCCCTTTCAATGGTGCTGTACCTTTTCTCAGCATCTTTTAGAACCCTTGATGCAAAGCAATGGTGTTTTTAACCTGCCCAGCTCTTTGAAATAAAACAGCATCTACACCAGTTGCACTTACATAAACAGTGACAGTGCATTCATATCAAGAAACATACGTTTTAAACGCAGGAATATTAGGCAAAATATGTTTTATATTGTTAAAAACATCTTGCTCTTTCTCAGTCCACAAGAACTTCTCTTTCTTCCTGAGGATTTTTTAAGAGGTTCCATCACACTGATGTATCCCTGTACAAAATAGGAATAATAATCAAATACAATATTTTAGCTGCTCTTTATCCTTAGGGATAGGAGCTTCATTAAGTGCTTTAATCAAATCATGCTTTGCTTAAATATCTGGTGCAGAATTTCTATGACCCAAGTAGTCAATACAATCTGTCAAAAACCAAGTTTAAAATAAAAGACATCCCTGTACCTATACAAAATCAAGTCAAGATCATTATTATACTTTGAATCAGCACTACAGGTGTTACAGAGCCAGGTCTTAAAATTATACCCAACCTGCCTAGATCCACCCATCCCATGATGTCTCTAACCTTTGCAGTCACATCAATCTTAGTATAGATCTCATTTCCTGATAAATTTAAGGTATTCTAAAAAAAACAAGTTTTTCAATTTCATTGTTCCCATAAGCTATAGCTTTGATATCTGGTTTCTTAAAAATGCTGTCACACCAAAATCTTTTAAAAGTTGATTCAGCCAACATAGTTACTGGAGACTCCGAATCAGCCATAATAATAATATCAACATTGCCAATAGATACTGGACAAAATGGACCTATCTTCTTTGCATTGATACTTTTGTCATAATTTACACGAACTGTCAGAATTACATTCTCTTCTCTTTCAAAATATTCACAGTCTTTCTCACTAAGGTTACTATTATCCCCCTTTTCTCTGGAAATACTACCAACTTTAACAGATGTGTGTATGTATCTACACATATACATAAAATGCCCAAGTCTCTTACATTTGTTACATTTTTTCCTTGAGCAGGATAATTAATAGCACTGGTAATATGTGACAAAGATCCACATCTGTAACAAGATGTATTTGTTTAAAACAATCTAGTGTTTTAAGTATTACCATCCTTGGTTTTGTAAATTATATTAATGTTTTAATGCTCCAAATCTACTACTTTTCCAGATATCACCTTTACAGACTCAGCTGATCGTTCTATGCCCTTAGCAAATCCAACGGTTTCCTCAAGAGAAGGATTGGTGCAACATAAAAAATGCTCTTGTACTTTTTTAGAGGCACAGTTTAAAACAATTTGAACACATATATATTGATCTATCCAGTTTTCAAATTTGCATGAAGTTACTGAAATTTACAAAGAAGCAACATAATGATCAATGTTCTCACAAGAGGCCTGTATGTGGGAATAAACATTAAACTGTGTTAAAAGTGTTTTGCAAGTCTACGTTGTACTTCAATATATATATTCCATATTTCCCTCTCCTCCTAAGATGATGTAGCTCAGGTACATGATCAAAAACGTTTTGCCTGTCAGTTCCCAGGCAATCGAATAAAGGGCTAATTTGCAAGCTGCTGAATATTTTGCCGCATCAATCGCCAATAGATAATTTTCAAACATTTAAAACCAACATTTCCACTGTTGCACTGGTCATCCAGGATTTTTTTAGAAAATGTGAGGGTTGTCAGGTATGCCCTCCACTCGCCATGTTGTAAGAACAAAAAATAAAATCACCTTGCTCCAGGCTAATTATTCCAGAAATTGTAGGAAAGGCATGTATTATTTGAAAATACTGTAGCACTGTAAGAGACGGCAAGTATATTAATCTAGATTGTCGTTATCTACGACACATTCTAAACCTTTCCAAAAGCTCTTCAGACATTAATATCATCCACACATTAGTTTCCAAAATGGCAGCACTCAAAATGTCTAACTGTCTTTTCAACAGACAATGAGAATAACATTTTGGCATGTATCCTCCAGGCAATGTCTTAAACACAACTGCCTAACCTGCGGTTCATCGAAGCCTCACCCACTCGGTGTCCAGTTCCGGTGAAGGCTCCACAGAAATAACCCTGTGCCCAACTGAAAATGTGGAACTGCAACCTCTAAACGGAGACCTTCAATCACGCCCTCTCTGCTGGACTGAACCACTGTTGGTCCATAAATGTGGACTCCAATGTCGGTGCCGCTCATCTTTGACCAAAACGAAATGCACCAAAGATCCAGCAAGGCAGCGTCTCACCAGCTCGTCACCAAATTGCTGAGGTTCGGAATGATGACTCTGGACATGCTGAGGTTTGGTCAAAACAGGTAATTTTATTAATTACAAGTAAGTACAGTTGTACAGGAGCCCATCAAACAGCAAAACTCCTCAAGCCGTCTTGTCATATTCAACTGCCAAAAACCTTCCCCAGAGTTTCAAACTTAGAATCCCCATAAACCAGCATGAGACAGAATGCACGAGGACAGCACTATATTACTAATTAGAATATAAACAATGTGCATAAATATAATACTAAACAAAACACATGCAGACTACAACGTTGATTCTAACTGTAAATCCTCCTTGTTCTGCCTCCCTTGTCTCTTCCCCCTCCTCTGCAATCCACTACTCTATTCCCATGTTTGTAGAGTGCAGAATACTTTGTAGCTCGTTAATGTTCTATAAATCCCCATTCAACAACTTCAAATCTCAACGTGCATTTTTAGACATGTGAATTAGGGCTTTGTATCAGGGTGCGTGGCTTCCATTGGTGCAGCAGGTGCAGTGGTACCGAGTCCAAAGACCTGAGCGGCCCACTGATCCCTGATTATTGTTGTGTTTTATAATTCACTCAGCACCCGGGGCCCATTTCTTTCCTTGCACTAGGGCCCTTGATTTTGATTCACAAAGTCAGACACTTGGGGGCATATTCACCATTATTTCACGCAGCAAGCCACCTTGCTGTTCTGCACTGCGTGAAAGAGAAAGGGCGGGATTGCACAGTGTTTAACATGATATGGTGCACTGTCCTTTCCTTGCACTGGAGCCAGTTTGGCTGCCTAGTGCCAATGCAGACATCCTTTCACCATAGTGCAAAGGAGCCTGCATTTTATGCAGCATAGTTTTTGTGCAGGAAGGCATACCTTCCTGCACAAAAACCAATCCTGGAGGCATTTTCCTCTTTCTTTGTGTGCTGCTGAATTCAGCACACATAGAAAGAGTAAACAACTTAGAAGAAATAATGATATTTCCCCTGGTTAAGCCTTCCCCGGGGAGGCCTAGCATTTTAATGCAATTCCAGGTCTACCACTAATGGAAAATCTGAGAATGAGCCAAAATCCATTGGTGGATGGGCGGGACCACCCATGCTCCACCCATGGAACGCATCCATGGAGCAGAGTAACGCAACACAGTGATTTTGGCTGCATTGCGGTACTCCAGATTTATCAAGTCCCGCAGGGTCACGCAAGGTGGCCTTGTGTGGCTTGATAAATCTTACTTAGTGGTTGCGCCGCCCTTGCGCTCCATTGCATGGTCCAAGGGCGAAGCAGCTGCTTGATAAATCTACCTCTTGGTGCTAGGCTCTCTTTATTAATGCAAAGTAGTTCCACGAATCTAACCTCGGATGATGTAGACGAAAAAGAAGCAAACTCGAGGAAAAAAATGAGAATTAGTTCTGCGTGTTATGAGGTGAAACTGTTGCAATGCTTCGTTATCGGTTTACGCAGTTTTAATTTGAACGAACTGTGAAACGCTACAAAGCTGTCTGGTTGAATATTATCCTTTCCTGGTGGACCTTTCAACAAAGCACTGTCTGACGACAAAACTTATGAGAAACTTTCCAACAGTGACTGCATTACAAAACCCAGGCCAAAAATAATTGTAGGCTACAGAGCGAATTCAATTTGCCTTGCATTGCAGGTTGCTTTTACGCAATTTACACATGTTTAGAAATGATTTTCTTTTAAAGAAATCGTGATGGTTGCGGATAAAAATGTGCTACGTTAAAAAAGACATCCCCCGCTGGGCACACATTCAAAGCAGTCTTTCTCTTCTATAATTCCTTCCAAGCATTTTATTGTACTATATTTGAACCAGTCTTGGGAATTTAGGGGCATATTAGCAAGACCGGCGATAAAATTATCGCCGTTTTAGCGGCAGGAAACTGCCGCTAAAGCGGCGATAATGGACTTGCTAATATGCGTTATAGAATTCCAATAGAAGCCCAGGTTAGATGTCCTGCACATCTAACCTGGGCTTCTATTGGAATTCTATAACGCATATCAGCAAGCCCATTATCGCCGTTTTAGCGGCAGTTTCCTGCCGCTAAAACGGCGATAATTTTATCGCCGGTCTTGCTAATATGCCCCTTAGTTTTTCACTCTTCTAAAACAGAGCCTGTTATTTTAGAATGAAATCTGGATATAAAAATCATTCACGTTTTTTAAACTCATTAAAGAAATATCAATGAATTTAACAGAGGTAAACTCAAACTTGTGATGTTGGCACAACTTAAGGGAAAGTCTTTACTTTTCCAAATGTTTGCTAACAGGGGTTGCCAACTGACCGAATTATGGAAAATGTGTGTGAAATGCTTCCAACGGTAGTAGGCGTAAAAGTTGTATTTTTGTCAGTACTTATACAACTTTAGTGCTGTTCCCTAAATCTCAATTTCCTGTCACCCTCTTCAATGCACTGTCTCCCAGAGTTGGAGGACAAGCCTAACAGATCAGATATCACAGAGGAAGCACTTTTAGTACATTTTTATCTACAGCAGCCATAGAAATCGAATTGTTTTTTCTCACATAGAGATTTCTAGGCAACAATTCTGGACATGATTGCTAAAAGAAACGCTGAAAGCTCCAGGGTATATTCACAAAAGCATCGAGGGGCATATTATCAAGGGCCTATCACCGCTTTAGCGGCACTTTTTTTGTTGCTAAAGCGGCAATAATTTTATCTCACTATTAGCAAGCTGCAGCAAACGGGCCTTAGCGCAATATTCCTGGCGATAGCGGCCCGTTTTTTCATCTCAAAGCATGTTAGCGATATTTATCGCTAATTACATGCAAAGTAGGCATTCCCGTGCAAAAAGGCACGCAAACACCACTAATGCATATTATCAAGGGGCTCCTTGAAATTCTGAAGAGCCAAAAAACTGGCTCTAACTGCAGTTAGAGCCAGTTACTTAAGACCAGAAAATAGCTGGTCTTAAAAATGGTGATAAAACTTGGGCCCATATCTCTGCAGGTTTTGGCACTGGCCAGCGCTGCAAGCAATGTTGCAGCGCTGCCCTGCGACAAAACTACAATGCAGGAATGCGCACAATCAATAAGATAGTGCGCATACCTGTGCCCCAGTCATGAAAAGTGTTGCTGCGCTGCGACAAGACAGCGTTGCAACACTTCTCACTACGGCCTTCTTGCGACAGCATGGATGCGCTGTAATCACTGGACAGAGCTTCATGACGCAAGTAAGGACAGATACGTCACGAATCCTGACGTATCTGCCTGCGCTAAAGTCACGCACTGCTGCAGTTGTGTCACAACCATGACGCAACTCCAGCAATGCATGGGGCCAGCCTTTCCCTGTGGCACTGCCTCACCCTCACGCCTGCCATCAGGCAGGCGGAACGAACTGACGCAGTGCTGTTCATGAGGGGTGCCCGAATGTCGGCGCTATTGGAGATCCATCGGTGGTGGTTGCGCGCTGCAGTGTCATCGTTTGGAAGCATTGGTGGAGTGTTGGTGCGGAGGGAGTTGACGAGATGTTCTTCGCTGGCCTTGATCCAGCTGCGAGGGGGTGCCATGATGGCGGTGGCGTCCGGTCAGCAAGGTGAAGACGTGATGTTACCAAAGATGGTCGGTCCAGGAGAGTCCGGTGTTGTGGCTGTAGTTGAAGTACCCGCTGGCGGAGGTGACGTGCTCGACCGTGTGTCCTGCTATGTGGCCTGTTGAGGTGACTTGCTGCTTGCGTCTGATGTCGGTGACCCTCCCCAGGAGGGGGTGGTGCTCTGGTCACTGGGTTTGTCCAGGTGGAACTTGAGTTCACCAAGTTGGATGTCGTCGTTGGATGGGAGACCCTGGGATGCAATGAGGTATACAATAGCATTGGAGAATGGGGGGCCATGGCCCGGGGGGCCTGCACATGAGGGTGCCGCAGAGGATGTTCTTGGGCTTGTTCCGGATCTGGAAGTTGACGTGGCCCATGGTCACCCTTGGCACATTACAGTGCATTGTCAGTCGGAGTGTGCCTCTGTAGGTGACGGCAATGCCTCCTCCTTGACGGTCGGGGTGCTCCTTGTGGGTGATACTGCAGCCGTCAGTGATGGCGAAGGCGATGTCCGGCATGGAGCAGAGGTTGGTCCTGGCAGGCGAGGTGGCATCCAGGGTTGATGGCGAGGAGGGTGCTGGCGTCGTAGCGGTGGAGTGTCCAAGAGGAATGCTCCTTGGTGCTGAGTGTGGTCCAGGGGCAGACGGACGCAAACGGCGTAGCCTCTGGGTTGCCTTTGGCACGGGAGACGACCATTACAACGCAGGCAGTACATCGTTAACAACGCAACTCTGACAACGCGGGTGCCTTAACATCGCATTTTATCACAATGCATTGTGAGGTCAGTAATGGGGTAATTTAAAGTTTCTCAGGTGTGTATGGGTTTTGGGGTAAAATTTGTAAATGTACGTTTTTTTTGCAGTACAATATGAAAAATGGGGTGTTTTTTGGCGTAAAATATGAAAAATTGGGTGTTTCTTGGGGTAAAATATAAAAAATGGGGCGAATATTGGGGTAAAATATGAAAAATGGGGTGTTTTTTGGAGTAAAATAAGAAAAATGGGGTGTTTGTTGGGGTAAAATATGAAAAATGGGGTGTTTTATGGGGTAAAATAGGAAAAATGGGGTGTTTGTTGGGGTAAAATATGAAAAATGGGTGTGTTTTGTGGGGTAAAATATGAAAAATGGGGTGTGCATCTGTCTCAAATGTGATTTTTGTGTGTGTTTTGGGGCTCAGAAAAGGAATTCCAGGGTTCACAGTTGGGTTTGTGGTGCAAAGGTTAGGTTTGGGTTGCACTCACTGAAGTGGGAACAGTGATCTTTAGGTCTGCGCTATGCAACACCCACTCTACTGTTGCAATGTGCCTAGTATTAGTATGCATTGGAATGGAATGCGAGGTGATGGCATGCGTTGCAACTACGTATGTGCCTTTGGCAAACGAGTGGTACACCCGCTGTGCATGGGCGCACTGCGGCCACCATTGAGAAGTGTGGGGGGCTGGATAGCTGTGAGGTGGTAAACACTGGAAATAACACTGGATGGTGCGTGGACGTGGGGATGTGTGTGTGTGAGCGTGTGTTAAGAAATTATTGAGGGAAGTCTTACCTCGAAGCTGTGTCCCGTGTCTTTTTAGCTCCTGCTCTCCTGCGTCTGCTTCCAGGAAAAGGAAGTAGGCAGCCAGGCTCCCTCCCCTGAGTCAATCACAATGCTGCGATGCAGCGGTGGGATTGGTAATCGGCAACGGGACAAGTCATGCAGCCAGGGGCCGGAGGGGTGGCCATGTTCTCCATGCAGGCTGTAATGCAGCCTGCATTGTGAACAGGGTAGTGCGCTTGACTGCTTTGGGCGGCCTGAGTGGGCCGCCCAAACAGTCATTGCGCACTTGAGTGGGCATGCCAATCCGCCCATGCCCTGCTCTGTGTTTGGAGCAGTCCTAAACCTGAGGATACATAGCATGATTACATCAGTTAGTTATCCCTTGTTTTTAACATTTGATCTGTTTTTTTGGCTACTCGGAGCCCGTACTTCCCGCTTCCCGCCGCTGCTGCCCCTGTGGCCCCGCACCCCTGTCCTCGCCCATTGCCACCTCCCAGCTGATCGTTCCTCCCCCCTCCCCTACTAAATGGCGGACGCTGCGAGATTGCGCAGTGGACGTGCGCCACTGGCACGCAGAAGGCGCACCTAAGCCAAGCCCGTCTGGGTCCGTCTGTGACCCGACGGTGACCAGCGCCAGGAACCCTGGATCTCGAGCCAGCCACTGCTACAGCTCAGCCACCCTCCACGCACTCAACCACGGAAAACTCAGAGACTGACAACAGGCCTCGCCAAACACAACCCATGGCCAGTTCTCCTGCCTCCACTGCCAACAGACCTTAACCACCACCCCAGCCTCCAACACATCCGACACCAGTGTCGCAGCCAGAGAACTCCACACTTGGATCTCCAACTGTGCATACAAGCTCGTCCCGCTACGCAAGTCCGACAAAAAGCGCCCCAGGAAAGCTGCCTGGTTCACCACAGATCTCCAAGAAGCAAGACGCACCTGCAGATGCCTGGAGAAGAACTGGAGAAACACCAAGACACCCGAAATCTACACCACCTACGAGGACGCCATGATGGACTACCACGACCAAATCCTCAACTACTCCACCAACTACAAGCAACTCTTCAAGGTCATTCATGAATTCACCAATCCACGCAGCAAAGCCACAGACATCACCCCGTCCCAAGACCTCTGCGATAAGCGTGGAACCTTCTTCCACCTCAAGATCAAAAAACGACAACAACTTTGCCAACCATCCACCAGATGCCACAGCAGGCCCCCCGCCCCCCTGACACACCAGCCAGCCCACCATCTCCACCTGGACGCCGGTCACAGCCGAATATACCACCTCATCCATGAAAGGCATCCACTCGGGGCCCCCACCGACCCCTGCCCTCCTCACATCTACCACAGCACTGAGATCGCCCTACTCGCCGCCACATACAACATCCACACCCTCCTGGACCAGGGCCACTCCGCAGCCCTCATCCTACTCAACCTTTCAGCGGCCTTCGACACCGTCTCCCACCGCACACTAGTCGCCAGACTCCACGACGCCGGCATACAAGGAACAGCCCTAGACTGGATCCGATCATTCCTCACCGGAAGAAGCCAAAGGATCAGACTGCCACCCTTCCTCTCCGATCCCACGTAAATCACCTGCGGAGTCCCAAAGGGGTCATCTCTGAGCCCGACCCTCTTCAACATCTACATGGCCCCCCTCGCCGCCATCGTCCGACAACATGGCCTCAACATCGTATCCTACGCTGATGACACCCAACTCATCCTCTCCCTCACCAAAGACCCCACCACCGCCAGACTCAACTTCCAGAAAGGAATGCATGACGTCGAAGTCTGGATGACCAACAGCTGCCTGTAGCTCAACGCTGAGAAGACAGTTGTCCTTGTCCTTGGACCACCCCTTCAGCATGGGACAAAAACTGGTGTCCGCCGCCCTCGGAAGCCCACCTACCCCCTTGGACCATGCCAAAAACCTCGGCATCGTACTCGACTCATCCCTCACCATGAACCGACAGGTCTACGCCGTCACCTCCAGCTGCTTCAACACCCTCCGCATCCTCTGCAAGACCTTCAAATGGAGCCCCCCCAGAGTCAAGGAAGACAGTCACCCATACACTCATCACCAGCAGACTGGACTAAAGAAACGCA
Source organism: Calotriton arnoldi (assembly GCA_963921515.1). Classification (NCBI taxonomy): domain Eukaryota; kingdom Metazoa; phylum Chordata; class Amphibia; order Caudata; family Salamandridae; genus Calotriton; species Calotriton arnoldi. The sequence goes on from CAWUFW010001498.1 coordinate 571,394, forward strand.
CTCTACGCCGGCATTTACAAGTCCCTACTCCGCAAACTCCAGAGATTACAGAACACCGCCGCCAGACTCGTCCTCGGCATCCCCCGGCATGAACACATCAGCCAACACCTACGTAGACTCCACTGGCTCCCCGTGGAGAAAAGAGGCCCCTTCGAAATCCTCACTCACGCCTACAAAGGCCTACACAACAATGGACCCAAATACCTCAACAACAGAATCAACTTCCACGTACCGAAAAGAGACATCCGATCTTCCAAACTCGCACTGGCCGAAACCCCACGCATCCACAGAGCCAGAGCAGGCAGAAGATCCTTCTCCCACATTGCATCCAAGACCTGGAACGAGCTGCCGGCAGACATCAGACGCGCCCCCTCCCTGAACACCTTCAGGAAGACCCTCAAGACCTGGCTCTTCAGCTAACAGTTCTGCGCCCCCCCCTCCGCGCCTTGATACCCTCACAGGTGAGTAGCGCGCTTACAATTCCCCTGATTGATTCATTGATTGAGTTATCATCATGTGATGATTGTTCCTCTTCTGTACTGCTTGAGGTGGTGGGGCAACGCTCTTCCGCCATAGCGGAAGAGCCGCCACTGGGGGCGTGTCATCTACGTGTGTTTGGCATGAGCGACTCAACCCCGGCCTTCCTGCGCTACGCGTCCCACCTTCTCCTTACCTGGTCATTGACACGTGGCGCAATCCACTGCACTCTCTCCAAATCTGTGACTCAGCCAGCAGGAGCCTCAGTCAGGTGTGATTTCACTCGGCTGGGTACAGCAATCGCCACCTAGTACGCTGCTGGACCTCCCGATGAAGTTGATGCTGCAGGGCCCCCTTAGCCGTGAAGGCGCAGCGCTCATGCCACACAAGTTTGCTGTAGCACAGGGGCCTCAGCCTCCACAGCATACGGCCAGCCAAACATCATCCGGCCTGTGATGCAGGGAGACGGCACACACCATTGGTAACCCCCTCCGTGCACCCCGGTGTAGGGGTGGATCGTAGTATGCGATGTGGACCTCACAACGTTGTTGCGCAGGAGCGCCTCTACCATTAACAGCTCCAAGGGTCGCAAGGCGGTCTTCTCACACAGGTCAGCAACGTGTCTCCATGCGACCTGCCAGACTTCACCACCAGGTACGGGCGATCGTCGCACATCAATGTCTCCCGCCACGGCTCATCGACTCCACAGCTCCTCCACATCCCATTCCAGGCTCCAGACGCAGGTCCAGCGGGGCATCCAGGTTCCAGACGCAGGTCCAGCGAGGCATCCAGGCTCCAGACGCAGGTCCAGCGGGGCAAGATTACCAGAACACACAAAACAGCTACATAGGCAGCAGTAGTGCAAGATTAGAAAAACACACATAACAACTACAGCATGTAAAGCAGTAACGGAAGCCTCACACAGCAAACAACTACAGCAGAGGCAATACTTGTTCAACTTCTTATCCTCTTTGCAACCTCCCAAGCCCACACTGACAATAGGCAGAGCTCGGTAATGCAAAGCTGGCACCATTTTAATGAAAAGTTGTTGATGGTGTGAGGTCTAGAACGTTGCAACATTGAAACAAAACAATTTTGTGATAGCAGGTCGGTGAGTTTGCAGCAGGACACCCTACAGCAGTAAACAAAATGTAGGCCATGGCTGGGGTCGGGGGCTGAGAGATTGACTTATGAATGAAGTCCAGAAAGGCTATATTTCTCCTTAGGACTTTGCATCCACTCCGATCTAGGTTGTGTGTAATAGGAGCTCCTCCCGAGGTCAGTGTGTCCTGATCAAAAATAACAATGACCTCTTGTTTCAAGGTCCCAAGTACCTCTCTCAACCAGAACCTCCCCGATCTTCTTAGCCACGAGCCCCAGATTTACCTTGCAATATGCACTATCTCTGGACTAAACGTTTGGCATTGCAAGTGCTTGTTTACTGGTTACAGTCCCTCTTCATCTGAATGTATTTAACATTTGTTTTTGAAACCGAAGTGATTCTTTGTAACTAGAGAACTCTGCTGCACTGCAGTCAGTCTTGTTAAGATTGCAAGTTTCAAATGAGTCTCATACCTTGGTGTCCCTCTCCTCCATCTGCTTCAATGGAACTTCACATATGGATAATTTACTGTAACCCTCTGTGTTAACCGAAAGAAGCTCTGTAGGTCACATTTAAATAATAACACCAGACCGGAAGAGCACCTATGAATATATTTCTATGTAGTGTAAGTATTTAACTGTGGTTTGCTGGCTCTGTGTCTTCATTTTTGGACTTTGTCACTTTAATATTTCAGAATCCTGTTATCATGGCCACGTAAACCAATGGGGTCAGTGTTGTAGCAAGAATGTCTCCAATAATTCAAAGAAGGAAAATAGAACCCTCTGCTCCCCAAGTCAGTAGTAAAATCAGTCACCAATTGGGCGCAATGGCCCCTTCAAACACTGCAGTACCCCCCCCCCTTTCACTGCCTTTACTGTAACGTCAACGAGACTCGTTATAGTTCTTTCAGTCTCATCATTTAAGGACGGAAGCATTTACAATATTATATACAACAAATCTATAATTATAGCCTATTTATCTTACGCAACTAACAACCATTGACAAAGCCAATAGTCTTGGCTTGTTGTAGGTGTATTGTTACTTGTATTATACATCTGTATGCAATGACAGAAGCAGCAAAATACCTGTGTGGCTGCACACTATGCTAAGAACAGATTTTTAGCTATTGTGTTTTGAAACCACACCCTTAATTACAACTGCCACGTCCCTTTGAGAGACCCTTCCCCCACCCCATAAGTTTTTTCATCCCACTAAAGCCCTGCTTAGCGCACAGCCCTGCCGCGAGCCGCTCTGAGAGGCAGAGCATCTGAAGCATGCATCATAACACCGACAGCAGGCAGGCCTGTGCATGGCCGCCCTCGTCTGCCAGTCTCCTGGCTCATCCACCCAGCTATCCATCCTGTTGGTCAGCATCTCAGCCGTCCGTCCATCTATCCATCTATCCATCTATCCAGTTTATCTCTGTCCCCTGGCCCTGCCTTCCAACTATCCACCCAGTTGGTCTACCTGCCTTTCTCTCTACTTTTCTAATAATGCACCCACCCACCCTGTCGCGTTCCCTGTCTCTAGGACCCTCTGTTCACCCACCCATTCATCCACCTTTCCACCCATCATTCACCCTGTCGATCTCTTAGTTTCTTTCAGTCCGTCCATCATTTTCCCTCTCTACCTTATTGATCCATTCATCCATCTGTGCTCCCGTCCACTCACTATCCACCCAGCCAACATCCATCTGAGCGTCCGTCCATCCACCATTCAACCACGCATTCATACACCGACCTAGCCAGCTAACAAATCCCACATGCTTATGTCCGTCCATCCATCCATCCAGTCAGTTCTCTCTGCCAGTCGACCACTTTGCTAATCGTTTCATGTTCCTATGTGTCGTCCTGTCTCCTACCTGCTTGCTCTCTCTCACTCTTTCTTTGGATCACGTCGCCCTCTATCTATTCTGTCTATTTACGGTCTACCTGACTGTCTCTCCCTTTGCCTCCCTGTATCCTTTCAATCCTTGTCCCTCCAGCTCTCTCTCTCTCTCTCTGGGGCATTGCTCTTTATTGATGTATCTCTTCATTTCTCCATGAACAAGTTGTTGAAGATGAATCCTGCTGACCAGGGTTCTAATCCCAGCTTCAACACTTGACGTAAAATCGTGTGATTCTAGACAAACTACTTTAAACCCGCATGCCTCCAATGATACATTGCATTTCCATGAAAAGCAGCAGAGTTTGTCCGAATTATGTCTGGTTTCCACTAGGCCCACACCCAGCACCGCTCTGTGCAGAGACCCTCATGCTCTCTGTAAAGCGCCCTGATGCCCCTCGGAGCTTGGATCACGCTATATTGAATACCTACAAATATATATGAATAAATGCATCACCTGCCTGTCAGCCCATCTGTCTGCATCACATGCCTGTCAGCACCTCTGTCTGCACGTCTCACTCTCTGGGGCATATTATCACTGACTTATCGCCGGGAGGGTAGAAGGGACTTTTCTGCCGCTAATGGCCTTATCGCTAGATTCCGGCCGCTATTGCCGGATTCCCTATCGCCATCGCTAAGAAGTTAGCGGGAGTTTTCTACGCCGTTCCCTGACACTATCGCCTGTTACCGACATGTTGATAATACGTCGATAACAAGGCGATAATTATCCGGGAAAGAAGGCGATAAAAAAACTCCCGCTAAATGGCGCTGGCGATAGTTATCGCCAGGACTTGAAAATATGCCCCCTTGGAGTACATAAAATAGTAATCCTGTAGTACTCTTTTATGTACTCTTACATGCATTTGTGAACTGGCCCATTAATTTTTAAATTGGAGGATTCAGGCAATATTCATGTACAATTAGTACAAACAGAATGAACGGTGCCATCCATCCATGTGATGACTCCAGATATTGTGTACCCGATGTCCTAAGGGTACACCAATTACCACTATCCAATGCCAGAGCCTTTCCAGAATTAAAAGGCATTTTTTTCCTGAACTTCACTGTTTTATTAACCCTACGAATTTGAGTTTAGAAAGTCTGCACATTACAGATGGAAAACATATGGTGTAAGGCAGAATGTCCCAAACATCTGCTACAACTTGGCAACCCATCATTTTTTGGCCTGACCTTTTGCTGTGTACACGCTTGAATCAGTCAGTTCAACCATAGCTTATCTTGGTCAGCTCCCTTCAGTCATTGGTTGCCTGAAATGCTCTTCACATTTTGGATCAAGTCCTTGTCATTTTGCGATGTTTATATTTTCCCTTTACACTGATTCTTGGTGACTCTCCAGCATGTTAATCCCCACTAGAAGAGAAACTGCTTTAAGTAGCCCTACTCTCACAGGTAAAGACATTGTCACAGCCTGCCATCTTGTTTCTTGTGTACCGGGCTGCACCAAAGCTGATGTAGACAGCGAAGGATGAGGCGGCTCACTTTCCACAGGCCTAGTTCTTAAAAAGCATTACTCAATGACACTTAAACCTTTTGAGGCGAAATCTTGTTTAGCACCCCTGGGTGCCATTTTTACCCTAGGTATCATTTACAACACAGCTTTGGTTGCTCTGTTTCACTTAACAGGCAGGCTAAGATATATCAGCTATTAGAACATTGGAATGTGGAGCACTCCATTGAATACAATGGAGTGCTCCGAGCTTCTACGGGCTGGTAAAAGCCCGCAAAGCAACATTCCAATTTTGTTTTACAAAGGCCTCTCGGAGCCCGAGGGGATTTAAACCCCCTCGAACTCCGAAAGGCCTTTGTTTTATTTGTTAGAACATTCTGCTCTCTAGTGGCAGAATGTTCTAATAGCCTTATAGCCCTTCGTAGCTGGGCTATACCGGCTATTAAAGTCCCGCTCCCTTGTTAAAGGCCCGAGCCGTGGAGCGGGCCTTTAATAACCGGTATAGCCCACTACGAAGGGCTATAAGGCTATATAATTAATCTTTATATTTGCTCTAGCGTAAGACATATGCGTTTTGAAAGGTGCACCCTGAGCATCAACAGCAGACTTTTTCATTTTACATTTTTTCCAGTATAAAACTTAGACAGTCAAACACCTGTTTGTGCAATTGTCCGAATCCTAAATATGGGGTGCGGTTATTATCACACTCCATAATTACTCAGTGCCTTAAATTCCCAACCCTTTGTTAAATTTCGGTCTGTCAAACTTACTGGAATTTAACAGGGAAAAACAGTACAGTATTTACCATGACGTGGATTTGCGAGTGGTAAGCACCAAACTCCACATTACTCCCCCCAAAACTCAGAATAAGTTTTATTTATTGCTCCTGATAAACTCCAAAGCCCTGACAGTAATATTTTATTGAATGCAACCAAAAGCACATACTCCTCCGAAACAATCGAAGTCAGGGTCTTGCAGTTCAAAGTGTAACTGCATGCTACTGCATAAAACACAAATGTTGCCTATTGTTGGACTTGGCCCTTTCTGCAAGGACATCCACAAACGTTTTGCCTTTGCCCTCCTTTTTTCTGAACCCGTTTTTGTTGGCTTTTAGGACTCTGTGCACTTTATCACTGCTAACCAGTGCTAAAGTGCTTGTGCTCTCTCCTTTAAACATGGTACTATTGGCTTACAACCAATCAGCATATTTACTTCACTTATATGCCCCTAGTAAAGTGGTACAACATATACCCTGGGCATGTAAATTAAGTGCTACTAGTGGTCCGCAGCACTTATTGTGCCACCCACTCAAATAGTCCTTTAAAAGTCTCAGGCCTGCTTGTTTGTTGCCCTGCCTTAGCAAGTTGATACATGCAGACCAATGTGGGTTTGTGCCGCGTAGCAGCACAGCGCACAATGTGAGGAGACTGTACCAAGTAATGTGGGCCCCTTTAGACCAGTTTCCAGCGGCGGGTTGCCTCTCCCTGGATCTGCGACAAGCGTTTGACACGCTGAGCTGGGAGTATATGTTGGTGGCGCTGGGCCAGTATGACATACTTGTTGAATACCTGAACTGGGTCAGGCTGTTATACGCTATGCCTACGGCTCGTGTACGATCAGGCAAACTCATCCCTAGTGAATATGAGATTCACAGAGGCACGAGGCAGGGATGCACGCTCTCCCCTATGCTTTTTATACTGGCACGTGAACCACTTGCACACAAACTACGCATTTCAGCCCAGGACTTGGGCATACCTGTTGGCCCGAAGATACACGCTGCGTCACTATATGCAGATGATATCATACTATACACGCGGGACTTATATAGCGGACTCTCTGAGGTCGTGACGCTCTTCGCGGAGTTCGGCAGAGTGTCGGGGCTCTGCATAAACTTTGACAAATCAGTAGCCTTCTCCTTCAAGCAGCCCGATGCGCCACACACGATCGACTTTGGTGACAGCAAGATACAGACTGCTCCCGCCACGTTTAAGTATCTGGGAGTGAAAATATATAGGACACAGCAAGATACGCTGGACGGCAATGTTCAAAGCACAAAAGCTGCATTACGTTCACAGATAGCATTCTGGATAACGCTGCCGTTGTCTGCCACGGGTCGCTTGGCCATTGCAAAGATGGTGATGCTGCCAAGGGTATTGTACTACTTTACAACGCTCCCAATATTAATCCCCATGAAAGTGTTCCGAGTGTTAGATTCCCTGTTGACAGAGCTCATATGGGGTGCGGGTAGGCGTAGGGTGGCACTAAAGAAGCTACAACTCCCGACGACAGCAGGAGGAATGGGAGCTGCAGACTTTAAGGCTTACTGTATGGCAAGTCAGCTACAATGGCTCTCATTCTGGTTGGCGGGACACAACTTGCAGGAAATTGGATATACACCCAGGATGCTGGCGCAGGGTCAATTGCATGCAAAGCTACATGACACGCATCCAGTTAACAGCACGGACTCTCCACTATTGCGAGTAGCGCTGTAGTATTGGAAATACGCTTTAAAGTATACATGGCCACCCTTGTCCTATGCACCGAATACCCCTCTTCTGGGTCTGCCCATACCAACAGGTACAGTAACGAAGGGTCAGCTGGCCGGATGGGAGGATGGAGGGATAACAACAGTGGGGACACTGTTCCATGAGGGTATCCTGTTGTCACACACAGACTTTGTTCACACTAATGGCTTGCCGGACACCCTGTTTCTCTTACACGCTGGATTAACGCACTGCATGAAAAGGTTGTGGGCACCGGACGGGCAGGAACCACCAATGAATGAGCTGGTCCATATGATTCACTTAATGGGTAATGGTAGGCATTTGACAAAATGGTTGTACACGGGCATCAGGTAAACACAGACCTCCCCATTAGGAGCTTTGCGGGCTAAGTGGTTGGCAGACTTGGAAGCAGAGCTAACTGACAGAGAATGGACAGCACTCTTAGCCTACCCGAAAGCAGTGTCACGCAATGCACAATTTAAATTTATCCAATACCTGATCATGCAGAGGGCATACCTAACACCTCATAGACTCCATATGATGTTCCCTGCAGCGACATCGAACTGTCCGAGATGTATAGAGGCAGATGCAGGGTTCGTTCATATGTTGTGGGCCTGTCCAGCACTGACACACTACTGGGCGCAGATAGCGCAAATATTAACGGACGTGGTTGGCGGGCAGGCTTAGAATACGGCAAAGAGCTTCATACTGGGGCTATATCCGCACCCAAAGGGGTACAAGGTTCAGGCGCATTTTGCTAACCTAGTGTTGCTACTAGCAAAGAGGCACATCACTAGGAGGTGGAAGGCAGCTAGGCCACCAAAAATAGAGGCATGGAAGGAGGATGTAGAGAAGTGGAGCTTAGCTGAAAGCACTGCGATACCCAAGGAGGAACAGCGGGGGCAGAGGAAAATACCCATAGCAATGGCATGCGATATGCTGTGTGAAGCCTTTAAAGGGTGGGATGGGTCCGCACAGGTGGCGGCTGACTCAATAACTGACATGTCATAGGTACCGCCGCTGGGCATTCATAATGCTACAGCGTACTGTTGGGCATAAATAATAATGTTCAGGGCTTACGGCATTGGGGAGGTACATATCATGCACGTGATGACCGGGAACGAGATGTTGTACACTGAAATGTGTTGCTTGCTCATGTTTTTCTTATCAAGAATGTAATAGATAAGTACTCTGTATGCTAGAGCGGATACCAATTGTGTTGCCCAGTTAGTTAACTGAGGGGAGGGTGAATGGAAGGGCTCCAGGATGGTTGTATTGAGAATAATTGGAATATGTATTGCTTGTTACAACTATGGTATGCGGTGGACACATGCAGCGTAAACATACACAGCGGAAGGTGCATGCTGTCTAACAATCTGCACTGTAATCAAGGAATGGCGACTGTATGTCAAGACGGTAACTGTCATACTTGCAAATGTTAACTACTTTGGTATGTTTCTGTATTGATTCGGGTGCTAACTGTACGGATATTCACTTCAAAGCCTCAATAAAGTTTGTTTAAAAAAAAAAAAAGTCTCAGGCCTGCCATTGCAGCCTGTGTGCAAACTGTCATTTCGATCTGGTGAGATAAACCTCTTGTCAGGCCCAAACCTTCTTTTTTAATACTTATAAATTACCACTAGGGTAGGCCCTACACAGCCCAGAGGGCAGTGTGCAGTGCATTTAAAAGTTGGGCATGTACTTTTAAGTATTGTTTGGCCTGGTAGTGAAAAATTCCCAAATTTGGTTTAGGATTACATTGGGTTAACTTATTACATCAAATAAGTGATAACTTTCAATTGGGAGCAGTTAGGAATGCCGAGTTTGATCTCTAAAGTATTGTCCTCTAAAGCCCGCTTTAATGGAAAAGTTAGATTTTAAGCAAAAGACACACATATGATGGACGGAATGCAGAGCAAATCAAACATTCACCCCAGTCAATAGATCTGGGTTAAATCCATCATTCTTTTGTTGGATTTTAAGTCACAATTGTGAAAATATTACTTTTGAAAAGTTGGCATGTTCTTGTCCTAACCATTTGATATCTGCAGCCTGTATCCTGGGTCAAATGAGTAGGTGTAGCCAGCAGTTGGTCTTTGTGTATTGCTACGAGACAGTGTAACAAATGGCCAAAGGTGTTGGCAGGATGGGCCATCTCTAATTTAACGAGGGGGAGAAGCTGTCACATTGCACACTTGCACATCACAAAGGCTCTGCTGAGCACATTCACAAAGGGTTTAGCACAAGTCCATTGTGACCTCAGACAAGCTCAGGGCAGGGAGGCAGGAAATTCCAAACACCTCTTGGGTGAAAACCTTCAGAACCTTCTCCTACTTCATAGTGGGCACAAGGTGTAAATATTGGACCCTCAGATCCCACTCTTCACTATACCTCTGGACCTCAGGAAGACTCAGAAGGACTGCTCTGCTGCTCTGCAAGAAGGACTGCTACTCTGCTGCCCTGCTTCCTGTTGCCCTGCTGCCTGAGTGAAAGACTGGACCTACATCTTGAACCCAGGACCACAAGAATGACTCCAAAGGCCAGGTGGCTAGCATCCTGATCAGAAGTCTCAAGGACAGAACAGGCTTCAGTCAAGAGAAAAGAGTCTGCACCATGGTTCTAGCAGGAACTAGGAGAACTGAGGCAGCTTTGCCCTAGGCAGGAGAGACAGTGGCAAACTAAACTAGATATTAAGGAGAAGGACAAGCATAACGCCCTTCCTGCCAGATACATGGCTGCGATTTTTAAAGCTGAATCCGCCTATGATACAGCTCAAATCACTCTAGCTAAAATGCTGCTAGGGAGGTTTTTAAAGATGTTAAGAACTTATCTAATCCCCCTAGGAAGCAAGAGATCAATGCCTCATAAGCTTTCTGTGACAGTCTGGCTCCATTTTTTATGGTTAATACTCTCAGCATTTATGCTGAATTTAACTCAGTCGAGACCCATGTGGAGGATGGTCTCGGCCAAAATATTTCTGGTGGTGCACCTCAGCTCTTGTCGTTTCCTTCTATGTCAGCATTTCAGGTCATAGAAATCCTTATGGGGATTAAATTAGGTTTTCCAATGACCCTTGCTAGCTGAAAGTTCTGCAGTTGATTCCTGATACTGTGGCTCAGTTTTTAGAAAACATTTTTAGTCACATTTTATGACGTGGAGTTCTTCCTGAGGTATGGAAGGAGGCCATCGTTATCCCACTCCCTAAAAAGCCAAACGTACATCCTAATTAGGGCTGGGCGTCAAATTCCGCTCCCCTCGCGGAATTTGTGGAATTTAGGCAATTTCGCGTTCCGCGGAGAACGCGGAATTGCCAACAATTCCGCGATCTGCGGCGTAGCGGAATTATTTTCTTGTTCGCGGTTTAAAAATGCGTTCTAGCGCGCGTGATAGCGACTTACCGGGATTCCTGCGTTCGCCGACAAGTTTTCCTATCCGTTCGCGTGCGCCACGAGATTTCGGTATCCGGCCGCGCGATCCTGTGAGAGTTTGCGATCGCGAACACGTCATTCGCCGCGTCATCGGACACCACGAGAGTGTGCGATCCCGAACACGTAATTCGCCGCGCCATCGTGCACCTCGAGAGAGATTGCGATCGCGAACACGTCATTCGGGCGCACCATCAGACATCCGGCGGAATGTTGGTAAAGCTCATGATACCGAACACGCAAAATTTTCAATCTGGAGAAGAATAATATCTTGAGCAGCATAAAACCTTCTATAAAATGATGATTTGGATGAAAAAAACTCCTCAGATTGATATTTGGCTGTCCTTTTTTGTCAAATTTCTTTTGGGGGAGAGGGAGGAAGTGCCACAGTCTCCTACTTCCGGTTCCTGTCCAGCAGGCTCCTCCCAGTGCTTTGTCCATCTCCTGTTCCTTTTTAATTTGGATTTGAGCTTGAAGGATCACTCTTTGTGTCTGCTGCATCATTATCATTGGATTTGAGGACTTTTGGATTTGAGATTTTTCAAGTAACTTGGTGTTGTTTGATTGGGGCATTGCAGTTGCTGCAACTACAATTTTGGTACTTTTCATCATTTTTAAAAATAAATAGTTGTGGGTAGCCAGTAGGCCCAGAGCTAGTCATGGCTGGGTGCATGATGAAACATGATGAAACAACTGTTCCTTTGCTGTGTGACGTATTTATTTATTTCAAACATCATTTAGGGCACATGGATGGCATTGGATTGAATTGCAAAATGTGTATTTTGGGGTGTATTTCACTTTTTTTGGGTGTGTGTTAAATAAATACCTTAGTTGTGTGTGGTATGTTGCAGGCCTTGTTTAGCCCTGTGGATTTTCGTTTTTGCATTTTATTGCATTACAGGCAAAGCAGTGTGGTTTAGCATGCAGCCTTTGCCTGGCTATTATAGGCCTGTTTTCAGTACATTGTTTTCCAGGCCTCCTGCTTGTTGCTTGTGATTTGTGAGTGTCATTTCAGCCATTCTTTTAAAGCCCGGAAGCAGCTGAGGATCATTCAACGTGACTATAGAATGCCAGTCAAACCACTCATCCAGGAGGTGGCAACACGTTGGAACTCAACGTATTACATGCTTGACCGTCTGTTTGAGCAGTACAGACCAATCAATGAATATGTCATGCGAAGGGCGGATGCTACTGTGAAAGGCATGACCCTTCAGCTGGACCAATGGTGCCTAGTTAAAGGCCTGACAGAGATGCTTCTTCCTTTCGAGGTCTTCACACGTGAAGTCAGCAAGGAGGACTGTACTATGGGCCAAGCTATCCCATTGTTGCACATGCTAGAGCAACAGCTGAAGGAGGTGTCTGAAGCGTACATAGGATGTGGAGGAAAAAAAAGAAGCATATGAGTTGATGGAGAGCTGATCATGTCGTTTAACCGAAAATGCAAGGGTGCAAACTAAGATTTTGTCACAAGAACATTACATTTGTGCTACAATTCTGGATCCACGGCACAAATCGGCACTGAACAGTAAGACATTAGTCCCATTTTCAGAAGTGGATGTTGCCCGGCACAAAACTTGGATAGCTGAGGCAGCCAGTAAATTGGAAAATGAACGGCTGGTAATTAAAGGCCCGCTACTCAAACCCACAACAAGTACTGCAGCAGGGCATCCGGCGTCAAGTTCAACTTCAGAGCCTGAGGGCAGTGTATTTGGTTCACAGCTGTCACCAACACTATCGACAACAGCAAGAACCGGATCATCAGCCCCAGTAAAAACGGCACGGATTGGTATTTAAAGCAAGGACTTGCTAGGTCCAGTGCTGATGCAAAGACAAAAGAGGCCGAACAAAGTGTAGCACCCCTGAACATTGACCGGATGGTCCAGGCCTACATGGATGACCCAACAGAGGTCTACATTGATCAAAACCCATTGCGGTATTGGTATGGCAAAAGGGGCCAATGGCCAGTACTCAGCAGGCTGGCGATAAACTATCTGGCTTGCCCAGTTACAAGTGTCTCTTCTGAACGTGTTTTCAGTGCTGCTGGTTCTATTGTAACAGTGAAAAGGTCCAGTCTCTCACCCAAAAACGTGGAGAGGTTAACCATGATCAAAATGAATCAGCAATTTATACCACCGAATTACACAATACATGAATCAACGCAGGAAGATGAGGACAGCGGCTCAGGTGACGGAAGTAGCGTGTTAGATGCTGATTACCTTCTTCTGGTTAAACCCCCAGAGTTTGAGGACGAGCTATACTTCCCTGACAACTAGGCTTCCACTTCTTACTGCCGTCCTCCCTTATTTACATTTATTTGTGTGTCTGTCTTTCTGGTTGGAAACTTCAAATCACAACAAATCCATCACCACTGTCTTCGTCTTTTATTGCCATATATGAGTTTCAACTGTCTGCATTTCAGTCCACTCCTCCGAGTCCTGCTCCTCCATCCTCCTGAATCACCCTAAATCTATTGCCCCCAAGCCAGATGATGATTGGATGTAGCATAATAGAAGAAAAAAGAAAATCTTGCCTCGTTGAGTCTCTCCAAAAGAAGTGGAACATGATGATGACTACTATAGCTATCCTCCTTTCCGAGCCAAGAGAGACTGCCCATTAACTGAAGATGAGAAGGAACAGGTAATGAATGATGACATGCATTGGACGCTGACTGAGTGATTTGTGTTGTTGTTGTTTGTAGTGCATGAAGTTAATTCATTGTGTACTATTATCTAATCTACACACTAAAAGTAACTCAATGCAATGTTTGTTTCCATTCTTGTTTTCTAATAACAAATGTGTACTTCTACTGCAGGCCGATCCATTGCATTTTGAATATGGAAAGGGGACTCAATCTGTACACTGCACACTGAGTTGGACAACACACCATGATGATGACCACAGTGACATAATATCTTCGCAGTCACTCAGTAGGATCCGAGATGATTGATGGAATAACTCAGGGCGTTTCATTAGTGGCATAAAAGGTAAACAAGTCAACAACAACCACTGCAGACCTACATGTCTGTGTAGTGGTGGAGTCGAGTGTGGTGGTATGACTGACAGCGGTGCATTGATTTAGTCACTTAATTTGTAAAATGCTATGTTGCTGTATATCTGCTTTGTCTGCCTCTGTCAAAAAATGTACGCTAAATGGAGGATGGGTCACGGGTGCCATGGGCCTGCTCTGTCCTGTTGTTGTTGGAGGTTAATGCTGGAAACAGACTAGGGTAGACATGATGTATCCATGCCGCCTCTGAAAGTGTTCTTGTTGCACTCCACCGTAATTTATGCATTTTTTTCTACTTGATTTTTCAATATCCCTTTTGTTTTTCCATCTACAATTACAGGCCGGCCCTTACCCTGTGCTAAACTGGGAAAAACAACTCACACTTACCTTACCAATGAATCTACATCTGCCAGGCAGGCAGTGGTGTCACCCAAGGTTGATGGCCGGAGCGTCCATGGAAGGGAGGACCAAGAGGAATGCCGAGATGCAACTCCCCATTTTGACCAGGATAACATACAGTAACAGGATCAACTTTCATCACCTTTTAAATAATTTGATTCATTTTTTGTCTTCAATCATTACTACTGTGTGTTGTTGTTATTATTATGTTTGCTCTCTGCTTATAATTCAATTCATCCCTACAGCAATTTTTGAATTTTCTTTGCTATCTTTAATAGTAAGCCCGGGCCGGTACAACAGAACAGAAACTGTATGTAATTCGGGTCTCTTGGAGGGCAGACAGGCAAGGAAAATTGCATAATATACTGCTGCCCTGTACTGTCTAATTGTCTAGTAGTAGTTAGTAAGTACTACTTATCATTAACCATCAAGTTATCATCATCATGCGTGCATTTCCTTTTTCTCCCTTAACAGATTTATGGATATGGTCGTCTGCCAAGATTGTGTTTTGTTGTTGGCCATGCGTACTGTTTTTCTTTGTCAAACCTTTCCCCAAACCCCCCTTCCCAACCATTCATCAAACCCTAACCCTCTTCCCCTGGGCTGTGTGACTTATTGAGGTGTGACTAAATTAAATGTACACCAATAATTTATCACACAATTGCTGGGGCGGCATTGGCAAAAGCAACACTAATTCAATTTCAAGGCAGGGCGAGGATCTTCTTCTGCTTGCCCACCCATGAGCAGTATATTTGCGAGATAATTTTTTTACCAAAGGAACCTAATCCATCAGCATTAATTGCCGGCATCGATTGGATTTGTTGTCATCCTCCTACACAGCACTAACGGTTACGCTTGTGTCGAGTGTACTGTAGGCCTAGTCGAGTGACTCGACACAGCTAGAGTTTGTAACTCTATGTACTAGGCTATCCCCGCCACCATTATGTTTTATTGTATTTTGGCATATTATTGTTTGGCAGTAAGTTCTGTACTGTACTTCGTTCTACTACTCCTCCCACAGTCTCTCTCAGGCGACTGACTGTCTCATTTTCTTTTTTTTTGCAAATGCTACTGCCAGGGTCTACTACTACTACCACCACAACCATGGCATGTTGGGAAAGAAAACCATCATCACCATGCAGCCATCGCCGTGCCTAAGTTAAACATCAAGCACAGGTAAGAGAAGAAGTTTGGGGGAGGCATAATTAATAATGGAAATGTTTTCATTAATTCTATTTCACACACCCCTTTGAGTCCAGTTGCAGAATGCATAGACTAGGAGGAGAGACTGACAGTACTAGTAGGACAAGTCCCTCAGTGAGGGGTACCACATCTATCTGTTTGTGTCTTACTAAGTCAGCCAATTATTTAAATCAAACACTGGCTGTGGCCCTGCACCAGCAAGGAAACAGTGTGACGTAAAACAGTAACCCCACCCACAAAACATTAACAACATCGTATGTAAAGTATAAATATATAATTTAATCCCCTAACAAAAATAAACTATGTAAAAAATCCCACAACAACACCTGACCCACCCCTCTCCCTAACCCCAACCAATGTCCATTGTCCGGAACGAAAAAGTCCAACAAATTAAATGCCCAATTGTCCAAAAGTGAAAACCCCAACGCCCGATTCCCACCCACCAAAATAAGCAATAAAAAAGGGGCAATCAACAGGGTCTGTTCATCGGCGGGCTCGCCTCTCCAGGGACACGAATACGCTCCTCTAGGCGGCGGCGGGCGGCTGCCAGACGGTGGCACCGTAACACTGGAGGGGGGTGGCTGGGGCCCGGGGCATTGGAGGAGGCTGCTGCCGCCTCCTCCTCCTCCTCCTCCAGAACCACCAGCCGCCGGTATTCCATTTGTATGGCCTCCAGCTTCCGGCGCCGGGCCTTGGCTGCCAACTCCTTCCTGTCTACTTTCACTTTGGAAGGAGTAGCTATATCAAGAAGAAAAAACAAGACTATTGAAAAAGATACTCTTAGCAAAGCAGTAAGACAAATTAATTCTACACATAGTGGCACAGTAGCACTAGCAAGCACAGTACATAACATTTGTGGTATGTATCTATCCTCCCACTACCTCGGCCTCTAACATTTGTGGGAGTTTCAGGCATTCCACCACCCATGCATCTGATTCCTATCAGCCACCTATGCATGCATCCCACGTATCCTTCTCTGCCAGTCATAAATATTAAATCTCGCCCGTCCTTCCTCCTTCCACCCTTCTTTCCCTTTTCGTTCAACCCATCCATCAAGGTCATCTTATCTGACTTTTAGTCTTCTCCATAAAACATTCACAGCTGAGTTGAAGTCAGATAGAAGAGGCCATTGGTTACTCAACAGTACACTCCCGCCGCTAATGCTATTGCTAATGCTAAGTAAAGGGTGTCTTCTTCAACCGTACACAACAACTTCTTACTTAATAAGTCTCAACAGTACAGTATACATTACACCCTTGCAGCGAGTGTAATGTCAATAAGTAAGGATTAGGAATATAACTTACCACCGCCCGCCACTGCTGCTGGCTCACCCCCTGCAGCTCCTCCTGCAACTGCTGCAACTCCTCCTGCACCCTCAGCGGCCGCGTCACCTTCGCCGCTGGACCCGGTACTGGTGGTCGGTAGTACGCCTAGAAAAAACATTACACATTTTTTAGATGGCATATACACCTCCCCCTATTTTTCACTAGCAAGATTGAAAAAAAAGTTAATACATATACAACATACATCACTAGTACAAACCAGGTAGTAGACTAGATACTAGTAGTGTTATATGGTCCCTAGGGTCATTCTAGTCTTTGCTAAGTTACCCCGAGCCATGCAACCATTTTAGCTTTGTGT
The DNA here is from genome assembly GCA_963921515.1 of Calotriton arnoldi. NCBI lineage: Eukaryota > Metazoa > Chordata > Amphibia > Caudata > Salamandridae > Calotriton > Calotriton arnoldi. Next base: position 588,504 of record CAWUFW010001498.1, read on the forward strand.
CTTTTATTTTTGCGCAAGTTACCTCGCAGCTTGTTGTGTAAGACGCCTTTGAGCCCACATGAGCTCATACTGCTACTGTCTGAGCGCTGCGTACAAGGTCGAAAAACAAGCCACTTTGTTATGGAGTTCTGGTGTTAGTCCATATTGCTTATCCATAAAAATACTACACTTTTTGGCACGACTGAGAAATGCTTGCACTATACTAACACGCACCATTTTTCTCATAACAGACGGATGATTCCCTTCTACGAACCAGAGCTTTGCAGAGCTTATGATGTAACCAGTACTAGGTTCTTCTAAGGTGAGGGTCCCCAGAATTCGCTCAGAGATCTTCATTTATAATTTTATATAAACTATATTCCTACCAAGGGGAGGGTGGTTCTTCCACCACTGTTCAGTTATCATGATTTCGCCTTTTGTCTTCTATGGACTTGTAGTTGTAAGTGTAACTAAGTGTAACAATGTTTAGTGTTTTAATCTTATGCATTTTGCTGTTGCTGCTGCATTATAGAACAACGTACAGAGCTTGTCAGTTGAAAATAAACCTTTTGAACTTACATAGACTCGGTGGTATTTGGTGTGGACTTACACGAGTGAGTGAGCGAAAGGGTGTGCATTGCTTCCGCGACTGAGAGATCGGGAGTGTTATGTTCTGGGTTGTCTACTCATTGGGTATCTTGAGGGTGGGTTCGGAGAGCTAATGAGACACTATAACTAGTCGGTCAGGGAATTGTGGTGGCTTCTGATTGAGGTGTGAGGAAGGTCCAACCTCCCATCACCAACGTCCTATTTTCTTGTGCAAAGTTCTGTATGTGCAGAATCCCTACAACAGTAGTAGTATGTCCTATCCTATCAAAAATAGTAAAATCTGGTTGGGCATTTTGTTGGTGGGAATTGTCGAAAAGCCTCAAGATTAAGAAGACTAGAAGTAGTAGAAGAGGACAACCCAAAGGACTGGACTCAATGGCTAGAGCTATTGGTGAATCTGAGTTTTATTTAAAACCTTTTAAATAAAGAGTGGCCAACTGGGCAAGCTTAGCTACAGACAGACTAATAGTAGTAGTACAGAGAGTCATAGCAGACGCAGTTAGAGGCAGGGATAACAAGAATTTAAAAACAGATAGTCTATATCGAAGAAGTATTTGTAAAAAATAGAATTAGGAAACGAAATAATAGTTCGGAAAAATAAGGTGCAGGAAAAGTTAGGGAAATATAATTATTAATATTAACCACTGGAGGACTTACTGGGGCCAGCAGCAGAGCCCTCGGTAGAGGAGTGGTCCTTGCCCTGGGAGGCATGTTGTTCTTCTGGTTCCGCCGACTCAGACCCCGTCTTCTTGCCCCTGGGTGCTGATCATGTAAGATTTCATAAAGAAAGAGACAAAAATTAAAGTTTGGTGTGAAACAAATAAAATATTTTAAAATACGCTCCAAAAACATTTTTGTGAACAACAATTGCAATAAAATTGACCTATCTAATCTGATCGACTAGTAGTATTGCGAGATTCACGGACCGTCTAGTAAGCCTAAGTACCACCTGACCTAGCCCACCTATTCCAGACGGGCCAATTGTTCACTAAGTCTGCATTTCCATTTATTTTAGTCCTCAAAAATGCATAGATGGAGGACACATGCATACATTTTTGCATACACCAAATTGTTGGTTGGTTGCTGCTGATGTTCTGCTAGTGATGATATAAGCCTATTAACACTCACTAAACAAACTACAAAAGGTTCTACTAAGGACTGGGGTAAGCAGCACTCAGCAGCACTTGACGTGACAGAGGATGCGTCACGCACACCACTTAAAAATTACCAACTAATACTAATAAGTAACTAAACCTATCAATCCACCACTATCCCTTCTTAGTGGCAGGAGGACAAAGGAAGGACTAGAGTCTCTCTAGCATTACCTAACTTAAGTTCTCTAAAGTAAACTCTTACATAATCAGGCCAAGAGAGCGCAAAGTTGCAAAGAAGTAAAATTAGTAGCGCCGAGCACCTGTGTCATAACTAGGCAATCACAGAAGATTTTTAAACGTAATTTACCTGCAATGTAAGCAGCAGCATTCTTGCTGGTCGGAAAAAAAAATATTCGCAATATATAACACAGAGCAGAAGAACACAAAGTAATAATATTAACTAGCTACCTAGCTACTCACCAAGCCCCGGGACCTCCACTCCTAGCAGGTCCAGCAGGTCCTGCTCCCGGTCCAGAATATCGGACCACCGGTGCGTCAGCTGGTTATTGGTGTGCCGGACACCAGAGCAGCGAAACACTGCCCGACGCACCTTGCCCCACCGCTGCCGACGCTCCCGGAGCCCATACCCGGACCCAGGCCTGCCGCCTGCTGCCAGGGTTAAGGGGAGGTGGCGCTGCACAAAAAAAACCAGTGCGGCCACCTCTGCCTCACCAAATAAGGCCCGTGCCTGCACCCCTTTTTGGCGCCGCCTTCCGAAAGGAAGGCGGTCGCGGCTCTGGCTACGGCTACGAGCCCTGTGGCCCTTTGCCATGGTTCTGGGTAGGCGGGGGCGGAAAAGAAAAGGTAGGAATTAAAAAAGTAAGTAAAAGAAATGAAAAAGCAGGTAATAGAAAAGAGTGAAAAAGTAGTGAAAAACACACACAAAGTAGAAAAAAACTCAAAATATAGAATCAGGAAAATAGAGAGATAGATAATAAATAAAAACGATCAAAAAAAGTTTCCAGAAACAAAGGATTGAAAAGATAGAGGGAGGATTGAAAAGCAGGCCCAGAACCATAGCAATAGAGTGAAAAACAAGATGGCCGCGCCCATTGCGACCGCATGGGCAAGTTCGCGCGATATTTCCCCCGAGCACGCAAAAAGCGTCGCAAACACGTATACTGCGTTCCCGAACAGGAAATACTTATTGCGAACGGGCGGGAGCATGCAATACGCGACCCGGAACAGGAAATAAGCATCACGAAGGGCGGGAGCATGCAATACGCAACCCGGAACAGGAAATAACCATCGCGAGCGGGCGGGACAAGTGAAAAACAAGATGGCCGCGCCCATTAGCGACCGCATGGGCAAGTTAGCGATATATTTCCCCGCGAGCACGCAAAAACACATCGCGAACGGGCGGGACAAGCAATTCCGCGTCTTCGCGGAATTTCTGCGTTCTCGCGGAGATTTTTAACAATTTCGCAGAGATTTGCGTAACGCGAATACGCAAATTTGGCCCACCCCTAATCCTAATGAATTGAAGAATTACCGCCTGAGCTCTCTTCTTCCCACCGCTGCAAAAATACTTGAGAAATACCTGAATAACGTGCTAGTGAAGTTTATTACTGATCATGACCTTCTGGACCCTTCTCAAAACAGCTTCAGAAGTGGTCACAGTACGGAGTCAGCTCTCATCGCCACCACTGATGCAATGAGAATACAGGTGGACCGGGGGGACTGCTGTCTTAGTCCTACTGGACTTGTCAGTAGCTTTTGACACCATCTTTCCATCTACAGCAAGTAGGGGGGGCGACATCGCATTGGAATTGCTTCACTCCGTTCTGGGTGAGAGACGTCAGATTGTTAGCTGCGATCAGTTTAGGACTAAGGCCTTCAGCTTCCCTAGTGGAGTACCGCAGGTCTCCAAGTTAAGCCCCACTATTTTTAACTTGTGTGTCGCCGCATTGGTAGCCCTAGTGAGATCATTTGGCTTCCAGGTTTTGTCATACGCCGACGATACTCAAATTATTGTGCCTTTCACTGATAATCTTTCAGAAACAGCTGAGAATTTTAAATGCTGTATGGCTGAGGTGATCTACTGGATGAAGGAGAATTTCCTTAAGCTTAATGCTGACAAGACCGAAGTGATGGTCTTTGGAGCCCAGAATTCTGTTTGGTCCCCTGTGGATTCTGTTAAAAACCTTAGTGTACTATTTGATGCCACTCTTAATTTCAATCTACAGGTAAATCGCACCACCGGCAGCTGCTTTCTTATTATTCGTGTCCTCAAGAAGATCTTTCCCTTCATTCCAGATGAACTGCGCAAAGCAGTGGCTATTGCGTTAATCACCTCAAGTCTTGACTATTGTATCTGAATATCAATAGTTACTCTGTTGTAAGTCTAACTTCAGACGATGCAAAATGTGGCTGCGCTGCTCATACTCAACATCCTGAAACATATTTTCATGAAAGAATGTCTTCGGAATCTGTACTGGCTGCCAATTAGGAAGAGTGTAATCTTCAAGGCGCTTAATACAGTGCATCTTGTGCTTCATGATAAAGGAGCATTGGCAATCAGGTCTGCCTTTCATTGCTACAGGCCAACCAGGCAATTGAGATCAGCCTCTGGCAGGAAAGTTGTAATTCCTACATTTCTAAAGGCAAGATGGGGCGCTCGTTCTTTCTCTGTGGCAGTTGCTACATTATGGAATACCTTGCCTAACTACATCGCTGAGACTAATTCCTTTGTCTCCTTTCAAAAACATTTAAACACCTGACTTCACATCCTAGGCTTGGACTTTCTGGATTTATTAGATCAGTTGTTCCATCCTTTTCACTTTTTTTTGCTATTTATTGTAGTTTAGGGCTATTTTTCATTTTCTTTTTCTGTCTTCCATCTCTCTGGGTGGGATCCTGGATAGGGTTTTGGGATTCTTAAGATGCAGCACCTTGATACCTGAGGGTTAAGAGCAATTTGCAAATACCTTTTCATTTAATTTCATTTCATGTTGAACCCAGCACCTGGACTTAGTATGCTGTGAGTCTTGCCCCCCAAGTAGTGCCACCCTAGTCCTGGGCCCTTGCAAGTGGACCTGAAGGTGCTTTGCCAGCCCAGCTGGCTTGATGTGTGTGGTTTGGTGTAACATATATTTAGCTATTATGACTCATGAATCCTGTGAATCACATTTTGTATTTTTATTATATATTTATATATAGCGGATATCAGTGAAGACGAAACTGCATGGTATTTGATAACAGTTTTATATTGTTGTCTGTATCTAGACTCAAACCACTCACCCTCTGTTAAGATAATCCTTGGTTTACTCAATCACGTCTGACCAAAGAGTCAAGGTCACTTAAGGGAGAACCACTTTCTGTTGAGGGCAGAATATCTGATTGTTATAAATGCTGAGAATTCAAGAAACCACAGTTTCCCCTGAGAAAGATATGTTCACAGAACCTGGGGCAGGCCCGGAACCCCTTAAGTGAGAAGTTCAGAGAGAATTGTTATATTTTTAAAATCAATGGACTTGCAAATTTGCTCCAGACTGGTATCTCACATCCCACTCCTCCCTGTCCTTCTAAAGAGATGTTTAAGATGAGGATGACAAGAGTATTTTCACTCCCATATGATAGTGTAGCAAGAACTCCTTGACAGATCTGCTAGTGATTGCATCCCCAGAGAAGGGAATGTTGAATACATAAATGTGAGTGACAACCTCAACAACTGTACAAGATGAAGCTAGAAGGCACAGCCTCAGGGACAGTCTCATAGAGAGAGATCAATCTCTACTCTAACAACTCCTGTGCCAATGCCAATACCACCAAAATAAATGCACGTTATGCAATGATGTAGGGGATTTTGTTCATCCTACTCATGTCCATCAGAGAACAATACATCTGAAATCAAAAATACATATTTCCACCAGTGCATGGTAATATCAAACATTGTGGTAGGAAACTTGAAAAAATGCAAGGTTAATGTATCTCTCTTTTACTTTATGGGAAACAACCCCTTAAATTTGTTGGGAAATAACACACATATTGAAGAAGGCACACATGTACCACCATACCCTGAGGTGTGAGAGAAATACAATACATCCCACAAAGAACAAAGGCTAGCACTAGTAGCACAACTGGGTGAGCTAATGGTAACTCTCAAAAGGCAAATTGTGATGTACAGCAGTGCAATGTCAGCGATAACAGGGGAAAATATATCTGCTGTATGCTAAGCTATCAATACAATTGCCAATGGACCGTTTGTGATGCCCCTGCATCAAGCAACAGTGTTTAAGGGATCTGATCATGCTTAGGGTTTCAGAGTTGTAGTACTTGCCTGGCACGTGTGCGCTTGGATTGAACAATCAGGCTATTGTTGGAAGGGAGGAAGGATCCATTGTGAAACAAAGATCACAGGATTGACTACAACAACAGGTGTTCTAGAAACATGCAGAAGCAGGCTGCTCACCAACAATCTACTTAGAGTATTCATTACTTTGATTTAAGAGTCCATGAAGGAATTGACCTATTGAAGATAATGAACTAGTTGGTAAATAGGGTTCAACAGGTGCAACTGGACTTAGTGATAACCAATAATACCACAAATGTGATTGCTGTTGTAAATTGCATTGCATATGTCTTGCATGCCCCTTGCTCTGCACAAGTTCTCCACCTTGTGGTAGCCCAACTTGTGAATGAATCTGAGCCTTTCTAAAAAAATTAGTTGTGTTTCCCATATGAACCAGCTAGCAAGTTCTCTGCACTTGGACAGCATACAAAGCTCTACATGTATTACATTAGTTCCAGAAATTTACACATTACCAGCTAAACATCCCAGCATTCACTTACTACAATTCTGCGTTGTGTATGATGGGACGGCTACATGAGGAATGCAGTGCTGTATATCACTCCACAAATAGTCACAGAAGGTCATTTGAGGGCGATGTTTATCAAAACAACTCAGTTACAGTTATTGGATAATGCCTGATGTGTGCTATAGTCACTTGAGGATCCCAATATCACATTAGCCAGAGTATGCCATGGTTGAGCAAAGTGATGATGTTTGTCTCTGATGTAAAAGAAATAATCTAAAATGCCACTAGAACACAACTGCATCGGTGAAACTAATGTAGTGTAGCCAGTACCATATTTGCTAAATAGGTAGTTTGCAAATTCAAGCATAACAACTACAATAGGAAACCCTTAACCTTGAGCATATAAGTGAACGAGGCAGTAAGAAAACATATTTACATTTAGCAAAATTGTATTTGAAAAGGAAGTTGATTTAAGATCAGGAACCAACAAGGCATATTTAATCTGCATGTGCCTAGAAATCTTGCATTACCTCGTCTAACCTTCTCAGGTGGTTTCAGGATCAAAGAGAACTCTGGTTGACATGATAGTGGAAGTTGGGTATCCCTGTTGTATGTGCAACAAAAATGTGGATTTTTGAAGGTATTTTAGACTATTACTACATCATAAACTGCAGTATTTATTTGGAAAACTTTGTAATGTAATGTAAATTTGTTTTATATAGCGCACAATTACCCAGGGGTGTCTTAGCACTGGTGATTTGACGTCAGAAAAACAGCAAAATGGGAGCAAGGCACTAAACTTAATTAGATGATTCAGTAAAGAGCCAGGTCTTCAACTGCTTCCTAAACTGCAGGAGGTTAGGTTGGGAGCGTAGAGTTAGTGGCAGTGAATTCCAGAGTTCACCCACACAGAAGGAAAACATCCTTCCACCCCATCTTGCTTTATTTATTCTGGGGACAGTTACCATTCTAGCTGAGCTGGATCTAAGGTACCTGCTGGGAGTGTACCAAGAGGACAATTTCTGAAAGTGTGCTGGACTGGTCCAATGAAGGGCGTTATTGACCAGACACAGTGCCTTGAAACTGATCCTCTTCCTGACAGGGAGCCAGTGCAAACCATGCAATGATTGAGAGATGGGTGCGAACTTGGGAATTTTTAAAAGCATTCTAGCTGCTGCATTCTGTAAAGATTGATGTTATTTCACCAGATGCTTATGAGTGCACAAGTACAGGACATTATAGTAGTCAATCTTCGAGATGATGAGCACCACCATCGCTATCTTTTGTAAGTCCTGGGGAATGAACAGCAATATCTTCTTAAGCGTCCCGAGCAGAAAAAAGCCAGATGAGGTGGTCAGGTTTATTTGTTCTGAGGAACACAGTTTGGTATCCAAGATGACACACAGGTTTCTCGCTTTTTGAACCGGCAAGGGAAGAGAGCCTAGATCAGAGGACCACCATGATGAGTTCCAGAAGGTGGACTTATTTCCAAAAAGCGAGACCTCGTTTTTTTCTGAGTTTAGCTTCAAGCAGTTTCTTTGCATCCAGTTTGCAATGTGAGACATGCAGCTACAGACATGTTTTGCCTCCTCTTTGGCATAAGATGATATAGACACCACATTTTGTGTGTTGCATCGGCGGTGGATAAGACTGCGAGTCCATAGCTGTGAATGAGATTAACCAGAGGGGTAACATAGATATTGAAAAGCATAGGGCTAGAGAAGACCCCTGAGGCACCCCAATAGGGAGGGAGAAGGGAGCGGAAATGGAATCTCCAATCTTCACTTGCTGTTGAATATCACTTAGGAACGAGCTTAGCAGGGCCAGTGCTGAGTTTTCTAAAACTGAGCGATCACAGAAGATTTATAAGGAATGAATGGTGGAACGTGTTAAAAGTGGCAGATAGATCTAATAAAATCAGTGCTGCTTTGCCACCCTTGTCAACCACCATTTTCAGTTCCTCAGAGGCTGCTACCAGAGCCAATTCAGTACAGTGGTTTGCTCTGAAACCGTACTGCGAGGAGCCAAGAAGATGGTTGGTATCTAGAAAAGATAAGATTTCCTCATTCATTGCCTTCTCTAATATCTTGGCAGGAAAGGGAAGGCAAGATATAGGCCTGTAACTTTTCACATCTTTTGGGTCCAGAGAGGATTTTTTTCACCAGAGGCAGAATGGAGGCCATTTTCCATATGGCCGGTAACTGTCCTGTGGTCAGTATTTTGTTCAGTAACTCCATAAGTGGACCACAAACTGAACTGGATATCACATTAAAGACCTGGGGATAACAGGGGTCTGAGGGAGCCCCAGAATTGATGGGATTACTAAGGTTAGGCACTTTTTCTTTAGTGAATAGGGAAAAACCTTTCACATTTTTGGGTGTCTGGGCCCTAATTGGATTGTTGTGAGTCCAGCCCCTCTGCAGGGGTCAGAGCCCCTCCTATACATAAGGTATTCAGGGTAAGATTGAAATCTTGAAAGATAGTATTAACTTTGGTCTGGAAAAATTCTGTCAGCTTATTGCAGAGGATTGGTAAAGGTTGAAAGTACTGCCATTACTCCAGTTCGCCAGAGACTTAACCATTTTGAATAGCTCCCTGGTGGTATCTTTAGCTGAGCTTATCTTTTCTGTGAAGTATTTAGACTTAGCTGCTATAATTAGTTCCTTATACTCTTCAAGGAACTTTTTATATTTAATCTTTTCTTCTGTGCAATATTCTTATGTCCACCTGCGCTCTTGGAATCTACATTTCTGTTTGAAAGATTTTAGTTCTTGTGAAAACCTTGGTGCTGATGGTTTTTTTTATGACACTTTACTTGTTTTGCTGGCACCAGTCCGAGGACTGCTGATTCTAACCAGTGTGCACTTTCCGTGTGACCACAGTTATTACCAATCATACAATTGAGTGTTTGGTAAAGACCAGTACAATATGGCAAAACACATGGGTACCATGCTTAAAACCAGCACAACAGTCTAGAATGGTTTGACTCTGAAGATGACTTGTGTTCTGGTGCAAGGATTAACTAGATGGATGTGGTGCTTCTGCCAGGCTCTGACTGTGGTGTTAGTAATGCTAACAATGACACTGGTGAAGACAATTACTTGGGGAAGATTAGTGATGTCAACCCATGGCTTCTACATTGTCTGGCTTTACATTTCCACATAGAAACTATAGATCATCATTTTCATATTGATTCTCAAAGATGAACTAGTCACATTTGTAATAGACCTTTACCCAGAACTAAGTTATATCTAAAACGTTGCTCACGCTCTATTAGGTGGGTGCTAGTCAAACAATGTTAATGGCGCTCACTTGGAAGGGAAACATGTCCAATTATAATAGATGTCTTACAAAGGATATTCACATATGCATTGTAATAGTTATCTTACTGAGAAGCACCTTCAAAAGAGAGTCCCATGTATTTTTGTTTACAGTTCCACACAGACAAGAGTGACATCTGCAACATTCAATGGCTCTGTCACAAAAGACAGCCACATCAACAGTGTGCAAGAACAGTCACAAAATATCAAATCTATCTGTATGTATATATATATATATATATATATCCAAATAGAATCCCAAAGCGATTGGCCCCAACGGCGCAACACAAGGGCACAGACACCAGTTACAGAGTTAATCCGATATTCTTTATTTCAGCATCAGTGTCCAAAAGACGCGTTTCGGCCGCTGGACTGTGGCCTTGATCACATATATATATATATTACCTACTGGCGGTCGCCAGTAGGTAGTTATAGTTAGGACCTAGTTTCAATAGGAAAAGTGTTTTTAGATTTGCCAATATCTTTGGCGCCGTTTGACGAATCTTCGTAAAATTTTAAAAACTAATGGGGTGCTCCGGGCAGCTCCTGTCTTGAAAGTTTTGGTTTGATTCGTCAAGCGGGGGTCGAGAAAAAAGGGGGTCCCAAAACGCGTTTCCCCTATGTTAATTTCCATAGGAACTTTTGTCGCAGCTACAGCCCGAACTGCTGAACAGAATTATACCAAATTTGGCAGAGAGGTAGCTGTTGTTCCAGAGTGCACTCTCTGCTTTAAATGGTGTAAATCCGTTCAGTAGTTACTGAGAAATTTAAAAATTAAAAATATCGATATCCTGAGGGCCGAGGAGGATTTGCGAACCCTCCCGACCACGAGCTTCATTGTTATTGGCTGTCAACACTCCAAACCAAGAAGTGTTGGCAGCCATCTTGTGACTTGGAAAAACTGAGTCACAAGAAAAAAGGGAAGAAAATGGTTTAAAAAAAAGAAAAGGGGGCAGGGTAGAAACACCCTGACCCCCTAGGCCTGGTCAGGGGGTTCCATAGGGACCCCCAGTGCCCAAAAAAGCATTTTTTGTAAACATTTTCAGCAGACTTTGCACTGGGTTCGCGAATCCCACCGAGAAAATAAAAAGAAAATGAAGCGCGGTGTCCCACGCTTTGTTTTAATAAGCCCCCGGGTGGGCCAAGTCCCGGGGGCAATAAATAAAATATATATCCCTAGTGCCGGCAACTATTAAAATGGTTTACTGTTCCTGCTATTAATTTTTGCCACAGTTTAGCAGCCCCGTATGAAGCCGTAGCAGGTTCCTCTGACACATTGCAACAGTGGGACAGATTGTTTATTTGCTGGTGATTGCTGTAATGGCATCCGCAGCCTTTTGAACTCAAGCCATTATAAGATGGATGCCTTCCGGCCCGACCATTCCAGTTCTTATCGTAAACGCCTCAGCAGTTTTCTTCTGAAAGTCAAAGTGCCCTAGATAACGTGGTGGCTCCAAGAGCTCGCTGTCCACAGACCGTGTCAGCCATCCTGCTTCAAAACTTACTGCATCAGTCACCCGGCTCCCGCCCCTTCCCTGCGTGGAGATAAGTGGTCATCTGAAAAGAGCTGTCAGAATGTCGGCTGGCATTCTGTGCAGTACACAGTGTTCCAGCTTGGAGCTTCAAGACGCAATGCTCAGGGAATTATGCGGCAATGGAGAATCAGATAATTCGGCAGGGATGACAAAATTAAATGTCATGAGAATGCAAATTATGTCCCATGATGAAGCGCATAGTGCATCCACTCTGATTCAATTAACAGTGAGAGGTTGCTTAGATAAACGCAAACAATAAAGCTTATTTCGAAATGAGCAATAATTATACTGGGAAAGGAATGAGGCAGACCATTTGAGGAACAGACAGAGAGTGTGTGTGTGTAAAAAAAGACGATATATATGAAAAATAACACACAAGAAAGAGAGCAGAGAAAGAAAATGTGAGGCAGTGTTCATGACAACAAGTGTATGTGAGAGGGACAACCTCTGAGGGACAAAGAATGCATTGGTGTGGGAGACAAAAAATATTCTTGACAGTATGCCATAGAGAGAGCACGCATGACGTTGCACAAGGCAAGATGTGGCTTGTCTGAGTGTGTTGGAGACGGAATATGTGAGAGTATTTGAGTAGGGAGCACATGCTAAAATGATTATGGGAGAAAGCATGTGAGCTTGTATGAAGGAGTGAAAGAAAGGCCGCGTGTGGAAGTGTAAAAGTGAGAGAAAGTGTGAGCGTGAGGGAGGAAATGTGATACAGAACATTTAAAATAGAGACTGAAAAAGAATGTGAGATTACAAGCATTACAGAGAGCATGCATGGGAGAGTAGGATAGAGAACTCGTGTGAGAAAGCAAGAGAGAGAGAGCATGCAAGAGAGTGAGGCAGATCATGTGCAAGGGAGCATAAAAGAGAATCCATGAGAAAGAGTGGGGGTGCGTGTGTGTGCTGGAGTACAAGAAAAGGTATGAGTTCCTGTAATTGCTGGGTAATATTTTTGAAGCAAAGTGTCAGCCATTCATTAAAATTGGAGGGTGAGAGAGAGAGTATACATGCCAGTGTTTCTTTTGCAAAAAAATAAGTGCCAAGGCCCTCATCAGGAGACCACTGCCGGCAATGCCAATAATAGTACCAACACAACTACTAACCATCTCACTCCTGTGATTGTGACAATTCAGACTATTCCAGGTGCCCAAAGCTATAAGAATGGCTTAGGTAGCAGGTAATAGTCATTTTCAATCTATATTGAATACATTAAATAACTGTTGTTGTGTGCATCTCTAAATTAGACAGCACCACCATGTGGCAGACTGTCACAAGCGCCGTTGTTGACAGTTAAGTGTCTGTGCCAAGCACCGGAAACAAGGGGCTCAAATTAAGCACTGATACATGCATGAAAGATGGTGGCAACATGAGTGAGGAGTGTGTATGCATGTTGGGCTGAGAGCGTGGAAAAGTGTGCATGTGAGCATGTTTATAAGAACCTGTGTGTGTGTGTGTGTAAGTGTTTGAGAAAGACACCATTCATAAGCAAGAGTCTATGAGAGCAAGGCTCCCTACTTCATTTATAACACACATCTACCATTTGTATCAGCTTCATATTACAGTTTTATGCCTCAAAGCCATATTTTCTTCCACCAAGACATCACTCGGACTCGGTCACTATAATTCACTGCTTAATGTCTCACTTTCCCACATTAGCCACAAGGTACATAAGGATCGGCGTGAGACACTGAAAACATCCATACTGTTCTCCATACAAATTAGGTATTAATCATAATTTCACTCTCATGGGCCAGACATAATTTACCACAGGTTTCAGGGATGTTATACTTAGTAATTAGCATTTAAAAAACCTTAGAAATTCACTGAAAAAAACACAGATTTCAGGGACGTTATAGTTAGTCTGATATTTTACTTGTACAAAACCAGAGAAATTTGGCCGTTATAGTTAGCTGAGCTAACTATAACTCGCGCCCCCGCAAGGCACTGCTGATGACATCACATATTACATCACTCATGACATGGTCAGTGACATCACTGATGACATCACTGATGACATCACTGATCATTAACCCATATATCATTAACCCATATAGACACTCATGTAACTACTCACCAACCCATGCAGCCACTTACACACCAACCGACAGACTTATACAGACATTCACACAGATTAGTCACTCACCCATACATTCACTAAGACACGTTTAATCACTCACTTATACAGTCAGTCACGCACCCACTAAATCATTCATACAGACACTCATACACCCACTCATTCTTCAATACGCCTTGGCGTATATATAGTTAACATTCTTAAACTTTTCAGAAAAAGTCACTGGATGATGTCATTAGTGATGTCATCAGTGATGTCATTTGAGATGTCATGAGTGATGTAATCAGTGATGTCACTGACCATGTCGCGAGTGATGTAATATGTGATGTCATCAGCAGTGCATTGCGGGGTGCAAGTTATAGTTAGCTCAGCTAACAATAACGGCCAAATTTCTCTGGTTATGTACGAGTAAAATGTCAGACTAACTATAATGTCCCTGAAATCTGTGATTTTTTCAGTGAATATATATATATATATATATATATATATATATATATATATATATATATATATATATATATATATATATATATATTATATATATTGAAACCAAATTGCCCTTAAGCTTTGGGAGGTCACTCGACAGAGCTTCGCCATACGGCTCCACGATGCAGCCTGCTTAATGCTCCTTGCGATATTATAATTGCCGGGCTGCCACAAAAGCCATCTGAGCCTCGCATTCATTTCAAATCACCGCTTTTATTGACATCTCAGCCCCTCAGTGGGCGTGTGCTCAGTGCAAGGTTTTAGTGCATGCTGGAACAGAAAGTTCATAATGCGAGTGTCTTTGTTAACTTAGGTAAGTTCAAATGTACTTTTGCTGTATTAAGCCTTAATACAGCAAAAGTACATTTGAACTTACCTAAGTTAACAAAGACACTCGCATTATGAACTTTCTGTTCCAGCATGCACTAAAACCTTGCACTGAGCACACGCCCACTGAGAGGCTGAGATGTCAATAAAAGCGGTGATTTGAAATGAATGCGAGGCTCAGATGGCTTGTGGCAGCCCATGAAGAAGGGTTTTTAACCTTGAAACGCGTTGGCAATTATAATATCGCAAGGAGCATGTAAGCAGGCTGCATCGTGGAGCCGTATGGCGAAGCTCTGTCGAGTGACCTCCCAAAGCTTAAGGGCAATTTGGTTTCAAAATTCACGCGGCGCCTGGCCGTGGGGAGGAGCACCATCACCGGCTGGAAAAGGAACACAGATTCCAGCATGGTGAGGCTGTTGTTTTGCACTAATCGAGACATTTCAGCACAGCGCTTTAAATGCAAATTAAGCCTGCCTTATGGTCCGTAACCTACTATAGGATTAAAAGAAGCCTTAATACAGCAAAAGTACATTTGAACTTACCTAAGTTAACAAAGACACTCGCATTATGAACTTTCTGTTCCAGCATGCACTAAAACCTTGCACTGAGCACACGCCCACTGAGGGGCTGAGATGTCAATAAAGCGGTGATTTGAAATGAATGCGAGGCTCAGATGGCTTTGTGGCAGCCCATGAAGAAGGGGTTTTTAACCTTGAAACGCGTTGGCAATTATAATATCGCAAGGAGCATTAAGCAGGCTGCATCGTGGAGCCGTATGGCGAAGCTCTGTCGAGTGACCTCCCAAAGCTTAAGGGCAATTTGGTTTCAATATATATATATATATATATATTCACTAAAAAAACCATAGGTTTTAGGGACAGTTATAGTTAGTTGGACATTGCACTCGTACAAAACCCGAGAAATTCCCCGTTATAGTTAGTCCAGCTAACTATAACTCGCGCCTCGCAATGCACTGCTGATGATGTCACATATTACATCACTCATGACATGGTCAGTGACATCACTGATGACATCACTGATGACATCTCAAATGACATCATCCAGTGACTGTGTGTTTCTGTAAAGTTTATATATTTTTAATATATATAGGAAAAGACGTATTGAAGAATGAGTGGGTGTGTAAGTGTCTGTATGGATGATTTAGTAGGTGCGTGACTGACTCTATAAGTGAGTGATTTAACGTATCTTACTGAATGCATGGGTTAGTGACTAAACTGGGTGAATGTCTGTATCCGTCTGTCTGTTGCTGTGTAAGTGGCTGCATGTGTTTGTGAATAGCTACATGAGTGTCTATATGAGTTATTGAATGCTTGTCTGAGTATCTGTATGGGTGCCTGAGTGTTTGTGTGGGAGGGGTGTGTGCAACTCTGTGCATAGATGTGTGAGTGGGTGATTCACTGGGTGGATGGTTTCAAGAGTGCAACTGTGATAGACTGTATGGGTGGGTAAGTGTGTGTAAGAGTGTGTTAGTGAGTGAATGTATGTCCCAGTGGTACATGTGTGAGTAACTACATATGTGAAAGGCAGTATATATGTGTGTTGGAGTAAATAAATAGCTATAAGCGAGAGTGAGTGATTGTGATAGTGGCTGTATGGATGAGTGTGTGCTTGTATCAGTGATTGTATAAGAGCGTAAGAATGTGCTACTATTTGTATGAGTAAGTGAGCTGGTGTGTGTATAACTGTATAGGTGAGTAAATGGTAGTGTGTTTAATTATTTGCATGACTGACTAGGTGTGTGAGTACCTCTATGGATGAGTGGCGGTGTTTGAGTGTCTATATAGGAGTATGAGTGCATATGATAGTCCTGTACTGAGTGACCGTAAGTATGAGTGACTGTACGGGTGAGTGAGTGGATGTGTGCGTAGACCTAAGAATCAGTGAGTGGGTGTGTAGTTATTGGTGTTGGAGTGTCTATGGTTTTGCGAATGGCAGTCTGTAATTTAGAGTGGGTGTATCAAAGGTTATATTAGGGTGTGAGGAGGTGCATCAGATTATCACGTGGATGATGTCATCAGTGATGTCATTTGAGATGTCATCAGTGATGTCATCAGTGATGTCACTGACCATGTCATGAGTGATGTAATATGTGACGTCATCAGCAGTGCATTGCGGGCGCGAGTTATAGTTAGCTGGACTAACTATAACGGAGGAATTTCACGGGTTTTGTACGAGTGCAATGTCCAACTAACTATAACTGTCCCTAAAACCTATGTTTTTTTAGTGAATTTCAAAGGTTTTTTAAATGCTAATTTGTAACTATAACGTCCCTGAAACCTATGGTTTTTTCAGTGAATTTCAAAGGTTTTTTAAATGCTAATTTGTAACTATAACATGTCTGAAACCTACAGTTTTTTCAGTGAATTTCAAAGGTTTTGTAAATGACAATTTTTAAATGTATTAATTGTTATATAAATTTTTTTCATACTGATTTCCAAATTTTTTAGAAACAATTTTTTTTTACATATTTTATTTTTTAAATTACATTGTAATTACATTATACATTACATTACAAAAATACTTTCTCAGAATGAATTACTTTAGTTTAATTACTTTGCACATAGGCAATAGACTTTTAAGTACAGTAGTTACAGTTGTTGCAATGGGCAACACATTTTCAAACACAATGCAACATTCAGCTCAATGTGAATTTCTAGTTAAATGCAATTAGTTACTTTATGGATTACTTTTCTAACCACATTACTGGATCCTAGATTCAGTCCTGGGACATCTCCTGTAAACAGTTGAGTAAAAGCGTTTTGGTTACAGTCGTGATTTTTAAGGAATATTATTGTACTTTAAAAGTTCACACTTAGAAACTTTTTCTCATAGAATCACCAATGTTATCCTATGGAAGGAAATTCACTTAGAAGTTAAAAACTGTTATCGTTACTTTTTCTTACTCAGTGTTGGATCCTGGATCCAGCACTGGTGCATCTCCTGTAAACAGTTGAAAGAATGCGTTTAAGTCATACAGGCGATTTTTAGGAATATTTGTAGTTTGTGAAAATCGACACTTTGAAACTTTTCTGCTGAAAACCAGACAATGGATTCCTATGGAAGGAAATTCAAGTTACTGGTAAGTACGGTTAAAATTACTTTTGAGGATCAGTACTGGGCTGAAAGATGCAGCACTGAGGTCTCTCCTGATAACAGGTGAGTAAATCGGAATTCGTATTTCGGCTGATTTTAGAGGAATATTTTAAAGTTCCAAAACTCCACACTTAGAAGAATTTCCAAGTGAAACCAGTCAATGTTAGCCTATGGAAGGAAATTCAAGTTACTGGTAAGTACGGTTAAAATTACTTTTCAGGACCAGTACTGGGCTGAAAGATGCAGCACTGAGGTCTCTCCTGATAACAGGTGAGTAAATCAGAATTCGGATTTCGGCTGATTTTAGAGGAATATTTGTTCAATAGTTCCTGAGAAATTAGAAAAAGAAAAAGTTTCGATATCTATGGCCGCGGTGGGTTCGCGAACCCCCCCGAGCTTCATTCTCATTGGCTGCCAACACTCCAAACCAGGAACTGTTGGCAGCCATCTTGTGACTCGGTAGAACCAAGTCACAAGAAAACAGTAGAAAAAAGATTAAAAAAGAAGAAAAGGGGGCAGGGTAGAAACACCCTGACCCCCTAGGCTTGTTAAAAATATATATATATTTTTTTTAAACAGTAGAAGTCTCGTTGGGGCCGTGACTCCTGCCAAGAAAATAAAAAAAGCGTGGACTGTCATTTTTAAAAAGCCCCCGGGTGGCCAGGTCCTGGGGGCACTTGCAAATTAATGTGACATCAGGCCGTGCCCCCGCCCCCTCCCTTCACCACTGTGCAAACGTGCCTGTGGCGTGTTTTAAGTTGGGGGATTAAGTCCCCTTGAATCCTGAGGGTCCCTGGGGTCCAAGTGGCCCACCAGGTACCTCCAGTAAGCGCCACAGAGCTGCGTTGCAGAGAGGTGTAAAAAGGGGCTTGGCCTCGGACCACCTCTCTGCAACGCAGCCCTGTGGCGCTTACTGGAGCTACCTGGTGGGCTTGCTGGTCCCCAGGGACCCTCAGAATTGAAGGGGAATTAATTCCAAAACTTAAAACGCGTCACGGGGCGCGTTTGCAGAGTGTTGCTGGGTGGGGGCGGGGCCTCCGGCGCAATGCCCGCTTTTTTTTTTTTTTTTTTAAGAAGGGGGCTGGGTGGCCCCCCTTATTTTTATTTTATTTTTTTAAACAGGAGGGGGCAGCGTGGCTCCCCTCCAGAGGCCAAATAGGGCCCTGGGGACCCCATCCCCCGGGGCCTGGCCAACCTCTTTCTTTATTTATTTTTTTTGGCGGGGGGCCACGTGGCCCTTCTCCTCAGGCCAATTATGGCCCTGGGGACCCCATCCCCTGGGCAGGCCTGTCCGTTTTTTTAAATTATTATTATTTTTTACAGGGGATGGGGGC
The DNA here is from genome assembly GCA_963921515.1 of Calotriton arnoldi. Taxonomy (NCBI): domain Eukaryota; kingdom Metazoa; phylum Chordata; class Amphibia; order Caudata; family Salamandridae; genus Calotriton; species Calotriton arnoldi. The sequence continues at coordinate 607,196 of CAWUFW010001498.1, forward strand.
CGCGTGGCCCCCCTCCCGGGCCACTTCCCCCGGGGCCTGGCCTGTCTGTTGGGTACCGTGGGGGAAGCCCCAATGCCCCCACGGTCCCGCCGGCTCACAGCCTCCTGCGGGAGCCGGCATTGCTTTTCCACATGGGGAGCTGCTGATATGCAGCTCCCCTTGTGGAAAAGCAATCCTGCTTTGCTTCATTGAAGCGAGAGCAGGAGTTCCTGCTCTTGCTTCATTGAAGCAAAGCAGAGTTTGATATGGCCATAGCAAACAGCAGTGTCCTGGGGGTGGGCACCCTAGGACACTGCAGGAGCTGGCCCTGGGGGGTGGTGGTCCCCAGGGCCATCAAGGGCTCCAGGAGGGGGGCCGTGTGGCCCCCCTCCCTTCCAGTGCAAAGCCCCGGGAGGTGGTGGTCCCAGGGCTCGGAGTCCGTAACGGACCCCCACATTTGCATACGTAGTGCCCTGGGAGGTGGTGGTCCCGGGGCATGGGGAGCTCAAGCCCCTTCACAGGTTATTTTTTTTTAAATTGAGAGCCCCGGGGAGGTGGCGGTCCCCGGGGCTGCGGGGGGGCTGCATGCGCCCCCGCATTTTTTATAGACAAAGCCCCAGGGAGGTGGTGGTCCCCAGGGCGTGTGGGGGACTGGAGCCACCCCCACACATAAGTTTTTTTTCAAAAAACAGGTGAGCCCCGGGGAGGTGGTGGTCCCCGGGGGTCCGGGGGGGCTGCGTGCCCCTCGCAAATAATGAAAAAAGCCCCAGGGAGGTGGCAGTCCCCAGGGCTGTGGGGGCCCCTGCAGGCCCCCGCTATACATTTTGGCATTGCCCCCGGGACCTGGCCCACTCGGGGGCTTAAAAATAACGAAGCTCGGGAGCCCGCGCTTCATTTTGTTTCATTTTTTCATCCGGATTCGTGCACCCAGCGTGAATTTGGCCGATTTAAAAAAAAAAAATGCTTTCTTTGACCCTGGGGGTCTGTCCCCTCAGCAGGCCTAGGGGGTCAGGGTGTCTGTACCCTGCCCCCTTTTCTTGTTTTTTCACTGCGTTTCACTGTTTTCTTGTGACTCGGTTCTGGCTGCCAACACTTCCTGGTTTGGAGTGTTGGCAGCCAAACACAGTGAAGCTCGTGCTCGGGAGGGTTCGCAAACCCACCCCTGCCCCAAATATCGATATTTTTTCTTTTTCTAATTTCTCAGCAACTACTGAACGGATTAACACCATTTAACAAAAAGGACTCTTTCTAAACCAAGACCTACCTTTTTGCCAAATTTGGTGTAATTCCGTTCAGCAGTCAGGCTGTAGCTTTGTCTAAAGTTTCCTATGGAAAAATACATCGGGAAAACACGTTTTGAGACCCCCCTTTTTTCTCGGCCCCCGCTTGGCGAATCACCCTGAAACTTTCAAGACAGGAGATGACCGGAGCTGATCACTAGTTTTGAAAATTTCGCGAAGATTCGTCAACCGGCGCCAAAGTTATTCGGAAAACAAAAACCGCTTTTCCTATGGAAACTAGGTCCTAACTATAACTACCTACTGGCGACTGCCAGTAGGTAAAATATATATATGTATGCTCCTTTTTTAACACTGCCCAGATATGAGGCTGCACTCCGTCACAGGTAGGTCACAAACCAATTTATTTCAGACACAGTCAACTTCCCATTCTGTAATTCTGTCCCCTGGCGCGTTTCAGGGAATCCTTTCCCTTTCTTCAGAGGCCAACGTGAGCAAACAAAAATTCCGTGCGACTGCACTGTCCCCTGCATGCTCTTTAAATGTGATTGGCCTCCGGTGTGCCCATCAATTAGTCCACTTCAACAATGCATGCAGGGACCTGCAGTTAATTCATGCACCCTTTCTCCCCTCCAGTGGGTTGAGTGCTCACGTTTCTTTACAGGGACCAATGTAGCCCTCCATTGGGCGTTCGAATAAGACCTTGGCTGTCTCAGTTAAATACCTGCTCCGCCGATCACGAAGGGAAACCTTTTCCCTCGCGTCATGTGATCAAGGCCTCTTGGGGTCGAAACGCGTAATAGTGGCTGGTGCTGGAGGAGTTGAATAAACTTCAAATTTGCACTACAACTATAACTACCTACTGGCAGTCGCCAGTAGGTAGTTATAGTTAGGACCTAGTTTCCATAGGAAAAGCGTTTTTTGATATGCCAATATCTTTGGCGCCGTTTTACAAATCTTCGCGAAATTCTCAAAACTAATGGGGCGCTCCAGTCAGCTCCTGTCTTGAAAGTTTCTGGATGATTCATCAAAGGGGGCCGAGAAAAAAGGGGGGTCCCAAAACGTGTTTTCTCCATGTTAATTTCCATAGGAAATTTAGACAAAGCTACAGCCCGAACTGCTGAACGGAATTACACCAAATTTGGCAAAAAGGTAGGTCTTGGTCCAGAAAGCGACCTTTTTTTTAAATGGTGTAAATCCGTTAAGTAGTTTCTGAGAAATTAAAAAAAAGAAAACCTTCGATATCTGAGCACCGAGGAGGAGTCGCGACTCCTCCCGAGCACGAGCTGACTTCTGATTGGCTGCCAACACTCCAAACCAGGAAGTGTTGGCAGCCATCTTGTGACTCGGTAACCGAGTCACAAGAAAAGAGTAAAAAAAGGTGAAAAACAAGAAAAGGGGGCAGGGTAGATACACCCTGACCCCCTAGGCCTGCTCAGGGGGTCCCACAAGGACTCCCAGGCCCAAAAAAAGCATTTAAAAAAAAAAATTGGCCGACTTCACGCTGGGTGCGCGAATCCGGCAGAGAAAATAAAAAAATAAAAAAGCGCGGGCTTCCGCGCTTCATTGTATTTAATCCCCCGGGTGGGCCAGGTACGGGGACAATGCCAAATTATGTTGCGGGGGCCCACGGGGGTGCCCGCAGCCCCGGGGAAAGCCACCTCCCTGGGGCTTCATTTATGATGTGAGGGGGGCACACGGCCCCCCAACAGCCCTGGGTACAGCCACCTCCCCGGGGCATAATGACATAAGAGTGGGGGGGCCTCGCGGGCCCCCCCAAGCCCCGGGGACCACCTCTTGGTGCACTGCTGGTGGGGTGATGAGGTCCTCTTGTGTCCTGAGGACCTCAGGACACAAGTGGACTTCATCCCCCAAGGCAGCAGCGCGCCAAGAGGTACGTTTGCAGAGTGGGGTAAAAATGGGGCGTGGCCTTGGACCACCTCTCTGCAATCCAGCTGTGTGGCACTTACTGGAGGTACCTGGTGGGCTAGTTGGCCCCCAGGGACCCTCAGTATTCAAGGGGACTTAATCCCCCAACTTAGAACGCGCCAGGGGGCACGTTTGCAGAGTGGTGGAGAAAGGGGGCGTGGCCTTTGTCCACCTCTTAGAAATCCACTGTGTGGGGCTTACTGGAGGTAAGAGGTAGCCTAGTTGGCCCCTAAAGGACCCCGAGCAGCGAAGGGGACTTCAATCCCCATCCAAGAGCGCGCCAGGGAGCGCGTTTGTAGAGTGGTGGGCAAAGGGGGCATGGCCTGCTCTGAGAACTTAGCAATCCTGCTGTGTGGAACTTACTGGAGGTAATAGGAGGGGTAGTTGGCCACCAAGAATGTCCTTGGGGGCCAACTACCCCTCTTGTTACCTCCAGTAAGTCCCACACAGTGGGATTGCTAAGACGTCTTCGGAGGCCATGACCCCCTTTCTCCAACACTCTGCAAACGCGCCTCCTGGCAGACTACGGGATGGGGGATGAAGTCCAATTTACTCCTGAGGGACTTTGGGGGCCAAGAAGCCCTACTGGTACCTCTTGTAAGCCCTACGCAGCAGAATTCCTGAGCGCTGGTCGGAGGCCCAGCACCCTTTCTCCACCACTCTGCAAACGCGACTACTAGTTAAAGAAGTGTTTGCAATGTAATAGGTTTCGCATTTGTGAGAATTAGAGCTATTGGCGTTGTAAATGCAAACGTTTTTTACTAATGTTTTTTGGAGTTGAGTGGATTTACGTAGTGTGCAGTGGAATTATCTGGTATGTTGTGCAGTGAAATTATGTGGATAGAAAGTATGTGGTATTTAGTGTATAGGAATTATGTAGAGTGGGATTAAGTATTATGGAGAGTAATTATGTGGTATGGTAGTCTGTGTTGTGGAGTGGTAACCTCAGGTTTAGTCTTCCTCGTTTCCATAGAAGCTCAACTATGAACTCAGTGAGACAAAAAAAGATGGAATCACTGAGGAGTACTTATGGACCTAGTCAGAGGTATGAGCAGGGCCACTGGAATTATGTGACTGTTTGGATGCACCGACTTTCGCACAATTATACATTTTCTGCATTAGCCACATAATTCATCATCTGCACCCTAATCTGCAGATTTGAACAAAAAAAGCCTTGTTTCTAGCTCAAACGGCTCAAACTTTACCAAAAATGCAGCGACAAGTGTTACAGCGTGGTGGAAGGCCCTTTGCAAACCTAGAATGGTCACCTGTTACTTATTGCTAAATGTGGGTGTTAAATTGGTACTAATGGTGTGCAAGCCACTCTTGCTTCCCTCTGCGCCTCTCTTGCCTCTTTCTGCATTTCTGTTGCTTCTTTCTGCACGTTTCTTTCTATTTCTGCACTTCTCTTGACCTCATTCTGCAAATCTCTTGTACTTTCTGCACCTCTCTTCCCTCTTTCTGCACATCTGTTGCCTCTTTCTGCACCTCATTTAATTCTTTCTGTACCTGACTTACGTCTTTCTGCACCCTTTTTGCCTCTTTCTGCACCTCTATTCCTTCTTTCTGCACTTCTTTTGTTTCTGTCTGCACCTGTCTTGCTTCTTTCTGCACCCCTCTTGCCTCTCTCTACACCCCTCTTCCCTCTTTCTGCACTTCTGTTGCTTCTTTCTGCACTTATCTTGCTTCTTTCTGCACCTCACTTGCCTCTTTCTGCACCTCTATTGCCTCTTTCTGCAGTTCTCTTGCCTACTTCTGCACTTCACTTGCCTCTTTCTGTAACTCTCTTGCCTCTTTCTGCACCTCACTTGCTTCTTTCTGTACCCCTTTTGCCTGTTTCTGCACCCATCTTCCCTCTTTGTGCAACTCTCTTGCCTCTTTCTACACCTCTCTTTCCTCTTTCTGCACCACTCTTGCCTCTTTCTGTACCTCTGTTCCTTCTTTCTTCATCTGTCTTGTCTCTTTCTGCACCCTTCTTGCCCCTTTCACCATCTCTGTTGCTTCTTTCTACAGTTCTCTTCCTCTTTCTGTACCCCTCCGGTCTCTTTCTGTACCCCTCTTGCCTCTTTTTCCACCTCTGTTGGTTCTTTCTGCACCTCTTTTGCTTTGTTCTGCACTTCACTTGCCTCTTTCTGTAACCCTCTTGCCTCTTTCTGCACCTCTGTTGGTTCTTTCTGCACTTCTCTGGCTTCTTCCTGCACCTCTGTTCCAAATTTCTGCATCCCTCTTGCCTTTTTCTGCACTCCTCTTCCCTCTTTCTGCACCTCTCTTACCTCAGTCTGTCCACCTGTTCCCTCTTTCTGTACCTCTTTTGCCTGTTTCTGCAACTCTCTTGCCTCTTTCTGCAGTTCTCTTGCCTCCTTCTGTACCTCACTTGCCTCTGTCTGCACCTCTGTTCCCTCTTTCTGTACCTCTTTTGCCTGTTTCTGCAACCCTCTTGCCTCTTTATAGAGTTCTCTTGCCTCCTTCTGCACCTCTGTTGCTTCTTTCTGCACTTCTCTTGCCTCTTTCTGCACCCCTGTTGCTTCATTCTGCACTTTCCATGCTTCTTTCTGCACCTGTCTTGCTTCTTTCTGCACCCCTGTTGTCTCTTTCTGCACTCGTCTTCCCTCTTTCTGTACCTTTCTTGCCTGTTTCTGCATCTCAGTTGCCTCTTTCTGCACTTTTCTTGCTTCTTTCTACACCTCTGTTGCTTCTTTCAGCAATTCTCTTGCCTCTTTCTGAAGTTCTCTTAACTGTTTCTGCACCCCTCTTGCCTCTTTCTGCACCCGTCTTCCCTCTTTGTACAACTCTCTAGCCTCTTTCTACGCCTGTCTTCCCTCTTTCTGCACCACTCTTGCCTCTTTTTGTACCTCTGTTGCTTCTTTCTGCACTTCTCTTGCCTCTTTCTGCACCCTTTGTGCCTCTTTCAGTACCTCTGTTGCTTCTTTCTACACTTCTCTTCCTTCTTTCTGCACTCCTTGTGCCTCCTTCTGCACCTCTGTTGCTTCTTTCTGCACTTCTATTGGTTCTTTCTGCACTGCTGTTGCCTCTTTCTGTATTCCTCTTGCCTCTTAGAGCACTACTTTTGCTTCTTTCTGCACTTGTCTCTCCTTTTTCTGCACCCCTCTTGCTCTTTATGCACCTCTGATGCTTCTTTCTGCACTTCTATTGTCTCTTTCTGCACCTGCCTTGCTTCTTTCTGCAGCTGACTTGCCTCTTTCAGCCCCTCTGTTGCTTTTTTCTGAAGATCTCTTGCCTCTTTCTGCACCTCACTTGCCTGTTTCAGCACCTCTGTTGCTTTTTTCTGCAGATCTCTTGACTCTTTCTGCACCCCTCTTTTCTATTTCTGCACCTCTCTTGCCTCTTTCTGCACCCCTGTTCCCTCTTTCTGCACCTCTCTTGACTCTTCTGTACCTCTGTTGCCTCTTTCCGCACTTCTCTTGCTCTTTCTGCACCCTTTGCGCCTCTTTCAGCACCTCTGTTACTTCTTTCTGCACTTCTCTTCCTTCTTTCTGCACCCCTCGTGCCTCTTTCAGCACCTCTGTTGCTTCTTTCTGCACTCCTCTTCCTTCTTTCTGCACCCCTCATGACTCCTTCTACACCTCTGTTGCCTCTTTCAGCACCTCTGTTAGTTCTTTCTGTACTGCTCTTGCTTCTTTCTGCACATCACTTGCCTCTTTCTGCACTTCTCTTGCTTCTTTCTAAACCTCTGTTGCTTCTTTCAGCAATTCTCTTGCCTCTTTCTGCACTTCTCTTGCTTGTCTCTGCACCTCTGTTGCTTCTTTCTGCACCCGTCCTGCCTCTTTCTGCACCCCTCTTCCCTATTTGTGCAACTCTCATGCCTCTTTCTACACCTCTCTTCCCTCTTTCTGCACCACTCTTGCCTCTTTCTATACCTCTGTTGCTTCTTTCTACACTCCTCTTCCTTCTTTATGCACCCCTCTTGCCTCCTTCTGCACCTCTGTTGCCTCTTTCAGCACCTCTGTTGGTTCTTTCTGCACTGCTCTTGCTTCTTTCTGCACCTCACTTGCCTCTTTCTATACTGCTCTTGCTTCTTTCTACACATCTGTTGCTTCTTTCAGCAATTCTCTTGCCTCTTTCTGCACTTCTCTTCCTTCTTTTTGCACCATACTGCCTCTTTCTGTACCTCTCTTGCCTCTTTGTGCACCTCTCCTACCTCTTTCTTTACCCCTCTTGCCTCTTTTTGCACCTTTGTAGGTTCTTTCTGCACTGCTCTTGCTTCTTTCTGCACCTCACTTGCCTCTTTCTGCACTTATCTTGCTTTTTTAAACCACTGTTGCTTCTTTCAGCATTTCTCTTGCCTCTTTCTGCACTTCTATTCCTTCTTTCTGTACCCCTCCTGCCTCTTTCTGTACCTCTCTTGCCTCTTTTTGCACCCCTCCTACCTTTTTCTGCACCCCTCTTGCCTATTTTTGCACCTCTGTTGGTTCTTTCTGCACTGCTCTTACTTCTTTCTGTACCTCACTTGCCTCTTTCTGCACCCCTGTTCCCTGTTTCTGCACCTTCCCTGCCTGTTTATGCACTTCTCTTGCCTCTTTCTGCACCTCTGAGTTAGAGGTAGTTTTAATCCCCCTGCCCTATTATGTACTAGGGCCTTACAGGTGAGGTCATGCCAATCACAGGGGTACCGCAACCCATAGTGTACCCTAGTGTATGTAGGTGTTTTCACTGTATTCTAAGTGTCTTTCAGCATAGCACTGGCTCCGGGCCTGGTTAGTCAGTCAGTTACCACCAGTAGCAGTCAGTAAAAAGTTGGGGGCACAGGATGACTTTGCAACAAGGCCTTTTTCTGCACCTCTGTTGGTTCTTTCTGCATATCTCTTGCTTCTTCCTGTACTTTTCTTCGTCTTTCTGGACTTCTGTTGCCTCTTTCTTCATTTCTCTTGCTTCTTTCTGTGCCTTTCTTCCTCTTTCTTCACATGTCCTACCTCTGTAGTCATAGTTAGAAATTATCATTTAAAAAACCTTAGAAATTCACTGAAAAAACCATAGGTTTCAGGGACGTTATAGTTAGAAATTATCATTTAAAAAACCTTTGAAATTCACTGAAAAAACCATAGGTTTCAGGGACGTTATAGTTAAAATTAGCATTTAAAAAACCATAGAAATTCACTGAAAAAACCATAGGTTTCAGGGACGTTATAGGTAGTTGGACGTTTCACTCGTACAAAACCTGAGAAAGTCGTCCGTTAGAGTTAGTTGAGCTAACTATTTATTTATTTTTTATTTTAGAAGTTTTATATAGCGCTGGCCTGACCCGAGGGTATTGGAGCGCTTTACATCAGAAACAGTGCAGATAGTCACGTAAACAATAATAGTGAGGGTCGGCGGCGGAGAGTTCTGGTTCGAGGTCTTGCGGAACTAGAGTCGAAGCAGTGCGGGGGGCCTGCTTCCGGGCTTGGTCTGCTCTTATCGGTTCCCTAGGGAGTGGTCGAGGAACAAGGTTTTGAGTTGACTCTTGAATTTTAAAAAGGAGGGGATAGTTCTGATGTGAGGGGGAATAGAGTTCCAGATTTTAGGTGCGCTCCCGGCAAAGGATCGAGCAGCAGTTTTTTGTTTTCGTGTTTTCAGCGGGATAAGTAGAAGAGAATTCGAGCTTCTGAGGTTCCTGGCCTGGCCGGCTTTTTTGAGTTTAGCCGCCAGATATTCGGATTTGTCGGTGTGCAAGGCTTTGTGTGTGAGGCAGGCTGTTCTGAAACTAGCCCTCATTTCAGCTGGGAGCCACTTGAGTTCTCTGAGTGCAGGAGAAATGTGATCGAATTTCTTGATTCCGGTGACCATTCTGGCTGCCGCGTTAAGCGTTGTTTTGAGGGGAGCAAGATGTGATTTTGCTAGTCCTGAGAGGACTGCATTCCCATAGTCCAGTCTTGACAATACCAATGTTTGGGTGGCCTGTTTGAGATCATTGGGCGGGATGAAGGGTTTTATTTTGTTCAGTAGCTTTAGGTTGAGGAATGCGCTCTTAGCTGAGTTCTTGATGTGAGTGTTCATGTTCAGTTTCGGGTCTAGCGTGATGCCTAGTGACTTGACAGAGTCGGCCAGGGTGAGGTTCCCGTTGAGCGCATCGATAGCTTTTAGCCATTCAGCAATATGGGGGTTCTCCTCTTTGTTCGAGATGAGGAGTATTTCAGTTTTGTCTGGATTTAGTTTGAGGTGGTTGCTTGACAGCCATTGTTGAACATCTCTCAGTACGTCATTGAGTCGATGAATATCCCTGATGGAGGCGGTTTCCAGGTAGATCTGAGTATCATCTGCATAAAGATGGAAGCGGATGTTGGCTTTTTTGAGTAGTTTAGTGAGAGGTTCCATGTAAATGTTGAAAAGTTGCGGGGAGAGCACTGAACCTTGAGGGACTCCCTAGTTGACTGGATGAATGTCGGACGTAAAGTTTTTGATTTTGATTTTTTGGGTGCGATTGTGTAGGAAAGAAGAGAACCATTGGAGGACCACCTCGCCAAGTCCGGCTCTTTCTTGAAGAGCCTTGATGAGAAGTTTGTGATCTACCTTGTCGAATGCTGCCGATAGGTCAAGGAGAATGAGGAGGCAGCATTGGTCTGAGTCGAGTGATTTGTGGATGTTAGACCTGGCACCATTGGCGTGGGTCTCCCTTCCATTTTTCGCTGTTGTCTCCTCTGTTTTACTGGTGTTAGATGCTCTGGGCGCTGTGCCACTGCCATTCAGTGTCACAGCGCGAATGCTCCCTGTATAAATATGTCTATGTGAATTGGTATATCCCTGATTGGCTTATTTGGTTTACCTGTTAGTCCCTAGTAGTGTGGCCTATGTGTGCCCAGGGCTGGTAAACCAAATGCTGCTGGTGGGCCTGCAGCACTGATGTGTGCCACCCACAGAATCAGCTTGTAAAGTGTGTCTCAGACCTGCCACTGCAGTGTCTGTGTGCAGTCCAGAACTGCCATCTTGGCTGTGAAGTGCACTCACTTCCCAGCCCCTGAACCTTCCCTTAGCATCCTGTAAGTCACCCCTATGGTAGGGTGCCTTGTATGGTAAGGCAGGACATGCCTTGGTGTGTGTAGCATGTCCTGGTAGTGAATTATGCACCATTTCGTTTTTCACTACTGTAAGGCTACCTGTTCCTCATAGGCTAGAATGGGCAGTTTGACTATTACATGCTATAGTCCTAACTGACCCCAGGAACATGGTAGAAAAACGAATTTAGTATGCCTGAGCTCAGAATATTAAAATACACCTTTTAGTGAAGTTTATTTTTATATTCTGTGTTTGAAAATACCACTTTTAGAAAGTAGGTATTTTCTTGCCTAAGCCTTCCAGTGTGCTCTGCCGTTATGTGTATTGGCTGTCTGGTTTTAGAGGGGCAGGACAGGCTGAGTCAGACCTGGGTTGAATAGAGAGATCTGCATTTAGAGTGTGGGGAGGGGTGGCTCTTTGATCTGAATAGGGCTGTGCCTGGCAAGGTGAATGCTGGCTCCACCTCCCACTGTGTGTCTGCTAGCAGACCCCTCTTTCTGAAAGGAAGGATGCAGCCTGGTAAACAAAGTGCTCCAGGCCTGAGCAGAACTGGTTCTGGCTAGGTTCAGGGACTGGTAGCTTCAAGGATCAAAGGCTTTTGGGGTATAAATATCTGTGCTCAAACCCCTACTTTTGTATTGCTTTTGGATCTGGGGAGGAAACTCTGTCCGTGCCACTGGAGGAATCTGCAGGAAGTGACTGTCCTTGTGTGTTGTTTCTTGCACTGGCCTGCAGCAGTGACCACTGGACCTTGAAGAAGAGGAAAAGGAACTTTGAGAGAACTTTTATTTTTGTTACAGCAATTACCCAAGGGCTAGGAAGAGAGCTAGCCTCCTGCTGGAGTCTCAGGCACATCAGACTCCACCACCAACCTCCTGCTTCCTCCCTGGGAGGATTGCTATCTGCTGATGAGGCTCCTGTGAGTTCCAGGGCCTCTAGTTTTGCTTCAGAGAAAAGAGTGCTGGAAATCGTCGCTAACGCACGTTTGCGAGCCGCGGCAACCGAGAGCGCTGGAAAAATCATCGCGCTGCGCCGCTGGGTGCTCGCAACACGAAACCATCGATGACGCCCCTTTGCGAGCTGCTGGAGCTGAGACGCGCTGGAAAAATCATCGCGCTGCTGTCGCCGAGCGCTCGCAACCCCTAAAGAAATCATCGCTTCAAGACATCGCTTGCGGACGCCGTGCGTCCGCCATTTTCATCGCATCGCACCGGATTTCGCCGCTCCCTCGCGGAGCGCCATCTCTTCGCATCGCAACACAATCGCACAGCGCAACAGGATCGTCGCATCGACTTCTCCCTCGCGGCAAGAAAGTCATCGCATCGGCGGCCTAGCGTGCAGAAGTTGGTCGCAGTGTCTCCGCACGCATCACGCAGATCAGCGCATCATCCTCCCTTGCGGCAAGGATTTCAACGCATCGCCGGCCTCGCGTGCCGAGAATCATCGCTACCACTTCTTTGCAACATTTTGTTGGTTTTGCTACTAAACCCAGGTACCCTTTGTGAGAGAAAGGGTCGCAGAGACCACTGCTTTGAATTTGAACTTTATTTTTGCAACCTTTGAACTATTTTTTGACAGTCCTTCAACAGCCATCCTATTTTTTGACCGTCTTATGAGAGAAAGGGTCGCAGAGACCACTGCCTTGAATTTGAACCTTATTCTTGCAACCTTTGAACTATTTTTGACAGCCCTGCAACAGCTATCCTATTTTTGACAGTATTGTGGCTTTTACAGTTATTGGTCTTGTGATAAATCTGCCTTTATATAAAGATACTTATTTTTTATAATAACTACTTGTGTGGTGTCCCTTTGTAGTGTTCCTCACTGTGTTACTGTGTATGATCATAAATGCTTCACACCCTGCCTCTGAGATAAGCCTACCTGCTCGTGCTACGTTACCACAGGGTTGAGCAGGGGTATTAAAGAGGGTAGCCCTCTCACTCTGACTTAGGAAGAAGGGTCCCTACTTGGACAGTGGCCAGCCATTGCCAACTAGAGACCCCCATTTCTAACATTGGTGGTCAGCGGTGAGGATCTGGACTTGCATTTATGATCGCATACAGTAATTATAGTGTACACTACTAGTGAGTGCAGACCATAACGTACCGCATACATTTTTTGAGAATTTGTTTTGCTCCTATATTGTGATTGATATTGCCGGTGATTTTTCACCCGCGCACATTTTCTGAGAGTTTTTGGGATCCTATATTGTGATTGATATTGACGGTGATTCTTCACCCGCGCCCATTTATTGAAAGTTTTTGATCCCCTATTGTAATTGATATTGCCGGTGATTTTTCACCCGCGCACATTTCTGAGAGTTTTTGGGATCCTATATTGTGATTGATATTGCCGGTGATTTTTCACCCGCGCCCATTTATTGAGAAGTTTTCTTCTGTCCTTTATTGATATTGCCAGTTATTTCTACAATGGGCAAGCACAGATCCAATGCCTCAGAGGATCTCTCCTGGGAAGAAGAGAAAATAGAAACCTACAATGCCAAGCAGCTCAAATATTTTTGCAAGCAATTCACAGTCCCTATCACAGGTCTCACTAGAAGGGAAGAGTATTACAAGGCGCTGAAGGCCTGGCTAGAAGCCAGGGATGCCCCTAAGGATCTAGGAGAGCTTGTGGAGGGAGGAGAGCAGCAGGGCAATGTAGTAGACTTAGTAGGAGATCCAGCCCTTTCCAACCCGGGCTCTAGTGTGTCCGTCTAAGGGTCTGTCCCCAGAAGAGCTGGAGGACAGAGAGAGAGATAGGCGGCATAATATGGAGATGGCTTAGCTTAAAATGGATGGTCACCGGGACCTAGAGAACAAGAAGTTAGAAATTGAGATTATGAGGATGAAGCTGGAGCATGAGAGAGTATTGAGGGAGTTGGAGATTAAAGCTAAGAGCATGGAAATCTCCCCTCTGGTGGCAGCGTACCTGTAGTGCACCCTGAGAGTAGGGTGTATATACCCAAGAAGGTTATTAAAGATTTCCACAAAAGTGAAGATATTGGGCAATGGTTTGCCGCTTATGAATTAGCCATGGTGTCCCACCGGGTCCCTGAGAAGGATTGGGGAGCGGGGTTGTGGGGACGCTTTGTGAGTGAGGGGAGGGATACCTTGTTGGACCTGCCCCCAGAAAGTAGGATGGTTTATGCCCACATGAAGGAAGCGTTGATGACCCGCTATGGTTTGACCCCTGAGATGTATAGGCAGAGGTTTAGGGTCTGTAAGAAGCTAGAGGGTACCACGTGGGTTGAATATGTGTCCTTTTTTGCAGAGCCATGGAACGCTGGGTAAAAGGTAGCAAAGTAGAAACTTTTGCACAGTTTTATGATTTGATTGCATGGGAGCATTTATCTAGTAATTGTTTTCCTGAGCTACGCCAGCACCTAATTGATTGCAAGCTGACTAACCCTAGGAAGCTTGTTGAGGAGGCGGACCGCTGGGTGAGCACCCGGGTCCGCAAGGGTCCAGTGGGAGACGTCGCCAAAGGTGGGCAGGGTCCCCAGCAGAGGAGTGGGGGACAAGGGTCAACAGAGGGAGTTCCACCGAGGGCCCCAAAGTAATCCCCCAGGGAACCAAGCAGTGGTGTCCCAGCCCCCACAAGAAAGGAGGACCGGGCCCCCAACAGGTAGGCCTGTTCCCAGGGGGCCCCCACGTGTTACAACTGTGGTGAAGTGGGCCACAGATATTTTGATCCTCAGTGCCCCCAAAGGGGGGCCAGTGCACCCCCGTGCACCACCCCGCCAGATTGCTAGTGTAGCCCTGGGAGAGGAGGAGATGGGTGCCCAAGTGGGGTGGGATCCCGTAGAATTGACCCTTGTCTCATTAGGGGACTTTGAGATGGTCCCCAAGCCTGCACTGCCTGCTAACCACTAAAAAATACAGGCAGTGGGTGACCATCAATGGCCATAGGGTGGAGGCTCTAAGAGACACAGGGGCCAGTGTAACTGCTGTCAGCTCCCGGTTGGTGTCCAAAGAGCAGGTTGTCCCCCATGCATTCTACCCAGTAGTGTCCGCAGACAACTCAGAGAGCCAATGTGAGATGGCTCAGGTTCCCTTTGAGTGGGGGGGGTCTCAGGAACTCTGCAGGTAGCTGTGAGGCCCGCCATGCCTGTAGACTGTCTGCTGGGCAATGATTTAGAGGACTCCCCGTGGGCTACGGTGGAGAGGAAGGCTCACTTAGAGATGTTGGGTCTGCCTGAGTGGGCGTGTGCTACCACTCGGTCCATGGCAGCCAAGGAGGGTGTTGAAAAGGATCTGGAGCCTGAGAGTAGGGCCCAGATCCCTGCCTTAGAGAGAAGGGGCAGGGGCGCGGAGCCGGCCCCCTTGGTTCCCACGGCCCAGGAAGGAGCAGACCCTGAGGGGGATGCCCTGAGCCTACCGGGGAGCAGATCACCGAACTGGGGGACCTGCCTGAGCTGACCCATTGGCAGCAGGAAGGGGGACCCACCAGGGAGGAATTTTGTGAGCAGCAGAGAGTTTGCCCCTCTCTTGAGGGTATGCGGCGACAGGCTGCAGCCCAGGCAGAAGGTGACATGTCTGGTTCACATCTGATTTATTGGGAGAACAGTCTCCTGTATAGTGAGCCTAAGGTTGCTGAGCCAGGGTCAGCCCGTGTGCTGGTGGTACCCGAGTGCTTCAGAACCTTCCTACTGGGGTTGGCTCATGACATTCCATTGGCAGGACATCTGGGGCAGACCAAGACCTTTGAGAGGCTGGCCGCCCACTTTTATTGGCCCCAGATGCACAAGAGTTCAGACTCTCATTGCAGGACCTGTGAGACTTGCCAGGCAAGTGGGAAGAGTGGGGGAAGATCAAGGCCCCACTCCAGCCCTTTCCAGTTGTGAGTACCCCATTCGAGCGAGTGGGCATTGACATTGTGGGGCCTCTGGACCCCAAGACAGCCATGGGCAACAGGTTCATCCTGGTCTTGGTGGACCATGCCACCCGGTACCCTGAAGCCATCCCGCTCAGGACAGTGACGGCCCCGTGGTGGGACGTGCACTGATGGGGATTTTCTCCCATGTGGGATTCCCCAGAGAGGTGGTGTCTGACAGGGGGACCAACTTCATCCCCCAGTACATGAAGTCTCTGCGGAAGGAGTGCGTGGTAACGTATAAGTTCACCACTCCTTACCACCCCCAAGGTAATGGTCTGGTTGAAAGGTTCAACCGGACCTTGAAGGGCATGATCATGGGCCTAGAAGAGCCCCTGAGGCGTAAGTGGGACGTCCTCTTGCCATGCCTGTTGTTTGCCTACCGTGAGGTGCCACAGAAGTCCTTAGGGTTCAGTCCCTTTGAACTCCTCTATGGCCACCCGGTTAGAGGACCTCTGAGTCTGGTCAAGGAAGGCTGGGAGCAATCTCCCAGGAAACCTCCCCAAGATGTATTTAGCTACATGTTGGCCTTCAGGAACCAGACTCAAGCGTTTCAGAAAAATTGCTGAGGCAAATCTGGAAGCCAGCCAGGAAGAGATGAAACGTTGGCACGACCAGAATGCCACTCTGGTCGAATTTCAACCTGGTCAGAAGGTTTGGGTACTGGCCCCAGTGGAGCCTTGTGCGCTCCAAGATAAGTGGACCGGTCCTTTTGAGGTGGTGGAGTGCAAAAGTCCAGTTACCTACTTGGTGGACTTTCAGTCTCCCAGGAACCCCTTGCGGGTCCTGCATGTGAACCGCCTAAAGCCCCACTTTGAGAGGTCCGAAGTGGGCATGCTTCTTGCCACAGATGATGGGGTTGAGGAGGAGAGTGAGCCTCTCCCTGACCTCCTGTGTGCAGAAGAGAAGGATGGGTCAGTGGAGGGTGTGATCCTCTCCACCACACTGACCCCTGAGCAACAGAGAGATTGTCACCACCTGTTGGGGCAATTTTCTGATTTGTTCTCCCTGGTACCTGGTGTCACTGATTGGTGCGTCCATGAAGTGGATACCGGGGACAGTTCTCCTGTCAAGCACAAGGCTTACAGGGTAACTGACAGGGTCAGGGCTTGCATTAAGGAGGAGGTCTCCAAAATGTTCGCCCTAGGGGTGGTTGAGTCCTCTAGCAGCCCCTGGTCCAGCCCCGTGGTCTTGGTACCAAAAGCTGCGATGCCTGGTGCCACTCCTGAACTTAGGTTCTGTGTGGACTACCGAGGTCTCAATTCGGTCACCAAGACCGACGCGCACCCCATCCCCCGAGCTGATGAGCTCATAGACCGGTTAGGGGCTGCCCGGTACCTCAGCACATTTGATCTGACGTCTGGGTACTGGCAGATCGCCTTAACTGATGGGGCAAAGGAGAGGTCAGCATTCTCCACACCAGATGGGCACTACCAGTTCCGTGTGATGCCCTTTGGGATGAAGAATGCCCCTGCCACCTTCCAGAGATTGGTCAACCAGGTGTTGGTCGGGTTGGAGGCTTTCAGTGCCGCCTACCTGGATGACATTGCAGTGTTTAGTTCCTCCTGGGAGGACCACTTGCGCCACCTCTGGGAAGTGTTGATGGCGCTGCGCAGAGCAGGCCTCACAATCAAGGCCAGTAAGTGCCAGATTGGGCAGGGTTCTGTGGTGTACTTGGGACACCAGGTGGGGAGCGGCCAGGTGGCGCCCCTGCAGCCCAAGATTGAAACCATCCTGGCTTGGGAGCCCCCAAGGACCCAGACCCAGGTGAGGGCCTTCTTAGGACTCACGGGTTATTACAGGAGGTTTGTCAAGGGGTATGGCAACATTGTTGCACCCTTGACTGAGCTGACTTCCAAGAAGCGGCCAAAGATTGTGAACTGGACTGACACCTGTCAGAAAGCCTTTGATACCCTCAAAACTGCTATGTGTACAGCACCCGTACTCCAGGCGCCCAATTTTGCTAAGGAATTTGTTGTCCAGACAGATGCTTCAGAGCATGGGGTGGGGGCCGTTCTGTCACAGATAAATGAGGAGGGACTAGACCAACCTGTAGCCTTCATCAGTAGGAGGTTACTTCCACGGGAACAGAGGTGGAGTGCAATTGAGCGTGAGGCATTTGCTGTGGTCTGGGCACTGAAGAAGCTGAGACCATACCTGTTTGGGACTCACTTCCGGGTTCAGACAGACCACAGGCCCCTCAGATGGTTGATGCAGATGAGGGGTGAGAATCCCAAGTTGTTGAGGTGGTCCATGTCCCTACAGGGTATGGACTTCACGGTGGAACACCGCCCTGGTACAGAACACGCCAATGCTGATGGTCTGTCCAGATTTTTCCGCCTTAGCGATGAGAACTTCCAAGGGGATGGGTAGTTCTCCCCACATTTCAGCTGGAGGGGACGTGTGTTAGACCTGGCACCATTGGCGTGGGTCTCCCTTCCATTTTTCGCTGTTGTCTCCTCTGTTTTACTGGTGTTAGATGCTTTGGGCGCTGTGCCACTGCCATTCAGTGTCACAGCGCGAATGCTCCCTGTATAAATATGTCTATGTGAATTGGTATATCCCTGATTGGCTTATTTGGTTTACCTGTTAGTCCCTAGTAGTGTGGCCTATGTGTGCCCAGGGCTGGTAAACCAAATGCTGCTGGTGGGCCTGCAGCACTGATGTGTGCCACCCACAGAAGCAGCTTGTAAAGTGTGTCTCAGACCTGCCACTGCAGTGTCTGTGTGCAGTCCAGAACTGCCATCTTGGCTGTGAAGTGCACTCACTTCCCAGCCCCTGAACCTTCCCTTAGCATCCTGTAAGTCACCCCTATGGTAGGGTGCCTTGTATGTGTAAGGCAGGGCATGCCTTGGTGTGTGTAGCATGTCCTGGTAGTGAATTATGCACCATTTCGTTTTTCACTACTGTAAGGCTACCTGTTCTTCAAAGGCTAGAATGGGCAGTTTGACTATTACATGCTATAGTCCTAACTGACCCCAGGAACATGGTAGAAAAACGAATTTAGTATGCCTGAGCTCAGAATATTAAAATACACCTTTTAGTGAAGTTTATTTTTATATTCTGTGTTTGAAAATACCACTTTTAGAAAGTAGGTATTTTCTTGCCTAAGCCTTCCAGTGAGCTCTGCCGTTATGTGTATTGGCTGTCTGGTTTTAGAGGGGCAGGACAGGCTGAGTCAGACCTGGGTTGAATAGAGAGATCTGCATTTAGAGTGTGGGGAGGGGTGGCTCTTTGATCTGAATAGGGCTGTGCCTGGCAAGGTGAATGCTGGCTCCACCTCCCATTGTGTGTCTGCTAGCAGACCCCCTCTTTCTGAAAGGAAGGATGCAGCCTGGTAAACAAAGTGCTCCAGGCCTGAGCAGAACTGGTTCTGGCTAGGTTCAGGGACTGGTAGCTTCAAGGATCAAAGGCTTTTGGGGTATAAATATCTGTGCTCAAACCCCTACTTTTGTATTGCTTTTGGATCTGGAGAGGAAACTCTGTCCGTGCCACTGGAGAAATCTGCAGGAAGTGACTGTCCTTGTGCTTGTGTGTTGTTTCTTGCACTGGCCTGCAGCAGTGACCACTGGACCTTGAAGAAGAGGAAAAGGAACTTTTGAGAGAACTTTTATTTTTGTTACAGCAATTACCCAAGGGCTAGGAAGAGAGCTAGCCTCCTGCTGGAGTCTCAGGCACATCAGACTCCACCACCAACCTCCTGCTTCCTCCCTGCGAGGATTGCTATCTGCTGATGAGGCTCCTGTGAGTTCCAGGGCCTCTAGTTTTGCTTCAGAGAATAGAGTGCTGGAAATCGTCGCTAACGCACGTTTGCGAGCCGCGGCAGCCGAGAGCGCTGGAAAAATCATCGCGCTGCTGCCGCTGGGTGCTCGCAACACGAAACCATCGATGACGCCCCTTTGCGAGCCGCTGGAGCTGAGACGCGCTGGAAAAATCATCGCGCTGCTGTCGCCGAGCGCCGCAACCCCTAAAGAAATCATCGCTTCAAGACATCGCTTGCGGACGCCGTGGCGTCCGCCATTTTCATCGCATCGCACCGGATTTCGTCGCTTCCTCGCGGAGCGTCATCTCTTCACATCGCAACACAATCGCACAGCGCAACAGGATCGCCGCATCGACTTCTCCCTCGCGGCAAGAAAGTCATCGCATCGGCGGCCTAGCGTGCAGAAGTTGGTCGCAGTGTCTCCGCACGCATCACGCAGATCAGCGCATCATCCTCCCTTGCGGCAAGGATTTCAACGCATCGCCGGCCTCGCGTGCCGAGAATCATCGCTACCACTTCTTTGCGACATTTTGTTGGTTTTGCTACTAAACCCAGGTACTTTGTGAGAGAAAGGGTCGCAGAGACCACTGCTTTGAATTTGAACTTTATTTTTGCAACCTTTGAACTATTTTTTGACAGTCCTTCAACAGCGATCCTATTTTTTGACCGTCTTATGAGAGAAAGGGTCGCAGAGACCACTGCCTTGAATTTGAACCTTAATCTTGCAACCTTTGAACTATTTTTGACAGCCCTGCAACAGCTATCCTATTTTTGACAGTATTGTGGCTTTCACAGTTATTGGTCTTGTGATAAATCTGCCTTTATATAAAGATACTTATTTTTTATAATAACTACTTGTGTGGTGTCCCTTTGTAGTGTTCCTCACTGTGTTACTGTGTATGATCATAAATGCTTCACACCCTGCCTCTGAGATAAGCCTACCTGCTCGTGCTACGTTACCACAGGGTTGAGCAGGGGTATTAAAGAGGGTAGCCCTCTCACTCTGACTTAGGAAGAAGGGTCCCTACTTGGACAGTGGCCAGCCATTGCCAACTAGAGACCCCCATTTCTAACAGTGGATATCGTCGATGATGTTGAGGATCGCGGTTTCCGTGCTGCAGCCTTTTCTGAAGCCAGACTGATGGAGGTCAAGGAGGTTGATGTTGTCCAAGTGTTGGGTTAGTTGTTGTAGTACGCATTTTTCTAGGATTTTGGACAGAAGAGGAAGGTTAGAGACAGGTCTAAGTTATTTAAATCCTCTATGTCAAGGCCGGGTTTTTTCAGCAAAGGTGTGACTTGTCCTACTTTAAGGCAATCTGGAACGACTCCGTTTTTCAAGGAGCTGTTTATGATCGTGCACCAGAGCGGTGCAAGGGAGAGCTTCAGCTTTTTAGTCAGTTGGGGAGGAATAGGGTCTAGGACATGAGATGAAGGTTTGGAAGAAGAGATGAGGTTGATTATCTCAGTTTCCTGAATGGGGCGGAAGATTAGCCAGGGTATGGTGGAGGGAACGGGGGCGATGACATCCGCCCCAGACGTGCTGCTCTTTGTGGGGGTGGGGTGTTGTTGGTGTCTAGTGAGAGTTCGATTTTAGTGATCTTGTCATTAAAGAAGTTGGCGAAATTGTCGCACAGTTCTTTGGATGCCTGTATTGAGGAAGTAGCAGGCTTGGAGGTTTGTTGCCTGATGACTCGCGCCCTCGCAATGCACTGCTGATGACGTCACATATTACATCATTCATGACATGGTCAGTGACATCACTGATGACATCACTGATTACATCTCAAACCTTTAATCTGCCTCTTTCTGCTTGTTTCTGACCTTTATTTTGTCTCTTTCTTCTCTTTTCCCCCTTGACCACAGCAGAGAGCCTCAAGGCCCCCATGGTCCCAGCCGGTTTCCCACCTCTTGCGGGAGCCGGCATTGCTGCTGCACGGAGGGAGCAGCTGGAAAGGCAGCTCCCTCAATGCAAGAGCAATCTGTTTCATTTCCTTCCCTGCCTGCATGTCTGTAGGCAGGGAAAGAGATGAAACTTCTGATTCCAGCGGACAGGAGCACTTTGCCCACTGGGACCGGAGTGGTTGTTCTTGCTCCCGATAAGCGAACGCAAACAGCTGTGTCCAGGGGTGGGTACCCCAGGCCATAGCATGAGCCAGCCCTGTGGGGTGGTGGTCCCCAGGGCCATGTATGGCCCCCTACCTTTGCTTTTCAGGGCCAGCCCCAGGGAGGTGGTTTCTGGAGCCCTATGTGACCCGGGAGGTGGGTAGCGCGGCTCCTCTTCCATTTTCTAATAACTATTTGGCCCTGGGAAGGTGGTGTCTCAGAGGTCCCCCATTAGGTTTTTTTTGGCCCCGGGGAGGTGGTGGGCCCTGGGTCTCGAGGGACTCTGCGTGGCCCGCACGGTCCACCATCAATGTTTCATTAGCACCGGGGAGGTGGTGGTTCCCGGGGCTTAGAGAGCCCATGGAAAGAGGTCCCATGTGTCCCCCTCCTTTTTAATCAATAAAGTCAAAGGAAGGTGGTGATCCCCAGGGCTCAATGAGCCTCAGGAGGGGGGCCCAGGTGGCCAAAAATGCCCCCGGTACCAGGCCAACCCGGGGGCTGTTTTCAAAACCATCACGGGAGCCCACGCTTGTTTTTTTTAAAATAAAATGTGCCACTGATTTGCAGATCCATCATGTTTTTGCAGCAATTTTTTTTTAAGTGCATTTTGGCCCCCTTTGCGGTCCCTCTAGCACCCCATGACTATAGCTACGGAGTCAGGGTAGTCTTACTCTGCCCACTTTTCTTTTTTTAAAACATTTATTGTGGGACTGGGCTGAAACCGAGTCCAAAGATGGCTGCCAACACTTCCTGGTTTTATCAATGAAAAAAACAAAGGTTACTGGGACGTTATAGTTAGGCTCAGATTTCATTTGTACAAAACCAGCGAAATTCAGAAGTTATAGTTACCTGTACAGTTTTGATAAAAACCATCCAATCGAAATACATCAGCCAAGCTTATTAAATATAGATTTTAAAATCAACATCCTGGAGTGCAGGCTCTCTTTTTGACTGAGTGACAAGATTTTTGTTGTATATATATATATATATATAGATCAAGATGCACTTTAACAACGCAAGAAATATATTTATATATACATATGTGTTTACAAAACTGAGATGCACTTTTATTGCATTTTTGCACTTTATCAAGAATTGGTTGAGGTGCACTAATGAAATGAAAAATAACCATGAAAATCTGGGTACTTTACAAAGATGGAGATGCACTTTATCAGTATAAAATTATGTATATAATATTAGATATATATTTGGATGCACCTTAATAGCTTAATATCTGTATAAATGTTTACATTCTCTCACACTATGCACCTTATCGTATTTGGCACCTCAACACTTTTAAAGCCATGATATTTTTGCACTTGTACTTTATTGCATATCGCACTTTTAGAGCAGTTAATGATGATTTTAGTGCTTTTCAACATGGTTTTATAAATTAGGGAGTGCAACCAAATGATTTTAAGACAAAAGATACTGGGGAAAGGGTCAAATGCATGGTATTCTATTTGGATAACGGATTTAATCCATTGTAATAAATTAATAAAGAGAGAGCTGTATTGAAAATGGGTACTTCACCCAGCATAATCTCTCTAGTTGTATACTAATATTGGTAGCAAATGACCATTCCTTTTCCTTTGTTGTATGTTGGAACTTTTCTACTTACTATTAACAATGTGAACATAGGTGCATAAAGTTGGCAATTGAAAGTGAAAAAAGTAAAAGCTTTCTTGAAAAATGTGTAAGGTTCCTTTAACAGTCAAACCACTTTTTATTTAACAGGGGGAGGGTCCAACCAACCTCCTTATAATCACAAGTTTCACAATATGCACTTTGACCCAGATGAAGGCCTTAGGCCGAAACGCGTAGGTCGTTTTTTGCCTCTACATTTTGCATTGTTTGCAGTTTGCATCAAAAAAATGAAAAAATAAAAAGACTTTCGCAACTTGCCACCTGATGTGAGTTCGCTGTTTTGAGTGCTACCTTTCCATGTTCTTTCATGATGGCGACGTACTGTGAGTGAAGGTAGTCATGGAATTCCTCTTTCATATATATATATATATATATATATATATATATATATATATATATATATATATATATATATATATATATATATATCCATGCTCACAAACTTGCCCGATCGGCAGGAAGCACTCAAACGCCATTGCACAGGCTCACCTGAGCAGCCAATCCAGGGCGGGCAATTGTAGCTTTAATTGGTGGGCTGGAACAGAGCATGCACAACTTCATTTTGTCTAAGCCTCTGAGGAAGACGTTTCTTTACTTCGAAACGCGTTAGGCATGAAAGTCTTTGAGCTGACGTAAGGCTCGACATGTGGCAGTTACGTTCATACCAATAAAGACTTGCAGCCTGAGATGGCGTTTGAGTGCTTCCTGCCGATCGGGCAAGTTTGTGAGCACGGATATTTGGCGCCAGTCCTGCTGCCGGGAATGCACCACCCCGCTACTTTGGGGGCCATGAGGATTGGTAATTAGCGAATCTCACTATGGAACGCTACGCTGGATTTTGAACGCAACCCACATTTTGAGGTTCATCTGGGGGCTTGTAATTATTCAGCAGTTTTTAAGAGTGCAATTATCGAGAAAAGAACTGCTCTGAACTATCAAGCCCAGAATGCATTGCACAGACTCACCTGAGCAGCCCATCCAGGATGGGCAATTGTAGCTTTAATTGGTGGGCTGGAACAGAGCATGCACAACTTCATTTTGTCTAAGCCTCTGAGGAAGAAGTTTCTTTACTTCGAAACGCGTCAGGCATGAAAGATGATTGAGCTGCCGTAAGGATCGACATGTGGCAGTTACGTTCCTGTCCTGTTCCTGTCCTTGTCCAGCAAAAGTCCTGGTCTCTATTGCAGAAGTGATTAATCCCGCAGTAAACTCAATTTTGAACCTCGCCCTTCGGGAGGGGCAGATGCCGCATACCTGGAAACACGCAAAAATCCTCCCGCTCCTAAAGAAACCCAAGGCTGATCCTGAGGTTGCCAGCAACTATAGGCCTATTTCCCTCCTGCCTTTCTTCTCCAAGTATGTCAATTCTACTACCACGAAGTATGTGGAGGATAACCATCTTTTGCACTCGAGCCAGTCGGGCTTTAGAGCGAACTTCAGCACCGAAACGGCCTTGTTAGAGGTTGCTGAAACTATTAAAACTACGCTGGATAGAGGAGGCAATGCGGTTTTGGTGCTGCTAGACCTTTCCGCGGCCTTCGATACCGTACCCCACAATAGATTATTGCTAAGACTTGGGGAGGGCGGTGTCGGTGGCGCGGTACTGAGCTGGTTTACCTCTTTTTTAAACAACCGTTCACAAACAATTTGGTCTCCGCCTTTTGCCGCAGAAATTGCCCCCATGAATGTTGGGGTCCCGCAGGGCTCAATTCTGAGCCCAACGTTGTTTAATCTATACATGGCCCCTCTTGCCAACCTTGCCGAGAAACACGGCGCAAAGATAGTGTTGTACGCGGACGACACTCAATTGTTGTGCACATGCAAGAAGGGTGCAGAGTTTAAAGGTGATGTGATTAACACCTGCCTCTCCGAGGTATTCTCTTGGCTGAGATTAAACCAATTGAAATGCAACTCTGAAAAGTCAGAGATTATTTTCTTCGGTTCACGCCCATGCGATGCCTGGCATTCTTGGTGGCCGTCGGACAAGTCCCCCCCCCCTCGTCTTCTGTGACCACTGTGAAAAATTTGGGGGTCAAATTGGATTCGGCACTCTCTATGAAGGCTCAAGTCCAATCGGTTGCAGGGACTTGTTTCGGGGTGTTGAGAATGTTGAGGAACTTTCTTCCCGTGCTCCCCGTCTCATATAGGAAAACAGTGGTCCAGGCCCTGGTGGTCTCAAGACTGGACTATGTTAACTCCCTGTATTTGGGCCTCCCTGATTACCTTCTTGGCCGATTGCAGGTGATCCAGAATGTGGCCGCCAGGGCTATCTTTCTGACAGGACCTAGGACTCACATGACCCTCCTTCTGTCTCACCTCCATTGGCTTCCGGTGCGGAAAATAATTCATTTTAAGGCACTGGTTCTGGTCTTCCAAGCTTTTCACAAGATTGGAGCCCCCTACATTAGGGAAATATTTCAACCCTATATTCCTCAACGTACCTTGAGGTACTCTGCTCAGCTTTTGACCTCTACGCCGAAGGTCCTGCCCTCCCGTATAGGAGGAAGATCTTTTCAAGTGGTGGCCTCGCGGCTCTGGAACAGCCTACCTCTCTCTTTGAGACAGGTACCGGACCTCCTCATTTTCAGGAGGAAGCTTAAGACCTGGCTTTTCCGACAGTAGGATTTGCTTGATTTCTGTAGTGGAGTGATGTTCTGTGTGCCGTTATGTGGTCTTTTCTCTTAGCGCTGGGTCACTCTTGGGAGTAGCCGTGCGCTTTATAAATACCAGATAACATAACATAACATAACATAACGTTCATACCAATAAAGGCTTGCTGCCTGAGATGGCGTTTGAGTGCTTCCTGCTGATCGGGCAAGTTTGTGAGCATGGATATATATATCAATCCTCGATGTGCCTTTGTTGGCGTGCATCCTGAACACCGGTGGTGCAGGTCAGAAGCGAAATGAATGAATGATGTCATTTGTAAAGCGCTGGCTTTCACTCCAATGGAGCATCTTGGCGCTGGAAGCGGGTAGACTGAGTGTCAAGGAGTGTGATCTCTGATGTCGCCGTGGTCAGATAAGGGACTGCCACACACGCCTCTATAAATCCAAAGCACTCCCCTCCAATCCAAAAGGAGCCTGCACTCAAGATGGAAAATTCAGAGTTTTATTAGGCAGCACTTGTTTTAAGTTAACAGGAATGCGTTTCAGCTGTCCTAGCAGCCTTTGTCAACCTGAGAAGTGCGCAATGTCTACAGCACATTATAACGTGTCCACGGGTGCTGCATGTTGAAACGACATAGAAGAGCTACTGCCGTTCTATTAAGCTTATCATTAAAGGTGCAATCCTCTTTTTCAGCAGTCCCTTGTGAACAACATCAATAAAGTTTATTTGTTTGACTACAGCAGTTGAAATTCCATTTTTTAAATGTATGTCCATTACTGACAGCATGAGCGCAGGAAGTTTCCAAATAAAAATTTCCATGTTCAATTTCATTTTCATGTTCGTGCTGGCAGGCATTCACGTAATTTGATCCATTATAGATGCAAACTTGCAGGGAGTATTTTCATTGAAGACAATTGTCTGGTCTCTGCCTGCCACATTTTTCAAAATGTTGTAGTCGAATTTGATAAGGGAATATTTTGCGCTTGTTTCATTACTTAAAACAAACTGCCGAGTCAATTCAATAAAGCAATTGCTGCCCAATACCCATTTCCATGTTACTCACAGGGGCATATTCACAAGGACGTATCGCCGATTTATCGGCAATTTAGCGCAGCAAAAGTGGCGATAGAATCACCGCCCCTTTCGCAAGCTGGTGCTAACTGCCTACATCACCACATAACCCGCGATAGCTGCCGCAAAAAACTTCGCCACGGTTGACACCGCCAACTAACGCTAATGAGATGCAGAATAGGCGTGTCCGTGCAAAAACACACGAAAAGACAAAACCGCGCGTTTCTCTACAGGCAGCCAGATCTGTGATGCGAGGCAAAAACAGGCGATAAGCCGCGGTAGCAGCAGGGATTTAACACCTGCCTTTTGCTGGTGCTAAGCAGGACGACTACCTGCACCACAAAAGGGAGCCCAGCCCACAGCCACACCTGAAGAACAACAGATGCCATGGAGCCACTTCCCATGCAGCTCGGAGACCCCTGAGGCCCACAACACCAAGCGCCACCACCCCCAGGACCCCCCCACACCACTGGCCCACCCACCCCGGACAAAGATGTGCCACAGCAACTTTTCGAAATCACGAGAAAAATAAGAGCCTGATGTCGCACAAATACAACAACAAACCTGCATGTGTGGTCAGAATAAGGAGAAACAAACATACAACTAAGAAATCACACAACATAACTTTATTAATATACAACACAAAACAACAATTCTGAAGAGTCCATGCGGATCCACTCCGGACAATCCGGAAGTCACAGCCTGCAAGAAAAAATCCAAGATAAAAAGGTGTGTCATGCGCTCATCAAAGGACAGAGAGAGAGAGAAAGAAAGAAAGGGAGCGAGAGAAAGAAAGGGAGAGAGAGAAAGAAAGGGAGAGACAGAAAGAAAGGGAGAGAGAGAAATAAAGAGAGAGAGAGCACTGCCCATGCGCACCCCGGCCCCACTGCTCACCTTCCGCCACCGGTGTGTCTCCAACCACGTGCCGTTGCACGCTCCGAGCCCAAGACATTGGACCTTGGCAGCCTCCACATCACGCGGATCCGCCCCACAGCCCACTAGGTCACACACCTGAATCTGGGCCTTGAGTTCGGAATGGGAGAGTCCATTACAGTGCACACGTCATCATTACAGGCTGCACACCCGCTCAGCTCCATAGGTGCCACTAACTCTGTGAACCTTGAGGCAACGCCACGTGGCAGTAGGTCCGCGTCGAACGCAGCTCCGGCCAGCACTGCAGTCCACCAGGTCCCCTATCTGAAATGAATACACAACAAATAATTGCAGAGTTCAAATCATTGCACACAGCATCATCGCCTGTCTGCCCCTGCGCACACATGCTGCTGCACCCCATCCCCTCCCGCCGCCCAGCGGTGAATGTTTGCCCCTGCGCACCCAGTCCCCACTGCTCACCTGCTGCCACCGGTGTCCCCCCAACAGGGCACACCACGTGCCAGTGCCAACTCCAAGGCCGGGGCCCACAGCCTTGGTTGTCCCCACATCATGCAGGACCCCCACGCGGTCCAGCAGGTCACACACTTGATACTGGGTCTTGAGTCAGAAATGGCAGAGACCATATCAGTGCACACGTCATCATCGCAGGCTGCACACCCGCTCACCTTCATAGGTGCGACTAACCCTGTGCAACTCAAGCCAGCGCCACGTGGTGGTAGGCCCATGGCGGCTGCTGGACATTGGGGGCGACTAACCCTGTGCGCCACAAGTTATGGACCCTCCATGATTGAGCCACATTGCGCGTACATCATCAGGTCACCTCCGGCAGTGGGGAATGTGACGTTGCAGGCCCCTTTTATTGGCGGTGTCACATGGCCCGTGACACATCTGCTGGATGGGTGTGGTGTGTGTGCAAACCTGCCCTCAGGGAGTGGCCGTGGCATGCTGGCAACTAGAACAGTGACCAGCAGATCCCAAGCGTGGAATCTTGGGACATGTAGCTATGTCATCCCCCCTCGGAGCGTAAGCGTAGTGGTCTGGCCTGGCGTACGCCGGACCTGCGTCAGGCATGCAAGAATGATCCCGGGGCTGTGTGCGCTGGTTCAGTCCTTGTCCGGACAAGGAAGTGACGAATGCGTGTGTCCCTGATGTCGTGTCTACGCCGCACGGAATGCAATCGGCAATGTTGCACCCTGTGAGTCATGTCCCACGACGTGTGCAACATGGACATCAGGGGGAATTACTGACCCAGCACACATCCACACTCACATACTTGAATGATCGAAGACATGACAGAACTGTGCAATAGTGAATGATTTATTGTCATCCAGTGGAGTGTTGCAGCTGGAGCAGTACAGGGCCATGCAGACCCCACTTCACATCATTGGCACATGGCGGGCCAGCCAGAGTCCTTCAGGGCATGACAAGTACATCAGAAGAGGAAGAGTCCAGACCGCAGTCTGATCGCTGTGTCATCGGTCATCTGACAGAATATGGCAGTCCATGTCGAGGTCCAAGGTGAGAGTAAATGGGTGCATTTGGGGGCAGTGGATGGTCATGATGCCAAGGGCAGAACCAAGATGAAACAGGCCAAATGGGTGGGAGGAATGCTACTGCCGCCTCATGATCAAGAAGTCTGGATCATCCACATCCTCGTCCTCTGATGTGTGCTCTGCCTCACCTGTGGGTGCTGCAGTTCGGGCTGCAGCACTGTGTGCCACTGACACATCAGGGGCCGGAGGTGGATTGTCGGCTGCACCGTGTGGCAGTGGCACATCAGGTGCAGGAGTAGAAATGTTTGCCGCACTGTGAGGCACAGACACACCAGGGGGCGCAGATGGGGATGGTGTAGGAGCAGCAGCATCCATCTGCGCCAGGCCTTGTGGCAGCAATGCCATGACGAGGATCTGCAGGGCATGGTATATCCCAGCTACATTCTGCTGATGTGCAGCAGTGACAGCCAACCTTTCCGCCTCCATCCGCACCATGTCCTCCATGAGCCTCCGCATTTGTGCCAAGTCACTGCTGAGATCGCTGGAGCCACTCTGACTTGACAGGTGTTCTTGTCTCCGAGTCAGGACTCCAGCGATGTCGGCCAGGGCTCGTTGGAAGCCATGGAGCGGACTGTGGGTGTCCGTCAAGGACTGTAAGTGGTCCCCGAAGGGACGTAGACACCCATGGATGGCATCAAGTTGGCTGCCAGGAGGTCAAACCCCACCCGCACCTAATCAGCCAGCTTCTCCTGGGCCTCTAACACACGGGTTTGGAAGGCCAGGTGTGTTCCGTGGGGTCTTGGGAGACAGCCGGTGTGGCAGGTGCTGCCTGCTGTGTGGTCTGTGCAGGGGGTGGGTTCTCCTCGATGCAGCTAGGCTGCCCTGATCCTGGAGGTGGGGAGCTGATGCAGCCGATGAGCTCTCTGAGGGCTTCGGTGTCGATGATGGGGTTGTCATCCTCGTCATCAGTGTAGAGTTGTTGGGTCTGCTCTGCAGGTGGTGTTGATGGTCCCTCTGCAATGTTATGGGGAGATGCTGCATTACATCGTGTTGACATGTTTGTCCAGGCATTGTACAAGTTCACATATAGACTGCATGACGAGGTACATTGTGGCTGTGTAGGAGGAGATGCCTGTTGCAGGCGGGACAGTTGACATTTCAACACTATCAGGGATGTGAGGTTGTACTTGTGCAGTTTCATCTCACATACCCCTGCTATGCCAAATGTAATTGGCCAGTATCTTCACACAAGCGGCAGCAGTTTCGCCCTCTGTCCTGTTGTTCACGTGTTGCAGTTTGTCCCACACTGTTGTCTATGCAGCTGTGCTCTGACTGTCATATGTGTGTGCTGCAGTTTTGTGAGGGTCGCCCCTGCAGCTCTGAGTCTGCTGCCTCTTGTCCCTTGCAGGCGGTGTGCCTTTGACTTCTGTGCCCATGCAGTGTTGAGACGTTACCAGTCTTGGGTGGATGTGTGTCTTGGTGGGAGTGGGGACTCTGGGGCATGGTTTGTCTGCAGCTGTGTTGTAGACGTCAGGGGTTGATTGTGCACGTGGATGTGTCAGAGTGTGACCTGCTCCTTTACGGATGTGGTCCACACTCAGCCACCTCAGTGTCGTTGCGTGCACCATGTCATGGTAATCGGACTGCAGGCATGGTATTCGTCATGCAGTGTCACTTACGTTGTCAGTGTGGCTCACGGAGCAGCAGCTTGGCTGGGTTCAGCACGTGTGCATGGGTTGTATGTGAGCTGTGTGATGTGTGGGGTGGGCCCACTCTGAGCAGATGGTCGAGGGTGATGTACTTGGTGTTCCTATGTGTGCTGCAGTATGGCAAGGGGATCAGGGACATGATCCATAGTCATTGTGGGTGTGCAGTGTGGTCTGCTTATTTGTGCATGTGTGCCATTGTGCCCATCTCCCACTGTCCCCCCAGTCCCTGGTCGCTACTCACCCTGTTGCTGTTGTGTCCGGTCCTGTAGAGCAGTGTCCGGGCCCCCAACTCCTGCCATCGTATCCACACTGATGACTGTCGACACCATCTCCTCCATCTCGTCCAGCTCCTCCTGCGGCGCAGGACTCCCACCTCCAGTCTGCATTGCTGCTTTGAGGTTGTTGGCCAGTTTGCTCTTGGTTTTGCGCTTGATATCAGTCCATCGCCTCTTGACCTCGTCCATTGACCTCCTCTGCACTCCGACAGCATTCACCTTGTCCAAGATGGACTGCCATATTCCATTTCTTGTGCCCAGTGACACGGTGGAGGTGATGAACAGTTGTTGATGGTGTCCTATCACCTCCGTGACTAGGATCTGATTCGCCTGCGGACTGAACCATGGCTTCCTCTTCTTCTTGTCCTTCCCTGTCCCTGAGGGCCCTGGCTGGGGTACGGGGGGCTTGTGGGGTTCCGATCGTCCCCTGTGCCTGCTCCGCCTGACTCCATCATGCTTCGCTGTTGGTGTTTTTTTGTTTGGTGTTTTTTTTATCTGTTTTTGTAGTGATTTTTCCCACCTGATGTGTGTGTATTGCAGGCCTTGCGCGCCTTATCGCGGATTGTCTCTTCCCGATTGGGCCCATCGCAACTTTTTTCGCGTTAAGGTTTGAATTTTTATCGCCGTCGCGCTAGTTGTTTCGCAGACATTTTCCGCATTCACGTGCGAATATCGCACGGTATCGCCGTGTTGGGAATGCCACGTTGACACAGCGTTATTTTCACGCGATGGGCTGCGATGCGAGAAGTTGCGGTAAGCTATTCTGGCGATGTTTATCGCACGTTCTTGTGAATATACTCCACAGTGTAGTTACTGCAAGTCCTGGCTCCGAACTTCCTTGATGTCAGGGCTCCCTGCAGGCTACAGGTCCCCTTCAGGGGCAGCCCATGCAATAGAATGCTCGGGGCATGCCAATCATTAAATATCAATCCTCGATTTGGCATTGTTGGCGTGCATCCTGAACGGCGGTGGTGCAGGTCAGTAGCGAAATGCCACACACGCCTCTATAAATCCAAAGCACTCCCCTCCAATCCAAAAGGAGCCTGTGCTCAAGATGGAAAATTCAGAGTTTTATTAGGCAGCACTTATTTTAAGATAACAGGAACGTGTTTCAGCTGTCCTAGCAGCCTTTGTCAACCTGAGAAGTGCGCAATGTCTACAGCACATTATAAAGTGTCCACAGGTGCTGCATGTTGAAACGACATAGAAGAGCTACTGCCGTTTTATTAAGCTTATCATTAAAGGTGCAATCCTCTTTTTCAGCAGTCCCTTGTGAACAACATCAATAAAGTTTATTTATTTGAATACAGCAGTTGAAATTCCAATTTTTAAATGTATGTCCATTACTGACAGCATGCGCGCAGGAAGTTTCCAAATAAAAATTTCCATGTTCAATTTCATTTTCATGTTCGTGCTGGCAGGCATTCACGTAATTTGATCCGTTATAGATGCAAACTTGCAGAGAGTATTTTCATTGAAGACAATTGTCTGGTCTCTGCCTGCCACATTTTTCAAAATGTTGTAGTCGAATTTGATAAGGGAATATTCTGCGCTTGTTTCATTACTTAAAACAAACTACTGAGTCAATTCAATAAAGCAATTGCTGCCCAATACCCATTTCCATGTTACTCACAGTGTAGTTACTGCAAGTCCCGGCTCCGAACTTCCTTGATGTCAGGGCTCCCTGCAGGCTACAGGTCCCCTTCAGGGGCAGCCCATGCAATAGAATGCTCGGGGCATATTCTCAAGGCGATATCGCCGCGTCAGCGGCACTTTCCTGCCGCTAAAGTGGCGATATTTTTATCGCCGTATTCACAAGCTGTCGCTAACAGTCGTTAGCGACAGCTTTCTGGCGATAGCGGCCGCTAATAACATCTCAAACGATGTTAGCGACAACTAACACTAATCATATGCAATGTAGGCGTTCCCGTGTTAAAACGCACGCTAACCCCACTTCACGATATTCTCAACGCTCGCCCAGACCAGCAATGCGCTAAAAAAACACACGCTAAGGCCCGTTAGCTGCTGGAAATTAAGACCAGAAAAAAGGAGGTCTTAAAAATGGTGATCAATAGCAGTACATAAGGGAGACTAGCCCAGAGCCTCATCTGAAGAACCACTGATGCCATGGAGGTACTAATCATGCAGCTTGGGGCACCAAGAAGGCCACAGCAACCACCGCCACTGCCACCTCCCCCAGGACCACCACCGAGGCTGCGCTGAATAAGACAGCGGGTCCTTCGTTGACGCCTCAGCCTCACAGACCTAACACCAGAGGATGTCATTGCCCACTACAGGCTCAAATGGACATCCATCCTCCGCATCCTGACCCAGATAGCCCACAGGCTGATGGCACCAACACAGTGGATAACCAACATCCCTCCGCAAACAAAACTGCTGGCTGTGCTGCACATGTTGGCCTCTGGTACCTTCCAACCAACAACTGCCCGAGACCGAGGAGTCTCACAGCCAGCCCTATCAAAGTTCCTCACAACTGTCTTGGATGCCATCATCAGCCTGATACCCCAGCACCTTCACTTCCCCAACACTGCGCAGGAACAGCTGGAGACCAAGCAAGGGTTCTACGCCATAGCTGGCTTCCCGCATGTGTTGGGGGCAATTGACTGCACACATGTCCTACTAGTGCCTCCTGCCGACACTGCACACATATACCACAACAGAAAGCACACTCATTCCATCAATGTGCAGGCAATAGTGGACCACCGGGGCCTGTTCACCAATGTCGCAGCCAAGTTCCCAGGCAGTGTGCATGATTACATCTTCCGCCAGTCCCTCATCAACCAGCGCTTTCAGGATGGCACATATGGAAATGCACTGCTCGTTGGTAAGTACTAACTGAACACACCACACACCTCAACTCCACAATCATGGAACTCACAACTGTGAGAATGCCCACATTCCAAACTCACATACAACATGCCAATCAACATGCCCACCTACCAGACACCACAACACAAGTAACTGTGGTAACTGGGGCCAGCCATGTAGACAAACCATCCCCAAAGGCATAGCCCCTCTGCCACACAATTGCAAATGTGGGGAGAGGTGGGAACCAAGTATGTGCGATGGAGGTACTCGACCTACGAAGAAAGAATGTACACAAGGTTGAGTGTGGCGGTGGTGTGCTGGACAGTCTTGAGTGTGCAGATCACAGACATGTCCATGTGGGCATATAGTGTGTTTCCATTGTCCAGCCTGATGGCAATGTCAGCTTTGGTGACTGTCCTACCTGACGGGGGGTGGGAACCAAGTGAAGGTAGCATGGAGGATGCAGAGGCTGTCGAAGCAGCTGCACGCCACTACGTAGACCTGTTTGTTCATGGAGAGGGAGGAGTCGAGTACGATGCCTAGGTACCTAGAGTTGTCGTGTGGGGGCTGCCGAAGGCGGTGGCCCACCAGGTGTTGCCACATGCTGATGGGGTGGTCACGAGGATGAGGAATAATGTCTCCCCTTTGTAGAGCACCCCCCAGCTGTTGAACATCCATGTTGCAACTTGCTGCAATCCTCCCTGGAACCCCAGTCTGGTGTGTGTTTGCACCTTGTTGAGGGAGAGTATGAGCTAGGTGTCCTTGTAGGTGGTGATGACCAATGGTTCCCTCCATGTAGCTCCAGTTCTACTCCAGGCGTCTGCAGATGCATCTGTCATCTTGGATGTTGTTGGTGACCGAGGTGGCATTCATTGCACGCTGTATGTTGGAGTAGTATATTGGGGCAAGTGTATATGCGCATTTGGAGATACATGTGTGGTAATTCCGACCAGTGCTGTTGGCGTTGCCTGCAGCGGTGTGGATGTTGCTGTTGATGGTGGAGTGTACCAGAACCTCGGTGACTCAGCTCCAGTAACTCTGTGTGGCGCCGGCTGTGGGTTTGGGTGTCATGGGGTTTCACGACGAGGAAGTGTACGCTGTGCTGGTCACACCATGGGCGTTGAGTGCTGTAGATGAAGTGGACGCAGTTTCCACATGTGAAGATGGGGTCAAAGGTGTGCCCTGCCTTGTGGCTCAGTGTTGAGAAGAGTTGGCTCAGTTCTATGTTAGCAAGCATCTGCCAGAGGGTAATGGATTTGGAGTTCCTGTGGTATGTGAGGGAGAGGCTCCGCTCATGGATGAGTACGTAGTCCATGGAGTAGATGACGTGGCATGTGATGATGTTGACGGTGATTTCGAAGCGTTCCCGCCCTCTGTGGGCCCTGCAGGTGAGGGTGCCACTGGCTGTGGCTTTGTGGCAGGTCTGGATTGGAAACTGCAGGTGTTGGGCGGTGGGGAAGGTCTAGTGGCAGCGGCAGAAGCTGAACAGAACGTGAGCCGTGTCTGGTGTGGCCCATTGGCATCTAAACGTTCTCCTGGCGTTGGCTGCGAGGAGTGCGGATGAGTGGTAGCGCTAGACGTTAGGAGAGCCAGGGACCCTGCTGGTGTAGGTGTCAGGCATGCGGACATGTGCAGACAGGCCTGACATTGGTGCGCTGTTGGAGTGCTAGTGATGCAACCACGCAGCGCACACAAGTAAATAGGCTCGGGGGGAGGGACAATCAGCTGTGAGGCAATGTAATTCGCATTGATGCTGGTCATTTTGTCAGGAGCTACACATGGCAAACATTAATCCCAAAGTAGCACCAATCACACACCACAACACTATTAACACTGCCCACACAGCATGCATAACTAATAATGGACACATCTTGCCATTACATGTTACAGGTGATCAAGATTATGCACTCACCCCATGGATGATGACACCCCTCCGAGCCACCAACACCCAGGCCCAGAGGCAGTATAATTTGGCTCTGGGACGCACCAGGGCCATTGTGGAGTGCACATTTGGCGTGCTAAAGTGACGTTTCCGTGCCTTAACATCACAGGTGGAAGACTGTTGTACAGCCCAGATATAGTGCGCAAGATTATCATAGCATGTTGTGTATTGCACAATATATGTGTACGCACCAATGCCCCATGGATCCAAGTTCCAGATGCACTGACGATGCTCAGGATGATGAGGCAGGTGGAGCACACCCCACAGCTTCTGCAGCAGGAACAGCCCGAAGGAACAGACTCATAAACAATTTCTTCACCTGAGCATGTCACATTGTGACTGTCCTTAGCAATCCTATATCAGTTCAAAATGCCCCCAAGCACAGTATATGTAAACAAAAACACTACACACATACCCTGTGTGCATGTTTCTCCTCCGCATGAGTACATCACCCTGACAAGTGTAAGTGTAACATTAAGTGGTAACAATATCATAATTTTAAACTGATGGTGGATATGTTTAGGGTGACATATTTCTATAAAAATTATATGACCTATCGCCTTTTAGGGAGCCCTATAGCGGAATGTGAGAACGTTCATTTCTCTATTGAATTTACCCCTTCACTTTCCTTCTCAGGGATTCTTATCTATCGCTCTCCTGGGAAGGGGGCCAATTTTGTGATTCCCTATTGGAAGTAACTAGCGCTCTTGTTAATACTAATGCTAATTTCACGCTCCTTGGAGATCTCAATCTCCATTTTGATGACCTCTCGGCTTTGGTCGCTACTGATCTTGTTCAAGACCTTGCGTCTTACCAACTCCAACAAAAGGTTTTTCTACCAACACACTGTAAAGGACATCTTCTCGATCCCATCTTTTCCACCATAAAAGAAGTAACAGGGAAGCCCCCAATTCCCCACCCCTGTTTGGACCATTTTCTTGTCCCTTTTATATGGTCCTCGGTCTGTACAAATGGTCATATGCAGTTCTCGCGAATGCTTAAACGTCCTTGGTCTAAGATCCCAGTGGAGAGATGGTCTCAGGAACTGAGTAAGACTCTCCCTGTCTCTCACACTAATCCAGCCACCACCTATAACTATTTCACCTCATGGATTGAAGAAACCCTTAATTTGGTGCTTCCAAAAAACCAATCCAGAAAAAAATTGGAACCAACAATTCAGTATGGTTTTCCTCCGAATTACGCCTTCTTAAAAAACAATGTAAAAGGCTGGAGAGGCTTTGGAGGAAAGACTTCTCTCCTAATAAGAAATTAGAATACAGAGCAATTCCACGGACATATAAGGGGGAAATTAAAAAGACACAAGCCTCTTATTTCGAGGAAAAGATCCTCACTGCAGCCAACACACATAGGGAAATCTTTCAGATTGCCAAAAAGTTGTTAAAAGTACCTATTCCTTCAACTACCCCTGATCCGTCTGGCCACCGGTGCAATAACCTGGCACAATTCTTTTCCTCCAAAGTTCAAAATATTCTCAAATCCCTTCCAATTAATAATACTGCTTACATTTCCAATACCTCTAACCCTTCCCAAACTGAGAATGTGCCTCTTTTGGAGGTGATTGAACCTTTATCTCAGGAATCCCTGTCATCCATCTTAGCCTCTGTTAAAAGTGGGTCTCCACTCGATCCTGCCCCTTTTAATATCCTGAAACTGGTTGCCCCTACAGTTGCACCCTATATTCTTAGTATGATTAATGTTTCTCTTATTTCAGGCTGGGTCCCTTTGGAGTGGAAAAGAGCCATGTTTAAAGCCTTATTAAAGAAACCTCATCTTGACCCTAAAGATCTGGATAACTACAAGCCTATCTCGCTCCTTCCCGGAGTGAGTAAAATAGCAGAAAAACATGTCAATACCACTCTCTCTGCGTTTCTTGAGTTAAATGGCCTGCTTCATCCTTCACAAACGGGCTTCCGCCCCTGCCAAGGAACCGAAACCTCTCTGATCTCCGTGGTAGAGGAATCAAGAAAGATTCTTGACTCAGGAGGCTCATCGGTCATCATCCTCCTTGACCTTAGCGCGGCCTTCGATACGGTGAACCACCAAATTTTGGTTCACCGTCTCAAGAACATAGGAGTGTCAGGCCGGGCTCTTTCTTGGCTCCAATCCTTCTTGGAAGGCAGGACCTTTCAGGTGTTTGAAGATGATATCACATCCGAATACCTACCTTTGCAGTGTGGGGTCCCGCAGGGCTCATCCCTAAGCCCGACCCTTTTTAATGTCTATATGCCTCCCCTGGCGGACCTGGTGGCCCCCTTTGGAGTCCATATTGTATCCTACGCTGACGACACGCAGTTAGTCGTCGCATTGAACCAAGCAGACCAGTCACCCACTGATCTCCGCACATGCCTAGAAGAAGTGGCCAAATGGATGAGTCTCTCCCACCTTAAACTTAATGGTGAAAAAAACGAAATTATGATGTTGGGCAACCATCTCAACTCCAACCTGAATGCTCTTTGGCCAGCTTGTATGGGCACGGCCCCAGTCCCAAAGTCTGAAATAAAAAGTCTCGGCATTTGGCTTGACCAAGATCTGTCCTTTAAAACTCAAGCCAGGAAAACGGTCGCCTCTTGCTATGGCATGCTCAAAATGATCCGCAAAATCCTTCCGGTACTTCCATTTTGCAGCAAAAAAACTCTTGATTCAGGCCTTGATTTTATCTAAGATCGACTTTGGGAATGCCTTGTATCTTGGGGCGTCCAAGACTGCGGTTACGAGACTTCAGACTGCTCAGAATTCCGCAGTCAGATTGCTTACCGGCATAGGCTATCGCTGTTCAGTTAAACCCGCACTGCGTGCCCTGCACTGACTTCCGGTACAGGAAAGGATTAATTTTAAAGCCCTCTGCATTGCCCACAAGTCCTTGGAAGGGAATAGATCACCTATCTTAAACAATTTGATCCAGCGGTATAAAGCCCCTAGAAATCTCCGCTCTGACTCCCTTTACCTAGCCGCTATACCGAGAATCAAGAGAGCCAGAAGCGGGGGTAGACTCTTCTCATACAACGTCCCTAAACTGTGGAACACCCTTCCCCTTCATCTTCGAAGGGAATCAAACCATCTGAGATTCCGCAAACAGTTGAAGACATGGCTATTCCCATAACACGCTGGTTAACCACCCTCACTTTCGCTTAGCGCTGGGATGCTTCAGGGTAACCATGCGCTCTATAAGTCCCCTTTCATTCATTCATTCATTTGTTCTAAACTAGATATGTTAGGGTGTCAAATGTGGAACGAAATTCTACTGTTCAGCGTGTCATATGTGGATAAAAATTACATATAGGGTGTCAACAGTGGTAAACTATGAATATCAGGGTGTCATTTGGGGACAAATATGAAATTTAGAGTGTCATTTGGGAACAAATATGAAATTAAGGGTGTCA
This sequence comes from Calotriton arnoldi, assembly GCA_963921515.1. Lineage (NCBI taxonomy): Eukaryota > Metazoa > Chordata > Amphibia > Caudata > Salamandridae > Calotriton > Calotriton arnoldi. The sequence goes on from CAWUFW010001498.1 coordinate 645,941, forward strand.
TTTGGGGTCAATTATGAAATTAAGGGTGTCATTCGGGGTCAATTATGAAATTAAGGGTGTCATTCGGGATCAATTATGAAATTAAGGGTGTCATTCGGGGTCAATTATGAAATTAAGGGTGTCATTTGGGGTCAATTATGAAATTAAGGGTGTCAGTTGGGGTCAATCATGAAATTAAGGGTGTCATTTGGGGTCAAATCAAGATTTTCATGGGGTTCTTTGGGACAAGAAATGAAATTTCATCTAAGACTGTTCATTTGTGTAAGAACTTGCACTTAGCGTGCAAAAATGACTGCATTTCCGAAAATGCGATGTATTTTTCATACTAGCGATGGAAAATACATCGCTAAACACATTGAACTATACGAAATGTTACCCCAAAGCCTTTTGCGTGCAGATTTTCATCGCTACGTCAAAAAAGGGCCGCAAACACACAGGAAGTGATGTCTGCATGCTTCCTGTTTACTGGAGAAGTGCTGTGCACTTTCACTTTCTCTTTTGAGCACATTGCTGGTGATTGTGGAGAGTGCTGGAGGTGTTTGGTGGTGTGTGCTGCAGATTGTTGAATTGGAGAGTGTTGCTGTATCCTGTGTCCTGTCGATAGTGTCCCTGTGAAGTGTGGTGTACCTGTTTTTATGTGTTTAATTGTCTCTTGTCCTCAATCTTGTCGGTGTTTGTCTTGGGGTAGTTAACTTATTTAGTAGTTGTTGGGTCTGTTATATTGGGTTTTGATTTGTGGCAGTGGGTTTAGGTGTGTGCAGGGAGATGGTGGGTGTGGGCAGGGAGGGCAGGATGTCCGAGGGGGCATTGGGGGGCTTCTTCTGGTTGATTAATTTCTACCTGCCCCGGATGGTGGATATGGGAGGCCGTATCCTCTCCGTATATGACGTCAAGGTGCGGAAGGTCAGGTGGGAGCGTGTGCGGGTGCAGATACTGCGTGTCTTTGGGGTGGACTGGACTGTGCGCCAATGGAAGCACCGCTGGCAGGATTGCCTGGCCCATGAGGGTGACCTGCTGGACCACCTGGGAGTCATCGTTGGCCTACAGTGTGATAAGTTGAAACTTCAAATTTAATTATGAACACTGTAATGTAAAGCCAGAATTTACGTGTGTGACACACTGGTATCCAAGTGCTAAAATGTGGCAGAGTGAGGCGGAAGACGTCATGCGCTCACGCCTAACGTTGGCACATCAGAAACACAAAGCTGCATCATATTGACAAGCATAGGGTGCAGGTTGGTGTTATCCACTGCGCTGGCACAACACTTAGCACTGTAGTGCCAAGGCTGGCACCATTGCGCAATACTGCGTGCAGGACAAAGATTGTTTCTGCACAGGAAGGTGACTGTACCTGAACAATCCAAGGCATTGTTTCTGGGACCTGTGTGCTGCACAAAAGGAAGTGTACAAATACTGTGCACATGAATATTTGTACGTTTGCTACGTTTCCGTTGTACATATGCTCCGTGTGACAATCTTTGAAACATGTACAATAGCTCATAGGTAATAGGACATCCCCAGAGTGTCATACACCACCAACACCTGTGAAACAGCCTTGTGCGATTGGCAGCGATGCAATCGTACACAGAGCATGTATAACATCATGTTGTGTGTAGAAATGGGGCCTTGTGAATGTGTCACACAACTAGAATGCACAAGTTTGCTAGCATTGTCATCTTGTCTGGCCCGACTCAGCATTCACAGGTCTTGTGTGAATGGCAGGCAAAGTAGATCCAATAATTTAGCAAACATGTTACGCAACAGTACAGTTACGGAGCATTGTCTGTAATGGTGATGATATGTAAGATGAATATGACACGTGTGATTTCACGTCTGATACCAACACATATTGGGTTTTTTGTGTCACAGCTGGACGACCTCTCATCATGCAGGGGGACATCGACAAGTTCAAGGACCCACACGCCACTGGTGAGTTTGGACATCATATATTGGCATAGTGCGGTGTCATGAATGGCTGGCTAAAACAAGCGATGGCGTAGTATGCAGTATGGGTGTGTATCACATGTACCTTGCCTACAGTGTGATGATGTTTTGTTGAAGTCATAAGTGTGTATGAATCAGTAGGTTAAGGTGGAGCTCTGCATTTGTCTTCCAGTTGTAACTTTGCACATCCCCAGTCAGTGATACACATGTAAATTAGGTCTATGGGTTCTGTCACTACAGCACATGCATGTGGATGACAGAGCGCACTGATAGGATAGGAGACATGTAAGTGGTGTAGCTGATGAGTATCAGCAGACATGGAATGCATGTTCATCCTTGACTGAGATGACTGTGCAAGTGTGACCGATCATGCACAAGGAGGCTGTGGTTTTCAGGCCGTGCGTGCTCAGACACAGGTCGTCAAAGTTATTTCACAGGTATGCTGCATACCAGCTTCACAGAAGTAGCAGAGCATAGTTCTGAGCCAAGCATATCAATGGCACATTCCACAAACACCTAGCAAAGATGGCCCAAAGAATCACATAGGCATGTTTGGGCACTGCAATGGTGTTGTCATGCTTCCTCCTTGGGGTAATTCCCTGCTCGACTCTGGCTCAGGCGAATGAGCCCCTCTGTACAATTTGGTGACATCACTCAGCATGCATTTACCACGCATGCTTTAGTCCTGCAATTATTGCCATGCCATATATTTAACAATGCAGGCCTCTACAACGCTATCTGTGAGAATGCATTGCGCATTATAACACATTAACCATTATGACTCCAGGTTGACGTTACAATGGGGAATGCCTTGTAACAGTTTGCGTTGTGAAGGACTGCGTAGTGCAATTTACTACAGAGTGACAATAGTGAATCCAAGACATGCATGATTGACAATTCATATGAAACGATGTTTACCCCTCTGTGCAGCAGCGCGTCACCTATTGTGAAGTAGTGGTGGAGAGAGGCCCAGCGCCTCATGTACAAGTCAGTGTTCAGCCACCTGACGTGTTTCCATGTGTGCTGCATGATGCAGCACAGATGAAAGTGTGAGTGGGGCTGTCCCAGTATTGCTCCTGTGCCGGTAGGGTAACCTTCCTACACATTAACAAACCCCCCTGCACAAAGACACCCTTGCACTCTTGTACAAGAGTGCCTGTGTTTGCGCAGACTTGATGCACTGCACACAGTCGCTGGGGAACACGCAGGGCTGCACATGAGCATCGTACATATGATGCTGCACTGTGTTGCAGGAGAGGATGAGGGTGACGCTACACACGGAGGGAGAATGCCTCCCTCCTCCGATTCCTTGTACATGTCACCCTCAGTCAGGGTATGTCACAGCACCATCATTTTACACTGACAGTCTCATTTGGTTGTGACTGTATATGTCCCATGCCATGCACTGGCATGTCAGTCTCCCCAGCATGTAGTCACTGATCCTGGATTCAACATTTTGTTGTGCAAGTCACTCTCTGAATACACATATTTACGCCAGAGTGTAGGCTCCCATTTTTAAGTGATCTTGTATGCCATGTTTGAATGGAGAACATTGACATAGTCCAAAGGACTCACAATTTTCCATTGTTCATATTTTACAGACAACATGACGCCAGAGGAGTCCCATGCCTTCCAGGTGAGGAAGGACCGGTACCTCCACATAAAGAAGGTCGCGAAAGGGTCCCGCAACATGGAACGGAGGTACCAGGAAGACAAGGAAGCTGGCACTTGGAAGTCGGTGCCCGAGGTAGCAACATGTGGGAGAAAAAGTGGCACAAAGGCCATCCCAGGACCCTCTGGCGTCAGTGGTGGGTCCCAGCATGGACAGGCAGTGTCCCATCCCCCTACAACCTCACACACACAGGGACAAAGCCACCTGCACCTGCTGATCAGGTTGTGACTTTCACTTTGCGGGTCAGGAGGACTCTGATGGACAACAATGTGATGCTGGCAGAGATTAGGAGGGAGATGTCCGAGCAGACCAGGCTCATGGAGGACATGAGGAAAGCCCTGGGACTACTATGATGCCTGCCCATGAAGAGCCCCATCCCCCTCTTCTCCCTATGTTTAATCTAGTATTTTAGGTAGTGTTAGGTAAGTATTTTAAGTGTTAGGTAGTGTAGCTTTAGTGTAGGCATAGGTAGTGTTAGATTTTAAGGTAGTTTTAGGTTATTATTGTTATATAGTATTTGGGGATAAGTTCCTTTTCGCTTGGGTGGGGGGTTGATATCTTTGTTGTTTAAAAAAAGTTTAAAAAAATACAAAAAAATATCTCTTTGTGTAGGTTAAGGGGCCGATTCCGATTCGGGCCGGAGATCTCTCCGACCGAGCCGGAACCGGAGAGATTTCCGACCGAATCGGACCCTAGCAGTCCGACCGAACGAGTACGATGCGCACGTATGCCATCGGACTCGATTCGGTCGGACTCCCATTGAAGTCAATGGGAGCCTGTCGTACGACGCGTACACGGGCTCCCATTGACTCAATGCGCACGACGCAAACAAGGGCGCCCCCTACAGCGTGTTCGCGTCAGTGCGGGTCGCGCCGTACATGCACGTGTAGGGGGGACCCATGTGTCACCCCTGTGTGCGACTCGCGTGCCTACGCTTCCAGGGGGGTCCGACACGGACCCCCAAAGTGCGGCTCCGACAGCTCCTTGGAGCCGGACTGCGCGAGTCGGTCGGAGCGGTCGCGATGCGCATCGTACTTACCCGGCCGGGGAACGTCTCCATTGCGCGGTGCGAGTCGTCCCCGTGCGAGTCGGTCGGAGCGGTCGGGTCCTGCGAACGAGTCAGTCGGCGATTTCGCGTGCGCTCGCGTGCGCTCGCATCGTACTCGCTCGGCCGGGCCCGCGTACGATTCGGTCGGGAAACAGGGCTCCGAATCGGATCCGGTAAATCCGAATCCGATTCGGAGCACTACCGGCCGAGATCGTGTGTAGTTAGTTTGTGTATAGCTTAGATGTCTTTGTCCTGTCTCATGAGGTGCCTTAAGGGTGGGAGGGGGGTTGATGTATTAGATATGTTGTTGCGTGTTTAGGATTAGTTAAGGTAGAGAGTTCAGGTACTTTTTCACTTTATTTTAGTTAGTTTAGTTTAGATTAGTAGTAGTTATGATTAGTGGTAGTTTAGGAAAGATACATTTTGTAATTTTATAATAAATGGTTACTAGTTTTGATTTCTGCTTGCACTTATGTCAGGGGTGATGTGGTGGAGTGTGGCTTTTCATCTTGTATGCATCTCATATCATCACTGGACACTCCGTTGAATGTGTAAGTGTGGTCATGACATGTTACTTAGCAGGATGGATTGTGTCAGGATACCTTAGATGTGAGCACAGTAAATTTGCATGGATAACAGGGTGGCAAGTAGGATTTACGGCCTAGTCTAGGGGCAGTTGTTTGTGAAGTTATACATCTTAAGTGTGACTCACAGAGTTGGACAGCACATTGTTGCACATTTACAACACAACGTAGGGACATGGCATTGAGAGGATATTGTAATAGCTACTGTTATCCATCATGGAGATGGATGTATGCGCCGGGCACCACAGATTGCGTCATAGCCCTGCATCTCACATGCTCCTGGCGCTGAGTCCATCTACATTGCACAGACCTTGTCACACTTTCTGCGTAGTGCAAGAGTGGCATATTCATTTGAATGATATGTTCCTGTGCATGAAGGCTGAACCTCCGGGTCATGCAAGTAGTAGTCTTTCTGTGGGTCCATTGTGAACTGTATATGGCAGAACAGTGGGCCTGATTCACATGAGTCATCTGAGAGTAAGTCATGCGTTTACATTTTCCGGTATTCACAACTGGCATTTAGGAGTAGTACAGTTAGATGTACTGATTTCACTTCTCCTAAATGCCTTTTGTGAATCACTAAAGTTGGAAAGTCATGGTTTTGTCACCTTTAACGTTTTTGTGCGTGCACACAGTTCTGCTGCACACAAGAGGTGAAATGTTGCATTGCTCCCTGTAGTGCCAGTGTCATGGCCACTTCTCCCAGCTGTTACCTTTTGGCATTGGCTCATAGTGATGCCACCCTTGAAATGGTGGCACTGCTTCTGACTATATGCTCAGTGCAGTGCACCACACATCCCTTGTCACATTGCCCTAGCCGCTCACAGTGGTCACAGCATGTGAGGGTTCCAAAATCAGTAAGCATTGTTTGTCCACAGGAAGGGGCTGACTGACGCCTTACACTTTGGGGTGAGTCCTTATTGGCAACACTACTTCACTGAGGCAGACATTGTGGTTCAATTTGTGGCAGGTAGACATGTGCCCTTACGTATCTTCATCAAAGTGTATATGGTGTGCACCATCTTGGGATGTGACATGCAATGTTCACCATCACAACAGGCTTCGTCCACCCTGTAGAGTGTGAGTAGATATGCCAAGATATATTCTTTTTGCAATTGTAAAGGGGGACACTACTTGTGGCCTGCAACAGACTTTGACTTTTTACACACATCCTATTTCCTTCATGGATGTGGGGCTAAGTTGGGATATTGCTAGATTGTTGTATTGGAGCAATGGGGGCACAGCTGGTTCACACATACCCGGTCATCTCACTGCCTATCTGGATCACAGTAAAACATGTACATTTGTATTATTTTCCTGGGTGTACCTTTTGGTGGATTCACTGCTCTTACATTTCAACAGACTGCTATACTGGATTGGTCATGGAGCACAGACATCTGTGTGACTTCAAAATATTTATTCACATGTCCGTTGACATAGTTGGAGACTGGACCAGTACTTGGCCATGCAATCCCCACATTACATTGATGCCCAGTGGAGGGCCAGACAGAGTCCTTTAGGATTGACAAGTCCAAAGGATGAGGAAGAGTTCAGTCAGCAGTCTGATTGCTGTGTCATTGGTAACCAGACAAAATATGGCAGTCCATGTCGAGGTCCAAGGTGAGTGTCACAGAGTGTATCGGGGGACAGTGGAAGGTGATATTCCGGGGCATGATGCTGAGCCCAGAACCAAGTAGAAACTGGCCATTTGGCATAGATGAATGCTACCGCTTCCTCCTCTGCAATAAGGCAGAATCATCCACATCTTCGTCCTCTGATGTGTCATGTGCCTCACTTGTGGGTGTTGGTAGATTGGCTGCAGCACCGTGAGGCACTGACACATCAGGGGGCGGAGATGTGGATGTAGAAGCAGCAGCAGCAGCATTCATCTGCGCCAGACCTTGCTGCAGCAATGCAGTGATGATGATCTGCAGGGCATGGAAGATTCTAGCTACATCTCGCGGGTGTGCAGCCGTGGCAGCCATTTGTTCCGCCTGCATCTGCTCCATGTTCTCCACTATCCTCCGCATGCGGCCCAACTCCTGGCTGCCATCGCTGGAGCCACTCTGACTGGACAGTTGTTCCTGTCTCTGAGTCATGACTCCAGCGATGTCAGCCATGGAGTGTTGGAGAGCATTGAGCGGACTGTGGGTGTCTGTGATGTTTTGTAGGTGGTCCCGGATGGAACTCAGACACCCACATACGGAATCAAGTTTGGCCGCCAGGCTGTCAAACCCCACCCACACCTGATGAGCCATCTCCTGCTGGACCTCTAACACGCGGCGTTGGAATGCCAGGTGTGGGTCCGGGAGGTCCTGGGAGACAGCCGTGGTGGTAGGTGCTTGCTGCTGTGTGGTTTGTGCAGGGGGTGGGGTTTGCACAATGCAGCTGCGTTGCCCTGTGTGAGAAGTTGGCCTGGCATATGCTGTCCACTAATTATAGTGGGCACCTTGCACCAGTCCAAACAACCCCTTATTGGAGATAGGTTAAAGACAACCTTATTGAAAGCTATCCTAGTGGTAGCTATGGAGAGCAGCCTTCAGGCTAAGTCTTGAAGGAATGTAAAGCAGCTTGTTTTACCAGTCTATAATCTCTTGAGTGATCAAATGAAAGAGCACCACACCAGGTATATATTCAAAATATATGTATTTATTGCTAAACACACCCCTCTAGTCTCTTTATGAGGCTAGAGTTCGAAGTACACAAGTTATAAGTTATTTAAACACAGTAATAGCACAAATACACGTTTGGGCCCTAGGGGCGTACCAAACCATATACCAATAAAGTGGTATAAGAACCACGACTGAGCTAGACACTAGGCCTAGAGCCTCTAGAAGTGCTTGGACCACAAGGAACCACCCAAGGTAGTGACACAGGGGACCCACGGGGACGCGTGCAGTGTAAATACACAACCGCGATACGCCGTTAACTTCTATGGAGAAAGTCGCGATCAGGAAATTAAAGAAAAGGGACACTTAAAGGAGGACTTGGAGCAAATCCTTTGAGAACTAGGTCGTTCTAGAGTCTCTACCCACGGGAGCACCGGAGTACTCGTGTTACCTCACCCAGGGAAGCCGGGTGCATAGGTGCCTTTCGGGGTCGGGTTTCGTCGTCGATTTGAATGGCGATCTGCTGCAAAGTGCTGCTGGCGACCAAGTGGAAAGTGTCTGGGTGGATCCAAGAGTGGATCGGAGATCTGAAGAACCTGAAAGCAGAGGGGACAGAGTCTGGGTCACTAGCCAGTGACCAGGAAGGCGATGAGCGGATGCCCACCGATGTCGTGTGCTTCAGGTAGGTTGACAGTCATCTTGACTCTTCAGCCACGAGGTCCAAGAGGCGTTGTCGGCAACCAGGAGCAGGATTCGGGCTGGTACACGATGTCTGTCGAGTGCTGAGGTGTCGGCGACCGGATTGGACCCAACAAGCCTTGGCAACAGCAAGTCTTGATGAAAGTGAAGAATGACGATGATGCAGACCAGCAAGGTCTGAGGAACTCACCCAGCAAGGGTAAGTGAGGGCAAGCCTGGAGCAACCAGGGAGCCCAAGAAGAAAAGGATTGGCTTTCGTAAAGGGCTACTAGCCAACGGGCTAGCGACCGCGAAGGAGCCTCGAGACGTCGCACGTGGAGCTGGCTCACAGGACACTCGTGGAGTGGAGGCCAGTGATCTTCAGTGCAGTTGGTGCTAGAGGCTAGGGCTACTCGGAGCCCAAAGCACGACTTCGTGAGAGGTTCAGAATAGGATGCACTAGCAAATGCGTGCAGTGTCCAGGGGTCACGGTTCCACGTTACCCACGACAGCTACGGGCCTCAGCTTTGCTGGGGACTCTGGGCAGCCTCGGAGAAGTCTGGAAATCTACCTCTGGTGATGCAAAGACTTCGGCGTCCGACGGGAGCTTAGGCGATGCAGACCGGACAATTGCTTCTTTGGTGCCTGCCAAGCAGGGGAGTCACTCCTTGACCCCAAGGGAGATTCTTCTGTCCTCTAGTCTTGAGTAGAGCGTCGAAGGTCCAGGATTCAGTGTCAGAGTTTCGTCCACGGATAATCTAAAGTCCTAAGGACTGGGTTCCTATACTTATACTAAGTTTAGGGGTTGGACTACTCTGTGGCCCCACCTATGGGTGGGTCAGGGCAGAGGGGTGGCTACACCCCTTTCCCTTTGTCCAGTTCGTGCCAAAGCAGGGGCTGCAAGCCCCTGATCCGGTTTGAACTGGGGTATGCACAGGGACACCAAATGTGCCCCCTGTGCAGGACTTCAAAGCACCCGAAAGTGCTCCCGCCCAGCCCCAATACACACTATCCTGTCTGGGGAGGTGGTCACACCTCCCTGGGACAGGAAACCTATTGTCCAGGCCTCCCCTGCCGGAGTTTCGTCCAGCAGCAGGAGGCCAGACTTGTGTCTGTGGCAGCAGCATCCATTTTGTGATGCCAGGGCTTTAGAAAGAAGTTACCGGCCAGGCCAGGGTTAACATGTCTTTCCCTCTAGAAGGGTGGAATGCTACTCCCACCGCCAGAATTGGCGGGGGGTAGTATTCCAAGATGTTTGACACCAAACACGACATGTTTCGGTGCAGCCATTCCAAAGTTAGCATTTAACGCGAGGTTATAATGCGCTTAAGAGTATATGGTCAGGCTGCACTACAAACAGCATCAGAGAAGGGTCTCCGAACGCTGCAGAGGGGCCCTGCTCATGCAGGGGCACCCTCTCACATAGGAACCACGCATTCTGCCTTCAGGATTGATAAGGCCTGCCATAGGTGTGACTTATAGGTTTATATGTGTGTATGTATATAGTGATATAGGTAACCTATATCACAGTAAGGGGTGCATGCACCACCTTACCCAGGCTGCAGTAGAAGACCTGTGGTGTCAGTTTGGATGGCCTTCCAGGGGTGGCACAATACATACTGCAGCCCCTGGCAGGCCTCTGAGGTACCTATGCCCTTGGTACATAGTATACCATATACTAGGGACTTATAAGGGCACTCCAGATTCCAATCAGAGATGTGCCTAAGGCACATGGAAACCATTTTAGAGAGGAAGCAGCTAGGCTGGGGTTCTGATTAGCAGGGCCCCAGCCAGACTAATGTCGAAAAACAGTGAAGCATCAGCAAAAAGTGGGGGTACCCATGTGAAGCAGATCCTACTCTCCTACACAACCCCCCAAACGTAGAGACATTAAACTAACCTTGCCCAGTTAAGTCTTCATGTTCTAAGTGGAAGTACCTAGAGAGTCCATCTGCATTGGCATGGTTACTCCCAGGTCTATGTTCCACTGTGAAGTCCATCCCCTGTAGGGAAATGGACCACCTAAGCAGTTTGGGGTTTTCACCCTTCATTTGTTTTAGCCATAAGAGGGGCTTATGGTCTGTTTGAACAAGGAAGTGAGTACCAAACAAGTATGGCCTCAACTTCTTCAGAGCCCAGACCACAGCAAAGGCCTCCCTCTCAATGGCTGACCAACGTTTCTCTCTAGGGGTCAGCCTTCTGCTAATGAAAGCTACTGGCTGATCCTGACCTTCTTCATTCAATTGTGACAGTACAGCCCCTACCCCCAATTCAGATGCATCAGTTTGAACAATGAACTTCTTGGAGTAATCAGGACTCTGTAGAATGGGAGCAGTGCACATGGCCTGCTTCAGGTCATCAAATGCCTTTTGACAGCTAACTGTCCACTGAACCTTTTGGGCATTTTCTTAGAAGTTAAGTCATTCAGGGGTGTCACTATTGATCCATACCCCTTGACAAATCTCCTATAGTACCCAGTCAGGCCTAAGAAGGCTCTCACCTGAGTCTGGGTAGTTGGAGCAGTCCAGTCCATGATAGTCTGGATCTTGCTCTGCAAAGGTTGAACCTGACCTCCACCCACAAGGTGGCCCAGGTACACAACCTGGCTCTGCCCTATCTGGCACTTAGTGGCCTTGATAGTCAGGCCTGCTTTTTGCAGGGCCTGTAAAACATTCCTGAGGTGGACCAGGTGATCCTCCCAGGTGGAGCTAAAGACAGCAATATCATCTAGATATGCTGCACTATAGGTTTCCAGACCTGTGAGAACTGTATTCACCAACCTCTGGAAAGTGGCAGGTGCATTCTTCAGACCAAAGGGCATCACCACAAATTGATAATGCCCACTAGGGGTTGAGAATGCTGTTTTGGGCTTTGCAGTATCAGCTAGTCTGATCTGCCAGTAGCCAGCTGTCAAGTCAAATGTGCTGAGATATTTGGCTGAGGCCAAAGTATCTATTAGCTCATCTGCCCTTGGTATTGGATGGGCATCAGTCCTAGTGACTGCATTGAGACCCCTGTAGTCCACACAAAACCTCATCTCTCTTTTTCCACCACTGGTGTGAGGTTTTGGCACAAGGACCACTGGACTAGCCCAAGGGCTATCTGAGGGTTCAATAACTCCCAACTCCAACATTTTCTGGACTTCAGTCCTGATACAGTCCCTGACATGGTCAGGTTGCCTATAAATCTTATTTTTAATAGGCAGACTGTCCCCAGTGTCCACTTCATGAGTGCACCAGGTGGTCTGACTGGGTGTCAGTGAAAACATGTGTCTAAACTGATTGAGCACCTGTCTACAATCAGTTTGCTGCTGGGTAGTGAGGCTGCCTGCCAAGGCTACACCATCTACTGACCCATCGTCAGGGTTCTGTGAGAGCAGGTCAGGGAGTGGGTCACTCTCTTCCTCCTGCCCTTCATCAGTAGCCATGAGCAAGCCCATGTCTGCCCTGTCCACATATGGTTTTAACCTGTTGACATGGAGAACCCTGTGGGGATTCCTGGGTGTTCCTAGGTCTACTAAGTAGGTAACCTCACCCTTCTGCTCAACAATAGTGTGGGGTCCACTCCATTTGTCTTGGAGAGCTGCTGGGGCCACTGGCTCCAACACCCACACCTTCTGTCCTGGCTGGTAAACAGTCAGCACAGCTCTTTGGTCATGCCAGGCCTTTTGAAGTTCCTGGCTAGCCTCAAGGTTTTTAGTTGCCTTTTCATATACTCAGCCATCCGGGAGCGGAGACCAAGTACGTAGTCCACTATGTCTTGCTTTGGGGGCTTGAGAGGTAACTCCCATCCTTCCTTCACCAAGCACAGTGGACCCCTGACAGGGTGGCCAAACAAAGTTCAAAAGGGCTGTAACCAGCCCCTTCTGAGGCACCTCCCTATATGCAAATAAAAGGCAGGGCAAGAGTATGTCCCATCTTCGCCTAAGCTTTTCTGGGAGCCCTTTAATCATGCCCTTCAAGGTTTTGTTGAATCTCTCAACTAAACCATTGCATTGTGGGTGATAGGGTGTGGTGAACTTGTAAGTCACTCCACACTCCTTCCACATTGCTTTTAAGTATCCAGACATAAAGTTTGCACCCCTGTCTGATACTACCTCCTTAGGAAAGCCCACTCTTGAGAAAATTCCCAGGAGGGCCCTTGCCACCACAGGTGCTGTAGTGGTCCTAAGGGGAATAGCCTCTGGGTACCTGGTGGCATGATCCACTACCACCAGGATAAACCTGTGCCAAGATGCTGTTCGGGGATCCATGGGACCAACAATGTCAATCCCCACCCTTTCAAAGGGCACCCCCACCACAGGTAGTGGTATCAGGGGGGCCTTTGTAGTGCCACCTGCCTTGCCACTGGCCTGGCAGGTTACACAGGAGCGACACATCTCCTTGGTGTCTTCAGACATGTGGGGCCAGTGAAAGTGAGGGACAATTCTGTCCCAAGTCTTGTTCTGGCCCAGGTGACCTGCCAAGGGAATATCATGGGCTAGGGTCAATAGGAAGCCCCTGAACTTTAGAGGTATAACCAAACTCCTGGTAGCACCAGGCTTGGGGTCTCTACACTCTGAGTACAGGAGTCCATCATCCCAATACACTGTATGGGGACCACTAGCTTTCCCAGCAGCCTCAGCAGCAGCTTGCTGTCTGAGGGGTTCAAGAGAGGGGCAGCTCTGCTGCTCCTGGCTCAGATCTGCCCTGGAAGGTCCCCCTGTCCCCAAGAACTCAACCTGGTCAGGTTCAAGCTCCTCTGGGACAGTTCCTTCCTCAGGACTGAGATCATCCCCCTCTAGGGACTGATCTTCCTTCTGAGCCAAGGGGGAAGACACTGCCTTTACCCTACTACTCCTCCTCTTGGAAGGCACTTGGTCCATTATTCCAGAATCCAAGGCCTGTTCAGTGCTAGACATTTTGGCTTGTGACCTGGTCACAGCAAACACATCTGCAGGGATCCCCAGCATTTCTGCATGGGTCCTGAGCTCCACTTCTGCCCAAGCTGAAGTTTCTAAGTCATTGCCAAGCAAGCATTCGACTGGTAGGTTTGCACTCACCACAACCTTCTTAAGGCCAGTTACCCCTCCCCAGGATAAGTTAACAACTGCCAGAGTATGGTCTGTTCTGACATTGCTAGCATTGGTCACTTGGTACATCTCACCAAGTATAACTTGCCCAGGATTCACAAGGTCTTGTGTCACCATGGTGACACTTGCCCCTGTGTCCCTAAATGCCAAAGCCTCTCGTCCATTGATTAAAGGCTGTTGTCTGTACTTGCCCAGATTACTGGGACTCACAGAGGAGGTCACATCCATGCCTCCATCACAGACTAACACAGCCTGAGTGAGTTCTCTGACTAGGTCAGAGCCCAACTCAGTACCCAGGGTGAACCCTACTAAACCCTTGGCTAGAGCACTCCCACCAACTGTAACTGTACTAGGGGGAACAGGTGCCTTAGGGGCATTGGTGGGGGCTGGACTTGAGTCTTTGGACTTGGTGCAATCACTAGTCCAGTGGGTATTTTGCTTACAGACCTTGCACCATGGTTTTCTTTGGCCTTTCCCTTTTGTAGACTGTGAATCCCCACCTGAAGAAGATTTTTGGGGGCCTTGTGAAGACTTTTGATCTTTACCCTTCTCCCCACCCTTTTCAGAGTTCTTAGAATCTTGCTTCTTAGGGTCACCACCTTGGTTCTGTACCTTCTGCCTCACCCTGGTTCTGACCCATTTGTCTGCCTTCTTTCCCAATTCTTGGGGAGAGGTCAGAGCAGAGTCCACCAGGTACTGATGCAACAGCTGATTTTGACAGTTATTAAGAATCTGCTCCCTCATTATCAGATTGTACAATCCTGTGAAGTCACACACCTTACTGCCCATCAACCAGCCTTCCAGAGCCTTATCAGAACAATCCACATAGTCTACAGAGTCTTGAGTCTGTGCTTTTTGGGTATATCTGAACTTCAACCTGTATTGTTCAGTTGTTAGGCCAAACCCATCAATAAGAGCACTCTTCAAGACCTTGTAATTATCAGCATCCTCTTCTCTTACAGTGAGGAGCTTGTCTCTACCTTTGTCTGCAAAGGAGAGCCACAAGATTGCTGCCCACTGCTCTTGAGGGACCTTCTGTACTTTACAGGCCCTCTCTAGAGCAGTTATCCATTTGTGGATGTCATCCCCACTCTGGTAGGGAGGGACAATCTTGCTCAGGTTCCTATGGTCATAGGACCTTTCCCTATCTCTAGGGACATGGCTGCCACCATGGGACTCTAGTCCCAACTTTCTTCTCTCTTTGTAGAGATCTAGGGACTCCCTGTCTATAGCCAGTTACTGTTTTCTGAGTTCAAGCTGAGCTTCCTCATATTGAACCAGCCTCTTTCTTCTCTCATGAGAGGATTCCTCCTATGAGAGGAGACAGAGGTCCCTATTGAGGTGCCAGAGTGGTTAGACTCCTGAGAAGGAGACCTAGACCTTCTGGGCACACTCATAATCCTTCCTGGGGGACAAAGTGGGGATCATTCTGATCTTCCTCTTCATCTTCCACAGGAGGGATTGGGTTATCCAGGTCAGGGTCATTGTCACCCTCCTGGTCAGTTCCAGAGGGGGGCTGGGGGTACTGCTACCCCTGGCCCCATCCTCATCTTCTGCCCCACCCTCTGCTCCTACCCCTTCAGTCCCTAAGGGCCTGCTGAGATCATAAGCCTCCAACATCTCTCTAAGATGTTGGGTGGTGGGACTTTGTCCTGTCTTCAGTTTCCTCAAGTTACATAATGCTCTCAATTCCAAGAATGGGAGTGTATCATACTTGGAGGGGAGAAGCCCATGGGCTTCTGGCAAGGACTCACTGGGTCCTGGCTTTGAAGACATCACTAGTGAGGTGTGGTGTATGCACTACCTACTCTAGTGTGGCCTACAAAACTCTCTTGAGTTGTAGAAAGGGTGTGCTATCCCTTAACACACAACTCTAAGTTCAGTAGAACTTACTGTATTCTAAGCTTAAATTATATGTACCTTAGGTACCTTTAGTGGTTTTCAGTTGATCAATTCAAATGAGATTATCTGGTAAAACAATAGCAAGCTGGAATCCCACACGCTGTACACCAATGTGAGAAGTTGGCCTGGCATATGCTGTCCACTAATTATAGTGGGCACCTTGCACCAGTCCAAACAACCCCTTATTGGAGATAGGTTAAAGACAACCTTATTGAAAGCTATCCTAGTGGTAGCTATGGAGAGCAGTATTCAGGCTAAGTCTTGAAGGAATGTAAAGCAGCTTGTTTTACCAGTCTATAATCTCTTGAGTGATCAAATGAAAGAGCACCACACCAGGTATATATTCAAAATATATGTATTTATTGCTAAACACACCCCTCTAGTCTCTTTATGAGGCTAGAGTTCGAAGTACACAAGTTATACGTTATTTAAACACAGTAATAGCACAAATACACGTTTGGGCCCTAGGGGCGTACTCAAATCATATACCAATAAAGTGGTATAAGAACCACGACTGAGCTAGACACTAGGCCTAGAGCCTCTAGAAGTGCTTGGACCACAAGGAACCACCCAAGGTAGTGACACAGGGGACCCACGGGGGACGCGTGCAGTGTAAATACACAACCGCGATACGCCGTTAACTTCTATGGAGAAAGTCGCGATCAGGAAATTAAAGAAAAGGGACACTTAAAGGAGGACTTGGAGCAAACCCTTTGAGAACTAGGTCGTTCTAGAGTCTCTACCCACGGGAGCACCGGAGTACTCGTGTTACCTCACCCAGGAAAGCCGGGTGCATAGGTGCTTTTCGGGGTCGGGTTTCGTCGTCGATTTGAATGGCGATCTGCTGCAAAGTGCTGCTGGCGACCAAGTGGAAAGTGTCCGGGTGGATCCAAGAGTGGATCGGAGATCTGAAGAACCTGAAAGCAGAGGGGACAGAGTCTGGGTCACTAGCCAGTGACCAGGAAGGCGATGAGCGGATGCCCACCGATGTCGAGTGCTTCAGGTAGGTTGACGGTCATCTTGACTCTTCAGCCACGAGGTCCAGGAGGCGTTGTCGGCAACCAGAAGCAGGATTCGGGCTTGTACACAACGTTTGTCGAGTGCTGAGGTGTCGGCGACCGGATTGGACCCAACAAGCCTTGGCAACGGCAAGTCTCGATGAAAGTGAAGAATGACAATGATGCAGACTAGCAAGGTCTGAGAAACTCACCCAGCAAGGGTAAGTGAGGACAGGCCTGGTGCAACCAGGGAGCCCAATAAGAAAAGGATTGGCCTTTGTGAAGGGCTACTAGCCAATGGGCTAGCGACCGCAAAGGAGCCTCGAGACGTTGCACGTGGAGCTGGCTCACAGGACACTCGTGGAGTGGAGGCCAGTGAACTTCAGTGCAGTTGGTGCTGGAGGCTAGGGCTACTCGGAGCCCAAAGCACGACTTCATGGGAGACCCAGAAGAGGATGCACTACCAAATGCATGCGGTGTCCAGGGGTCACGGTTCCACATTACCCACGACAGCTACGGGCCTCAGCTTTGCTGGGGACTCAGGGCAGACTCAGGGAAGTCTGAAAATCTACCTCTGGTGATGCAAAGACTTCGGCGTCCTACGGGAGCTTAGGTGATGCAGACCGGACAATTGCTTCTTTGGTGCCTGTCAAGCAGGGGAGTCACTCCTTGACCCCAAGGGAGATTCTTCTGTCCTCTAGTCTTGAGTAGAGCGTCGAAGGTCCAGGATTCAGTGTCAGAGTTTCGTCCAGGGATAATCTAAAGTCCTAAGGACTGGGTTCCTATACTTATACTAAGTTTAGGGGTTGGACTACTCTGTGGCCCCACCTATGGGTGGGTCAGGGCAGAGGGGTGGCTACACCCCTTTCCCTTTGTCCAGTTCGCACCAAAGCAGGGGCTGCAAGCCCCTGATCCGGTTTGAACTGGGGTATGCACAGGGACACCAAATGTGCCCCCAGTGCAGGACTTCAAAGCACCCGAAAGTGCTCCCGCCCAGCCCCAATACACACTATCCTGTCTGGGGAGGTGGTCACACCTCCCTGGGACAGGAAACCTATTGTCCAGGCCTCCCTGCCGGAGTTTCGTCCAGCAGCAGGAGGCCAGACTTGTGTCTGTGGCAGCAGCATCCATTTTGTGATGCCAGGGCTTTAGAAAGAAGTTACCGGCCAGGCCAGGGTTAACATGTCTCTCCCTCTAGAAGGGTGGAATGCTACCCCCGCCACCAGAATTGGCAGGGGGGTAGTATTCCAAGATGTTTGACACCAAACACGACATGTTTCGGTGCAGCCATTCCAAAGTTAGCATTTAACGCGAGGTTATAATGCGCTTAAGAGTATATGGTCAGGCTGCACTACAAACAGCATCAGAGAAGGGTCTCCGAACGCTGCAGAGGGGCCCTGCTCATGCAGAGGCACCCTCTCACATAGGAACCACGCACTCTGCCTTCAGGATTGATAAGGCCTGCCATAGGAGTGACTTATAGGTTTATATGTGTGTATGTATATAGTGATATAGGTAACCTATATCACAGTAAGGGGTGCATGCACCACCTTACCCAGGCTGCAGTAGCAGACCTGTGGTGTCAGTTTGGATGGCCTTCCAGGGGTGGCACAATACATGCTGCAGCCCCTGGCAGGCCTCTGAGGTACCTATGCCCTTGGTACATAGTATACCATATACTAGGGACTTATAAGGGCACTCCAGATTCCAATCAGAGATGTGCCTAAGGCACATGGAAACCATTTTAGAGAGGAAGCAGCTAGGCTGGGGTTCTGATTAGCAGGGCCCCAGCCAGACTAATGTCGAAAAACAGTGAAGCATCAGCAAAAAGTGGGGGTACCCATGTGAAGCAGATCCTACTCTCCTACACCCTGCTCCTGGAGATGGGGTGCTGATGGAGTCTAGCAGCTGTTGGAGGGTGTCTGTGTTGATGGTGGCGAATTCCTCCTCTTCATCAGTGAAGAGTGGGACAGGCTGCTGTTCAGGAGGTGATGTTTCTCTCTCTGCAATGTAAAGGGGAGATGCAGATTAACTGTGTGTTTCATGTATGATCATGCATTGGATGAGTTTACAAGCAGACTGCATGACAATGTACATTGTGACTGTTTGGGAGGAGCTGCCTAGACTTTTTCTACTACGTCACGGATATGAGGTTGTACTTGTACATTGTCATCTCACAGTTTACAGCTATGGCAAATATGATTGGCCAGTTTATACACACAAGCGGCACCAGTTGTGTCCTCTGTTCAATTGTGAAGGTGATGCAGTTTGTCCCACATTGTAGTCAATGTTGATGAGCTCCAATTTTTATGTGTGTGCGCTGCATTGTGGGATACTCGCCCATGCAGCTTTGGTTTTACTATCGCTTATCCCTTTCAGTCAGTGAGCCTTCACTTCTGTGCATTTACAATGCCGAGATGTTGCAAGCTGGGGTAAATATGTGTCTTGGTCAGAGTTGGGACACTTGTGCATAGTTTTTCAGCAGATGTCTTGTTTAAGTCAGGGGTTGTATGTACACGAGGATGTATCAGAGTGTGACCTGCTCCTTTAGGGATGTGGTCCACACTCAGCCACCTCAGTGACGTGGCCTGCACCATGTTGAGATGTTTGGGGTGCAGGCATGCTATTCATCATGCACTGTCACTTGCCTTGTCAGTGTGGCTCACAGACCCGCACCTTTGCTGTGTACTGCACATGTGCATGTGTTTGTTGCGAGATTAGTTATGTGTGAGGAGGGCCCCCTTTAGGCACATTGACTACTAAGGCCTACTTGCTGTTTCAATGTGTGCTGCACTATGCTGTACACATGTGCATCCAGGTAGCTTGGTCTATTGTGATTTGTCTTGTGTGCATGTCGTCAGTCATGATTTGTCTTGCATGCATTACTTACTGCCCTCTTGTTGGCTTACCCGTTGTGAGTATGGTGCTGCATGAGTTTCTATTGTTGTTGCTGGCTGGACAGACAGTGTCAACACCCATTACCCTCAACGTTGACCCCACGTGGGGTGTGTAAGTGTTCCTGGATTTGATGGATGTGGATTTCCTAATGCGTATTGGTGGTGCTCAGGCCTTGTCACCGCCACCCTCCCAACAGATGCTAATGGCACGGTGATGTGTGTTTGTGTTTGTGCCACGCAGCTAGTCACATGGATGATACATGCTGTCCTGCTTACGAATATTCAATGCATGGCTTTGCGTGTGGATGGTAACAACCATGACTGCATATTTGTTCACTGACACAGTTGACTTACCAAACAGATAGGTTTACATGCACATAATGGTGTAATGGGCAACTCACACCAGGACTGATGTGGAATGGTGTTTTCTGTATGGCAGATGTGTACACTTGAGAGTGGAGGTGTTCAAATCGACCTAAGGGGTGAGTGTGCCATTTGGCTAGATGTCATTATTTGTTGCAACTTTGCTATCCTTGCTTGTTGTCATACTTTGGTTGTCTTACTTCTTTACAGGGACATTGTAGTTCTGTGAGTCTGGCACATAGACAAGTAATGCAGTACAGATTTGGTTGACACATTCCTGTTATGCATTGTCCCTGCACTGTGGTGTTGTAGGCATAGCCCCCCTGCTCATTGGATTACATCACCTTTTGCGTGAAGTCTGCTGTTTGTGTGCATTGTGGGATATGCACCTTTGAGCCAGTAGGCTGCATGATCAGTTTGTTATGGCATTGCATGTGTTTCTGGTATGCAGACTCACTAGATGGTTTCTCACTTGGTGTACACACAGTGACGGCTCACAGTGGGAGTGCTGTGGGGCGGTGGTGCGGGCAGTGGTGCGGGGCGGGGGAGGGGCAGGATGGGGGTAGTGGAGTTGGACACACGACGGGCTGGAGTTAGGTGAGTAAATAAATTAATTGAACTATTTACCTTGCACTTGATGCAGGGCAGTGAGGCAAGGCTTACTCAGGCAGGTGGTGTGGGCTACAGACTCAGAATTCAGTAACACAACAAATAACACCCAATAAGAAGGTCCAGTCAGTTTTTTCCCTTTAAAAAAGAAGTACTTTACTACACATAAAACTAAAAAACAAATATATACAAGCTGGTAAGTGTAAAACCCAAAGGAGTAATCTCAAAAGCATAGGGGATTCACATTAAGAAGCATTACAAAAAGCCAAATAACCCCTTAAATGTTTTCTAGATTTTGTAGGTCTGAGATACTTCTAACGGTTTGCATGCCTGAAGACACCGATTCCTAAAAAAACAATACCTCCATGTATGCGGTTAGCAAACATGCGGTGCAAGTACTAAGCATCAAGCCTCCTAGCATTTGCAAGGGGTGTCACGTACATTTAGGGCCAAATTTATCAAAGAGTTGTGTCGGCCTTGTGTCACGCAATGTGGCACAAGACCGACGCAGCTCTTAAGTTAGATGTATCAAGCCACTCACGGTCATCTTGCTTGGCCCTGAGTGGCTTGATAAATCTGGAGTAAAGCAATGCCACACAAATCACAGTGTTGCGAGTTACTCTGCCCCAGGCAGGCATTCCATGTGTGGTGCGTGGACATTCCCATGCATCCACCCATGGATATTGGCGCATTTCCAGATTTACCATTAGTGGTAGACCAGAGAATGCATCAAATACTACGTCTTCCCAGGTGATGCATAACGAGGAGAAATATCTTTATTGCTTCTCTTTTTTCCCTCTTTTTATGTGTGTCCCTTCCTGCACAAAAGCAATCTTGCTTACATCGCAGGCACCCATGCACCATGGTGCAAGGGTGCCTGCTTTGGCACTAGGCAGTAAATTGTGCACCAGCACAGGAAAAAGACAGGAAAGTGTTGTATAATGTTAAGTACAGGGCATTCCTGCCCTTTCACGCAGCGCAGCAAAGTGGCCTGCTGTGCTGGGCTGTGCTGCATGATTTTTTGATAAATATACCCCTTAACATTCAAGAAATGAATGTGTTAACAGTATCAAACATTGAAAGTGTTATGCTAAATATGCACATATTTTGCGTTTCACCATAAAAGAAATCATCTCTCTGAGTGTTTACATTTTTTCTAAGGGTATGAGAAATTCTTTTTATTTACTTTCAAGTAATTATGTAAAATTTAGACAAAATTATACAAAATGCAAATCGGCCAATTCATCCTATATTTTAGTGGAAAATTCGTTCTCAGGTCAAGGTTTGATGCGAGGAAACATTTCACACTAAATAAATAGTGCAAAGAAGCAAAAGCACCATGAAGCATAGCCTCTTGGGGACCCGCGTAATACCGGCACTACCAGCAACAGGGGTGAGACTACAGCTCCCAGACTCCCTGGGTTGCCACAGCTGTGACCAGCACGCGCCAGGAGGCGCATAAAGCTCCTCGCGGTCCCCGCTTCGTGGGACCCGCGTAATACCGGCACTACCAGCAACAGGGGTGAGACTACAGCTCCCAGACTCCCTGGGTTGCCACAGCTGTGACCAGCACGCGCCAGGAGGCGCATAAAGCTCCTCGCGGTCCCCGCTTCGCGGGACCCGCGTAATACCGGCACTACCAGCAACAGGGGTGAGACTACAGCTCCCAGACTCCCTGGGTTGCCACAGCTGTGACCAGCATGCGCCAGGAGGCGCATAAAGCTCCTCGCGGTTCCCGCTTCGCGGGACGCGCGCGGGAGCGCCCGGGCAAAGCCCGGGCCAAGGGCGGGCCCGTCAGTGACCGGAAGAGGCCGGGCTGGGCCACCCCGCTAACGTCGACAATGTGTAAGCGAAAACAACTGTGTAGTCAAGACCAGGGGGGGGTTAAAGCAAAAATTCCAAGAAAGTCGGCATCTATTATATCATATTTAACCTCGGCGGTGGGAGCCCTAAATAAGGAAATTGCTAATGCAGAAAAAGAGCTGGGCTTGGGCACGAGTCAAGAGCCAGACGAGGGGAATGCTATACCCGACCCTATGACAATAATTCCTGTTCCCTTGGAACCCACGGTCCTGATAACGACACCGTCAGTCGCTCAGGGCACTCTAACATGCATTGCTGTTCATACTGGGGGCATGGATGATGTCATTAAAGAATCTTTGCCTGTGTTGGAAAAGGCACCAAAAGGGCCCGCTGGGAAAAGGAGAATCACCAGAAAAACCTGCAAACGGGACTTAGGCTTAAAAAAATGTAACTCTACCCAAGGGAATGCTGTGAGTGAAAATATCGACTTGATAGTTCGGAATATGGTGGAGGAGATTTTTACCTCTCGGCTGGAATCGTCTCTTACTAGCATAGCTAAAGACATTATTGACACTTTGAACACTTGTGTTGCTGGGATTTTGAAAAAATTTGAGCGTATTGATTCCTTTTTAACAGCTCCGAAAGGTCTGCACGTTTCTCCTAGTTCAATTATGTTCCCTAAAGCTCAGTTAGAGACCAGGCTTTGTACTGGTGTAGATACCTTGGGTGGTCAACTACTTTCCACATCACGGGTAAGGCCAGAATTCGGAACAAAGGAGAGAGTCGGGGGACACCAGGGCCGCCCTGAGAGGTGGGGGAATTCTAGCCGTTGCAATATAATCCCTGTGGACATGGTAGTTAATGCCCAGACCTTGGTTACTAGGGAGCCCTCACCCTCGCATGAGAGGCCTGTAAAACCCAATTGCTGTAGCCTTAATCTTCCCCCAGAAGCGACCCCATTGGTTGCGGTCCTCGTAAGGGTTCCACCACTTGGTGTTGATGAAATTGAATCCACCCCGGCCCTCCTAGTAAAAGCCAAAACTTGGTGTGAACAATATTGTACTGGAAATACCGAGATTTCTTCTAGTATTATAATGTCCAGACGGGTGGGGTGGGTGGGTAAACGCCCGAAACGAGTTGACGGCGACTGTATTATTGTTAATTTTAACACACGAAACATAGTTGATAGATTGTTCTGGGATGCCTCGGACCTGGATCTGGAGAAGGGGAAAGGGGGTATCAGAGCCCTGTCACTGGGTTATTTTTATCCCCCAGTAAGAAGATCGAACGTATTTGTTAAAACCCACTCTGAGGTATATTCGAGGAGGCTCTCTCAGTCTCCTCTACGCCCTGTTGAAATAAAAAAATTGGAACTCCATCCAGTAAGTTCTAGTGTTAGAGATATAACAGTTTCGCAAACTTTTCCTATGCCAACAGGCTGCGAAGGAGCAGGCATAGCCCTGTCAAATAGATTTTCTCCACTGTCTCAGCTAGACGAGAATGATTGACTAGAGTTATCCCATGATTGTTTACCTGACCCCAGACATAATCTCCAGCCTATCGACTTGGAAGTTCCCCCCAATTGTAAGATCATTAGTTGGAACATTGCGGGGCTCAGATCTAAAAGGGATGATTCTAGTTGGCTTGAGTTTATAAAAAAACACGATATTATTGCTCTCCAGGAAACTTGGGAGAGGGAGAGCAATTTTTGGCTGGATGGGTTTAAAACTTACTGCTCACCTGCACGTCCTACTCCGGCAGGTAGAGCCAAGGGGGCTTAGTGCTCCTTTTTTCTTTAAAGTTAAAAGGGTCCATAAAGATGTTGGAGGTAAGCTCCCATAATTGTTTGATAATAGAACTATGCACCCCCAATTGTCCTAAAATATTATTAATTAACTTTTATAATTCTGGGGAATGCGATTTTATGAATGAACATCTATCTTATTTGAAATGTTTTTTAGAAGATTATAGATCGAAGCAATCCACTTTTTATTATATCATACTTATGGGCGATTTTAATATTCATCTGTGTGATCTGAATTGTTATGTTGATGATCATTTGGGCCCTGATTATTCGGTGTCACCCCACTTTGAGCATACGAAAAAGGGGGAGGCTCTGGAGGACCTCCTGGCAGGAGTTGACCTCTTCGAACCTGGCTTTAATGACTTTTCTGAGCGGGTTTCGACATTTAAGGCCAAGGGAAGGGATACTATTATTGATTACATATTTTTGTCCTCCTCAATGCTAGCTAATGTTGTGTTCTATAATGCCAGGTTGTCCCCCTTTAGTGATCATAACCCAGTAATTCTTGAATTAAACAAAGACTTGGGCCTTCTGTGCTCATTGGGCAGGAACACGGGAGTTAATCATGTGGCAACAAGTGATCAGGGGAGGAGGCTCAAATGGTGTAAGGTAATTCCCGAATCTTTCTTTGTTAATTTGTGTATGAAGGCTAATGATGATATCGCAATATGCGCGGATTTTTCCTCTCCAAAGGCCGAGGTCATTAAGGCCTTCGAAGGTATCTGTGGCCAGGTAGCAGCTGACCTGACCGTTAAATCTAAATCCAGATCCAACCCAGGTGAAAGGTGGTTTGACGCAAATTGCTCTAGGGCCCATCGAAATTTAGTTCACGCCCTGAAAAATAAACCAAGGGACAGGGAGCAGATAGCTAGTCTTAGGAAGCAATATAAGCTAGCG
This sequence comes from Calotriton arnoldi, assembly GCA_963921515.1. Classification (NCBI taxonomy): domain Eukaryota; kingdom Metazoa; phylum Chordata; class Amphibia; order Caudata; family Salamandridae; genus Calotriton; species Calotriton arnoldi. The sequence continues at coordinate 670,820 of CAWUFW010001498.1, forward strand.
GTATATACCCGTAAAAGTGAGATTAAATCAGAGGCATGGAACGCTCTAATGTCTGTTGAAGTTCTAAAGGGTAGCTCGAAATTTTGGGCTATTGTTAACACACCGTTCTTCTCGGGAGTAGAGAATGATATTCTGGAAATTAATATCACAGAAGAGCAGTGGTTAGCGCACTTTAAGGTTATCTATGGATCAAGTGAGGTTCAGGATCCCCCTTTAGCTTTAGATACACATGGTGAGTTATCTTTGTTGGTTTTTAATGAGGCGGAGATCGAAAAGGCAATATTAGAGATATCTACCAATAAGGCACCTGGCCCTGATTCTGTCCCTGCAGACCTGTATAAAGGTGAACCTAAATTTTGGGCCAAGATTTTGGCAAATGTGTTTAATGCCTCAGTTGTGCAGGGGTTCCCTGCGTCTTGGTCCCTGTCTACAATTATACCAGTTTTCAAAAAAGGAGAGAGAGGAGATCCACGGTGCTACAGACCTATATCACTGATTGATTCGGCCGTCAACATTTTAGGTAAAGTGATCTTGGCTAAAGTCACTGATTGGGTAAATGATAATGGGGTTTTATCCAATCTTCAGTATGGTTTTAGACAGGGCAGAAGTACCATGGATCAGTGTCTTAATTTATATTTATTAATAGGCAAATATACTGTAGCCAAAAAAGGTTTATTACAAATGGCTTTTATGGATCTTACCTCCGCATTCAATCTGGTAAACAGATCAAAGCTCTGGTCTATTTTACTTGATATGGGTATTGATCCCTGTTTGGTTCACTTTTTAGCAGATTTACATCGGGATCTTTTAGCAGCTGTTAGGGTCACTCAGGACGGTAAATGCACTAGACACTTTAAATCAGGCAGAGGTGTCCGCCAGGGTTGTATATTGGCGCCATTACTTTTTACCCTCTATATCAATGCTTTAGATAAAACCCTGGATCAGGCCAGTTTGGATATTCCGCGTGTAGGGACTAGGTCTATTCCGGTCCTCCTTTATGCGGACGATGCCGTTTTATTATCTCGAACTGCCATAGGTCTTCAGAGACTGTTGGATGCATTCGGGGCTTATATGAAATCCCTGGATTTGGTAGTGAATATGTCGAAATCAAATGTTATGACAATGGGTCAAAGAAACAAAAATGTTAAAACTTTCTTATGCAATGGAGCTGAGGTGTCCAGAGTGACCTATTTTACATACCTGGGGGTTCTACTTGATGACAGATGTTCTTGGGTCCCCCAACATAAAGCTAAAAAATACGCAGTAGTTAGATCGTCGTCAGCTTTATTGGGGTTCTCACAGCGTTTGGGAGCCAGGCCCTTTGAAGCTATTCTCTCCATCTATAGATCTAAATGTCTGGCTATTGCTACATATGGTTCTGCTATTTGGGGCTACAAACAGCTGGCAGGGATGCAGTTGGCTGAAAATAAATTTCTACGTACTCTCCTGTCTGTGCCCCAATCAACCCCAACTTTTGCTATTCATCAGGAATTGGGGCTGGGATATGTGACTGATTTGCTGAGATTGGCTCCGTTGGTTTGCTGGATTAAAACCTGGCTTAACCCAGAGATAACTTTGAACCACCAGATCTTACGGGACTGTGTTGCCCTGGATAAAGCCAGCAGTATTCCGTGGCTGTTTTACGTTAAGTGCATGTTTTTTAAATTAGGGCGTCCCGACATTTATAACGTCCCAGAAGGGATTAAAAAAGATGATGTAAAATGGGTAAAATCACAATTTTTTAATATATTGATGTTGGAACGGGAGCAACGGGAGATACAAAAACCTATGGTTAGGGCTCATTACCTAATTAATTCTTCCCCATTAATTGAGCCCTACCTGAGAATTGTGTCCAAGCCTTATCATCGTTGGCTCCTGACTAGGTTCCGCTTTAATCTGATTCATTTTTTGTTGGGTAATTTTCATGGATGGTGTAAATTAGAGGACATAGGCCCGTGTCAGTGTGACAATTTCTCATCACAGGATACATTGCACTTTATCATGTTTTGTGATTTTTATAATGACATACAGAGGAGATTTCTAGCTCCCCTATTGAGGGGAAAGGGCTTCCTACAGGTTAGACCAGCCTTAATGTATCTTCAATTGTTAGATGATACACGGAATATTTTTAACAGTGCTAGTTTCCTTGTTGCTGCTGTTCGCCTTAGGAAAAGGAGATTTCCTATGATTAATGATGTATGAATTTTGAATTTTTTAATTTTTAATGCAATTGTTTTTATCTGATAATTTTTAAGTCCCAATGAATTACAGATCTCTTGTAGGAATTTTATATTTTTTACATCGCTCATTTGTATTGAATGATAATATTTCTGTTTTTTGCTTTGTGTATTGTACTTTTATGATTTTAATTAATCGAATAAAGTGGTTTGACTGACTGACTGACATAGCCTCTTGTATTCTGTTGTTCCTGTGCAATTGCGGTTACTTTTTTACCAGGAATGGTGTGTTTGTGGTTAATTTTTACTGTGAATGGTGCGTAATAATTACACAAAGTGGCTTTATGGAGTAATTTCAGGAATTTTGCATAATAAGTATAACGGGGAATTATTCAAATTACGCCAGCGTAATTTAAATTTCATCCAGACATAATTTTTTGCATAATGAGCAACTCAACAACATAAACATTTTTATTTTATACCATTAAACCAGGTTGACTATCAACTACGGAGATTAAATTAGTCCATGCACTCCTAGGACACATCAAAAGACCAGCAACAGAAGATTTTAAATAAAGGGCAAACTTCTCCCAGTCATGGATCCACAACCTCTCATCTGCTGTTTTGTTTGGCTTTAGGCCTGCTGCAACTTTCTTTTGTTGCAGCCACCACAGACATAAACCTAAATGTTCTTTTACTTTTTAAAATGCCCACTGGCAAACAAACAGGAACCATGGCGGGTGCCGCTACCCTCCACAGGAAGATGCTTGGACACACTGACTTCTCCAGCAACTTTCACAGATGCAGGTTGTTAGCCAGATTGCTAAATGGGGGAGTTAGCAATTTCTTGTCATCTACTCCAGTCTACTACATATGATGGGAGGAGGACAGAATCTGTTGCAAACTCCTTGGCCCACAAGGGACAGGGGCAAAACTTCCTTATGTACCCCACATCTAAAGGGAATCTTTGACAAGAAGTGATTGATGCTTCTGGTCTGTTGGTTTCCCGTGGGTTTCTGTGAAATACCTCTTGAGATTTTCTGTTGCAGTGGGTCACTCTAACCTCTTAGGTACCAGTACCTGGTGCTTCTTAATGCTGCACACAAGTGACAACATTCAAGGGGGCTTGTTATTGCGTGTTCCTGATGGCACACAGTATTGGCCCTCCAGTTTCTGGAAGTGTGCTTGATGGTTTGAGATGCTTTCCCAGCACAAGAGCACAGCTGTGTCCTCGTTTTTGTAGCAGCATTAGGTTGAATGGCTTTGGATCTGCTATCCTATCAAGTCCCTCATTAGTCTCTTGACTTGGGATCTTCCTGCACAGCACCTCAGGGTCCTCAAGGCAGCCTCACCAAGGTCATTTGTCACTTGCAGATAACCGTGTGTCCAACAGGTGGCTGGGGCATTCTTTCCTAAAGCACCCACAGCTAGGACCAGTCCACAGAATTCAGTAGAAGAACCTTCCTTCAGGGTCCCCCCATTGTCCACACTCGACTGTCCCCTAGTGAGCAGTAGAGCTCTAGTGCCTCTAGCAGTGGAGACACAGTATAACAAAAGTGTAAGGATACACATCCAGATTAGTCCCTCCACTCCAGAGATGGGTTCCTCCATGCTGTGGATCTATCTCCTTTCTCTTATGTGTTTCCTCTCCTTCTCCAAGGCTCTTCATGTCTTCTTTGGTTTAAAACTAGAGGTGAAGGGTTCTATAAAGTGGGAGTCTCTATATAATCCAGTAATGGCCCTAGACTGCTCCACTCTTAACTGACACTGCCAGGGTTCAACCTTTGGCTATTGAATCATCCTACACAGCCTCCTAGGAAGTTTTAACATTGCAGTTTGGAGCAAAACTGCAAAGATCCATCTTCTGAAGCCAAATTTACCCACCCAGGTCTGATTTTCTCCCTTCAAAATTCAAAGGAAATCCTGTGTTGACTGGAGCCAGAAGTCTTCCCATCATCTTTTTGTCCACATTGAGTGTACCCTAACAGTGCTGGTCCGAAAAGTGAAACTAATCACATAATGGGGATATCTCCCCCATCCCCTTCCTCTCCCAGCTGAAGGCTAATCCCTCAGACTGCTTCTATTGATGACGGACGCTTCCAACAGCCAGCTGGCCAGCTGAGCTTTTAACGTTGCCCTGCAGTATAGCGCATGCATGAATCCCTAAGGCTGGTTCAGGGAAATCTGTCCACCTTTAAAGTACATAAACAAACACATATAGGACAAGACTGACTGTGACTATGCATTTGAGACCCTGAAAAATTAACAAATGTCACCATCAATGGCTTTTCTACGTTATGCCATTCAGAAGTTAGATTTAAGCATACTTTATCCAAAGAGTAAAAAGAGGGTAAATACCAGAGATGTTATACTTCAGTTACAAAGAAAGGGGATAATTGACAACCAGCCCCTCTCTCAGTTTCTATTTGTGTGAACATGCATGTGAATATGTGTCACATGTAACCTGTTCAGGAGCCTTTTGTCCCTTCTTTACCCTTAGCTGACCTTAAGTTAAAAGAGAAATTGACAATAGCAGCTCAAGTCCATTTTTAATAGAAGCTAACAGAGGGTGAGGCTCCATTAGGGAGACTCACTCAAAGCAGGGCTCTAAAAACTGGGAAGTCCGAAAGCAAAAAGAAAAAGGGTTTTCGTATGTATCAGAAACCCTGTTCTCACAATGTCCAAGGAATCACATCAGACATCCCGAGGCAAATTAAAATGATCTATATCCTTACATCACAGTCCACCTTGGCCTGATGCAATAAAGATGTTTATTGTAGTGCAGTTTCTGCATTGTGCTGCCACAACTTCCCCAATTATTGTGCTAGGACTGGCAGCATGGCAGGGACACTGTGGGATGCAAGCTGCAGTGGCCTCCTGACGAGAGCCCTGGCACTTATTTGTTAACAAATTAAGCACTGGGCAGTAACATGGACATCCCCTCACATTCTTGCTTCATTATCATTTGGATGTATCTTTAGGGAATGAAAATCAATTTTTACAAGTGCAAGCAGTTTTGAGGTTTCTGAAATAAGTGTCTTTTCTTTTGGTTTGGTTGGTCAAAGATAAATGAAAATAAATGAGGAGGTAGTATTCAAACTTCAGATTCATGCTCAGAATAGAGAATTAACATAGTAAAAAGACTACCGGTTGGCTGAATATTTGAATCTTTATTGAATGTATTTGTGTGTATAAATGTGGCAAAACAATAAATGCATCTCTTGAAAGTGGGGGGTCAAACCAAGACTGTGACGAGGGTGAACCATCGAGTAGACAATGACCGATTAGTTCGATATGTTGAATTTATGGTAAAGCAGATGTTTTAATTAGCCTTCAAAAAGACACTTCTATCTGAAAAAAGGTCTACAACAAAATGGAACTGTCGTCTCTGAGATCAAACATCCAGACAGAATCCGGCCAGTACTAATGCAACAAACACATATGAATATAAATCTGTGACTAACTGAAGTATCCGAAGCCTTTTTGCTTCACATATGTTTTTTCAGTGTGTGGACCCGGGAGAAATTATATTAAACCAGTTCTCAGTGTGAGAATGTGAATTTGATAGCCATTTTTTCTGAACAAACTTCGAAAATGGATACTAGGTATTAGGAGTCGCACCTCAAACACAAGTGCGTGGTGTCAGTTGGAATGAAGTTACCGGTGATGTCAAAGTCCAGTGGTGAATACAAAGTGATCTGTTATCGATTTCAGATGTTTAATAGACCTTTGGCTTTTTAATTCTAGCATCAACATCATTTTTCAATACTTATCTCAGCTGGAGATTCTTAAGTCAACAGCACTCTGCGAAATTCTTTATTGAAAACATACCTCGATGGAAAGTAATGCTAAGCTTTTTCTCTTTCAGGGACCTCTAGCCGCCAGATGGCCCAGCAATTTGCTCATGTTAGTGAGTGATATTTAAAGGCAAAATGTTACGCAATTCCAGGTTAAATTCTTACATAAATGACTTTATTCTTTAATCAATATTAATTTCCTCAGAAGCTGCACAAATTGGCAGTAGTCCAAGTGCTCTGGGTGATATCGAATAAATGTCCACTGAACGTAAGTTTATAAAAATTTACCTTTTGTGGGTTAGTTGTTCACTTAAGTTTTATATTATTCTGGCTGACAGTCAATTCAAGTCCCTGAGCCACAATTTATCATGTAAGAGCTACTGCTCTTTAATATTAAATTTACTTAGAACATATCTGATTGGGAGAGGATATGGCTTAATGGCTAGAGCAATGGACTTTGAAGCTGGGGAAGCAGGTTCGAGCCTGGTGGAAGGCTTAAGCATCCTGTGATTCTGGGCAAATCACTTAGGGCCTTATTTATGAGGCCCTCATGCCGTTGTTGCGTCACTTTTTGTGAAGCTGCAGCAGCGTAAGAAATGCGTCACACTGCGCCATATTTAAAAAGTGACGCATCTAGGCAGATGCATCACTTTGTAAACCCCTGCGCTACATTACACCTGCATCAGGTATAATGTATGCAGGGTGGGTGTTCCTGGTGCAGAAAAGGCTTGTAGAATTGTCGCAGTGAAATCTATGAGATTTCACTGCAGCACTTCTACGGCCTCACTGCGTCAAATCCTTACACCTGCTTGAAGCAGGAGTAAGGGGTGACGCAGGCCCCACATGGACTTGCCCCATATGAAATGATACATTGCTGGAGTTGCGTCTGTTTCCAGTCACACTCCAGCAATGCGCCATTTTTGCGCTAAAAGATAAGTCAGGTTTCCTGACATATCTGTCAGTCAGTCAGTCAGTCAATCAAATCAAATCAAATCAAAACAAGCTTTATTCGGTTCACAAAAAATGACCATAAAAGCATTCTATAATAAAAGCAATACATCATTCAATAATACATTTATGTACAATTTATCCAAAATGATGCTCATAAAAATTAAAGAGAAAAAATACAATTTAGCAGGATAAAAATCTATTCAGTTTCATAATTCAAGTTTTCCAGATAGGCAAGGTACTTTCTTCGTTTAATGGCCTTCAGTATAAAACAAATTACCGCATTGCAAGTTAAAACATTTCCCAGATTGCGAATTTGATTAAAAGCAACTTTAAAAGAGTATAGACTATTAGCAATAAAAAGGGGTCGTAGCATAGATTTTCTAATGTCTCTATAAAAATTACAAAAAAGTAAAAAATGGAGGGTAGTCTGAGGAGATCTGCCATCGCACGGGCATTTTGGTAAGTTAGAACTCCACTTACCCATCTTTGGAAAGGCGACCTGGTAGTGAAGCGTATTCAGCCTTAATCTAGTTAGGTAAAATCTGTGTTGTATATTAGTTATAAAAAGAAGATACGGCTGAATACCCGATGAAAGTGGTCCTTCCAGGTACAGACTTGTACATGATTTAGTGCCCAGGGCAACTTCCCTCAATGATGCCCTAGCGTTAAGCATTCTCTTTTTTAATTCTTTTTACTAAAATTTTGAATATCCCCGGGTTCTTAAAATTCACATTCAAATTACATTCAGTTAAAAGACCACAAATATAATTTAGCCATGGTATTTTCTTATGATGGTCCAAAGTGAGGCAATCCAAGATTATATCCCTCGTAAAGTGTGTCAGTCAATCACTTTATTCGATTCTTAAGAATAAGATCATAAAATTACAAAATACACCTTTGAACTGTGGCCTTCATAATACAAATATTGGCGATAAATAATGAACAAATGGATATAAAAACATCAGTTAAAAACAAATTAAAAAATAAAAACACACATGTCAAATGGAGTTATTACACAATTGTCTAGTCTTCCATGAAAGAAGTAAAAAAAGAAGCCACAGAGTAGCATACCAGGTGATCGGCCAACAATTGTAAAAAGTACAATCCTGGACGGCATTGAGTAAAATTATATCAGCGCATAAGTGGCCGGATAAATCTATTGCGGTGTTGCTTATAAAATTTACAAAAGAAAAATATATGTATATTTGATTGCGAAGAAATGCCGTCACAAGGGCAGGGAGGGAGAATATGAATAGAATAAATTCTGGCTGGGCAGGAAAACATGCAGGGGATAAAATTCAAACAAAACTGCACTAAAATAAATCGGTGACATAAATGTATGACAAAAGATAAATATAGGGCTGCACCTGATCAATTGGGCCTTCTAAATACAATTTTACAAAAGCTTTATGAGAATTCATTTTCGCTCTCTCAGTGGCCCTTTGTTTAAGAAATAGAGACTTGATTTATTTTTTAGAGACAGTAGAGCAGTTTGTTGGCAATGTAAATAGATGCTCTAAGCCAAGGAAAGAGAGACTATCTTTTATGTATGTCAGCCACGGAATCCTATGCACGTGTTCGAGGGATAAATAGTGTTCTATTAGCCGCTGGGTAAGGAGCACTGATTCTCTTCTCCATATCGAATGCCATAATAGTATTGGTGCCAATCTAATTATGTCATTGATATAAGGGACATACAATTCTGCATGTCAGATGAAGTTAGAGCAACTTGTTGGGAGACCAACAAGTTTTTTCCCAAAAATATCCTCGATGGTCTGAATGCTATGGGAGTTAATGACTCCCCAAATCCCTGCCCCGTAGGTTGCAACTGATATTGATTTGGCAGAATAGACCTTTTTGATCGTTATGAGGGGCTTCGCGCCCAGTTTCTTTATAACAGAATTTAAGGCAAAAATGCTCTTTTCCAGCGATAAACCCCTGTTAGTGATCATATTGGCCCAAGATAGTTCACTGTCAAAGGTTATCCCAAGGTAGGAGAAGGTGTCAGTGTGAGCCATCGTCCGTCCTGCTATATAGAAGTTTGGAACCCTCCTTTCATTACGTCCAGTGATTAAAATAAAGGACTTCATCTCATTAGTTTGTAGGTCTAGGCCGCTCATATAGCTTACATAAGTTTCTAATAGCTGCTGTAAGGCTTGGCCCGTATGGGCAATTAACACTGCTTCATCTGCATAAAGCAGAATTGGGGTGCGCACAATATTAATCTTGGGGACGTCCAGGGTTGAGTTCGACAGGGGTGATTCTACCCAGGGCCGGACTGGGAACAGAAACCGGCCCTGGCAAACTGCTCAGCCGTCCCCCCCCTGGGGTGAGGGGGAGTGCAGCCGAGCAGTTTGCGAGGGCCGGTTTCGGCCGATTTTGTTACAGGGGGCCGATATTGCCGACCCCCGGTAACAAAAACGGCCCCCCCGGGGCCCAAAACCGGCTCCCACCCTAGCGGCCTACCGGAGAAACGCCTGGTGCCTGCTATGGCCAGTCCGGCCCTGATTCTACCCCATTTGTGTAGATGGAAAAGAGAAATGGGACGAGTACACAGCCCTGACGAACTCCCCTATTAATTGGGTACGACCTGGTGCACTCCCCCTGTTTCCCATAACGGACACAGGCCGAGGCCGAAGAATAGAGCTGTCTAATAAAAATGATTATGGCCTCATCGATGCCCATTTCGGCCATTATCCTCCACAGATGGCGATGTGCAACACAGTCAAATGCCGCTGATAGGTCCATGAATGCCAGGTATAATTTCCCTTGCTATACCTGAGTATACATGGCAATTAATAGGCTTAAGCTGAGACATTGATCCTGGGTGCCTTTCCCCTTTTTAAACCCATATTGCACCAGGATCAGAACGTTGTTATGGTTAGCCCATTCCTCTAGCCTATTTAACAAAACACGTCCCATCAGTTTTGCTGTGCTGTCTAGGAGAGAAATAGGCCTATAGTTTTTAGGCTCAGATTTGTCTCCTTTCTTATGAATCGGGATGAGGATTGACTTCTTCCATGAGGCCCGTGGGCCCACTGTAGCAATAGCGTTAAAAACATTAGTCAGCACCAGCCCCCATAGATCCGGCTGCTCCATAAAAAAGTCAATTGGGGTGCCATCCGGGCAAGGAGCTCTATTACTAGACGACTGCGCTAGAGCCTCTCTTATCTCAAATAAGTTAAAGGCTAAGGGAGAAGTTATAGCGGAGGTGTTAAGTGCCAGCTGGCTAGCCACTCCTCTGCTTCCTTGCTTCTTTGTAACTAAGGCGCAGAGACTTGACTAGTTCAACATCTCTAGAGATGGATCTAAGGGCCTGATGTAAATTTGACAGGGACTTGGTACATGAGTGAACAAACCATTTAGGGCCTAGCGCAATTAAAGTTGGTCTTTTCTTAGTCAAGGCCTGTTTAACCTCTAATAATATCCGGTCAAAAGCCATAGTTACCGATATTGGATCAGGATCTGCTGCCAGGCAGGTCATTATGTCATTTGATTTATTCCCGATCACAGCTGGGGAAACAGGTGCTTTGTCTGCCATTTCCCATTTTAGGGTTATCCCGTTTTTCCTAGCTATCTTGGGTTTAACGTGCCTCGTCTGCACCAAGTGGGATCCCTCCCATTCCAAGTCTCCAATTATGGCGGCATGGTCACTAAAACCAAAAGACATGTTTGTGGTTTTAACAATAAACTTTTTAAAAGACAGTGAGACCAAAAAGTAGTCTAGGGTTGAACCCTGTAGGGCCGAGCCAAAAGTGTTTTGTAAGATCCCAGAGCTGGGGTCTATGGGATTCATTATTTCTAAATCGTAAATAAAAAACAATCTATTCAATGCATCTCCATAAGGGTCGTGCGTGAAATGTGGGATGGGGTCACCTAATTCATTGTGTATACCGCATACTGATTTGTTTCAGGAAGGGCAGCAGTGCGCGTTGAAGTCGCCCACCCATAGAATTTTTGGGGGCTGCTTAAGAGTTTTAAGAATGGTAGTAATTTCCCCTTCCAGCGAATCAACCACCTGTTTCATATTGCCATTAAAATTGTTATTATAGAAGTTAATTACTAAAGTTGAATCACCGCCCGGGCCCTTTAAATGGAAGAAGTTATAATAAGGGGAATCGTTATGGAATAACAAAACTATTGATTTGAAAGTGTTTTTTAGCAGAGTTACAATCCCCCATCTGGCACGACCCGAAGTAGATGGTCGAGCCGGGGTACAAAAAGAACAATATCCTTCTAGGTTAATGGGTCCATGTTTCCTGGAGGCAGATCAGATCGTAGTTGGAGATTATTGCTAACCAATCTGGATCAAACATTTTCGATCTCATACCAGCAATATTCCAGGACATTAATTTAGCGTGATCTCTGGAATTAAGTGCATGAGTAGAACTAGCCGTGCCAACTGTGGGAAATTCGGGCCTTAGTAAGCTATGGCTTTGAGCAGAAATTAAGCTGCTCCCAGCCCCCCGTAGTCAATATTTGCGACATGGAGCGCCCAACAGTAAATACGATGCATCCACAGTGTTGCTAGGAGGGCACACTGAAAAGTGTTGCATCGCTGTTTTACCGCAGAGATGCAACACTTTTCATGAATGAGGCCCTTAATCTGCCCATGCCTAAAAGTGAATTAGTCCATCTGTAATGCAACTGGTGCTCATGTAAAATGCTCTCATACCTTCAGGTCGAGTTCGCGCAATACAAAACTGCAAAAAAAAAAAATCTTCAGGCAGCTGCAGCAAATTAAGCAGCTTTGAAAGACAGCAAAATGGCCTTTCTGTGATCGTAAGGGTAGGATTCAGATAAACGCAGGCTTTATAGCCACAAAAAGGCTAGAGATATGTTAGCAAAGGCACATTGCGAGTCAGAAATTACCTTCTGACTTGCAAAATGTCTGACGGATTGCGTTTTTGTAGGTGGAAGGGAGGAAAAAGGAACGTCCCCATCCTCCTACTGAATTGCAGATTAATATATCAATGGGCTGTGATGACATCTGTGGCTGTAAACCATCAGTGTAATACTGACCCCCTAAAGCGGGTGGTATCCCATTGGTAATGTGAAAGATGCCCCCCTGGTACAGATTCCACCTTGTGAAGGTGTGTGATTGGCTTCAGGAGGAGCAGTGCATGCTCTTTCTAATGTAAGTTATTGAACGACAACTTTTATTTTTGAAAGCAGCCACTGTCCCGCTACCTCTTTAAGTTCTGAGCCTTCCCCCATCCTATCCCAACTGCACACCCTCTCCTCCTAGTACTGAGCCCTTTTTTGATCTTTGGGCAGTTCGTACTTGAGCCTTCAAACCTTTTTCCACAAAGGATATCCTGACCAAAATTGCTCCCATTTCTCCTTGCATATTGGGAATTCTAAAGGTATTGATGGTTTGTTGTCTGCTCCACATTGACCTTGGGAAATAGCAAAAGTGGCAACATTTTGATTTTTTAGACGCAAATGGGAAAAATGTTATACCAAAAAGTGTGATTTTTTTGCTAAAAAGGGGCATCAACAAATGGTTTGCTGTGCTGAGGTTGCTCTCTTCCCATCTTTTAGAAACAGGTAAAGTTATAAAACTAATCATTTTTTAACCACTGTTTTTGAAATTTTCAAAGTGGTGTTCAATATTTCATATTTTTCTGTTTCTTCTTACTTTCAATTTGTGGGGTAAAGAGGAATAAAGCCTTTGGGTGAAACCAGAAAACTATATATTTCTGAAAAGTAGACAACAATTTAATTTCTGCAAGTGTTCATTTTTGCACATCGCTCATGGTTTTCTTAAAGAAACTAACAGTTACAATCACAAAAATAGTGAAAGCATGAAAAAATAGAAATAGATGACAATGTTTTCATCTGTAAAATTTTATACATAAGCCTACCTACAAGAATAATATACCCTTACGTTTGTGAGACTCTCCTGCTCACGCAGCTATATAACATTTGCTTGTGGCCCACACAATAACCAGAGTCTTCAACCCAGCAGCAATCTATAATGATTTTTAATTGTGTTTCAACCATATATCAATTTGTAGGAAAGTAGGATCTGCTTCTCATGGTTACCCCCACTTTTTGCTTGATGTTACACTGTTTTTGACTAGTCTGACTGGGATCCTGCTAATCAGGACCCCAGTCTATCTGCTTTCTCCCTAAAATGTTATGTCATGTACTTAGGTACACTCCAGATTGTATACTGGGGTACCCTTATCAGTACCTAGTATATGGTACACATGTACCCAGGGCATAGGTACCCCAGAGGCCTCCCAAGGGCTGAAGCATGTATTATGCCACCCATGAGAGGCCATGCAAAATGGAACTACAAGCCTGCCATTGCAGCCTGTGTAAGATGGTGCATGCACCACTCACTTTAGATATAGGTTTGCTATATCTATAGGTCACTACACTTAAAACCTATAAGTCACCCCTATAGCAGGCCTTGACAATCCTGAAGGCAGGGTGCTGGGTTTTATGTGAGAGGGTGCCCATGCATGAGCAGGGCACCCCTGCAGCCTTCGGAGGCCATTTTCCCAGGTTGTCGGTGACGCAGCCAGACATATAGGTAGAGGTGCATTATATGCTCACGTAAATTGCTATCTCGAAAACGGCTGCAACAAACCATGTTGTGTTTGGTATCAGACACCTTGGAATCATACCTCCACACCGGTAACCAGTGTGGGAGGTATGATTCCACCCTTCAGAAGCAAGCTTCGTTGGGTCCCTGGTCTTCCCGGTACCAGCCTTCTCAACCCGGACAGCACAAAATGGTTGCTGCCAACCAGAAACACATTTCTGCCCTCCTGCTGCTGAGCCAAGCTTGAGCAGAGGAAGGCAGCACAATACTGTCACAGAGAGGTGTGACCACCTCCCAGACGGGATTTAGTGTATTGGAGCTGGGTGGGTGCCTGAAAGTCTGCACGAGGGGCACATTTGGTGTCCCTGTGCATAGTCCAGTTCAAACCAGTCCTGGGAGCCGTTGGCTCCTGCTCTGGCGTGAAACTGGACAAAGGACATGGGAGTATCCCCCCACTGTCCTGACCCTCCCCTGGGAGGGTCCCCTGAATCTGTCCAACCCTCTCCCGTGGGTACAAAAGGGCTTACCTGGCTGTAGGACCCTAGATTTGACGTGGACAAGATTCTGATCAAGAAACCACTGACCTTCGACTGTCTGGACACCCTGGACTTTGCTGGACTTCGACTGTGCCCAACTTCGTCTCCCTCTCCATCCAAAGCATCGTCTGTGCCCGTGCACCATAAAGACTCTGTGTAGGACCTGTGGAGAATCAAGGACAACTGAAGTATCTCCCTTGGGGTGAAGGAGTCACTCTCCTGCATTTGCAGGCACCGTAACGCAACTGACCAGTCTGCTGATCCTGAGCTCCTGCGGACTCCGAAGGCTCCACCAACACAGAAGGTGGGTTCCTATGTTCCTTGAGGTTGAGCTGCCCTCTCATTGAGTTTGAGGCCAGTATCCCTAATGGGGACCGCATAACTTGAACCCCTGTGCACTGTTGTATTCCTCTTAGGGTGTCCGTATATAGGTTTTCCTGTATCATGTCCTTATATAGGCACAATTCGCCCTGCCCTTATATAGGCATAAAATCCAAGTCCTTATTTAGGCATTAAAACGTGCACTCCAAATACAGGCATGGTCTCCGACATCCGTCCACCCTAACGTCACAACGAGTTCTTGAAGAACAGACCCTTAGGCTTCGGGAGTTTCCCTAGCACAGGACTATTGATTTCTTCAAGGACTCATCTATTATGCATGAACCATTATACGTTAGGGGTTCATTCACGACGTCTTCCGCTGTCCGATTCACGTCAATGCTAACATTCTGAGGTACCTCTCAGGTATAAATATACCTTCCCTAGCCCTTGTAAACTAGAGGAGACCTCGACTTCAGAGGAGTCCGTTTCCCGGCCTGACGCACTGAGAAGACGCTGTCATCCCTGCACGCAGAGAGTCCAGCTTCCAGTGATTGACTTCCCTCGCGGGGTGTTGGAGTTCGAGTCTGGCAAAAGATTCCCACCTCTCTCATTCTTAAGGTATGGGGCTGACTAGAACCTAGAGGGACTCTTGGCATACTAGGCATACTAGACCTAACATACTCTTAGTATACCATAATAAGGAATACTTCACCTACTTCATACCTCTTCCTACACCTAGGTTAGGTTAGGAACATTGGGGTGGAACTAGCTTAGAAACGCATCGTATGAGTACTCGCATTTTTAGTTTGTGTTATTTATGTAAATGAATATCTACTAAAGATCATGCTAGCGCAGTATTATTTATTCCTACTGCTTACGCTGTACATTATTTATCTTGCATACTGTCTTGTGATCGTAACAGCACATTTTACTTACACAAGAAACAAGACTGTTCAATAAACCTTTTATTGAAACGCCCGTCTATTCTTTCTGTGTAACTTTGAGGAAAACTAAGTATGCATGATTGAGCTGAGTGAAATAGTTAACTATTGTTTCTACGACTCTGGGACACGTTCTGATTCTAAAGGGAAACAAAGTTGTCATGTTTTGCGGCTGCCAGAAACTACTCCCTTCTTGTTTGTCAAGGAGTTTCTAGTGGCCTCTGAGCTAGCTGGCACAAGTAATTAAGTTTAATATACTCGATAGGGACATACTGACCTTAGTCCTATGTCAAACCTATAGGGGATATTATTCCAATGCGCAGAGCCTATTAGGGAAATAGGAGCTACACTACATGGCGCCCAACGTTTGATAAGGCGGTAATTTAACGTTAGATACTGAGTAACTCAGCCGTGCCTTTTCTCTCAGAGACCCCTACCCATATACTCCAAAAGACGTCTGGAGTGGGCAGGGTTAAGTATCCGCCACGGCTACATAGGGAAGTACCCTATATATTAGCTGCTTGGTTTGCTCAACGTTGAAGGATACAGTGTTCCAAAATATTGTGCACCTTATCTATGTTTCCTTGAAACTTGTTCTACATTTTTCAAACAACAAAATGCCTGACTCCGACACTGAGACCGGAAACGGTGGAGCTGCGGATCAGCCAGCTGCAACAGCTTATAACATCACAGGTTTTATTGAAACCGAGGAGGGTGTTATAGACATCCCTCAAAACTTAAGAAGAGCCATCACTCTAAAACTTATAAAACACGGCCTACCACCAAGAGGCGGTAGAGCAGTTTTCGTGATAGAGACACACGAATCCTTTCAGACAGAGGTATTCTATTCATGGGTAATATTTCCTGAATCCAATCCAGTAACACACGTGTTTCACTTCTACAAAGAAGATGATCCACCAGAGGAATACATTCCTTTCGAGGATATAAAAATTCCATTAACATACCAAGAGCATCAGCTCTGGTTTAAAGGCGCCCTAAAACATCACAAAAACATTACCAGGCTCGGTCCACTAGGTAGACCAGGAGCAACATGGCCGATTCTAGCCGGCTATACACCTCATCCCGACATTGAAGAAATGTCAGACGAGGAACTACTTGTTCAACTACAAGATATAATAAAAATCTACAGACAATTGGTCCAATATGTCATGCGGACTTTCACAGTCCAACCACCATTGACACTTCCAAATCAAACTCCCCAACAGGGGAATACACTAAAAATGACACCACAGACTCTCTACGCAGTCATGAGTAAAATGCCCACAAAACGTGAGCAAATTCCATTCTGGATAGCTCAAAAAATTATTCAAATCGAAGCAGTATTTCCAAATACTAGCCCGTATGAGAAACACAGAATCCTAACTATCAGTTTACCGATGGGGATCACACCACAACTGGAAGACTGCACCACTTGGGGCTCAGTCTTTGCTGCCATCTATACTAAAACACATGGCATTCCGTCAATTGCGGTAATACCTGATGTCCTGAAACAAATTCAAAACGAATACGGGGCAGAGCCTGCTCTAAATTTAGGTATGAAATTACAGAAAAATTTCGACCAGGTCTCAACAATAATATTATCTAATATTAAAGGAGAGGCAGCAGCAGTGGCGATCCGCCAAAAATTAAGGGAATTCGATGTTACAGAACATCAAACTGAGCTACCCAGAATAATTGAACAATCTTACGCAGAATTAGGCAGAGATAGTTTGGGTGGAAGACCAGTGAAGCCGAAACTATCTGAAAGTCCTGAGAAGGACTCAATTAAACAAACTCCTACATCTTCTAAAAAGAAGTGGGAGACTAATAAACAACATTCAAACGAGAAACGTTCTCAATCCCGAGGTAGGTCTCCTCAAAAGGAGCCCTCTGAAAGGAGGTATAACCTCAGGAATAGGGATAATTTGAGAAAACCTGACAGGTATCAAGATACTGATACACGTTCCTCTCGTCCCTTTCAGATCTCATCACAGACTTCGCAAAGAAGAGGACAATCAGAACATAGAGAAGAACGCGTGAAATCCAAAGAAGAAAAACACGCTACAAAAAACAAAACAAAACCTCAATTCTCCAAAAAGAAAGTACCAGGTCTATAGATCAGTCATGCCGAGAATACTGAGAACACAACTCAAGAACGGAGAATGGGCTCAGACAATGCTGGACAGTGCAGCAGAAGTCACAATAGCTCGCCAGAACCTGAAGGAACTTCTGGAGATAGTGGACTTGAATGAGTACATTACAGTTGAGACTGTAGACACCAGGGTTAGTACTCCACAAAAGTTATATGAAATAACAGTCCGGATGGAGGGGGACAAACCTAGACAGGTGAAAGCACTTTTTTGGGAAAGACTATCAAGGGGCTATGACATACTTCTGGCAGAAAAAGACTGGCCACCACAATTTGTCAGGGAGTGCCCACACGGCGAGGACATTATTATGCCTGCCTTCTCCAACCATATTCCAATACACCTAAAATATACATATGCCAGGAAATGGGCAGTAGCCCAGGCCCCAGCATTATACAAAAATCATGTAGGATGGGATGAGGACTCACCTCACCATAAAATAAATCTGAAACATGAACCAACTGCACAAAGGCAGTACCCAATAAAGCAAGAAGCTAAAAAACAGGTCAGGGAGATCTTAGATCAACTTGAATACCAAGGGGTGATTGAAACATGCACCTCCTCAATGAACAATCCTTTGTTTCCTGTCTCCAAACCAGACAATACATATCGTCTAGTTTTGGATTACAGACACTTAAACACTTGGGGGCATATTATCAAGAACGTCGTTAAAATTATCGCCGCTTTAGCGGCAGGAAACTGCCGCTAAAGCGGCGATAATGGGCTTGATAATATGCCCTGGAGAATTCCAATAGAAGCCCATGTTCACACCAGAACATGGACTTATATTGGCATTGTCCTATGTCGATGACATATATCTGACGGATGATGACCTGGACAAACACTTGAACAGGGTAAGCACCATTATACTGGGCTTCGCCTCTGAGGGCTACAAGTTCAACTTTAAAAAATCCCGAATTGCCCATCTCAATGTCCTATTTCTAGGATATGAGCTTTCAAGTGAAGGCAAGAGCTTGGCAGCTAACTTTTTAGAAAAGTGTGCACTGCTCCAACCTCCAAAAACGCTAAAAAACTTACAATCCATCCTGGGTTTCCTAAATTTTGGAAGAACATACATACTAAACTACGCAGAAAGGGTTAAACCTCTCTACGCATTAATCAAACCTGATTTTTCAATCAAAAATTGGACAAATGAACACACAGAAATCTTGCGTTCACTCCAGGCTAACATGTTAGCAACAAGTCACTTACAAACACGCGTAAGTCAACGCAATTTGGTGATGCGAATAATTTCGGGTCAATGCGGATTCACCTACTTAACCTTCAATGAGGGTGAAAAAATACCAATCGCATACAAGTCTCATTTGTATATACAAGCGGAAATGCGCTTCAGTTCAACTGAAAAAATTCTGACAGCAGTTCAAACCGCTGTAGCAAAAGAAAGAGCCTTAGCCCAAGAGAAACGCATTATTGTCGTAACCCCAGTACCGGCTTTAGAAGCGGTCACAAAGGCAAGCATTCCAAATGCTAAAGCATTACATCCAAGATGGATACAATGGGTTAATTCTCTTGCTGCAACAGATATTGAATATGTTTTTGATCCTGATTTAAAAACACAAGCATTCCTGCAATATGAACAAGAATGTCCTCTGCCCACTGAAATTCTGCCTCTCGATCAGTACGAATTCATAATTTACACTGACGGATCCGCACAGCACCCAACAGGGAGTAAGCAAGCTTACAGTGCAGCATGTGCAATCGTTAAAGGTCGCATGCGAGATGGCATCTTCAGACCTATGGTCACAAAAACTCAATCTCTAGGAGATTGTACAGCTCAGCGTCCTGAACTACAAGCATTCAAACTAGCACTTGAAAGTACAGATCGAGAATTCCCCACACTGATAGTGTGTGATTACTTTTACTGTGTTCAGTCGTATAATGAATATATACAAAACTGGCTTGAAAATGGTTTCAAAGATGCGAAAGGAGGCATAATAAAGCACAAAATGTTTTGGGAACAAGTAGTTCAGTTGAAAAACGAACTACCAAAGGCTCACGTGATCCACACACTGAGGGGCCGATTCCGATCTCGGCCGGTAGGGCACCTAACAGTATTCGTCCGGAAAAAAACCCAGCCGAATGCGTGTTTCCCGACCGATTCGTACACCCGTCCGGACGAACAAGTACGATGCGTATAACAACCCATTTCCCGAGCGAGCCGTACTCACCCAATCCAGCTCCTGTTCCCCGCCCGAGCCAGATCCGTAAACGCCGAATCGAGTCGCACGGAACCAAATACACAGCACCTTCCGGCCGGACTAGTACGATGCGCGCTCCGTACGCGCCGAACCAGTCGCTACGTCCGGCACGTTTCAGCATCCGGGAGAGCCGCACATATAACACATATCCGTTTCGCGCCACAAGACGATCCACGGCTACGAGATGAACAAGCCAGCGACGAGTATGAGTCGAAGACACGAGAAACCCGAACGAGACGACCCAACCATGAATCCCATCGCGCAGGTCCTAACTATACTCTACATCTATTAATGGGACCGGTACGGACGCGTACGGCGCAGACGGTAAGTCAAACACCAACAATACAAACAAACTACACGTACCCAAAATATGTCACACACACATAGGGATGCACAAATGACGTACACTAGCAACAGCACAACCATAGGGGTGGGATGGGCATCACCAATGCCATACACACCCATAGGGGGATGGATGCCTACCACTACAACCACCCCTACTCAGGGGGGATAGATGCCTACCACTACCACCACCCCTACTCAGGGGGGGCTGGATGCCTGCCACTACCACTACCCCTACTCAGGGGGGGCTGGATGCCTCCCACTACCACCACCCCTACTCAGGGGGGGCTGAATGCCTGACACTACCACCACCCCTACTCAGGGGGGATGGATGCCTACCACTTTCATCACCCCTACCCAGGGGGGGCTGGGTGCCTACCACTACCACCACCCCTACTCAGGGGGGCCTGGATGCCTGTCACTACTACCATCCCCACCCATAGGGGGATGGATGCCTACCACTAACACCACCCCTACTCAGGGGGGCCTGGATGCCTACCACTACCACCACCCCTACTCAGGGGGGGCTGGATGCCTGCCACTACCACCACCCCTACTGAGGGGGGGATGGATACCTACCACTACCACCACCCCTACTCAGGGGGGGCTGGATGCCTGCCACTACCACCACCCCTACTGAGGGGGGATGGATGCCTACCACTACCACCACCCCTACCCAGGGGGGGCTGGATGCCTACCACTACCACCACCCCTACTCATGGGGGCCTGGATGCCTGTCACTACTACCATCCCCACCCATAGGGTGATGGATGCCTGTCACTACTACCATCCCCACCCATAGGGTGATGGATGCCTGTCACTACTACCATCCCCACCCATAGGGGGATGGATGCCTACCACTACCACCACCCCTACTCAGGGGGGGCTGGATGCCTGCCACTACCACCACCCTTACTCAGGGGGGGATGGATGCCTACCACTACCACCACCCTTACCCAGGGGGGGCTGGATGCCTACCACTACCACCACCCCTACTCATGGGGGCCTGGATGCCTGTCACTACTACCATCCCCACCCATAGGGTGATGGATGCCTGTCACTACTACCATCCCCACCCATAGGGTGATGGATGCCTGTCACTACTACCATCCCCACCCATAGGGGGCTGGATGCCTACCACTACCACCACCCCTACTCATGGGGGCCTGGATGCCTGTCACTACTACCATCCCCACCCATAGGAGGATGGATGCCTATCACTACCACCACCCCTACTCAGGGGTGGCTGGATGCCTACCACTACCACCACCCCTACTCAGGGGGGGCTGGATGCCTGTCACTACCACCACCCCTACTCATGGGGGCCTGGATGCCTGTCACTACTACCATCCCCACCCATAGGGGGCTGGATGCCTACCACTACCACCACCCCTACTCATGGGGGCCTGGATGCCTGTCACTACTACCATCCCCACCCATAGGGGGCTGGATGCCTACCACTACCACCACCCCTACTCATGGGGGCCTGGATGCCTGTCACTACTACCATCCCCACCCATAGGAGGATGGATGCCTACCACTACCACCACCCCTACTCAGGGGTGGCTGGATGCCTACCACTACCACCACCCCTACTCAGGGGGGGCTGGATGCCTGCCACTACCACCACCCCTACTCAGGGGGGATGGATGCCTAACACTACCACCACCCCTACCCAGGGGGGGCTGGATGCCTACCACTACCACCACCCCTACTCATGGGGGCCTGGATGCCTGTCACTACTACCATCCCCACCCATAGGGGGCTGAATGCCTACCACTACCACCACCCCTACTCATAGGACGGGTAATGCATGACACAACCAGCATACTCCCACATAAGGAATGACAGAAAATTACATCCCCCCCAACACCATGACAAGCATGTGTAGTCTGTGTCAAATGGTACAACACTGAACATGACATTGAACATACAATGTGACTCACTATCACATGTGTCACACATAAATGTGTGTGGCCTCCACAATGCAAGCAGACCATGACCACTGTGGCCATGGGGTCGAACACCCCATCATCACAGTGACCAAAAGGTAAGTGTGGGGTCCATAGCTGATACACCTCTTGAACAGTGTGGCCATGGGGCCTAAAGCCCCATCACCACAGTGACCAAAAGGTAAGTGTGGGGTCCATAGCTGATGTACCTCTTGAACAGTGTGGCCATGGGGCCTAAAGCCCCATCACCACAGTGACCAAAAGGTAAGTGTGGGGTCCATAGCTGATGCACCTCTTGAACAGTGTGGCCATGGGGCCTAAAGCCCCATCACCACAGTGACCAAAAGGTAAGTGTGGGGTCCATAGCTGATGCACCTTTTGAACAGTGTGGCAATGGGGCCAAAGCACCATCACCACGGTGATCATAAGGTAAGTGTAGTCATGGTAAAAGCTGCGAAAGCCAAACTGTATGGATGAATCCTGGTCACACAACAACAAACACATCAGTGGCATAGTAGTGCTTGTGTCCCATAGCAACATAGATTGGGCGAGGCAAACAGTGCAGTGTCACAGAAACATCGTTTTGGCCATGTGCATACAAACATCACCCATGGGGGACCACATTGTCAATATTCACAAATAACACAATGACAGAAGTGACCATCATAATGCTGAGCCACATATCTGCACCAATGGACACACACATGTAGATATCCTGTGGAGACTGTCGATGTCAGGTGAACAAATACCATACCATGGCATCAATGGGACATACAAACCATGATCACTGTGCTGACTGATGACCTTTGGAGTCCCAGGGACAGCTGGGGAAACCAACCAAACAACATACAGACAATGGCACACTACAGAAATGCCAATGCAGTGGTGCAAATGCACAAACACAAACAGGCAGACTCACACTGCATTTCAAACACAACAGGTGATGGGGGGGTGTGCCAGTGTCCCCAGGCAACCACAAAAACACATGAGGAGGCCTGAACTCCAATCACACAGATGTGTATACAGTGCCATACAAAAGTTACTCATGGATCGGATACCCCTATGTGGGCAATCAGGTATCGTCAGCTGAGAGGGAGGCCAAATTACACATGTCACACAAGCTTGTAGGAACAGCAACTAACACAGCAAGAGACAGACCCACCACAGCACTACCCCCAGGGACCCCACATTGTGCTGACACTAGCCTGCATGACAATCCCACTGTGATGACAAAGGTAGATGTTGTTCACACTGTGAACCACAGCCATGTGTCCTGAGCAACAAACTACCATCACACCTACACAAGCTCCAATCAATCAGCACGGCCTGCCAGCCAAGGCCAATATGGAGGTAGGGGTCTAGCCGTGCAACAACTCACATTTGCACACTCAACACCAAACACCCTGATCTCCACCAATGTGCAGCAGTGAAGCTCACGTGGACTGGTGACAGTGCACATGCACCCATGACAATTCCAGGGGTGGTGGGGGGAACTAAGGTGCAGATACCCATCACACATGGCCAGTTAAGAAGACTCGTCAATGTCTGACACACAGCACAGTACGCCGTACATGGGCATGATGTGAAATCCACCACAATCAATGGGATCCTGGCCATAGTCACACACCTACGAAGAAGCCAAGGTGACACACAAAGAACACATGTACACAACTTCCAACATTGCAGCTCTGACCATGAGGAGTGGCAGCAGTCACACACACACCGTGCCACAATCACTGAAAGCTACCACAAACTGAAATTCACATGACTTGTGTAAACAACAAGTGCCAAGGGGAATCCTGAATGTGTCCCATCACCGTTTGCCCACATCCCCAGCCCTGACAACAAAGACAACCTGGGATGACAACCTCATGAACATTAGTTTGCCATGCAACCACATCACAGAGAAACCAGGTCCAAGATGCTGGATGAACACAGACCAACTCTGCAAGCAACACAAACAGGAACATCCCTAGGGACACAGCCTGTGTAGGAAAAGGGAAGGGAACACGCACAGACATGCTTACACAACACACAACACGGGCACACGCAATGTCACGGGATTACACACTGCCATGAGGGCACTCTACTCCTGTGGAAGGTCCGCTGTGCCAAACCTTGTCTGTGCACGACTCAAACATGTCAGCAGGACACTCCGTCAGTGAGTCAACAACTACAACACACAGAAGGCTCTGCTCACATCAGCCTGGGTACGGGAGTATCACGTCAGTCATCTGCATACACCCAAAACACGTGTCAAGCCAGTTGCACTGTATACACAGATGAGTCCTTCAACATTGATGTGCAAAACTGCATGTCCAGTGGAGATGGGCACACAGTCAGGAAATCGGAACATTGAACAGTGGTAAGCCCACCAGATGTGCATCAGTGTAAGACAAAGATGTTCCTTTACAAATGCAAAACGTACATCCCTGTGTCAAATGCTGAACATTACACCCTCAGACTGCAGCAAAGGATGCCATAGATCCAGAGTAGAACAGGACACATATCCCATGGACCACATGGAGTCCATCACAGCAACACTTCATTTTCCTGAACTGAACACTATAACAACTGCAAATGCAGGATGCTACTCATCTACATCATGTACATCCAAAGAAACACCTCAATTAAACAAAAAGAGGCTTTATTCAGCTAATGTAAAATTAAAAGTTGACGTCCAAAAGAAACTAAGGCCAATGGCCAGTCCAAAATCCATTTCACAACAGGGTGACAAGTGACAACTGGTCACCCATTGCTTGCCTGCACTGGTACGGACAGGGGACATCCCCCTTGGAGGGGCATACAAGGGGCAGGCCAGGCACCGCAGGGACAGGATCAGGGGATGGCAGAGTGAGGCAGTGAAGGGGTGGTGGGTGCAGGAGTGTCACCGGCAACTGCAGTGGAGGTGTCTGACTCAGGGGGGGCCAGCACCACCGTGCTACACAAGTCAGTTGGTGTGGGTGCTGCATCCACTGCAGTGGGCTGGTCTGATGTAGTGGACTGGGTCCCCACTGCAGTGCCAAAGTCAGACGGGGTGGTTGTAGACTCCACTCCAGTGCATAACTCCAAGTGAGTGGAAGGGTGGGCAGATGAGGTGGGCAGGACAGAGGGGGGTGACCCGGTCCCCACACCAGTGGCACTAACAGGCAGAGCATCTGGGTTGGGTGTGGAAGAGCAAGTGGCAGGGGGGAGGGCCTAAGCAGTCTGGGGATGCGGTATCGGTGTGTGGGGGAACCTGGGGCAGGGTGTGGCGGGGGAACCTGTGGAGTGGTGGCCTGGGGGATGGAGGAGAGAGACTGGGTGGTGGAGCTGCGTGGTGATGGTGTTGGGGTCTTGCTCTTCCTAGTCCGGGGGGACTTCCTAATGGGGTCCTGTGTCTGCCTGCGCCTGGGGGAGGGTGTCCGGGGGCGAGGGGCACTCCCTCTGTGTGGGTGGACTTCCTCTTCCCCGGTATGCTGGATCAGCAGGATTGGAGGGAAGAGGCCGAGGTCACACAGGAAGAGCTGCTGTGTATGTGGGGTAGCAGGTGAGGCAAGGGAAGGGGTCTTGGAGGGAGAGGATTTGGAAGACTGCGGAGTGACTGTGGATGCCTGTGTGTGTGTGTGTTCCCCATCCCCTGTGTCTGTGGTATCAGTCCCCTGAGGATGCTTGTGTGCACGTCTTGCCTTTCTCTTGGGTGTGTCTGTGCTGCTCGTTTCTGTGTATTTGGGTGATTGTGCAGGTGTGCATGTGCTTTGGACAGGTAGGGTGGCAGGAAGTGTGGATGGGGCAGAGGTGGGAGGGGTGAGGGACTGTTGGACGAGGGACACTGCTGCTGTCAGCGAGGAGTCCATGGACCTATTGCTCCTCTGTAGGGCAGACATACCCGTCGAGATGCCCTCCATGAACGACACCAGCTGTGTCAACAGAGTGGTGTGTGCATGGAGGACAGTCAGCATTGCTGTCTGCCCTACATGGAGCTGCCAAAGGAGGTACACAGACTCCTCA
Source organism: Calotriton arnoldi (assembly GCA_963921515.1). Classification (NCBI taxonomy): domain Eukaryota; kingdom Metazoa; phylum Chordata; class Amphibia; order Caudata; family Salamandridae; genus Calotriton; species Calotriton arnoldi. The sequence continues at coordinate 696,749 of CAWUFW010001498.1, forward strand.
CTCAGGGCAGCAGGGGACACAGGGGCAGGGGGTGCGGTGCCTGGCATGAAGGAGACACGCTCCTGAGCACGGGAGCCTCCACGGACCTCAGGAATGGGAGCCAATGGGAGAGCGGTGGTGGTGGTGGCGGGGCCAGACAGACTAGCTTGACTTTGGTGGCTGCTGACACCCGCCTCCACAAGGGAGTCATCCTCCGAGCTGCTGTCATCCTCAGCTGAGGTGGATGGTGCTGAGGACTCCTCGGTGTGGCTCCCCTCACCCTCCGTGCCACTGGGTCCCTCTGACCACTCGTCGGACGCTGACCCAGTCTGGCTCCGCTGCTCTTCCTGATCCATGGAGCTGTCCCCTCCTGTGGCCGTGGATGTATCTGCAAACAATTAGGGAAACAGACAAACATCAGTCACCTGCACTGAACGCACACACCACAGTAAGTACAGTACATCACAGAGCCAGCCCAGGCATCCTTAGTTGAACATTGCCTAAAGTCCTCACACAGATTTGTGGAAGCCAATTGTCAGTCTGATGGTCAACCATGGGACTCACACCCCTCCTGCCCTTGCACCCATCTGTCTGGTGCCTGTCTGATGGTAAGACCCCAGTGTGGACACATGCACCACTTACACAGTTGTTGGAGATTGCAGGGCACACAGTGAAGTATGTGAACATGCACACAACACATCTCTTGCCACTAAGTCAGTGCAGGTGTCCGGATGAAGGGATGGCCAGAGTCTAAATAGAAATGCATGTGATGCATACCAGCACCACACACCATGATGCACCCATGTCCGGATAGACAATGCCACAATGGGGTGCATGTTGCACATGTCACTCCCCTGCAGGATCACTCTTAGGAAGTTTAATGCCATGACACAGGCATGCGTGCAAAGTCATACATCACTGTCTCCAGTCACATGGGCATGGCAGCCAGCCAACAACAGTCTGCACTGTGTCACAATCCTAGGACATGGGGAATGCAAGTTATGTAACTGACAAGTGCACATGTCCATCCCCCAAAACCACATCATCAGTACAACTACTTGTCCACGTCATACCAATTGGACATATGGGGGACATGAAACACAACTCTCTGAACATGAGCACCTCACAGTGTGCTGTGAATGAGAAACAGCTGCCTGAAAGTCACAGTCGCATACACCTGTGTGCACAGTCAAGTGATCAGACACCTAAAAATCACAGAAGTTTCGTCTATCATGGTCACATCTCCGCTGGCATGCTGAGCCCTAACCGATAAACATACCAGTAGTCCTGACAACGAGGACACAGCACAATGACACAGAGGCAGACACCTGAGGGAACATTTCACTGATCACAACATGCCAGATGGTACACAGGAGTGGGAGTACAGAGTGTATTGTATGCCCTGGAGTAGGCATGACTGTCCAGCTCCACCTGTAAGAGGAATGAGTCCTGGACAGTAGGCATGTGGCTAAGCACGTGTGACACACTTGATACACATACTCCTGAGGCCCAAACATTGTTCCCACCGGCAGCATGGGTGTGTGCCAAATTCCCCAGGGACATGTGGTGATTCAGATCAGCAAGTGGACCACATATCAAAGTTACACCCAGATTACATGTCAGAACTTAGGCATTGTGTAAGCAATTGACCCACACATGAATCCCACAACATAGTCATGGGAACAAATGCTGTCCCCCACCTTGAGCGAAGCTAAATGCAATGATACAGTCCCCAAGTGACACAATTTCCTGACTGTAAGGGCCACACATATGCATATCAGAGGAGAAGTGGGCATGTCACAAATGAGGGACGTGGGTCCTGGACCACATGACTGATGTACTGTGGAAGTTTAACCAGGCCAGAGGAGGGCACATAGCATGTCAGACAAAGTGCACAGTGCAGTCATGGAATCACCCCCTCCTTGCTGCTGTCTGGCCTTCAGCTACCCATCCAGGTCAGGGAAGACCACCGCCAGGATCCGGAGCATGTGGGGGGTCAGGGTCCGGTGTCCGCCCCTCCTGCGAGGAGGCGACAGCTTCAGCTGGACCCTTGCGATCCTCCGGGTCCAGCCACGAAGGTCCTGCCACCTCTTCTGGCAGTTGCGGATCCTGCGCCTGTAGACCCCCAAGGATCTTACTTTCCAGGTGATGGTCAGCCAGATTTCCTGCTTCTGGTGGGCATCGACCTGTGAGGATGACAAAGTTAAAAGGCCATTACTACACATGCAACATATCCGTGCATCACACAGTTGGATATACATGTCTCAATCACAGGGGCATATGATGTACATAGGCAGTGCAACAATGGCTATGAACAGTTTGCCAGCAGTCACTACATGGGGAGTAAATCTTTTTGGAATGCATTGTTACTGCACTGTACCTGTTCAGTGCATGTAACTACACACTTTGGGGTGTGACAACTACTCAGTGAGCATGCTAGCCAGTGGTGTGCACACTGTAAGTCCTGCTAGTCAGACAACATGCACAATTGGTAAGGCAGTGGACAGCACACTCACCTGCTCCCCTGGTTTCCCATACAGCTTGCTGTACTGTGGAAGGAGGCTGTCCAGCAGGGCCTGGTTCTCCTCAAGGCTGAAGGCTGGGGCTCTATCCACAGTACGTGCCATTGCAGTAGCCAGAGGATGCAGAGACAGCAGCAGTGTTGTTGGCAGATGTCGTCCTGGAGCATGTAGTGCAGGTAAGTGAGCTCTCAGGGGAACAGCCAGCATTATATGTGTGCTGCAGAGGCAGATACTGTCCCATGTGTCCAAAGTGATTGGTCCAAGTCGTTTGCATCTTCTGAATCTGACCAATTCATGGAATAGCAGCACTAATACACGCCCACAGCATCCTTCAAATCTTCAAATTCATGACATCCATGATTTTGCAACATTGTTGTGGCTGGCCAACTGAATTCACTGCATCAGACTCGTTGGAGCCACAAAAACGCGTCCGTTGCCATGCCAGGCCCCAGCCAATGCGTGCGCACCGATCGGTCCATTGCTGTACAACGCGTATTCCTGGATACAACGCGTACCCGCACACATCACATGCAATGGGCTGGCCGGGCACACCTATCGTTCCATTGCTGTACAACGCGTATTCCTGGATACAACGCGTACCCGCACACAAGACATGCAATGGGCCGGCCGGGCACACCGATCGGTCCATTGCTGTACAACGCGTACCCGCACACAACACATGCAATGGGCCGGCCGGGCACACCGATCGGTCCATTGCTGTACAACGCGTACCCGCACACAATACATGCAATGGGCCGGCCGGGCACACCGATCGGTCCATTGCTGTACAACGCGTACCCGCACACAACACATGCAATGGGCCGGCCGGGCACACCGAACGGTCCATTGCTGTACAACGCGTACCCGCACACAACACATGCAATGGGCTGGCCGGGCACACCGATCGGTCCATTGCTGTACAACGCGTATTCCTGGATACAACGCGTACCCGCACACAACACATGCAATGGGCCGGCCGGGCACACCGATCGGTCCATTGCTGTACAACGCGTACCCGCACACAACACATGCAATGGGCCGGCCGGGCACACCGATCGGTCCATTGCTGTACAACGCGTATTACTGGATACAACGCGTACCCGCACACAACACTTGCAATGGGCCGGCCGGGCACACCGATCGGTCCATTGCTGTATAACGCGTACCCGCACACAACACATGCAATGGGCCGGCCTGGCACACCGATCGGTCCATTGCTGTACAACGCGTATTCCTGGATACAACGCATACCCGCACACAACACATGCAATGGGCCGTCCGGGCACACCGATCGGTCCATTGCTGTACAACGCGTACCCGCACACAACACATGCAATGGGCCGGCCGGGCACACCGATCGGTCCATTGCTGTACAACGCGTGCCCGCACACAACACATGCAATGGGCCGGCCGGGCACACCGATCGGTCCATTGCTGTATAAAGCGTACCCGCACACAACACATGCAATGGGCCGGCCGGGCACACCGATCGGTCCATTGCTGTACAACGCGTATTCCTGGATACAACGCGTACCCGCACACAACACATTCAATGGGCCGGCCGGGCACACCGATCAGTCCATTGCTGTACAACGCGTACCCGCACACAACACATGCAATGGGCCGGCCGGGCACACCGATCGGTCCATTGCTTTACAACGCGTACCCGCACACAACACATGCAATGGGCCGGCCGGGCACACCGATCGGTCCATTGCTGTACAACGCGTACCTGTACAGGTCAGTCGCATATGTCACCAAACCATGCTTGTCACTGGTGAACATATGCCAGCCACATATACCTGCCAGAGACACAGGGGCACACCTACAACACCACACCCACTCTACACTGTTTCCTAAGGCATGTAAGGCTGCAGTACCTTTTCTGTGTATGGGGGTTGACATGTGGTTTCTGTGGTGGCACTGGTGGGCATCCACACCCAGGCTGTGCATGTGTTCATGGGGACAGGGTCCTTTGTGTGTTGTGCACATGACCACTGTGATGTGCAACAGTTCATTTCAGAACATGTGGCATGGTCACAATTCCAGGTTGTGTATGTGTGTGACATGTCACATACCCCCAGGGTCCCATGGGGAAGGCATGTACGTAACAGGATGACCCATTGCCACAATAGTGATGTCCCTCCACAGTCTGTGTGCATGTTGTGTTTCCGATGTCTCTGATGCCATGTGCACGATGGGAGACAGTCTCCACATCAACGTTGTTTGTGCATGGACTTTGATGTTGTGCGTGTGTGTGTCACTGACATCCATGTCTGTCCTGCGGAGGCAACAGGGGCCACTACCTGTGGGAGTCATGTTTGTTTTTCTGACGTGTACATGATACGCCATGTCATGCCAGTGTCCATGTGGCAAGACAGGGTCACTGGGAATCTACCTGTCAATGTGCTGTGATGCCTGTGGCGCATCTGTCCAGACATGTCACTGTGGTGTGTGTGTGGAACGTGACAGCAGTAAATGGGTACTGTGATACAGCCTAATGGTTTCCCATAGCACAACCTGGTACCTGTTGTGCACACATGTTGTACTGAGAACTTAGATGATGGCCATGTAGGTGCGAGTTATGTCCGAACAGAACGGCACACACATCAAGTACTTGTGTCTCGTAATGATGTATCATGTGAAATTGAGTATGGTGAAAGGCTCATCTGTGGGGTGACTGACAATCTTTCTTTCTTCATCCTATGCACTGCAGGGCTCCAGCTGTCCATAGACCATTCCCTGACCTGGCAACGATGGTGGAACATGACAGCATCCGACGGTACCGCTTCACCAGGCAGCTGATTGAGGATTTGGCAGTGCGCTTGGCACCACATCTGCATCCGGGCCGGCCGTACCCTACGGCGCTGACACCCAAGGTGAAGGTAATGTCAGCCCTACAATTCTTTGCCAACGGTACCTTACAACACACTATGGCGACTGATGGTGGGATGTCACAGACTATGTTCAGCCGTGTGCTACGCGATGTATTGGTGGCTATGTTGAGGAACCTGAACCAGTTCATCTATTTCCCCAAACGTCGACAACTCACTGACGTTAAGAGTGACTTTTATGCCCTGGGGAGGATGCCACATGTAATTGGCTCCATTGATGGGACACATGTGGCTTTGGTACCACCACAGGCACATAAGCAGGCCTACTGTAACCGCAAACACTACCATTCGATCAATGCGCTGGTGGTATGTCTTGCAGATATGACCATCACACATGTGTGTGCCCGTTTCTCCGGTTCTGCTCACGATGCCTACGTGATGAGGAGTAGTCGCATCCAGAGGATGATGTCACAGATGCCTAACCAGCGTGCCTGGCTTGTCGGTGTGTACTGACTTTGTACCATTGTGTGTGTTCTGCTATGTTGTATTCCGCCCACTTTTTGAACTCAACTAATGTGCAATTGTCTGTCTGTAGGTGACTCCAGATACCCCAACATGCCGTGGTTGCTGACACCGCTCAGGAACCCTGTGACACCAGCCCAGATGCGCTACAATGAGGCACATGGTCGGACCAGGAGAGTGATCGAGCGGACCTTTGGTCTCCTGAAGAGCCGCTTCCGCTGCCTGGACAAGACAGGAGGGGCCCTCCCATATGCCCCAGCAAAGGTGTGCAAGATTGTCATCATTTGCTGCATGCTCCACAACCTGGCAGTGCGGAAGGAGTTGCCTCTCATCCTGGATGACGATGACCAACGTCCGCCACCTGTGGAGGATCCTGGCCTGGACCACAATGCCAGTGATGATGATGATGATGGTGGTGATGTCCGCACACAGCTCATCACCAACTTCTTCAGCTGAATGTGAGTATCCAGGGAGATGCAATGTGAATGATGTGAGTTTGCATGATATGTGTGGGTGGTGCCCTGGTGCTGTTTTAGTGTGGCCATGTGCCACTTGACTGGATGCGTGCAGCGATGTGTCCTTACAGGTAGTCTGTACTCCCCAACAGTGTTGACATGCAAACGTGCTTTTGTGTAGGTATCTAGTGACATGTTTAGGGCATGAGTATTGCAGTTCTGTCTTGTTCTTCAGTGGTTTTGACTGTGTGTCATGTCTGTCCTTCACAGGGTGCTTACAGAGTTGTTTGGTCAACTTGGATCCCCCAACACCATGATTCAGCTTTCAGGGTGACAGCAGTCGTTTCCCTACAGGTGATGTGCCACACACCCCTGGACTTCATATCTTCTGCACTTGTTGACTGTGTGGCCACTGCCACATGGGAAGAACTTGCATTTGTAGTGGTAACAACATGTTACAAATGTGTAATAAACCAGTGCTTCACTTTGGGATGTGCGTTGTCTGTGGTCACACATCTGACTGACATTTGCTTACTGCACCTGTGGGCTAGTTGACACAGACTCTGAATAGGTGTGGTGTCTGTGCATTCCACTGTATTTCCTGCCAACATCACTGTGGGCGATGAGTCCGATGGCCCTGGTGTCTGTGTTGTGTAGCCCTAGTGGTGTGTCTCCCTCATATGTGTCACGTCACCATGACTCACACGACGGTGTTGTACTTGCTGTAGCAGTTAGCATACACAGTGTAATTTAGCAGAACATCATCACCATAACAGTATCCACATTTGAATAACAACAGTGGCAAGTATGGTGTACTAGTGATTTTATTTACAGAAATGTGTGTGTGTATAGTGCACAGGATGGTGGGTGCTGTACATTGTGATTGTGATCCAAAGTTCCCAGATGAGTTGGAAGTCTTGGTAGCAGAAATGTCCTGAGTGAAGTCCACAGTCATATGATACATTAGTCCAACTTGAACTCCCCATGTCATGTGGGAAAGTAGTGTTGCATTCGACAGGGTGAAACGTTTGCACACAAAGGAGAATTTCCGGAACAGGTGTTGGCTTCCTGGGGGATGTACGTGGCCATCAACCTCTCAGTTTTCCTTCCTCGGACGACCCCTTTTCTTTGTGGGGGGACCCTCATGTGCAGGCTGCTGCGGTGCAGGGGACTCTCCGCCAGAGTCCTCCTCCCTTCCTGTGGCGGTGTCAGTTGTTGCAGCACCAGATGTTGTGGGCACACAGGGAGATGTGGCCATGTTGGTGCTAATCTGGCGGAGGCATGTCAATATGTCCCTATGCACCGCTGTGAGTTCTTGCAATGTATCCCACTTGGACTCCATGCCCGAAATGTGTGTCTCCACACGGGCCATGTGTGTCTCCACACGGGCCATGTGGGAGTCCAAGCGGGCATGATGGGCAGCCTGCTGCTGTTGTATTTCCTTGAGGATCCCCACTACCTGTCTGACCTCTCCGGTGCTATCCTGGTACGCATCAGCGATGGGTGCCAGTTGTGGGTCATCATGCAGTCCAGACCCCTCTGCAAGCAGCGACCTATGTCTACCACCCCTCCCACCACCCCTGGCAACACGTGCAGGACATGCAGTGGCACGCACAGGTGACCCGAGGCCCACTTGGGGGTTGTTAGTGGTGTTGTCATCCGTTGCTCCACGGTGGGCCTGTGACCCTGTGCTGTTGTCAGCGGTGGTCCTTGGTCTGTCCTTGTTGGCGTGGGTGGTCTGTATCTTGGCAGTTGTTGGAGGGGTGGATGCAGGGGGTACAGATGTTGGTCCAGCTGGTGCTGCATGATGACTCAGTCCGGAGGTGCCAGGTAGGTCTTCGCCATCCGAGGTGGGCAGAGGCTGTTCCACACCAGTGAGCTCTGTGTCCCCCGGAGCCTGGGACAGGGACTCCTCCTCGCCTGCTGCTGTGTCCCCATCATCGTCACCTGTATTTGGAAGAGACACACATTGTATGTAATGTTTCTACAGGCATCAATGGTTCACACACCTGACAGTTGTGACTGTACCTCTGGATGCGGGCATGTACATTGCATTGTCCTAAGTTGTCACAGTAAGAGGTTGATATTGGTGTAGCACATTGTCATGCATACCTGGGGCATTTCACTATGAATGTTGAGGTGTGTGCATGGCCAGCATTGGTTGTATTTGGTGGACATCCGGCCATCCTTCTCCACCTGGCCCAGTTATCCCACCATGAAGCATGCCACCCTTGCAGTGGGTTCAGGTTGACTCTCAGGATGTCATTCAGTGGTGTTGTGCTGTTTGTTGGTGCACAGTTCCCAGCAGGGCCTTGTGCACCCTACAGCAGTAGCCAGTGTCAGCCATCTTGTCAGTCCTTATCCACTCCCTGTGATGTGAGCATGGTTCAGAGTGGTGTTGATGGGCCAATTGTGAGGCTGAGCAATATCTGTGACTCCAACTCCCATCATGCTATTGGCTACACCCCCCTTCCCAGCATGCCCGTACTTCCTTCCTTTGGACTGTGCTTCCCTGTGGGGTAGTGTGCCTGTGCTGACAGTAAGGCTGACAGTGTTGTCCTTGCGTTAGTTTGGCTACAAGTCCCAGGTGTGTCCCTGTGCTTCACACAGCATTACCCAGGGTGGTGGTTCTTTGTGGGATCTTCATTTGGTATGTGAGGCATTGCATTCTCCCAGGTGGGTTATGTGGAGTTTGTGTTGAGGGGGTGTGTGAGGTGAGCTGCTTGTAACTATGGTCAGTGCTGTGAGTCCTCCTTCCCACCCAGCCAGATATCCCACCATGCTACGTGCTTGCATTGCAGAGAGTGCAAGTTGCCTTTCAGGATGTCAGGCAGTGGTGTTGTGCTGTTTGTTGGTGCACAGTTCCCAGCAGGGCCTTGTGCTCCACAAAGCAGTAGCCAGTGTCAGCCATCTTGTAAGTCCTTGTCCACTCCCTGTGATGTGAGCATGGTTCAGAGTGGTGTTGATGGGCCAATTGTGAGGCTGAGCAGTATCTGTGACTCCAACTCCCATCATGCTATTGCCTACACCCCCCTTCCCAGCATGCCCGTACTTCCTTGCTTTTGAGTGGACTTCACTGTGTGTGAGTGTGACAGCAATGGCAAGATGGCTGACAGTGGTGTCCTGCTGTTTGTTGGTGCACAGTTCCCAGCAGGGCCTTGTGCACCCCATAGCAGTAGCCAGTGTCAGACATCTTGTCAGTCCTTATCCACTCCCTGTGATGTGAGCATGTTTCGGAGTGGTGTTGATGGGCCAATTGTGAGGGTGACCAACATCTGTGACTACAACTCCCATCATGCTATTGGCTACACTGACTTCACCAGCATACACAGATTTCCTTCCTTTAAGTGAGCTTCCCTGTGAGGTGGTGTTCTAGTGGTGGCAAAATATCAGGCAGTGTTTGTTGGTTATATTTGTACCACTGCCTTGCTCTATTTGTTGTTGTGTTTGTACATGTCATGACACAGTTACATATCACTATGAGATGGCATGTATTGTGTTAATCTAACTGACATACACATCTTGGGATGATTATCTTTTGGTTGCTGTTGATTTGCTAGGGGTGGATGGTTTGACTGTCTCCTTGAGAGTGATGTGTGTGTATTGGCACACAATATTGTGTATATTAGTTGTGTACTCACCAGGCTCTGGGATGTCTGTTAGTCCATATACGCTCACTGGTGGTAGGATGGCCCGCACCTTCTCCTCCCAGGGCCTGAGGTATAGTGGTTTTGCAGGAGGGCCACTGCCGGTGTGCTGGCTCAGGAGGTAATTCTTCTTGAGTAGGTCTCTGACCCTCCTGCGCACATCATACCACCTGTTGTGGATGTCTTCCTTTGTGCGCAAACATGGTGATTGTGCATTCACCCTGTCGACGATCCTCGCCCACATCTTGGTTTTCTGCGACATGGGGGTCTGTTGGACCAATGTGCCAAACAACTGTGGCTCTACCCTCAGGATCTCGTCTACCATGACTTCCAATTCACTATCTAGGAACTTTGGATTCTTCTTTAGGGGCCTGGTGATGGGTGGTGGTGGTGATTGATGTGTGTGTGTGTGCAAGTGAGGGTGTGTGAGTGTAGGTTTTGCTGTGTGTGTGTGAGGGTGCTATTTGTTGAGGTGCTAATGGTGTGTGGCTTTTGTGTTGGATGAGCTGTGTGTGTGTCTGTGTTTGCTGTGTGATGGTGTTGTGTGCTGGCAGGTCAGTGGAATTTGCAAAGGATCATGGTAGGGATTTGTGGGCTTTATGTAGGTGGAGTTGGGGGTGTGTCCTTGTTCCATTTTTTTCTCCCCTGTATTTATTGGCTTTGTCATTGCTTGTTTGGCCCTTTTTTTTGTATTTTTCATTAGTGATTATTGTGCATGTAGGAGTCGTTCTTCTGACCGAGTAGGACGTTGCAGTTGTCTCATGCGCGCCTGTCTGAGTCGTTCCCGCTGTGTTTCAGCTCCGTTTCATATGCGGCTACGCGTCGTTCGCGGGGTATTGTGTTTGTTCGGCTGGCCTTTGTATGCGTGTCGGTCGTACGGCTTGGGCTCCGTGCGAGTCGGTCTGATTTTGCACCCATTGCATCGTACTGCGTGGGTCGGAGTTCGCGGGTACGTTTCGTTCGGGTTGTTTCCTGGTACGTGTCGGTCGGTGCGATTCGCGTGGTTTCCCGGCCGGATAGCTTGTTTCCGGCCGGGTCGGTCGTTCGCCTTGAGTTCCGTACGAGTCGGTCGTGATTTCCATGCATTTCATCGTACTTCCCAGGTCGGGCAATGCCGGTACGTGTCGGTCGGACTATAATCCCGTACCGAGTCGGTCGGTGTTTTTTCCGGCCCGAATCGGAATCGGCCCCTGAGTCATCAACGTGATGGCGTTCATGTTGCAGCGAATTCATTGGCTGACGAAGCCGCAAAGGGGGCTGTTCAGACGGCTTCCGTAGCTGCGATCACTCGTTCAAAAACAAAAATAGACGGTGAGATAATGTTGGCTGTCAATGCTTCAAGCAAGGGCAGCAGTGCAGCGTTACCAAAAAAGTTTCCACTCAAGTACTCTTACGTAATTGATGCGAACAACGTTCCTTTGCTCGAATCCCTGGAGTGGGGGATAGGGTAATTCCAAACATGGAACGTAGAGCAGCTTTGATTTATGAGGCACATTTGGGGGAGGGTCTGTCACATCAAGGGATCTCTAAAACAATTTTGACATTAAAAGAAATGTACTGGTGGCCTGGAATGAATACAGAAATTCACATATTCATCAACAACTGCTTAGACTGTAAATTACAGCGAGAAAGCCACCAGACACCATGCTACGAATGTAGCTGCCCAGTACAGACACCACTGTTAGACAGCATTAGACTATCTACGCGCATGCGTCCTTCTGGACAAATGCAATCCCACAAATACTGAATCAAGGTTCCTATGGATATGGCCTTAGCGTTCGGCTGACGCTCGAACTGTTATAAAAGATTTGCGAGTCTTTATCGGCACATACGCAATGGGCACGCTACATTCTGACCAGGGCCCTGCGTTTAGCTCTCGGGCTTACAAAGAAGCCATGGCCAGTCTGGGCGTTGCATTGCAGTACTCCTCTCCATTCCATCCTGAGGGAAATTCGGTTGTGGAAAGGAAAAACCGGGACATAAAGCAGTCTATAACAGCTAGGGTATTAGGTTCGGGTGACGGGTGGGTCAAACATCTTTATGGGGTCCAACGCTCATTAAACAACCTGCCAAGAAGTTCTCTAGGGGGGGGTCACTCCATATGAGGTCCTATTTGGGACAAGAATGTGGGTACCAGATCTCGATCACGTAGGCACAGTGGTGGAAAATAAAACATTTGATATCAAAGATCGTTTGGCTGTTTTACAGGAACTGAATGAGTTAAGAACGAAACAAAGCAACGTATTCCTGCAGCCAACCACCACTGGGGAAAAACCGGCGGTCCCAGCAAGGCCTGTCTGGATTCCAAAAGTTGGGGATCTAGTCAGAGAAAAGATTGCGGACAAGAAGGAATTTGGACCTTCTTACAGACAACCAGTACCTGTCCTAGCAGTTCAAGGAACAAGAACAGTACTTCTGCCGCCCTTGCTGGAAAAAGGAGAAAAGATTTGTGTCCATCAACCTCATCAAACCACAGTATGTGGCCAATACTAAATAGTAGGCTTCGTGGACTCCGACCTAGTAGCAGACGCACTCCTCTCGCTACTATCCAAGAGGTTCAGACTGAAAGACTGATAACCATCGAGAATTCAGCTGTGACAGATGAAGGACTAAGCAACAATGCAATGGAACTCATTCCTCTTGAAAATCAAGTAACAGTTCATCCAAATACACCTGTCTACACCAATGTAGCAAGTGATCAACTGGTTCCAGCGATTTCTACAAATCCTGATGCAATTCCAACAATTGACAGAACTGCTTCTGGCTATTTCATTAACTTTGATACGTTCTCAGAAGATCCGAGTGAACCTGAAACGACGCCAGCATCATTGAAATTCAAGCAGCAAGTACAAGACTTTCTTCACTTTCTGAAAAAGACTTATTTGGTTTCTCCATGGATTGAACTCTGGATTACATCTGGACTTTTTGTTTTCCTGCTCTGGCTAGCTTTGGTTACAACTGTGAGCATGCTTATAAGTGGCAGATACATCCATGTGAATACTGAAGGAAAAGACGTGAACGTACTTTTGAAACCTCATAAATCTTCCCATCGTGAAGCAAGAGACTTGTCATCAGTGAACATCACAGCCGTTCCTGTACAGGATGGTATAGTGTGGGACAAAACAGATTTTGACATCTTCGGCCCGACAGAACAATTGAACATTCCACATTTGTTTAAAATTTCACTAAGTGATCTAATTTCGTCCAGTACCTACTCTGATGATTGGGACTTTGAGACTGTTAACGACTAAGGGGCCGATTCCGATTCGGGCCGGAAAAAATACCGACCGACTCGGTATGGGATTATAGTCCGACCGACACGTACTGGCGTTGCCCGACCTGGGAAGTATGATGAAATGCATGGAAATCACGACCGACTAGTACGGAACTCAAGGCGAACGACCGACCCGGCCGGAAACAAGAAATCCGGCCGGGAAACCACGCGAATCGCACCGACCGACACGCACCAGGAAACAACCCGAACGAAACGTACCCGCGAAATCCGACCAGTGCAGTACGATGCAATGGGTGCAAACTCAGACCGACTCGCACGGAGCCCAAGCCGTACGACCGACACGCATACAAAAGCCAGCCGAACAAACACAATACCCCGCGAACGACGCGTACGCCGCATATGAAACGGAGCTGAAACACAGCGGGAACGACTCAGACAGGCGCACACGAGACAACTGCAACGTCCTACTCGGTCAGAAGAACGACTCCTACATGCACAATAATCACTAATGAAAAAATACAAAAAAAAGGGCCAAACAAGCAATGACAAAGCCAATAAATACAGGGGGAGAAAAAAATGGAACAAGGACACACCCCCAACTCCACCTACATAAAGCCCACAAATCCCTACCATGATCCTTTGCAAATTCCACTGACCTGCCAGCACACAACACCATCACACAGCAAACACAGACACACACACAGCTCATCCAACACAAAAGCCACACACCATTAGCACCTCAACAAATAGCACCCTCACACACACACAGCAAAACCTACACTCACATACCCTCACTTGCACACACACACACACATCAATCACCACCACCACCCATCACCATGCCCCTAAAGAAGAATCCAAAGTTCCTAGATAGTGAATTGGAAGTCATGGTAGACGAGATCCTGAGGGTAGAGCCACAGTTGTTTGGCACATTGGTCCAACAGACCCCCATGTCGCAGAAAACCAAGATGTGGGCGAGGATCGTCGACAGGGTGAACGCACAATCACCATGTTTGCGCACAAAGGAAGACATCCAGAACAGGTGGTATGATGTGCGCAGGAGGGTCAGAGACCTACTCAAGAAGGATTACCTCCTGAGCCAGCACACCGGCAGTGGCCCTCCTGCAAAACCACTATACCTCAGGCCCTGGGAGGAGAAGGTGCGGGCCATCCTACCACCAGTGAGCGTATATGGACTAACAGACATCCCAGAGCCTGGTGAGTACACAACTAATATACACAATATTGTGTGCCAATACACACACTTCACTCTCAAGGGGACAGTCAAACCATCCACCCCTAGCAAATCAACAGCAAACAAAAGATAATCATCCCAAGATGTGTATGTCAGTTAGATTAACACAATACATGCCATCTCATAGTGATATGTAACTGTGTCATGACATGTACAAACACAACAACAAATAGAGCAAGGCAGTGGTACAAATATAACCAACAAACACTGCCTGATATTTTGCCACCACTAGAACACCACCTCACAGGGAAGCTCACTTAAAGGAAGGAAATCTGTGTATGCTGGTGAAGTCAGTGTAGCCAATAGCATGATGGGAGTTGTAGTCACAGATATTGGTCACCCTCACAATTGGCCCATCAACACCACTCCGAAACATGCTCACATTACAGGGAGTGGATAAGGACTGACAAGATGGCTGACACTGGCTACTGCTGTGGGGTGCACAAGGCCCTGCTGGGAACTGTGCACCAACAAACAGCAGGACACCACTGTCAGCCATCTTGCCATTGCTGTCACACTCACACACAGTGAAGTCCACTCAAAAGCAAGGAAGTACGGGCATGCTGGGAAGGGGGGTGTAGGCAATAGCATGATGGGAGTTGGAGTCACAGATATTGCTCAGCCTCACAATTGGCCCATCAACACCACTCTGAACCATGCTCACATCACAGGGAGTGGAAAAGAACTTACAAGATGGCTGACACTGGCTACTGCTGTGTGGAGCACAAGGCCCTGCTGGGAACTGTGCACCAACAAACAGCACAACACCACTGCCTGACATCCTGAAAGCCAACTTGCACTCTCTGCAATGCAAGCATGTTGCATGGTGGGATATCTGGCTGGGTGGGAAGGAGGACTCACAGCACTGACCATAGTTACAAGCAGCTCACCTCACACACCCCCTCAACACAAACTCCACATAACCCACCTGGGAGAATGCAATGCCTCACATACCATATGAAGATCCCACAAAGAACCACCACCCTGGGTAATGATGTGTGAAGCACAGGGACACACCTGGGACTTGTAGCCAAACAAACGCAAGGACAACACTGTCAACCTTCCTGTCAGCACAAGCACACTCCCCACAGGGAAGCACAGTCCAAAGGAAGGAAGTACGGGCATGCTGGGAAGGGGGGTGTAGCCAATAGCATGATGGGAGTTGAAGTCACAGATATTGCTCAGCCTCACAATTGGCCCATCAACACCACTCTGAACCATGCACACATCACAGGGAGTGGAAAAGAACTTACAAGATGGCTGACACTGGCTACTGCTGTGTGGAGCACAAGGCCCTGCTGGGAACTGTGCACCAACAAACAGCAGGACACCACTGTCAGCCATCTTGCCATTGCTGCCACACTCACACACAGTGAAGTCCACTCAAAAGCAAGGAAGTACGGGCATGCTGGGAAGGGGGGTGTAGGCAATAGCATGATGGGAGTTGTAGTCACAGATATTGCTCAGCCTCACAATTAGCCCATCAACACCACTCTGAACCATGCTCACATCACAGGGAGTGGAAAAGAACTTACAAGATGGCTGACACTGGCTACTGCTGTGTGGAGCACAAGGCCCTGCTGGGAACTGTGCACCAACAAACAGCACAACACCACTGCCTGACATCCTGAAAGCCAACTTGCACTCTCTGCAATGCAAGCACGTTGCATGGTGGGATATCTGGCTGGGTGGGAAGGAGGACTCACAGCACTGACCATAGTTACAAGCAGCTCACCTCACACACCCCCTCAACACAAACTCCACATAACCCACCTGGGAGAATGCAATGCCTCACATACCAAATGAAGATCCCACAAAGAACCACCAACCTGGGTAATGCTGTGTGAAGCACAGGGACACACCTGGGACTTGTAGCCAAACAAACGCAAGGACAACACTGTCAGCCTTCCTGTCAGCATAGGCACACTACCCCACAGGGAAGCACAGTCCAAAGGAAGGAAGTACGGGCATGCTGGGAAGGGGGGTGTAGCAAATAGCATGATGTGAGTTGTAGTCACAGATATTGCTCAGCCTCACAATTGGCCCATCAACACCACTCTGAACCATGCTCACATCACAGGGAGTGGAAAAGAACTTACAAGATGTCTGACACTGGCTACTGCTGTGTGGAGCACAAGGCCCTGCTGGGAACTGTGCACCAACAAACAGCACAACACCACTGAAAGACATCCTGAGAGTCAACCTGAACCCACTGCAAGGGTGGCATGCTTCATGGTGGGATAACTGGGCCAGGTGGAGAAGGATGGCCGGATGTCCACCAAATACAACCAATGCTGGCCATGCACACACCTCAACATTCATAGTGAAATGCCCCAGGTATGCATGACAATGTGCTACACCAATATCAACCTCTAAATGTGACAACTTAGGACAATGCAATGTACATGCACGCATCCAGAGGTACAGTCACAACTGTCAGGTATGTGAACCATTGATGCCTGTAGAAACATTACATACAATGTTTGTCTCTTCCAAATACAGGTGACGATGATGGGGACACAGCAGCAGGCGAGGAGGAGTCCCTGTCCCAGGCTCCAGGGGACACAGAGCTCACTGGTGTGGAACAGCCTCTGCCCACCTCGGATGGCGAAGACCTACCTGGCACCTCCGGTCTGAGTCATCATGCAGCACCAGCTGGACCAACATCTGCACCCCCTGCACCCACCCCTCCAACAACTGCCCACATACAGACCACCCAAGCCGACACGGACAGACCAAGGACCACCGCTGACAACAGCACAGGGTCCCAGGCCCACCGTGGAGCAACGGATGACAACACCACTAACAACCCCCAAGTGGGCCTCGGGTCACCTGTGCGTGCCACCGCAGGTCCTGCACATGTTGCCAGGGGTGGTGGGAGGGGTGGTAGACATAGGTCGCTGCTTGCAGAGGGGTCTGGACTGCATGATGACCCACAACTGGCACGCATCGCTGATGCGTACCAGGATAGCACCGGAGAGGTCAGACAGGTAGTGGGGATCCTCAAGGACATACAACAGCAGCAGGCTGCCCATCATGCCCGCTTGGACTCCCACATGGCCCGTGTGGAGTCACACATGTCGGGCATGGAGTCCAAGTGGGATACATTGCAAGAACTCACAGCGGTGCATAGGGACATATTGACATGCCTCCGCCAGATTAGCACCAACATGGCCACACCTCCCTGTGTGCCCACAACATCTGGTGCTGCAACAACTGACACCGCCACAGGGAGGGAGGAGGACTCTGGCGGAGAGTCCCCTGCACCGCAGCAGCCTGCACGTGAGGGTCCCCCCACAAAGAAGAGGGGTCGTCCGAGGAAGGAAAACTGAGAGGTTGATGGCCACGTACATCCCCCAGGAAGCCAACACCTGTTCCGGAAATTCTCCTTTGTGTGCAAACGTTTCACCCTGTCGAATGCAACACTACTTTCCCACATGACATGGGGAGTTCAAGTTGGACTAATGTATCATATGACCTTGGACTTCACTCAGGACATTTCTGCTACCAAGACTTCCAACTCATCTGGGAACTTTGGATCACAATCACAATGTACAGCACCCACCATCCTGTGCACTATACACACACACATTTCTGTAAATAAAATCACTAGTACACCATACTTGCCACTGTTGTTATTCAAATGTGGATACTGTTATGGTGATGATGTTCTGCTAAATTACACTGTGTATGCTAACTGCTACAGCAAGTACAACACCGTCTTGTGAGTCATTGTGACGTGATACATATGAGGGAGACACACCACTAGGGCTACACAACACAGACACCAGGGCCATCGGACTCATCACCCACGGTGATGTTGGCAGGAAATACAGTGGAATGCACAGACACCACACCTATTCAGAGTCTGTGTCAACTAGCCCACAGGTGCAGTAAGCAAATATCAGTCAGATGTGTGACCACAGACAACGCACACCCCAAAGTGAAGCACTGGTTTATTACACATTTGTAACATGTTGTTACCACTACAAATGCAAGTTAATCCCACGTGGCAGTGGCCACACAGTCAACAAGTGCAGAAGATATGAAGTCCAGGGGTGTGTGGCACATCACCTGTAGGGAAACGACTGCTGCCACCCTGAAAGCTGAATCATGGTGTTGGGGGATCCAAGTTGACCAAACAACTCTGTAAGCACCCTGTGAAGGACAGACATGACACACAGTCAAAACCACTGAAGAACAGGACAGTACTGCAATACTCATGCCCTAAACATGTCACAAGATACCTACACAAAAGCACGTTTGCATGTCAACACTGTTGGGGAGTACAGACTACCTGTAAGGACACATCGCTGCACGCATCCAGAAAAAGTGGCACATGGCCACACTAAAACAGCACCAGGGCACCACCCACACATATCATGCAAACTCACATCATTCACATTGCATCTCCCTGGATACTCACATTCAGCTGAAGAAGTTGGTGATGAGCTGTGTGCGGACATCACCACCATCATCATCATCATCACTGGCATCGTGGTCCAGGCCAGGATCCTCCACAGGTGGCGGACGTTGGTCATCGTCATCCAGGATGAGAGGCAACTCCTTCCGCACTGCCAGGTTGTGGAGCATGCAGCAAACGATGACAATCTTGCACACCTTTGCTGGGGCATATGGGAGGGCCCCTCCTGTCTTGTCCAGGCAGCGGAAGCAGCTCTTCAGGAGACCAAAGGTCCGCTCGATCACTCTCCTGGTCCGACCATGTGCCTCATTGTAGCGCATCTGGGCTGGTGTCACAGGGTTCCTGAGGGGTGTCGGCAACCACAGCATGTTGGGGTATCCGGAGTCACCTACAGACAGACAATTGCACATTAGCTGAGTTCAAAAAGTGGGCGGAATACAACATAGCAGAACACACACAATGGTACAAAGTCAGTACACACCGACAAGCCAGGCACGCTGGTTTGGCATCTGTGACATCATCCTCGGGATGCGACTACTCCTCATCATGTAGGCATCGTGAGCAGAACCGGGGAAACGGGCACACACATGTGTGATGGTCATATCTGCAAGACATACCACCAGCGCATTGATTGAATGGTAGTGTTTGCGGTTACGGTAGGCCTGCTCATGTGCCTGTGGTGGTACCAAAGCCACATGTGTCCCATCAATGGAGCCAATTACATGTGGCATCCTCCCCAGGGCATAAAAGTCACTCTTAACGTCAGTGAGTTGTCGACGTTTGGGGAAATAGATGAACTGGTTCAGGTTCCTCAACATAGCCACCAAAACATCGCGGAGCACACGGCTGAACATGGTCTGTGACATCCCACCAGCAGTCGCCACAGTGTGTTGGAAGGTACCTGTGGCAAAGAAGTGTAGGGCTGCCATTACCTTCACCTTGGGTGTCAGCGCCGTAGGGTACGGCCGGCCCGGTTGCAGATGTGGTACCAAGCGCACTGCCAAATCCTCAATCAGCTGCCTGGTGAAGCGGTACCGTCGGATGCTGTCACGTTCCACCATCGTTGCCAGGTCAGGGAATGGTCTATGGACAGCTGGAGCCCTGCAGTGCATAGGATGAAGAAAGAAAGATTGTCAGTCACCCCACAGATGAGCCTTTCACCATACTCAATTTCACATGATACATCATTACGAGACACAAGTACTTGATGTGTGTGCCGTTCTGTTCGGACATAACTCGCACCTACATGGCCATCATCTAAGTTCTCAGTACAACATGTGTGCACAACAGGTACCAGGTTGTGCTATGGGAAACCATTAGGCTGTATCACAGTACCCATTTACTGCTGTCATGTTCCACACACACACCACAGTGACATGTCTGGACAGATGCGCCACAGGCATCACAGCACATTGACAGGTAGATTCCCAGGGACCCTGTCTTGCCACATGGACACTGGCATGACATGGCGTATCATGTACACGTCAGAAAAACAAACATGACTCCCACAGGTAGTGGCCCCTGTTGCCTCCGCAGGACAGACATGGACGTCAGTGACACACACACGCACAACATCAAAGTTCATGCACAAACAATGTTGCTGTGGAGACTGTCTCCCATTGTGCACATGGAATCAGAGACATCGGAAACACAACATGCACACAGACTGTGGAGGGACATCACTATTGTGGCAATGGGTCATCCTGTTACGTACATGCCTTCCCCCATGGGACCCTGGGGGTATGTGACATGTCACACACATACACAACCTGGAAATGTGACCATGCCACATGCTCTGAAATGAACTGTTGCACATCACAGTGGTCATGTGCACCACACACAAAGGACCCTGTCCCCATGAACACATGCACAGCCTGGGTGTGGATGCCCACCAGTGCCACCACAGAAACCACATGTCAACCCCCATACACAGAAAAGGTAATGCAGCCTTACATGTCTTAGGAAACAGTGTGGAGTGGGTGTGGTGTTGTAGGTGTGCCCCTGTGTCTCTGGCAGGTATATGTGGCTGGCATATGTTCACCAGTGACAAGCATGGTGACATATGCGACTGACCTGTACAGGTACGCGTTGTACAGCAATGGACCGATCGGTGTGCCCGGCCCGCCCATTGCATGTGTTGTGCGCGGGTACGCGTTGTACCCCGAAATACGCGTTGTACAGCAATGGACTGATCGGTGTGCCCGGCCGGCCCATTGCATGTGTTGTGTGCGGGTACGCGTTGTACCCCGAAATACGTAGTTGTACAGCAATGGACCGATCGGTGTGCCCGGCCGGCCCATTGCATGTGTTGTGCGCGGGTACGCATTGTACCCCGAAATACGCGTTGTACAGCAATGGACCGATCTGTGTGCCCGGCCGGCCCATTGCATGTGTTGTGCGCGGGTACGCGTTGTACCCCGAAATACGCGTTGTACAGCAATGGACCGATCGGTGTGCCCGGCCGGCCCATTGCATGTGTTGTGCGCGGGTACGCGTTGTACCCCGAAATACGCGTTGTACAGCAATGGACCGATCGGTGTGCCCGGCCGGCCCATTGCATGTGTTGTGCGCGGGTACGCGTTGTACCCCGAAATACGCTGATGTACAGCAATGGACCGATCGGTGTGCCCGGCCGGCCCATTGCATGTGTTAGCGTGCGGGTACGCGTTGTACCCTGAAATACGCGTTGTACAGCAATGGACCGATCGGTGTGCCCGGCCGGCCCATTGTATGTGTTGTGCGCGGGTACGCGTTGTACCCCGAAATACACGTTGTACAGCAATGGACCGATCGGTGTGCCCGGCCGGCCCATTGCATGTGTTGTGCGCGGGTACACGTTGTACCCCGAAATACGCGTTGTACAGCAATGGACTGATCGGTGTGCCCAGCCGGCCCATTGCATGTGATGTGTGCGGGTACGCGTTGTACAGCAATGGACCAATCGGTGTGCCCGGCCGGCCCATTGCATGTGTTGTGTGCAGGTACGTGTTGTACAGCAATGGACCGATCAGTGTGCCTGGCCGGCCCATTGCATGTGATGTGTGCGGGTACGCGTTGTACCCCAAAATACGCGTTGTACAGCAATGGACCGATCGGTGCGCACGCATTGGCTGGGGCCTGGCATGGCAACGGATGCGTTTTCGTGGCTCCAATGAGTCTGATGCAGTGAATTCAGTTGGCTAGCCACAACAATGTTGCAAAATCATGGATGTCATGAATTTGAAGATTTGAAGGATGCTGTGGGCGTGTATTAGTGCTGCTATTCCATGGATTGGTCAGATTCAGAAGATGCAAACGACTTGGACCTATCACTTTGGACACATGGGACAGTATCTGCCTCTGCAGCACACATATAATGCTGGCTGTTCCCCTGAGAGCTCACTTACCTACACTACATGCTCCAGGACGACATCTGCCAACAACACTGCTGCTGTCTCTGCATCCTCTGGCTACTGCAATGGCACGTACTGTGGATAGAGCCCCAGCCTTCAGCCTTGAGGAGAACCAGGCCCTGCTGGACAGCCTCCTTCCACAGTACAGCAAGCAGTATGGGAAACCAGGGGAGCAGGTGAGTGTGCTGTCCACTGCCTTACCAATTGTGCATGTTGTCTGACTAGCAGGACTTACAGTGTGCACACCACTGGCTAGCATGCTCACTGAGTAGTTGTCACACCCCAAAGTGTGTAGTTACATGCACTGAACAGGTACAGTGCAGTAACAGTGCATTCCAAAAAGGTTTACTCCCCATGTAATGACATCATGTAGTGACTGCTGGCAAACTGTTCATAGCCATTGTTGCACTGCCTATGTACATCATATGCCCCTGTGATTGAGACATGTATATCCAACTGTGTGATGCACGGATATGTTGCATGTGTAGTAATGTCCTTTTTCACTTTGTCATCCTCACAGGTCGATGCCCACCAGAAGCAGGAAATCTGGCTGACCATCGCCCGGAAAGTAAGATCCGTGGGGGTCTACAGGCGCAGGATCCGCAACTGCCAGAAGAGGTGGCAGGACCTTCGTGGCTGGACCAGGAGGATCGCAAGGGTCCAGCTGAAGCTGTCGCCTCCTCGCAGGAGGGGCAGACACCAGACCATGACCCCCCACATGCTCCGGATCCTGGCGGTGGTCTTCCCTGACCTGGATGGGCAGCTGAAGGCCAGACAGCAGCAAGGAGGGGGTGAGTCCATGACTGCACTGTGCACTTTGTCTGACATGCTATGTGCCCTCCTCTGGCCTGGTTAAACTTCCACAGTACATCAGTCATGTGGTCCAGGACCCATGTCCCTCATTTGTGACATTCCCACTTCTCCTCTGATACGCATATGTGTGGCCCTTACAGTCAGGAAATTGTGTCACTTGGGGACTGTGTCATTGCATTTAGCTTCGCTCAAGGTGGGGGACAGCATTTGTTCCCGTGACTATGTTGTGGGGGATTCATGTGTGGGTCAATTGCTTACACAATGCCTAAGTTCTGACATGTAATCTGGGTGTAACTTTGATATGTGGTCCACTTGCTGATCTGAATCACCACATGTCCCTGGGGAATTTGGCACACACCCATGCTGCCGGTGGGAACAATGTTTGGGCCTCAGGAGTATGTGTATCAAGTGTGTCACATGTGCTCAGCCACATGCCTACTGTCCAGGACTCATTCCTCTTACAGGTGGAGCTGGACAGTCATGCCTACTCCAGGGCATACAATACACTCTGTACTCCCACTCCCGTGTACCATCTGGCATGTTGTGATCAGTGAAATGTTCCCTCAGGTGTCTGCCTCTGTGTCATTGTGCTGTGTCCTCGTTGTCAGGACTACTGGTATGTTTATCGGTTAGGGCTCAGCATGCCAGCGGAGATGTGACCATGATAGACGAAACTTCTGTGATTTTTAGGTGTCTGATCACTTGACTGTGCACACAGGTGTATGCGACTGTGACTTTCAGGCAGCTGTTTCTCATTCACAGCACACTGTGAGGTGCTCATGTTCAAAGAGTTGCGTTTCATGTCCCCCATATGTCCAATTGGTATGACGTGGACAAGTAGTAGTATTGATGATGTGGTTTTTGGGGGATGGACATGTGCACTTGTCAGTTACGTAACTTGCATTCCCCATGTCCTAGGATTGTGACACAGTGCAGACTGTTGTTGGCTGGCTGCCATGCCCATGTGACTGGATACAGTGATGTATGACTTTGCACGCATGCCTGTGTCATGGCATTAAACTTCCTAAGAGTGATCCTGCAGGGGAGTGACATGTGCAACATGCACCCCATTGTGGCATTGACTATCCGGACATGGGTGCATCATGGTGTGTGGTGCTGGTATGCATCACATGCATTTCAATTTAGACTCTGGCCATCCCTTCATCCGGACACCTGCACTGACTTAGTGGCAAGAGATGTGTTGTGTGAATGTTCACATACTTCACCGTGTTCCCTGCAATGTCCAACAACTGTGTAGGTGGTGCATGTGTCCACACTGGGGTCTTACCATCAGACAGGCACCAGACAGATGGGTGCAAGGGCAGGAGGGGTGTGAGTCCCATGGTTGACCATAAGACTGACAATTGGCTTCCACAAATCTGTGTGAGGACTTTAGGCAATGTTCAACTAAGGATGCCTGGGCTGGCTCTGTGATGTGCTGTACTTACTGTGGTGTGTGCGTTCAGTGCAGGTGACTGATGTTTGTCTGTTTCCCTAATTGTTTGCAGATACATCCACGGCCACAGGAGGGGACAGCTCCACGGACCAGGAGGAGCAGCGGAGTCAGACTGGGTCAGCGTCCGACGAGTGGTCAGAGGGGACCCAGTGGCACAGAGGGCGAGGGGAGCCACACCGAGGAGTCCTCAGCACCAGCCACCTCAGCTGAGGACCACAGCAGCTCGGAGGATGACTCCCTTGTGGAGGCGGGTGTCAGCAGCCACCAAAGTCAAGCTAGTCTGTCTGGCCCCGCCACCACCACCACCGCCCTCCCATTGGCTCCCATTCCTGAGGTCCATGGAGGCTCCCGTGCTCTGGAGCGTGTCTCCTTCATGCCAGGCACCGCACCCCCTGCCCCTGTGTCCCCTGCTGCCCTGAGTGAGGAGTCTGTGTACCTCCTTCGGCAGCTCCATGTAGGGCAGACAGCAATGCTGACTGTCCTCCATGCACACACCACTCTGTTGACACAGCTGGTGTCGTTCATGGAGGGCATCTCGACGGGTATGTCTGCCCTACAGAGGAGCAATAGGTCCATGGACTCCTCCCTGACGGCAGCAGTGTCCCTCCTCCAACAGTCCCTCACCCCTCCCACCTCTGCCCCATCCACACTTCCTGCCACCCTACCTGTCCAAAGCACATGCACACCTGCACAATCACCCAAACACACAGACACGAGCAGCACAGACACACCCAAGAGAAAGGCAAGACGTGCACACAAGCATCCTCAGGGGACTGATACCACAGACACAGAGGATGGGGAACACACACACACAGGCATCCACAGTCACTCCGCAGTCCTCCAAATCCTCTCCCTCCAAGACCCCTTCCCTTGCCTCACCTGCTACCCCACATACACAGCAGCTCTTCCTGTGTGACCTCGGCCTCTTCCCCTCCAATCCTGCTGATCCAGCATACCGGGGGAAGAGGAAGTCCACCCACACAGAGGGGAGTGCCCCTCGCCCCCGGACACCCTGCCCCAGGTGCAGGCAGACACAGGACCCCATTCAGAAGTCCCCCCAGACCAGGAAGAGCAAGACCACCACCATGCAGCTCCACCACCCAGTCTCTCTCCTCCATCCCCCAGGCCACCACTCCACAGGTTCCCCCGCCACACCCTGCCCCAGGTTCCCCCACACACCGATACCGCATCCGCAGACTGCTTAGGCCCTCCCCCCCTGCCACTTGCTCTTCCACACCCAACCCAGATGCTCTGCCTGTTAGTGCCACTGGTGTGGGGACCGGGTCCCCCCTGTCCTGCCCACCTCATCTGCCCACCCTTCCACTCCCTTGGAGTTATGCACTGCAGTGGAGTCCACAACCACCCCGTCTGACTTCGGCACTGCAGTGGGGACCCAGTCCACTACATCAGACCAGCCCACTGCAGTGGTTGCAGCACCCACACCAACTGACTTGTGTAGCACGGTGGTGCTGGCCCCCCTGAGTCAGACACCTCCACTGCAGTTGCCGGTGACACTCCTGCACCCACCACCCCTTCACTGCCTCACTCTGCCATCCCCTGATCCTGTCCCTGCGGTGCCTGGCCTGCCCCTTGTATGCCCCTCCAAGGGGGATGTCCCCTGTCCGTACCAGTGCAGGCAAGCAATGGGTGACCAGTTGTCACTTGTCAGCCTGTTGGGACATGAATTTTGGACTGGCCATTGGCCTTAGTTTCTTTTTGACGTCAACTTTTAATTTTACATTAGCTGAATAAAGCCTCTTTTTGTTTAATTGAGGTGTTTCTTTGGATGTACATGATGTAGATGAGTAGCATCCTGCATTTGCAGTTGTTATAGTGTTCAGTTCAGGAAAATGAAGTGTTGCTGTGATGGACTCCATGTGGTCCATGGGATATGTGTCCTGTTCTACTCTGGATCTATGGCATCCTTTGCTGCAGTCTGAGGGTGTAATGTTCAGCATTTGACACAGGGCACATCTGGTGGGCTTACCACTGTTCAATGTTCCGATTTCCCTGACTGTGTGCCCATCTCCACTGGACATGCAGTTTTGCACATCAATGTTGAAGGACTCATCTGTGTATACAGTGCAACTGGCTTGACACGTGTTTTGGGTGTATGCAGATGACTGACGTGACACTCCCGTACCCAGGCTGATGTGAGCAGAGCCTTCTGTGTGTTGTAGTTGTTGACTCACTGACAGAGTGTCCTGCTGACATGTTTGAGTCATGCACAGACAAGGTTTGGCACAGCGGACCTTCCACAGGAGCGGAGTGCCCTCATGGCAGTGTGTAATCCCGTGACATTGCGTGTGCCCGTGTTGTGTGTTGTGTAAGCATGTCTGTGCGTGTTCCCTTCCCTTTTCCTACACAGGCTGTGTCCCTAGGGATGTTCCTGTTTGTGTTGCTTGCAGAGTTGGTCTGTGTTCATCCAGCATCTTGGACCTGGTTTCTCTGTGATGTGGTTGCATGGCAAACTAATGTTAATGAGGTTGTCATCCCAGGTTGTCTTTGTTGTCAGGGCTGGGGATGTGGGCAAACAGTGATGGGACACATTCTGGATTCCCCTTGGCACTTGTTGTTTACACAAGTCATGTGAATTTCAGTTTGTGGTAGCTTTCAGTGATTGTGACACAGTGTGTGTGTGACTGCTGCCACTCCTCAGGGTCAGAGCTGCAATGTTGGAAGTTGTGTACGTGTGTTCTTTGTGTGTCACCTTGGCTTCTTCGTAGGTGTGTGACTATGGCCAGGATCCCATTGATTGTGGTGGATTTCACATCATGCCCATGTACGGCGTACTGTGCTGTGTGTCAGACATTGACGAGTCTTATTGACTGGCCATGTGTGATGGGTATCTGCACCTTAGTTCCCCCACCACCCCTGGAATTGTCATGGGTGCATGTGCACTGTCACCAGTCCATGTGAGCTTCACTGCTGCACATTGGTGGAGATCAGGGTGTGTGGTGTTGAGTGTGCAAATGTGAGTTGTTGCACAGCTAGACCCCTACCTCCATATTGGCCTTGTCTGGCAGGCCGTGCTGATTGATTGGAGCTTGTGTAGGTGTGATGGTAGTTTGTTGCTCAGGACACATGGCTGTGGTTCACAGTGTGAACGACATCTACCTTTGTCATCACAGTGGGATTGTCATGCAGGCTAGTGTCAGCACAATGTGGGGTCCCTGGGGGTAGTGCTGTGGTGGGTCTGTCTCTTGCTGTGTTAGTTGCTGTTCCTACAAGCTTGTGTGACATGTGTAATGTGGCCTCCCTCTCAGCTGACGATGCCTGATTGCCCACATAGGGGTATCCGATCCATGAGTAACTTTCGTATGGCACTGTATACACATCTGTGTGATTGGAGTTCAGGCCTCCTCATGTGTTGTGTGGTTGCCTGGGGACACTGGCACACCCCCCATCACCTGTTGTGTTTGAAATGCAGTGTGAGTCTGCCTGTTTGTGTTTGTGCATTTGCACCACTGCATTGGCATTTCTGTGGTGTGCCATTGTCTGTATGTTGTTTGTTTGGTTTCCGCAGCTGTCCCTGGGACTCCTAGGTCATCAGTCAGCACAGTGATCATGGTTTGATTGTCCCATTGATGCCATGGTATGGTATTTGTTCACCTGACATCGAGAGTCTCCACAGGATATCTACATTTGTGTGTCCATTGGTGCAGATATGTGGCTCAGCATTATGATGGTCACTTCTGTCATTGTGTTATTTGTGAATATTTACAATGTGGTCCCCCATGGGTGATGTTTGTATGCACATGGCCAAAACGATGTTTCTGTGACACTGCACTGTTTGCCCCGCCCAATCTATGTTGCTATGGGACACAAGCACTACTATGCCACTGATGTGTTTGTTGTTGTGTGACCAGGATTGATCCATACAGTTTGGCTTTCGCAGATTTTACCATGACTACACTTACCTTATGATCACTGTGGTGATGGTGCTTTTGGCCCCATTGCCACACTGTTCAAAAGGTGCATCAGCTATGGACCCCACACTTACCTTTTGGTCACTGTGGTGATGGGGCTTTAGCCCCCATGGCCACACTGTTCAAGAGGTGCATCAGCTATGGACCCCACGTACATCAGCTATGGACCCCACACTTACCTTTTGGTCACTGTGGTGATGGGGCTTTAGGCCCCATGGCCACACTGTTCAAGAGGTGCATCAGCTATGGACCCCACACTTACCTTTTGGTCACTGTGGTGATGGGGCTTTAGGCCCCATGGCCACACTGTTCAAGAGGTGCATCAGCTATGGACCCCACACTTACCTTTTGGTCACTGTGGTGATGGGGCTTTAGGCCCCATGGCCACACTGTTCAAGAGGTGCATCAGCTATGGACCCCACACTTACCTTTGGTCACTGTGGTGATGGGGCTTTAGGCCCCATGGCCACACTGTTCAAGAGGTGCATCAGCTATGGACCCCACACTTACCTTTTGGTCACTGTGGTGATGGGGCTTTAGGCCCGATGGCCACACTGTTCAAGAGGTGCATCAGCTATGGACCCCACACTTACCTTTTGGTCACTGTGGTGATGGGGCTTTAGGCCCCATGGCCACACTGTTCAAGAGGTGCATCAGCTATGGACCCCACACTTACCTTTTGGTCACTGTGGTGATGGGGCTTTAGGCCCCATGGCCACACTGTTCAAGAGGTACATCAGCTATGGACCCCACACTTACCTTTTGGTCACTGTGGTGATGGGGCTTTAGGCCCCATGGCCACACTGTTCAAGAGGTACATCAGCTATGGACCCCACACTTACCTTGTGGTCACTGTGGTGATGGGGCTTTAGGCCCCATGGCCACACTGTTCAAGAGGTGCATCAGCTATGGACCCCACATTTACCTTTTGGTCACTGTGGTGATGGGGCTTTAGGCCCCATGGCCACAGTAGTCATGGTCTGCTTGCATTGTGGAGGCCACACACATTTATGTGTGACACATGTGATAGTGGGTCACATTGTATGTTCAATGTCATGTAGGCATTTGACACAGACTACACACGCTTGTCATGGTGTTGGGGTGGATGTAATTTTCTGTCATTCCTTATGTGGGAGTATGCTGGTTGTGTCATGCATTACCCGTCCTATGAGTAGGGGTGGTGGTAGTGGCAGGCATCCAGCCCCCCCTGAGTAGGGGTGGTGGTAGTGGCAGGCATCCAGCCCCCCCTGAGTAGGGGTGGTGGTAGTGGTAGGCATCCATCCCCCTATGGGTGGGGATGGTAGTAGTGACAGGCATCCAGGCCCCCATGAGTAGGGGTGGTGGTAGTGGTAGGCATCCATCCCCCTATGGGTGGTGATGGTAGTAGTGACAGGCATCCAGGCCCCCATGAGTAGGGGTGGTGGTAGTGGTAGGCATCCATCCCCCTATGGGTGGGGATGGTAGTGGTGATAGGCATCCAGCCCCCCCTGAGTAGGGGTGGTGGTAGTGGCAGGCATCCATCCCCCTATGGGTGGGGATGGTAGTGGTGACAGGCATCCAGGCCCCCATGAGTAGGGGTGGTGGTAGTGGTAGGCATCCAGCCCCCCCTGAGTAGGGGTGGTGGTAGTGGTAGGCATCCATCCCCCTATGGGTGGGGATGGTAGTAGTGACAGGCATCCAGGCCCCCCTGAGTAGGGGTGGTGGTAGTGGTAGGCATCCAGCCCCCCCTGAGTAGGGGTGGTGGTAGTGGTAGGCATCCATCCCCCTATGGGTGGGGATGGTAGTAGTGATAGGCATCCATCCACCCCTCAGTAGGGGTGGTGGTAGTGGCAGGCATCCAGCCCCCCCTGAGTAGGGGTGGTGGTAGTGGCAGGCATTCAGCCCCCCCTGAGTAGGGGTGGTGGTAGTGGTAGGCATCCAGCCCCCCTGTTTAGGGGTGGTGGTAGTGGCAGGCATCCAGCCCCCCCTGAGTAGGGGTGGTGGTAGTGGCAGGCATCCAGCCCCCCCTGAGTAGGGGTGGTGGTAGTGGTAGGCATCCATCCCCCTATGGGTGTGTGTGGCATTGGTGATGCCCATCCCACCCCTATGGTTGTGCTGTTGCTAGTGTACGTCATTTGTGCATCCCTATGTGTGTGTGACATATTTTGTGTACGTCTAGTTTGTTTGTATTGTTGGTGTTTGACTTACCGTCTGCGCCGTACGTGTCCGTACCGGTCCCGGTAATAGATGTAGAGTATAGGTAGGACCTGCGCGATGGTCTGCTACATCAGTTACAGGTACATATGCTAGTGCTATTAGCTTTTTAATTTGGTAGGCGAAAGTACTGTCTGTAGCATATTGTACACTTAGGGTTGATTTTTGTAGATGTCTCCAGAGACTCTGGTTAAAATGATAATAGCAACCCTGGATTGGTGTGTGTGGATAATTTTTCAGTATAGCATTTATCATGGCTATTTCAAAATCAATAATTATTTTTGAAGGAAAATAATTATTGCTTTCTTCTTTTATTTTAGTGAGTATATCTATGTAGGTAGTTTGCTGTTTATTTGGTAATAGGGCATAGATGAATGGAATATTTGAATGTTGGTACAATCCATGCACTGTGTACAGCTGGTAAAATGGTTTTGGACAGACTTTGAAAGTTCCATCCATCATCCAGGTGTCACATTGCTGTAATTTAACTAAATTGTTTGCAGTAGCAAACATAATTATTCTTTTATCTGGGCATTTGTTATCAAAAAATATAAATGGTTCTTTAGTGTGAGTAATGCTTAATTCTGGTGGAATAACTACTTCTGCAAACGTTTTAGGGGCAGGTATGGTACTTGTAGTTGCTTTTTTTTTGTCTGGCAATAGTTCTTTTTAAAGAAGCTATGGACGGTAATTGTCCTGATGCATGTTGAGGTACTTTTAATAGTTGCTCTTTCAGTATTTGGGTGGTTGGTTTATCAGTACTAGTGCTTGCTTCTTTAATACTTTCAAGAGCATCTCTAACCTCAATCTCTGTTATGTTTGGGGGTTGATTATGTTCTTTTACAGAAAGAACAGTAGTTTCATGAGTAGTAGCTCTTCCATAGCATTTGTTAGAGTAGTATTTGCTACACTTCCAAAACACTTTAAGGCCAGTTTGTTTCTCCTGTGTATAGACATACCCCATATAACATAATAACATTTTATTTTTTTGTGACATTACAAATTCTACATCCTTCAGTCATGTTGTTTTGTTTTATGCTAGGGAAAATTAAAAAAACAAAATTTTTAATATAATAAATACCACATATTTATTAAATACAGTTACATTTCAGTGAATATACTTACAATGTTTAGTTTGTTGTAAATAAAATTGTCCAGGAAATGATTTCAAGCTTTATTTTCTATTTTCTTGATGTAATTTCTGTTGGGAAGAGAAAACAAACATTTTAATAATTTGATTACATTGTTTGTAGATGATAGGGATTTTATGGGAAAAGGGTTATTTGGGTGGGTATTTAAGGGTGTTTAATAATTGAAAATTATATAATTACTTTTTAATTGTATTTATTTGGTTAGTGGTTGTAGAATTATTTTGGATGCTTTTGCTGTTGGCTGCAGAGGAGATAGATAAAAAAGAAAATATATATTAGTGAATAACGTTTGAAAAATAATTTTAGGTAGCTTTGGCAAAAATATAATATACTTACATTTATTTTTCTTTTATTGGTGAGAATTTTGAAAATATTTTTCTGGCTTTGTAAGATATCTGTAGAGCTGATATAAATGTAAGGAATGAAAGAATAGTAAATTAGGTCTCAGAAATAATTATTGTTGAAGGGTAGTAGTATTGTTATATTTTAAATACAGTTTTACTTACTTAGTGCAGTTTTAAAGATTTCTTCAGTAATGAAAGTTTTCTTTTAGGAAACAGTTGGGCAGAGTTTCACCTTCTTCTTTATTGTAGGTTAGAAGTGTAAAAGAGATGTAAACATTTGATGTTTATATAGTGTTTATTTAATTGGTTGCTTTATGTTATTGGTGTATTTTAAAATGTGAGTATTTGATTCGTTGAAGTTAATTGTTTTTATTGTTTTGGCTGTTTGTTTCCATATAAGGGAAACGCTAATTAAGAAACTGTTAATAGAAAGTAATTATTTTTTCGTTTTGCTTTTTTAAAATATTTTAAACATTGTTTTGAATGTGAAATGATGCAAGCATTATATATTTTACAGATTTTATTTTATTACTGTAATTGTTTGTTTAGAGAAAAAATTATTTTTATATATTGATGTGTTTGCAAATTATTTTTTTATGTTGTTTAAGTGTTTTATATTGTTTTATAATGTGAATTTATATTTGGTGCTAAAGATATATTTAATTGAGCAGTTTTTCTATAGTCGATATTTTCAAAAAGTCGATAATATTGATGTCTATATTTTGGTATTCGATATTTTTGTTATTTTGTATGTTAATTAAATTTAAACGATATTTAATTTAACGATATTTTGTATTTCGATATTGTGGTGTACGATGTTTTTTATATACGATATTGTGTACTCAATATTTTTGTATTTTTATAAATAAGTATTGGTAGTCGATATTATTGTAGTCGATATTATGACGCCGATATTTTGTAAATACGATATTTTTGTTGTCGATATTATGTCAGTGATCCCTATGAACAACTGTATTGTTATAACCACTATGGTCATCATTATTTGCATAAATCTGCATACCCAAGAAATGTGTTTATGTTTAACCAATGGGAGCATTGTCCTACACCACCACAAGGTAGTTCAAAAACATTTGCTAACAAGTTTCCATATTTTTCAGGGTACAATACATCTGATCCAGAAACGTTTTACTATAAAAATGTAAACAAAACAGGACTGAAAATTATGTTAACTAATACGAAACAGATTTACTCTGCAACATTTATTGCCCAACTGTCTAGACAGGGTTTCGACTTATGGAAAGACACAATAGACACAAAAACTGTGTGGGGTACTAAAGATTGGCAAGTGCAGGGGATAGAAGCGTTATTTAGAGCCTGTATCATCCCTGAACAAATAATGTTTTTGAATGAAACTGTCCAACAATCATCTTGTCTTGGACTAGCCAAGCTCATAGAGATGAAGACACCTTCTGTACCAACACCTGCCAGTGATAATAATACACAGGCAGTGGTGACAGTTGACAATATACTACAACTCAACAGATCTAATCCTGATTGGAAAAAATGGTTGATCTGGCCCACACACACGAACAACTGTCAGGAAAGATTCCTGAATAAAACTCAGGGCTTTACTATTCATAGGCCAGACCCAAGATACGTCCAAAGACAGCATCCGGGGGTAGTAACAACATACAGTGTAGGAAAATTATGCCTCGATTGGCTTCAGAAATCTACACTACAGGATGTGAAACAACACTTATCCTTACTTAAAGAAGACGCAGACCTTAGGGAATTCTTGCTTGGACCAAGAAAACCACGTCAAAAACGTTTCATATATGCCGGCATTTACGCTGCCTATAATGAAGCATGGAAAGTGTCACAGATGGAGGCCGCAGAATGAATACGTGAACTTGATCGTATTAATTTAGAGAAAACCCTCTCTGTGGTCGACAATGGGTTAACAACTTTGTCCTCAGAATATATTCATTGGATGGCATTGTATCCTCTGCTATCGATATACTAGAACAAGATTTGGCGATGTTACAACAAGGCCAATCTCAATTACGTTCTATTGTGTTATTAAGCTGGGCGCTGCAACCTTTGCGTGCGGGCTATGTGCCTTGGCGTTTCATCAACACGTCAGCTCTGTTTGCGGAACACAATCTAACTGATAAACAGATCGAACTGGCACAAAGAGGAGCAAAGTATACAGTGCTGAGCATTGAAAAACTGGAAAAGTTACCATTCACAGTGGCAGAAAAACCAGCTACAGAATGGCTCATTCATGGCAAAATCACACTACCTGTGACTACTTTTCAGTTTCAGTATTGCCTCAGACAAATGCAAGCAGGCAAATATGAAAGGTTGGGTAAGGAATACATTAAGACATCTTGGGATTTACCGTATACATATAGATGTTGGAGTGGGGATCGTGAAGTGTTTTTGAGCGGTACACACTGTAAACGTGCACTGAGCGGTTCACTTATATGTCAGGACATTTCTTTACACGGGACTTGCAATGGTTCTGTGGCAAATTTAGTCTTGCCATCAGCAGGGTACACCAGCTGCTGTGATTAATCCAATGTTTGGACAACTTTCTAATGGGAGTTACCTCATGTTGAATGATCAGGAGTTGCTGCGGCATGTTGCCAGGCATCCTATATCTAGTAACGGTCAACTCCAGGGTCACTTAGCTGTATGCAAGTATTGTTTGCCCCAATAGACACAGTCAGGGAGTCGCCTTTGTGGCCTTCGCTGAACGTCTCTTTTATAAGATTTGATACTTTGAGCAGAATGAAAGCCATGCTTTACAGCAAACAGTGCCTTTGACCTCAGCCAAAGAAACCTATGATCGACAAGTAGCAAGGACTTCGGCTGAGATACAGACTTTAATACGTACAAACTGCCCCTATACATTTCTGGGTGGAAATGATAGGACGTATCTTTAACATGTCTGATACAACCGGAATTGTACATGTATTTAAGAGCATCTGCCTCCGTCTGTTAGCACCTTTCCAGGCAATACTCGGAATCATCCCGAACTTTGCACATTCTGGGGTGTTTGGTGGCATACCATTAATTCTAGCACTTGTTGCCGGAATTCTATTTCTCTTCCTGCTATTACGCTATGGCCAGCCTATTCGCAGACATCACTCCAAGCGTAAATGGAGAAAGCTCTCCTTGAACGAAAGTGCTGTGAGCAAATAGTACAGCTTTTGGGCATGACTCGGTCTACGGGACCTTAATACAACGTGGTTCCTGTCATTCAGACCTAATCTGGCAAGATTGCATCTTACCTGTTCTACGATGCCTGCTATGCGGTGAAGAATGCGTGTTGGACACCTGTCTAACATTTCCATCAGCAACGCCAACGGATGTCGATACTCTGCTGGTCCCGATAACAGCCCATGCTCTGTGTTGTCCCCAGAGGCTACCAATCCTGATGACAGCATTCATTGAGATCTCACAGACGCTTCAGGCTGCTGCTGAGGTACGCAAAAGATCTACAGGCACACAGGTAACAACGGACGCGACGATTGCTGCGGCATCCTATGCTGAAAGCGATGCTTCACATCTCTGTGCAATTAATCTACTACACGAGGTGTTCCATCTGACACCAACTTCAGTGGACGATATTTTGTCTACAGAAATAGATGATCTCATGTTTACACCAGACCCCT
Source organism: Calotriton arnoldi (assembly GCA_963921515.1). Taxonomy (NCBI): domain Eukaryota; kingdom Metazoa; phylum Chordata; class Amphibia; order Caudata; family Salamandridae; genus Calotriton; species Calotriton arnoldi. The sequence continues at coordinate 732,540 of CAWUFW010001498.1, forward strand.
AAACTGACTCTGATTCAGCCCACGGTGTTCCAGAGATGCAGTAACAATTTGGCCTTTATACTTCAAACACTTGGAACTCTTCCCAAAATTGAACTTTTTCCCATTTTTCGAACTAAAATGGCACTTCAATCTGCTTAAAGTAGAACTAGCCTTATAGTACAGACTTCGCGGTACTTCCACTGACACTTTGTCATCTTGTTTTTCTAAAAACGTTCATTAATTTCCATGACATGAAATTACTTTGATTTTGGAAAAACGTATCGATCATTTTTTTGTCACATGTAAATATTACTGCTTATTTCATTCAAATTGCATTTTATTTTAAAATATATGCCTGAAATGAAAAGCAATGCTTAAAATGTACAGTACCTTTTGCATTCTAATAGGTTTTTTAAATGCCTTTTAAATGGTTTTAAGAAATATTTTAGCAATATGCGGTACTCCATTTAAGGTTTAGCATTTTTAAATGTTTAGCATTTTAGTATTATCGTACACACGAAAGTGGAGTGGGTGTTGTATTCCTCTTAGGGTGTCCGTATATAGGTTTTCCTGTATCATGTCCTTATATAGGCACAATCCGCCCTGCCCTTATATAGGCATAAAATCCAAGTCCTTATTTAGGCATTAAACCGTGCACTCCAAATACAGGCATGGTCTCCGACATCCGTCCACCCTAACGTTGCAACGAGTTCTTGAAGAACAGACCCTTAGGCTTCGGGAGTTTCCCTAGCACAGGACTATTGATTTCTTCAAGGACTCATCTATTATGCATGAACCATTATACCTTAGGGGTTCATTCATGACGTCTTCCGCTGTCCGATTCACGTCAATGCTAACATTCTGAGGTACCTCTCAGGTATAAATATACCTTCCCTAGCCCTTGTAAACTAGAGGAGAGCGCGACTTCAGAGGAGCCCGTTTCCCGGCCTGACGCACTGAGAAGACGTTGTCATCCCTGCACGCAGAGAGTCCAGCTTCCAGTGATCTGACTTCCCTCGCGGGGTGTTGGAGTTCGAGTCTGGCAAGAGATTCCCACCTCTCTCATTCTTAAGGTATGGGGCTGACTAGAACCTAGAGGGACTCTTGGCATACTAGGCATACTAGACCTAACATACTCTTAGTATACCATAGTAAGGAATATTTCACCTACTTCATACCTCTTCCTACACCTAGGTTAGGTTAGGAACATTGGGGTAGAACTAGCTTAGAAACGCATCGTATGAGTACTCGCATTTTTAGTTTGTGTTATTTATGTAAATGAATATCTACTAGCGCAGTATTATTTATTCCTACTGCTTACGCTGTACATTATTTATCTTGCATACTGTCTTGTGATCGTAACAGCACATTTTACTTACACAAGAAACAAGACTGTTCAATAAACCTTTTATTGAAACGCCCGTCTATTCTTTCTGTGTAACTTTGAGGAAAACTAAGTATGCACGATTGAGCTGAGTGAAATAGTTATCTATTGTTTCTACGACTCTGGGACACGTTCTGATTCTAAAGGGAAACAAAGTTGTCATGTTTTGCGGCTGCCAGAAACTACTCCCTTCTTGTTTGTCAAGGAGTTTCTAGTGGCCTCTGAGCTAGCTGGCACAAGTAATTAAGTTTAATATACTCGATAGGGACATACTGACCTTAGTCCTATGTCAAACCTATAGGGATATTATTCCAATGCGCAGAGCCTATTAGGAAAATAGGAGCTACACTACAGCACTGCGTACTTTTGCAAGTGCATGTGCTATTTGGTGTTCCCCAACTTTGTGCATTGAGCTATCGATAGCCCCAATCTCTGAGCACATTTTGTACAAAGGACTTTGGCCTCCTCACACCCTGTGCCCTGTAAGCTGTGACTTTGTGAAACTGCTAGAGGTCCCCTCGCGACTCCTGTGCCTTCAGCCTGTGGGTCCACTTGAGGGACAACACTGCTTTTCTTGGGCTCCCCTGGTTTGCTCCAGGCCTGCCCTGACTCCCCTTGCTGGGGAGAGTCCCCTGGTCCTTGCTGGGCCAAACCGTAACCTTCTTTGACCTTCTTCGTGGGTTGCCGCTGCCAAGGTTAGTTGGTGCTCCCGCCGGACACCGACCCCTCAGCACTCGACATCCTTTGTGGGACAGCTCGTATCTGGCTCCTGGTCAGCCTCGACATCTCCTGGTCCCTGCAGCTGTAGAGTCAAGGTCTCCTTCTTCACACCTGAAGCACCCGACATCGGTGGGCATTTGTCTACCGAGCCCCTGGTCACTCCTGAGTGACCCAGACTCTGTCCCCTCTGCTTTCAGGTTCCTTCCATCAAGAATCCACCTGTGGGTTCCACCGGACACTTTTCTTCTTTCCAGCAGTGGCATTTCTTTGAAGACTCCCATTGAGAACGACGACGGTTTCCAACGCCAGTTCAGCCCTATGCACCCGGCTTCCCTGGGATAGGGAACTCTGGTACTTTGGTACCCATGGGTGGGGTGGCTCTCCAATCTTCTATGTTCCAAAGGGTTTCCTCGTAATCCACTGGGAAGGGTCCTTAAACTTTAAAATTGCAACTGCGACTCTCCCATTGAATCGTATGTAGCACGCTGTCGTGTTCTCACACTGCACCCGTCCTCCGTGGGGTCCCTACCTACTCACCTTGGGTGGTTCCTTGGGGTCCCGGTGATTCTACACCCTCTAGACACTGTCTTGACTCGAGTCGTGGTTCTTATACCACTATTTTAGTATATGGTTTGGTCTCCCCCGGGAGCCCACTGTGTATTAGTGCTACTTACGATTGTTTCTGTCCTACAGTATTGTGTGCTTTGTGTTTATCTGCGTGTAGCAGATACTGCACGGTATTTAGGGTGCTATAATAATAAATACATATTTTTATAACTACTGTGTGGTTCTCCTTTCATTTAACCAATACAATAAGATTGCATTCTGGTAAAGCAAGCTGCTTAACATTCCTTCAAGACTAAGCCTGAAGGCTGCTCTCCACAGCTACCACTTGAATAGCTTTCAAAGGTTATCTTTGACCTCTTAAATCACCATAAGGGTTGTTTGGACTGGTGCAAGGTGCCCACTTTAATTAGTGGACATCATATACCAGGCCAATTTCTCACACAATTCATATTAGAACGTTGGAATACTGGGAACTCCATTGAAGAAAATGAGTGATTCAGGTCCAATAATGTCTGGAATAGGGCTTTTTTTCCAACATAGCAAAGATTGTGTTTCTCTTTCTCCATTTTTGATTTAGAGCATCTACCCTAAGTGGGTATCATGATCCAATAGCCTTACAGCCCTTGTGTCTCAAGCTATACCAACTGTTTAAGGTCTTTTCCCTCATTAGAGGCCCACGTCTGTGGCTCAGGTCTATAACTCAGGTTCAGGGCCTTTAACAATCAGTATAATCCTTGGTTGTGTGCTATAAGGAGATATTGCTTTTTTTGAGTTTATTTGTTCATAGTTTTTATATTCTGTATTACATCTTTTTTGAGTATTTAATTTGCGATTTGTTAGGATAATGCGCTAGTTGTAGAAGTTGAGGACAGCAGGTTGCGAAGTGTTTTTTACAGTTTATTATTTCTTTTGTCATAAGTTTAATTGATTATTGTAAGAAATTGGGTTGTTGGTTGACTGGGGTGTGAGCCCTTGTAAAGAAGCAACCTCAGTTCTTCTCAGGATGAAGTCACAAGCAATCCTAAATTAACCTGTGCTCAACCCTCGGATAGCTTGGCATAGAGCAGTCAGGCTTAAGTCAGAGGCAATGTATTAAGTATTTGTGCAATACTTTAAACAGTAACACAGTGAAAACACACAACAAAACGATCCCACTCCAATTTAGATCAAATATAGCAAAATGTAATGAATAAAACAAGACCAAAACAACAAATGTCCAATCAGTAAAACTTGCGTTATGATTTTTTAAAGATTTTATGGTAAGAATGGCACCAAAAATCACAAAGCACCAAATATCTGGTCGTCTGAGACTGTAAGAAAGTGACAAGTTCATGCCGACCATGATGGAGCACAGGTCGGATACAGGGACCAGGTTAGTCCCGCTGAAAAGTTACCTTCTCAGTCCAGCACCAAGAGTCCTGCTCGCAAGGGAGGGGGCCGCCAGAAGCAAGGAAGTGTCCCGGACAGCCGTCGCTGTAATGCGAAGAGCAGGCCGGGTGTTGCGGGCGGTCGTGGCTGTAGAGTGAAGATCCTGATGTCATGGTGGATGGTCGGGCCAGTGCTTCACGATCTCACTCCATGCGAGCGGTCATTGCTGTAGGGTGAAGGGTCAGGCTGACGGAAATTCACATTGAAGGGTTGACAAGGATTTGGCACCACAAGACACGTTCACGGTCACAAAGAGTCCAAAAACTTAAATTCAGAGTCTCAGAGGCCAAACCAAGGGTCCAGGACCTGAGAGGCATCCCTTGGGGGTCAGGGGCTTGGCCAGCTGGGTCTGGGTGCTGCTACAGGTGGTTAAGATCCTGTATTTGGCAGTACAGTCTACGAGGAGACAGACAAGGCTAAGCAGTATTAAAATGTGTTTCATAGAAATTGGGGTGAAGACTAGCAACAGCGAAATCGAGGGTTACATGGTAGCAGCATAAATATCTGTTTTGAGACTCACAAAATATTCCAGATCACAATACTTCAGACGGAGGGGAAAGGAAGAACACCATCAACAAGTTCTGTTTTTTTAAATTCTCCTGCAGAATCTGTTGATGTACCAGCATTATGAATACTGAGAGGACAAAACACACGAAAGATGTATGCGAGCAGGAATATGAAATATGCAAAATAAAATATGTCCATATAGAACTTAGGTGGGCACAAATGTAAAGTAGGTTTATCAGAAATAGAGGCTTAAACTGCTCCCTATCATCAGCTTAATGTGAAGATTGTTGCATTCTGCTACAATGTTGTTATTTCACTCATTTATTTAAATAAGTTGAAGCAGCCCACAAACACAACCATGTAAAGAGAGGAAATGTTTTTCAAAGATAAATGTTTGTGGACGTGGCTGTTGGGCTCCCAGGCTCCCGATAGCCAATTACAATGCTGCAATGCAGAATTGTGATTGGCCTGAGTGCCATGGTCCGCCGCTCAGCCAGGGAATGGGTGCCTTGGGCATGTTCTCCATGCAGGCTGTAATGCAGCCTGCATGGAGAACATTCAAAGTGTGCACGCATGTTTGGCCAGCCCGAGACATAGTGCCCACCACTCCTCCCCCTGCTCTGAGAGCAGAGAAAATCCGCCGAACCCGCCGAGATGGCGCAGCAGGAAAAAATAAAATGATAATAACAGAGTTATTATCATTTTATTTTTCCTTTTTTTTCATGGCGAAAAGAAGTGGGGGCGACGCTCCTCCACCTTAGCAAAGGAGCCGTCACTGGGGTAACAATAAACATCTGTTCTTCAGTGCCAAGAGGCCTACAGGTGAGTGTGTGCTATACAAGTAGACATGTTATATTATGTTACTTAGGGCCCGATTATGATGTCTCTAGGGAGGGCTCCGGATGGGTTTCGGTATTGCATAATCTGATTCGAAACCCTTGTCCCTGACTGACTCATACAGTTTTCCCAATGACCGATTACGATGCCGGTAAACCGTTCTTGCAGTCCAAATTGGTTGCAAAAGGCATTGGGACAGTCCCTGTCTTTCGGAGGCGAATTGTATAGCTCTATGGACACGGTTTCTGGACGAGTGATGATGATGACCGATTCGGACAGCCGTTTCGATTCGGTTTGCGAAACGGCTTCCTAAATCAGTCTTTGGGGGCCTGTTGCAGGCCCCCTTCACACAGAGGCATCCGATTGGGAACTGTGGGGGCACCCAAGGGGATCCCCTCTTCCCAACCATGGGGTGCCCGCCACAGGGTGCAAGGTTTTCCTCAACCACCCCTTTTTTCAATGGGAGCCTGTGTTTTCGTTCTGAACACAGGCTCCCATTGAAGTCAATGCGAGTCCGACCGAACGATGTTGGGAAGCATCGTAATCGGTCATCCGGACTCGCAGGACCCGATTCGTTTGGAATCTAGTCCGGACCCGATTTGTTCGGGACAGTTTCCAAACAACATCGTAATCAGGCCCTTAGCGAGAGCCATTCATAACACTATATGCCATGGATAGTGTTACTTCTAACGTAATTCATAATGTCACCTGTAGTATCATTTAAACCATTCGTAATTCCATCTGTCAAATTAAGGGTGAGGTCATGAGCATTGCATGTGGTGTGCGAGTTTCACGCCAAGTTTTTTGTAATTGTGTTGAGTGGTTTTGCTTAATTACCGCAATCTTCAAGTCACTTGTGTCTATCCGCAGTCATATATAGTAATGGTAAAGATATAAAAATCAACTGTATGCATTTTGGAAGCTATATTTTGTGTCATTAAGTAACTACAAAACCACTAGATGAGCCCACTAAGAGCAAGAAAATCTTGCCACAACATCACTCATAAGTGTCCCCAAATAGGTATGAATTATCAGTCAAATATCAGAAACATTTTGACCAAAAATCACCTTTCTATTTTCAGCAAACCAACGCATTATTTCTCTTGTTTAAACATTGGCCTTGGATTTCCTGAAAATACATCTATTGTCCCGAGACTCCAGCTTTTGTTATAACCAAATTAATTTGTTTGTCTGACAGCACCGCATTACTTTCATAATATATATTCAGTTTGACACCAAATATCAGCTTTCACCTAGTAAATACACACATTTACTCAAATAACAGTTTCTCATTGTCTCAAACGTTTTTCATTTTGCCCAAATATCGACTAGTCAAATTTCACTGGTGTGTTGCTTATTGATGCTTATTTGTTCCCAAATATAGTTTTTCTCTTACTGATAACACGCTAATTATGTCTGCAAATAAGACTCTTTCATTTTTATTACATATATGCTGTTATCACTATTATGGGCCTCATTCTCAAGAAATCAGCAAACCTGCATCTCGGGAATATAACATTGTAATGGTGTAGATTGGGGCCTGATGTAGATTTTGGTGGAAGGTTGTATGTCTATCACAGCGATGGAGTAACATAATCTGGGGCATATTATCAAGGGCTCATCGCCACTTTAGCGTCACTTTTTTGACGCTAAAGTGGCGATGTTTTTATCGCCCTATTAGCAAGCTGTCGCTAACAGGCGTTAGCGACAGCTTTCCGGCGTTAGCACCCGGTTTTTCTATCGCCTTGCATGCCAGCGATATTTATTGCTAATGACATGCAAGGTAGGCGTTCCTTCTCTAAATTCAGCCAAAACTCCCGCTAACCGCACTTCGCCCTATTAGCAAGGATAGGCCGGACCCGCGAAGCAATAAAAAAAGTCGCGCTTAGGCCCGTTAGCTGCAGGAACTTAAGACCAGAAAATAGCTGGTCTTAAAAATGGGGACAAGTCTTGGGCCCACATCTATGCATGTTTTTGGTGCTGGACAGTGCTGCAAGCAATGTTGCAGCGCTGCCCTGCGACAAAAATACAGTGCAGGAATGTGTACCATCAATAAAATAGTGCACATTCCTGGGCCCCAGACATGAAAAGTGTTGCTGCGCTGCGACAAGACAGCGTAGCAACACTTCTCATTATGCCCTCCTTGCAACAGCATGGATGCGCTGTACTCACTGGACAGCGCTCCATGACGCAAGTAATGACAGATACGACAGGAATCCTGACGTATCTGTCTGCGCTAAAGTCACGCATTGCTGAAGTCGTGTCACAACCATGATGCAACTCCAGCAATGCATGGGGCCAGCCTCACCCTCACGCCTGCCATCAGGCAGGCGGAAGGTACTGACGCAGTGCCGTTCATGAGGGGTGCCCGAATGTGGGCAATGTTGGAGATCCATCCGTGGTGGTTGCGTGCTGCGGTGTCATCGTTTGGAAGCATTGGTGGAGTGTTGGTACGGAGGGAGTTGACGAGACGTCCTTCGGTGGCCTTGATCCAGCTGCGAGGGGGTGCAATGATGGCGGTGGCGTCCGGTGGGCAAGGTGAAGACGTGATGTTAATAATGATGGTCGTTCCAGGAGAGTTCGGTGTTGTGGCTGTAATTGAAGTCCCCGCTGGCGGAGGTGACGTGCTCGACCATGTGTCCTGCTATGTGGCTTGTTGCGGTGACTTGCTGCTTGCGTCTGATGCTGGGGATCTTCCCCAGGAGGGGGTGGTGTCCTGCTCACTGGGGTTGTCCAGGTGGAACTTGAGTTCACCGAGTATGATGTCGTCGGTGGATGGGAGACCCTGGGGTGCAATGAGGTCTACAATGGTATTGGACAATGGGGGGCCATGGCCCGGGGGGCCTGCACATGAGGGTGCCGCAGAGGATGTTTTTGGTCTTGGTCCGGATCTGGGAGTTGACGTGGTCCATGGTCACCCTTGGGTCATTAGAGTCCGTGGTCAGTCGGAGTGTGCTTCTGTAGGTGATGGCAATGCCTCGTCCTTGACGGTCGGGTTGCTCCTTGCGGTTGATACTGCAGGCGTCAGTGATGACGGAGGGGATGTCCGGTAAGGAGCATTGGTTGGTACTGGCAGGCGAGGTGGCGTCCAGAGTTGATGGCGAGTAGAACTATGCCAGTGACCATGCCGCAGTGCTGAACTTCCCACTCCGTAAGACCCGACAACATGAACCATTTACTATAAAGCCCCTGGGAAAGGGAGCTATCTTTGGACTCGGGTGGTCTTACACTTACATATACCTGATATAAGGACCCTGGTGCTTCCTTTACTTGAGATTCTATACTACATGCCTATTTCTGAAATGATGCCTACCGCGATTTGAAACTGTATTTATAACGTTATATACTGCATACTGAGTCCGAAGCCAAATGTTTTTGAGCCCTGACGAAGTTCCCTCTGGCAACCAGGAAGGAAACGCGTTGGCTGTGTGCCAGTTTTTACAATTAACTTAATAAAAAGAAGCAATTTTGGATAGACTTGGCCTGATTCATTGACTCCGCATCGTGTGCATCTTCCTTATTCCGGAACATTTTGTCATTTTTTGCATCCTTGGACAGTGGATGCTGGAAGCGATTGCACCACCTCTAAACAGATTGTATATATGGATTTGATGTGCTTAACCTTGGTCAGCCGTTTTTTCTTGTGTTGTTAATTGATGGCGAGGAGGGTGCTGGCGTCGTAGTGGTGGAGTGTCCAAGAGGAATGCTCCTTGGTGCTGAGAGCGGTCCAGGGGCAGACGGACGCAAACGGCGTAGCCCATGGGTTGCCTTTGGCATGGGAGTCGACCATTACAACGCAGGCAGTACATTGTTAACAACGCAACTCTGACAACGCGGGTGCCTTAACATCGCATTTGATTACAACGCATTGTGAGGTCAGTAATGGGGTAATTTAAAGTTTTTCGGGTGGCTATGGGTTTTGTATGTAAAATATGAAAATTGGTGTGTGTTTTGGGTTAAAATATGAAAATTGGGGTGTGCATTTGGGGTAAAATATGAAAATTGGGGTGTGTTTTGGGGTAAAATATGAAAATTGGGGTGTGCATTTGGGATAAAATATGAAAATTGGGGTGTGTTTTGGGGTAAAATATGAAAATTGGGGTGTGCATTTGGGTCAACTTTTATTTTTGGATGTGTCTTGGGGGCACAAAAATGAATTTCATGGTTCACATTTGGGTTTGGGGTGCTAAGGGTAGTTTAGGGTTGCACTCCCTGAAGTGGGAATAGTGACATCTATGTATCCGCTATGCAACACCTACTCTACTATTGCAATGTGCCTAGTATTAGTATGCATTGGCCTGTAATGCGCTGTTATGGCATGTGTTGTAACTACGTAAGTGCCTTTGGCACATGAGTGGTACGCCCGCTGGGCATGGGCGCACAGCGGATGCCATTGAGAAGTGCTGGGGGGGGCTGGACAGCTATGAGGTGGTAAACGCAGGAAAGAATACTAGATGGGGCGTGGACGCGGGGATGTGTGTGTGAGCGGGTGTTGTAAATATTTCAATGAGGGAAGTCTTACCTCGAAGCCGGGCCCCGTGTCTTTGTAGCTCCTGCTCTCCTGTGTCTGCTTCCAGGAACAGGAAGTCGGCAGCCAGGCTCCCTCCCCTGAGTTAATCACAGTGCTGTGATGCGGCAGTGGGATTGGTAATTGGCAACGGGAAAAGGCATGCAGCCAGGGGCTGGAGGGGTGGGCATGTTCTCCATGCAGGCTGTGATGCAGCCTGCATTGCGAACAGGGAAGTGCGCATGACTGCTTTGGGCGGCTTGAGTGGGCCGATCAAACAGTCATTGCGCACTTGAGTGGGCATGCCACTCCGCCCATGGCCTGCTCCGTGCTTGGAGCAGTCCTACCCACCCTCCCACCCCCTAAGGATACATAGCATGATAACATCAATAAGTTATCATCATGTGATGATTGTCCCTCTTCTGCAGTGGGGCAACGCTCATCTGCCATAGCGGATGAGCCGACACTGGGGGTGCGTCATCTACGTGTGATAGGCCTGAGCGACTCGCCCCCTGGCACTCCTGCGCTAAGCGTCCCACCTTCTCCTTACCTGGACAGTACCTCTGACCACGGCCAGGGACGTGCTCGCTCCCTCCGTAGCTCCGGCTGCTGTGCTGTGCATCTGCCCTAGGCAGGACTCAGTGCAGGTAGGGGTTCGAGCCTCGGCTCCTGGCTAGGTTGTGCACTTCTTGTGTTTGCCCCGTTGTCTCTCTGACTGCCTTTCATCATTGTGCTTCTATACTTTTGTGCTATTTATTCTCATTTCACTTATTGCGCCTTAGTTTGTTATTGTGCCGTTCCACCCTCTCTGCCCGTTTGTTCCCGCTTCCCCACCCGCCGCTGCTGCCCCCGCGGCCCCTCCCCGCCAAATCACGCTCCCACCTCACAGCTGTGCCTCCCTCCCCTAATTAATGCTGTCCGTTGCGCGGCAACCTCGAGGGAACTGGAGCAAGATCACAGAGAAACACCTCAACACCACCCTCCTCCACGACCCCCTCTCCGCCACGACCGATGCCAAATCCGCAGCCAAAGAACTACACCGCTGGATCTACAGCTGCGCTGACGAGCTGGCACCCCTCCGCCACCCCGTCAAACAACGCCCCCTGAAGCCTGCATGGTTCACCACCATACTCCAAGAAGCCAGGCACTCCTGCAGACGCCTCGAGGAACTATGGCGAAACGGGAAAACCACCAAAGACCAGAACAACTACAGGCACGCCATGAATGAATACCACCAGCGCATTAGAGCCACCAAGCAGACATTCATCAAGAACAGAATCCATACCAACGCTAGTGATGCCAAGGAACTCTTCAACATCATACAGCAGGTCACCAAACCACCCAGCAAGGCAACAGACGTCACACCTTCCCAGGACCTCTGCAACAAGCTCAGCTCCTACTTGCACATAAAAATCAGGGCCCTCTATGACAACTTCAGCGAACAGACTCTGGTCTACAGCCCCCTCCCCACCACCGACAACCAACCGACCATCACCAGCTGCAAAACCGCAACTACGGGAGACACCTCCACGACCATGAAAAACACCCACTCAGGAGCCCCCATGGACCCCTGCCTGCTGCACATCTATCACAGAGCCGCCACCGCCATAGCACCCGAACTAGGCCGGACCATCAACGACTCCCTCGAATCCGGCATCTTCACCGATGACTGGAAGCGGGCAGAGGTCAAGCCCCTCCTCAAGAAACACTCGTCCGACCCGACGGCCCTGAAACACTGCCGGCCCATCTCTCTCCTTCCCTTCACAGCCAAAGTCAGCGAGAGATTCCTCAACGCCCAGCTTACCACCTTCATCAAGGAGAACGCCATCCTCGACTCCTCCCAGTCCGTATTTCGCAGCAACCACAGCACCGAGACCGCCCTCCTCGCTGCCACCCATTACATCTGCATGCTACTTGACCAGGGCCACACTGCGGCCCTCATCCTACTAGACCTCTCCACAGCCTTCGACACGTCTCACACCACACTCTCGTAGCTAGACTCCACAACGCCGGTATGCGAGGAACCGGCCTTGACTGGATCCACTCCTTTCTCTCCGGCAGAACCCAAAGGATCAGACTCCCACCCTTCCTCTCCGAACATACAGAGATCAACTGTGGAGTACCCCAAGGATCCTCGCTCAGCCCCACGCTCTTCAACATCTACATGGCCCCCCTCACACCATCATCAGACAGCATGGGCTCAGCATAGTATCTTATGCCGACACCCAGCTCATCCTCTCTTTCACAAAGAACCCAAAATACACCAGACTCAGCTTCCAAGAAGGAATGAAAGACATTGCAGCATGGATGAACGACAGCTGCCTAAAACTGAACTCGGAGAAGACTGAGGTCCTCGGACCCTCCCCCACTGCATGGGACAGCTCCTGGTGGCCCCCTGCGCTCGGAGACCCACCCACGCCGACAGACCACGCCCGGAACCTCAGCATCATTCTAGACTCCTCCCTCACAATGACCCGCCAGACCAACGCCACACATCCAGCTGCTTCAACTCCCTCCGCATCCTCCGCAAGACCTTCAAATGGATCCCCCCAGAATGCAGAAAGACCGTCACCCACGCACTCATTACCAGCAGACTGGACTACGGTAATGCCCTCTACACAGGAATCAACAAAACCCTGCAACACAAGCTCCAAACCATCCAGAACACAGCAGCCAGACTCGTCCTCAGAACACCACGACACGCGCATATGACCCAGCACCTACTAGACCTACACTGGCTCCCCATCGAGCAGGGAGTAACACTCAAGCTACTCACCCACGCCTCCAAATCCCTCCACAACATCGGAGCCAAATACCTCAACGAAACAGTCTCCTTCCACGTCCCCAAAAGGAACCTCCGCTCTGCCGACCTGGCCCTGGCGGACACCCCACGCATCAGCAGTACCAGAGCAGGTGTAAGGGCATTCTCCTACCTTGCAGCTAAGACCTGGAACGTGCTCCCAGTCAACATCGTACGCTCCCCCACCCTGCACACCTTCAGGAAGAGCCTCAAGACCTGGCTCTTCGGTTGATCCGGAGATGCACCCACGCCCTCCCCAGCGCCTTGTGACCCTCACGGCTGAGTTGCGCACTCTATAAACCCCTGATTGATTGATGGACATTGACACTGTGGCGCAATGCACTGCACTCTCTCAAATCTGTGACTCAGCCAGCAGGAGTCTGAGCCAGGTGTGATTTCACTAGGCTGGGTACAGCAGTCGCCGCCTAGTCCACTGGTGGACCTCCCGATGCAGTTGATGCAGCAGGGCTGCCTTAGGCATGTAGTTGCAGCGCTCACACCACACAAGTTCGGCGTAGCACACGGGCCTCACCCTCCACAGAGTACGGCCAGCCAAACATCATTCGGCCTGTGATGCAGGGAGACGGCACCCACCATTGGTAATCCCCTCCGTGCACCCCGGTGTAGTGGTGGATTGTAGTATTCATTGCGGACCTCACTATGTTGGTGCGCAGGAGCGCCTCTACCACTAACTGCTCCAAGGGGCGCAAGGCGGTCTTCTCACACAGGTCAGCTACGTGGCTCCATGCGACCTGCCAGACTTCACCACCAGGTACGGGCCATCATCGTGCATCAATGTCTCCCGCCACGGCTCATCGACTCCACAGCTCCTCCACATCCCACTCCAGGCTCCAGACGCAGGTCCAGCGAGGCATCCAGGCTCCAGACGCAGGTCCAGGGAGGCATCCAGGCTCAAGACGCAGGTCCAGCGAGGCATCCAGGCTCCAGACACAGGTCCAGGGAGGCATCCAGGCTCCAGACGCTGGTCCAGCGGGGCATCCAGGCTCTCATCCTGGTCATCCTGGATGTTGGGTGGCTTGAGGGGGTTGTTGATGTGTGCTGCACTTGGCCCTAGCTGCTCCAATCTGCATGAAACTTTTTTTTTGGGCATCTTTTCTATAGGAGGTGGACTGTTGGGCTATTTTTTAAGTTAGAGGGAAAAATCACTCATGTTGGGCTGCTTAACGTGCATTTTCTTATCACTAATGGGCTTATCGCAACTTTTTAACGTTAGCGCAAGGATTTTTATCGCCGTCCCGCTAATTTTATCGCCGGACATTTCAGCCAGTGAGAGAAAATATCGCCTGTTAGCGGCATGTTGTTAATACGCCGCTAACACGGCGATAATTTCCCGTGGTAGATGGCGATAAAAAAAGTCACACTAACGGCAGTTAGAGATAATTATCGCCACTTCTTGATAATATCCCCCCTCTGTCTCCCTGATGGACATGCAATCTACCAAACTTAGAGATAATCGCCAGTCCTGTGCACATCTCTTAACATTGCCAGGAACCCCCATCACAGCAGTTTCTGTCAGTGTTGTAAACGTTTGACAGACACCTCCTTCGAACATGACAGCTGTCAGTCAAACTTTTACAAAGTTTGACGTTTTTCAAAAACAAAGTCCTCAAGCGGGAGCTTGTTACTGAAAAATGTAAAACTAATGGCCCCCACCTCATGGGAGTTTTCTTCCCTGCTGTGGGGTAATTATTTTTTTACTGCCCCTCCCTGCCCGGCTTTGGCTGGCAGTGACAGCAAAAAACACACATAAGGCTGTCCACTCTAAATAGGGCGGACATTGCTATGTGTTAACCTGCAACAGACCATACTCAGTAGGGCCGTAAAAGGAGTATATCATTATCACCGTCAGTGGAGCAGTGTAGGATCTGTTGGCGACATGCTTAAGGTCCACCTGTGTCTATATATCTAGTGGGCGGACCTTACGCTTAGCGGAGAGGTTACTCTGCTACTCTTGTGACAGAGTACCATCTCCGCCAGCTTCTAAATCTGCCTCTTACTCTTTTCAGAAATTCCTAAGAACTTCGGGGCATATTAACAAGGCGGCGATAAGAAATTATTGCCGCTTTTGCGTCCGTTCAGTGCGAAAAGCGGCGATAATTTCATCGCCGTATCAGCAAAGACACGCTATTGCGTGTTTTGCTGACTTAGCGCTCGTTTCAGCACGCCTAACCTTGCATCGCTAATGAGATGCAAAGTAGGCGTGGCTGTGGAATCGAACAGGGATAATATCGCGAAGGCAGCTTCGCGATATTATCAAGGAGGGTTAGCGATTTTCTAAGTCATTGCAGTATGTTTTAACGCAGGAATTTAACGTCTGTTAAATTCCTGACTAAGGCATACTTAACATGGGGGTGGATTCTGTGGCTAAGACCACAGGCCCTATCATCTAGGGATATCGCCGTTTTCCACCATGGAAAACGGAGATATCCACGCTATCTCTGGAATTTTATCGCCTCGGCGATGCGCGTTGTTGATAACGCGCTAACCGGGCGATAAATTACAGAGATAGCCGGCGATAAATATGCATGCGCTAAGCGCGCTTTGCGATATTTATCGCCGGGCCTTGTTAATATGCCCCTTCACTTCTTATACCTGAAAACCTGCCGTAATTTCAGCTCTCCAAGAGTATTTACGGAGCAGTTTCATAAATTCCCTCTTCTCATATGCGATATACGCTTGGATATTTTCACAAACAAGCCACTCTCTCCATAAAATTTTTTTTTACTTGACGTTGTTTTCTTTTTATTCTCTATAGTGAAAATATTGTCCCCACTGAAAATTCCTGTTTCCATACACCTGCATTAATTTTGAGTCATGGTCTCTTCCCCTATCAACCCCGGAAAGGGATGTACTCCTATGGTTGTCATTAGTAAATATCAGACCACTTTCAGAATGACAAGGGTTAGAAAAAGCATTTGTGAATACCTAGAAACGTGCAAATTCATTCCTGCGCACAAACCTCGAGGATGTTTCTACCCAGGAACACCCACCCATAAGAATAGGTTTACTCACACAGATTCCTGTGTGAGTAAATATATTTGCAAGTGTTAAACTAACTGTTCTGAATTTGAAAGATGGTTTTGCATTCACAAATTATGCCATTTGCATGTGAGTGTTTGGTTACACATGCAAAGCTCAAAGAATAAGGACCATTTTTTGCAGGTATCCCTATCATAGGCAATAAATAGCTATTGTTTGTTGAATTTCCCCCTCACATGGCAATCATTACCATTATGTATCCAAGTATCCTGTGAAATAATATGCCAGGAAACTCATATCACACACCAGTAAATGACACAGTGTGCCCAGGTATCACCATCGTATACCTGCAAGGCTAGGTTCTGCTCTTGGTATTCCCCATATGTTGCTCAATGGCACCCCCTCAATGGCATATTCCCTGTGTGAGATTCCAAAATACTATCAGCCAATTCCACCAGGCATCAAGGCATCACTAACATATGCTAGTCAATTCTAAGGAATGCCCCAAGTATTATTTTATGGACGACAATATCATGCTATACATAGCCTAAATATCACTCATATGTCTGTCAGTGTCATAATGTACTAGAGGAATCCTGCATATGGTTTACTTTGCTATGATGTGCAACAGATGTGCCCCAAATACAAGTGTATAAACTTAGTTAACATGCAACAACTGTCTCACATTACAGTCTGTGATTTGCCATGTCTAATCACTACTGTGTTCTGGCTTATAGGTTGTGTAAAATAGCTTTTGTCACTGATATGCACAAATAACACTATTGGTGTCAACACACTTGCTCATGAACAGCATTTCACTTTTCTCCATAACACTTGTGGAACAATAACCTGACCTCAATGCTCCTTCAACTAGTGGTGGTCAGTATGCAAATAATGTAAACTGCCATTAAACCACTGAGTTCTCATCCACCAATCAAGCCAATCATTACACTTTGCTGGGGCAAAGGCTCCATCATCTGGGACTCTTCATAGTTGCCAATCTATAGATGCTAGTAGCAGTTCTACAGGTGTTTGTCCCTGTTCTGAAGCATTTACATGACCAATCCACTCAAGTTGCAGATACCTCTGTTGTTTTTCCTGCTACACATGCACTCCATGATGCAACTCTAATGTTCAGGACTAGTACACACATACCAGACTCCCTAGGAAACCTATGGGCCTCACTTTGCTTTCATTTACCAAATTCCCCCTTGCCCCGTTTGGGACACCTTCACCTCATGTCGAATTTGCAGCCAGAGAGTGAGGTCAATGGTGCAGTCCGGCACTATGGGAGGATGAATTTGTCCCCATAAATTTGGCTACATGTGGTCTTGTCAACATGGAGTAGTCCCTAAGGTCTACTGACACTCACCTGGGTAACCTGGAGGCCTACCTACAAAAGCAAACAAAACCTCTGAAGCATAATGCTCCTTGTGTGGCAGAAGATTAAATATAGGCACAAATAAGTCCTGCAACTAGGAAGCATTATTGACAATTGGCTGCTGCTCAAACCCACAGGGTCCAGTCTTGTGCCTGGAACATCTTGCAAATCAACCAAACAGCCCGTGATCTGTGTGTATGTATTGTGCATTTGTCTTACTGTTCAATTTCAGTCTTCCACTGTGTGTGTAATTAAAGGTCCTCACAATCAAAATTGCACTTGGCCATGATATTTGCCTTTGTGTGGCCCTTTATTAATATGTGATGTGTATAATGGTATGTGCAAAAGGTTACTATGCATAGACACAGTGGGAGTGAAGAGGCACAGAAGGTGGATGGCAGTGATATGGGGAGGGCTGATGAACACAACCAGTGGGTATGAACAAGGGTCTAGGATGAAGACTGGAAGCCATTCCAGGATGACATGAGGCAGGTCACATTCCTTTTATAGGGAGTCAGAGTTTATTGTAGGGCAGTGATCCTCTTCTCCACCTCCTAGGTAACTGCCTTGAATATTTGTGCATGATCTAAAGGCCTCCAGGTGTTCCTGCTTCTCATGCAAGAGATGCTTCCTGTCACCCAAGCATGTCTCATATAAAGGGTTGGTTTGGGACTGGGGGAACACATGACAGCTGATAGGTCCCAAACACCAAGCTAACCCTCAACTACTCCTCTTTTTTCTGTGGTAAGGGCACTGCTTTGGAGAGGATGTGGTGTAGGAGGGGTGGTAGTAGGATGAAACTGCACCTCAGCCTCATCCAAGGGGAACATGGTCTCTTTGTGCCTAGAAGAACCTCCTAACGTATTTTCCTTCTGGACCACCTCTATATCTGTGCCAGTCTCTTGGAGTCATCTACCAAAGGATTGAGTT
The DNA here is from genome assembly GCA_963921515.1 of Calotriton arnoldi. NCBI lineage: Eukaryota > Metazoa > Chordata > Amphibia > Caudata > Salamandridae > Calotriton > Calotriton arnoldi. The sequence goes on from CAWUFW010001498.1 coordinate 750,580, forward strand.
GGCCTCCAGAGGAAGATACATGCTGTTCATCCATGTCTTCTCCTCCTGCTCCTTCTCAGTCATAGTTGCTGTGACAATCTGAGAAACATCCATCAGATGACCCATGAGGGACTGTATGTGGTGCAGCCAAATGAAACTACTTGAGTATTGTTAGACCTGACAGCCTTAGGGTGGTCTTCCCATGAACGTTTTGCTTTCCCCCCTAATGTTTTGCTGAAATTCGATTTTGTTGGCTTTATGACTATGTGCACTTTACCACTGCTAACCAGTGCTAAAATGCTTATGCTCACTCCTTTAAACATGGCCTACACTCAATTGGCATAATTAATGTAATTATAAGTCCCTGCTAAAGTGGTACTACCTGTACCCAGGGCCTGTAAATTCAATGCTACTAGTAAGTCTGCAGCACTTTTTGTGTAACCCACTTAAGTAGCCCTTTTCAAAACGTGTCTCAGGCCTACCATTGTAGCCTGTGTGCAGTTATACACTGCCATTTCAACCTGGCAAAAAAAACCTTTTGCCAGGCCTAAACCTTCCCTTTCAATATATATGTGACTCCTAGGGTAGGCCCTAACCAGCCCATAGGACAGGTTGCATTGTATTTAAAAAGTTGGATATGTACTTTTAAGTTTTACATGTCCAGGTAGTGAAAAACCTTTAAATATGTTTTTCACTATTGCAAGGTCTACTTGTCCTACAGGATAGCATTAGGTTACCTTATTACATTTAATCAGTAATAACCTTTGCTTGGGAACAGGTGGAAATGTTTTTTTTAGTCTCTAAAGAATTGTAATTTAAATTTGTCTTTAATGTGAAAGTTGAATTTTAAGCCTCAATTCTAAAAATGTCACGTTTAGAAAGTTGGCATTTTCTTGTCCTAACCAATAGGTGACTGCAGCCTGTGTCCTGGGTCACATGACTAGGAGTAGTCAGTTGGCCTTTGTGTATTCCTCCCAGACAGTGTCACAAAGGGGGACTGGGTGTTGGCAGGATGGGCAATCCTGAGATGACATGTGGAGTGGAGCTGTACCCTATCACACTTGTACTTCAGAAGGGGCAACCTCCTGCACGTACGAAGAACTTCACACTAGCTGGCATCAGATATAAATATTGGACCCTGGGACCCACTCTTCATTACGATCCTGGATGTGTAGACATTACAGAAGAAGGACTGCTCTCAAGCCAGAGGACTACACTTCTTCTGAGGCCTGCCCTACTCTCTGAGAAGGAAGAAAGGGCCTGCTCCTTTCATCCCAGGCTGAGTAACTCCAAGGGTCAGCTGGGTGGCCTCCTGGTCTGAGCTAAAGAGGCACAACAAACTCCAGAGGCCTCCCTGCAACTGCCCAGCCGAACTGCTGCACTGGACTGCCTGGATTTACAACTGGACCTGCCAGATCCCTGCAGGCCTGTGCTGTAGTGAGTTCCTGATGCCCAAGAACTCCTCCTGGCTTAAATGAAAGTTCCATCACATGTGGCAGAAAGTATTGCGAAGCCCCACAAAGCCTCCCTGCACAGCTGCAAGTTTCATCAGAACAATCGCCGATCAACATGAAGACCCGCAAAGCCTCACTGCATAGCTGAAAGCTTCATAGGATCTGTCGGCAAGCAATATCAAAGCCCTGTCACAGAGCTGAAAGCTTCATCAGAACTAAAGCTGAGCAACGGAAATGACCAGCAAAGCCTCACCACTCACCTTCATCAGAACCGACGCCGGATGATGGGAAGCCTCACAAAGCAACACCTTAAGGAAAACTCTCACCGGCCCAGACTGAGTCTTGTACCCGGCCTGCGTTCCATCATGGTCAGCTTGTACTTGTTACTTTGTCCCGGTCCAGCGTGACTAGATACCCCTGAGGGGTATATTCACAAGAACGTGTGATAACTACGGCAAGAGTAGCGTAACGCAACTTCCAATATCGCAGCCTATCGCGGGAAAATATCCGTGTCAATGTGGAATTCACAACAAGGCGGTACCATGCGATAGTCACCAGATAATGCGTCAAATGTCAGCGTGAAAATCAACGCCACACCGAAAAAATGCAAAACGCGAACGCGAGAAACAATGCGATAAGGCCAATCGCGGTACAAAAAGTAGCGAAAAGCAGCCTCAGGCCTCCAAATCCCATGCGTCTGGCGGGAAATTGCACCATAAAAACCACAGACACAACACACCAGAAACAAGCCAAAGCACGTAGCAACATGGATGCACCCTGACCCAGCGCAGAGGGCAACGTGAACCACACAACCCCGACAGACCACCAGCAAGGAACAACGGGGTCGGCGAAGGCCAAGGAGAAAAGGGAGAGGAAGACGGGGCGCAGACCGCAGGAAAACAAGACCAAGGCCACGGAGGTGATAGAACACTACCAGCAACTGACCCACAAGCAGACCACCTGGATTGCAGTCCGAGTGCCCAGGAGGCCAATCCAGGAGGCCAAGAGGCGCCGGCAGGATGTGACAACCTAAACCAGGTACAAACCCGCTGCCAACAGGAAGGCAACAACGGCGACAGGAGGTGGCAGTCCAGCGCCACAGGAGGAGCAGGAGGAAACCCAGGCCACAGTCATCAGTGTGGAGATGGTGCAAGGAGTAGGGAGTACGGACACTGCTCGACAGGACCTGACACAACAACAACAGGGTGAGGATCCAACAGGGACTAGGGGGACGGGGGTGATGGGCACAATGCCACACATGCACCTCCCCTTCACAATGCAGAGGGACAAACAACACCTCCAGCAGGTCAGAACAGACAACCCATCAGTGATGCCCAAGATGAACACCACACCCCCGACACCCACGCCCTACAACAGCCCATGGACATCCCACACAACCCACCACCAGGACCAGGGCAGACAAGCTACACAGAGGAGAACCCAGACCCTGCAACAGACCACACAGCATGAAGCACCCGCAATCACGGCTGCCTCACAACACTTCACCCACCCAAACATGGCACCCCAATGCCAGGTGGCAGAACGCCAAAAGGAGGTGGCCCAACAGGTGCGGGTGTTGCCCAAACCATGGAATGCGAACCAGAACACATACGTGGGTGTCCAATACCCTTCAGGGACCACCCACATCCCACAAAGGAGACCCACACTGCCATAGAGACACATGCAGATGCACATACCCAGTACAGAACCACAACCAGGGGCACGCACATATCAGTCACACACCCACATTGGCTCTGCGTACAACGGCACAGTCCACTCCCCATACGAATTGAGTGGGTGATGACAAAGCTACATGTCCAGGTTCTAGCCCGCTGCCTGCGGTGACATCGCTGCGTCCACTGTACACAGCACAATGTAATGTCGTAGGGCCCAGGGCCCCCATGCATACAATAAGACCACAGGGACACATGCACATATCATGTTGAACTGGCTACGGGCACGTGCACCCGGCCCCTTTATTGGCAGGGCCACATGTACAGTGACGCCTGTGCTGGATGTGTGTGGGGTGAGTATAAGCCAGCCCGCACGGAGTGGACACCAGTGTCATGGAAACAAAAAACAGCAGCATAACAGAGTCAAATGCAGAGCAACATGGAGAGATCCGGAGTAAGGACAGAGGTCACCCAATATTCAGTCTGGACGTCCCATGAGTTGCAGTGCACTGAGGTAGGGGCACTAGAGAAGAGCGCGCTCATGTGAAGAAATAGCCAGGATTATGTCCCTTCGGCTTAGCCCTGATGCAGATGCAGTGGGGTGTGTTACACCTGCATCAACTTCATCATCAACGTCCCAGGTCTCCCACACTGCCTGAGGTGACAGTTGCGTCCACAGTCCACAGCGCAATACTCAGTATTAGATCCGGGTGTGTAGCTTGACTACCGCCACCAGTCTGCATTCCTGCCTTGGGGCTGTTGCCACCTACCCTCCCATTGTCTGTGCCTTCTCCCGTCCGCACACTTGAGACATCCTCCTCCTCATGGTCCAAGGTCTTTCCCACTGCATGAGGTGACATTGCTGCGCAACCTCACAACAGCACAAAACTCAATCAGCAACTAACAATGGTTTGCGGTGCACTGAGTCACTGGCACCTGGAGTGCTGAGCAGGGTATCAGGCTGATGATGGCATCCACGACAGGTCTGAGCAACTCCGTAGGGCTGTCAGGACCACCCTTTCGACTCTGGCAGATGGCGGTTGAAGGTGGTCCTTGCGGTGGCGGCATGTGCCTCCTGCGGTGATGCGACGTCCGGGCCGGTCAAGACCAGATGCCATGTGTGGGCCCTGGTGGCCCGCAGTTGGGGCCGGAGGAGGCAGACAGCGCAGGGCTACGGACATATGGCGTTGATGACCCCAAGACCATCGCTACAGAGGCCATTCAATGTCTCAGAAGAAGGGGTCCCAGGCCTGATCAGCACAGAGTTAGTGACCCCGGATGCACTGCAGCTGGCACAGGCACCCAGCCACGGGACGGTGACTTGCGGTGCAGTCAGATGGGCCATGCGACCTGAGCGGGTACCCATCAATGTCCGAGGTGTATGTTGCGGAGGGTTTCTGGGAACAGTGGAAGGTGTCGTCCAGGGCATGATGCGGAAGGTCTGATGTCATCTGGAAGCAGCAAATGGAGGCGTGGAAAGCGCAACCCTCGTCTGCACCAACAATTCGGGATCAGCTACATGAGGATGAAAACTAGCCCCTAGTCCATAGACTCAAACGCCACCAATGTATGACCAGTGAGTGTCCATGAATATCGGGGAACAAACGTAGTGGCACATGTGCTGTGAGGGGATGCAGTCTGCGATGATGCCGGTACACAGATGTGAACTCCAACATTGCCAAATCAAGGCTCTGTGGTCTACTGGACCGCAGTGTAGGCCGGAGGCAGCGGTCAGCAGTGGCCCACAGACATGTGTTGTGTGCTTGTGATGCATTTGTTTGCTTCTCTGATAGCAGGGAGTTTGGTGATATCACCCCTGCAGTAGACATCGGGTCACTGGCATGGTGTAATCAAGACTCAGTTCCAAATGTGTGACCTACCTGACCGTGGTGTAGGCCTGAGGCAGCGGTCAGCACGGCCCATTCACCAAGTGTCGCCGGCATAGGTTGGATGGCCCCACCGGCCTGCGTAGTTCAGGTTCAGCGGCACCACGTGTAGCCGGCTGGCGTTGAACAGGGTTAGTGGCACCACGTATCGCCGGCTGACGTTGAACAGGGTTAGCGGCACCACGTGTCGCAAGATGCCCATATGGAACTATGCCTCACTGATCGGGGGGGGTCTGGTGCTGTGGCCGCTGGCCCGGATTTGGGGTCACTGCCATTCATGTCTCAGGATACAGTTCCACATATGGGACCTACTGGTCCAAAGAGTGGGCCTAAGGCGGCAGTGGAGTACGTCAACGAGAAAGGAATTAAGCAGGCCTGTGTTGTGGAGGCCGTGATGGTCTGAGGCGGCTGCCAAGGTCGCGGGCCTTGGGCTTGGAGCTTGCGACGGCACGTGGTGGGCCCTCCTTGACACATGCCGGTGTCAGCAGGTGATCAGTGTGGCCTGGCTGCGCAGGGGCGGGCCTGACGGGTTCGTGGCCCAGTGTGCCGGGGTCCGGCAGGCACACAGCATTGCAGGCAACTCCGCACACGGGGACGGCGCCGGCCTCGTGGCGGGGTGGGAGGCGCTGCCCTGACAGAGACGTGGGTCTTTCCGGAAGAGGACCACGCCCAGGCCTACGTGGTTTTTATTCACACCCCTACGCTGGTGTAGCGTACGCCGGGCCATCCCACTCCGGTGACGCTTAGGGGGGGCGTAACAGGCAACATTTCCGCGAGGTCCCCCACTGGCTGTGGTGACATGGTGGCGTCCACTGTCCACTACACTCCATAAACAAGCGGTGCATGTCGCCATGGATATGGGTGTGTTCTGCATACTGCGAGGTGTCCAGCACATCTCCGGCACTCTTGGCATTGTGTACTTTCCCAATCATGGTTCTACTGCATCCTTCACACATGCCTGGTTGCCACCTCTCCCCACATTCGGCTATTATGTGGCTGAGGTGCCATGCCGTTGCTGGCTCATGTTCAGGGCTTGCCCATGTGGACATTGTAAGTTGTTCTGTCGTGTCTGGTGGGTGGGCATATTGTCGTGCCAGTTGTATGTGATTTTGTGATGTGTGCATTGCCAGCGTTGTGAGTTGCATGGTTGTGGAGTTGAGGTGTGTGGGGTGTTCATTTGTATGTTGCCAAGGGGCTGTGCTATTCCATTGTTGCCATCCGGGGAACGCTGGGTGATGATGGACTGTCGGAGGATGAAGGTAACATGCACACTGGCTGGGTATTTGAAGGCGACATTGTTGGGTGTTCCACGGTGTTCTGTTGTTGCCTGCACATTGATGTGAGACGTGTGCTTCCTGTTGCGGTGATTGTGTGCTGTGTCACCAGGGGGCACAGGTAGTACATGTGTGCTGTGTATTGCCCCCAACACGTGCGTGCATCCTGCTTGGGCGTATGGTCCTTGCTTGGTCTCCAGCGGATCCTGCGCATTGTGTTGTACGTATGGGGATTGGGGTGCCAGGGTGATGGTGATGTCCAGGACAGGTGTGGGGGACTTGGATGTGGCTGGCTGTGAGACTCCTCCGACTCTGGCGGGGGTTGGATGGGGGGTCCCAGGGGCCAACAGGTGCAGCCACACCATCAGCTTTGTGTGGGGTGGGATGTTGGTTGTCCACTGTGTTGTTGCCGTAGGCCTGTTGGGCGATGATGGTCAGGATGCGTAGGTTGGTTGTCCCTTTCAGCCTGTAGTGGAAGGTGACATTGTCAGATGTTGGTTCTGTGCGGCTGGTACGTTTCCTGGGGTTCCGCTGTCTTTGTCTGCGCTGCGTCTGTGGTGGTCCGGGGGGTGTTCCGGGTGTGGGTTGGGGTCCTGGGGTGGTGGAGGGGGGTGTTGTGGCCCTCTTGGGTGTCCGGGCCACATGATGAGTGGCTCCATGGCATCTGTTGCCCTTCGGATGTGGCCCTGGGCTGTGCTCCCTTTTGTGGTGCTGGCTGCCGTCCGACTTTACACCAGGTCAGAGCAGGTGTAGATTTCCTGGTGCTATCGCGCCTTATCGCCTGATTTGTGTTTTTATCGCGGATGTGGCTGGTCGTTGTGAATGTTGAGGTGTGCTGTTGTCTCGGCTTTTGTCACGGGAACGCCTACTCTGCATCTCATTAGCGATATTTGCGGGGGTCCTCTGTGGCGATGATTTTGCGGCTGCTATCGCGGGTAAACTGGTGCTGTGGGCTGTTAACACCGGCTTGTGAATGGGGAGGTAAATTTATCACAACTTTGGCTGCGATAAAGTGCTGTTAATTCGGCGATAGCTCCTTGTGAATATGCCCCTCAGTTGGCACTTTGCGCCTTTTGGTGTTAGTTTTATCTACTCAAAACAAAAAGGAGAGAAAGGGATTTTCACAGGATTGGAGGGAATAATCCTGGTCCCCTTAGGGTCAGATAATCAAAACAAAGAAAGGAGTATAACCAAAAGACAGCACACTGTCTATATGGTGTTGGGAAAAAAGCACAGGAAATGAAATTGTCCTCTTCTAAAAAGACCCCTCACTCACCAACCTAGTTGGTGACATGCTTCATCATTTGGGTCCCACCCGAATAGCCGAATGCTATCCGGGTGTGCTGCGACACCTGATTACAGTGGAGCTGGTTGTTTTGTGATGTGAAAGTGAGTGATTTAATAGTGTTGATTAAAAATTGGCCAGATATGACCCACTGAGAAAACTTTATTCTGGGGCAACTAGACAATGTTAAAAATTGTTAGGATGCCATGAAGGTTAAATTGACCCTCAGGTATCTCTTAGTGAAAAAAGTGCAATAAAAGGTGCAGTAAAGGTCAACATGTTGCAACCTGTAAATGGTAGTGCTAGGTTTTCTTCAGGACCAGTGAATGTGACCCGGAGGTATACACTCGCTAAGGTGTACCCTGCCCTTGGTCACTATAACCTAACCATGTACTCACGTCAGGTATCCTTTGTTCCGTTCGAAAAAGGAAAATTATCTGAAAAGACAAACATATAATAACAGACAAACAGATAAAAATTGTACAAGTCGCAGTAATGTGCTTGCTCAGGGAATAAGCGTCTCGTGTTTCCCAACATTCGTTGAACGTAGCGTATGGATAGAGCATGCCTCCAAGTGTGCCTCGTAGCTGAGGAGGCAGTGAACTATGGTGAGCATCCATTCATTTCAGTGACACAAATGGTCATCAAAAGTTTTGGTCTTACTCACACATCGTGATCATACAGGTGGGTGTTTTCGTGCACTCCTAGTGAATTCGGTGCAAATGCATCGATGCAGTCAATTCCCATGCAAGTATCAATGAAGTACATGGATATTGTGTTAAACACCACATACAGCATACATTCGTAGTGGGTTTAGACGCTCTCATTAAAATAAGTGAGGCGCGACAAAATTACAATCATGCGTAATTTGCATGCGTGTTTATGGACGGAAAACTGGGTTCATGGGAAAGGGAAAAGAAGGGGCTTACTAAAAGCACAATGTTCTCGTGCTTCATGGGAGTCTGGGTCATGGTAAATAACTCTCTGTGCGATCTGGTTAAAAACCGAAAGATTAGTAAGGTTCCCAAGGACGTAGGGAAAGAGTCGATATCCGCATCTCAATCATCTACTTACTTGGTGGAGCTATTCACCGGCTGTTGCGCCTACCCACAAGGACCCGTTGCCACTCCCTGCAGGATCACCGCATCGGAGCAGCCATGCCGGTTAAGTGCAGGCGCTTCCGGGTTGCGCGAACAGAGGGCGTGGCTTAGTGGTCACGTGGCCGGCGTCAGCACGTCGGTGGGAGTATGCCTGAACTCTGTGACTTGAGATTGGTTGTGGAACGATAAAGTTTTGAACAGCAATCTCAATCACATATGAAGCCATACGTGGATAACACACAGTAAATCGAAAGTGGAAAAATGTGCACTCTGTGTAATAAGGCTGGCAATAAGTCAGAATTACTGATTCAGGTGATATAATCAGACATTCAGTCACCGCGATATGTTCAAGCGCACAGCGATTTAGTCAGGCATACAATCACGGTGACAAGTGCTCTTAGGTGAGATTAAATCCAGTACTCACTACATATCTGTGTGTATCCCTAATATAGGAGTGATGGGATCGCTGGATCTATTACTTACTCATGTTGTTTAGTTCCCGGTTCCATACTGAATGGGTCATTCAGTTGTGATGGTAGTACAGACAAGAAAAAGAAAAAGGGGGCATATTGTAAGGATATTTAAAAAGAGTTGACATTGAACAATTCAGGCACATACTAAGTCATTTGGGGAGTACTGAGTTCCATGGGATATTTTCGTTTAATCCCTCCTTATGGGTGGAAAGCCTATAGATCCACCATTGTTCCTTCTCAAATAGTCTTTGTTGCACATTTGGACCCATTTTAATTTGTTCAATTACGGTCCATTTCATATCATTTGGTGTGTGGTTTCTTAGGAGAAAGTGTTCAGTAAGTTTCGTTGTGGGTCTTTTACATCTAATTGTACTGCGATGCTCGCATATTCTCTGTTTGATTTTTCTGCATGTCATGCCCATATAATGCAGATTACAAGAGCACTTTATTAGGTATACCACATTGGTGCTGTTACAGTTAGTATGGGCTCGTTGAGTCCATATTTTCCCTTGTTCCAGTGATAATGTTTTTGTGTTGGTCGTCAAGTGGCAGACACTACAGTTGCCACACTGATAGTGTCCTACAACATTCGGTAGACCCCACGCGTTCAGTATAGTGGGAGTTGTTTCTGGTCTAGGTTCCTTCAGACGTGTTTTTACCAGAGAGTCCTTAAGGCTCCTCGCCTTTTTGAAGGAAAATACCGGTTTTTCCCAACGGAGATTACCTGTGTTGATGATGGACCAATGTTTGTTGATAGATCTGGTCATGTAATTAGAAGCTGTGCTGTATGTGGTGACACACGTGAGAGGAATCGCTTCATCCAACTGTGTTTTATCTTCCAGGAGAGCTTCCCTTGGTTGATTGCGTGCTCTTTTGTGACACTTTCTGAGGATATTCTCCGGGTAGCCTCTATCCGATAATTTTCCAGTCAGTTCCTTCACCTGGATACAATAGTCAACGGTTTTACTACAGTTACGACGCAGTCTTAGATATTGCCCATAGGGTAAATTCTCCCTGAGCGGTCTGGGATGAAAGCTATCGAATCTGAGTAGGTTAGTCTTAGCACTGGGTTTGTGGTGGGTTCTGGTTTCCAAATGGCCATTCTCTTTAGTGATAACTACATCCAAAAATATCATAGTTGTGGGGTCCATGATGTGGGTAAACCTCAGGTTTTGGTCACAAGTGTTGATCCACAGAACAAAATCCCTTAGGGTCTCGACCGGTCCTTGCCAAATGGCGAGGACGTCGTCGATATATCTTCTCCAAAAGACAATATTGGTGTAGAAGGGATTCTGACTGTTGAGTATGAATTTTTTCTCAAAGTTGAAGACATAGAGTCCTGCTACACTTGGAGCGAATGTGCTCCCCATTGAAGTCCCCCCCGTCTGTAGGTAGAGGGCCCCCTCAAACTTGAAGTAATTCCTTTTTAATTCCAGTCTGGCACATTCCAGGATGAAGGTCTTAGGTGTCCTGTATGTCCATGGTATTTCATTCAAGGCTATTTGTAGTACTTCCAAAGTATCGTCCTGTGGGATACTAGTATATAGGCTTTCAATGTCAAAGCTTATCAAGATGGTATTTTCATCCACTACAAGGTCTTGGAGTAATTTCAGGAGGCATTTTGTATCCTGTAGGTAGGTAGAGGTGTTTTGTACCAGTCGTTTGAAGAAAAAATCACAGAATCGTGACAAAGGTTCGAGCAATGACTTGACGAATTAAACAAGGAGATAAATGAATACAAGGACAATCTTACACAGCAGAAGGTACAAAAATTCCAGAAAGACCTGAAACGTTTCTCCTACTTCAAGACCTATCCTTACTCTGATCCTGATTACACTCCCCCAATGAAATCGGATCGGGATTCAGATGCCTCCAGCACTGACTCCACTGGTAGCAGCAACTCCAGCCTGGGTAGTGGTAGACAGCGACAAAGAGGAAGGAATAGAGTCTTGAATGAAATACCATGGACATACAGGACACCTAAGACCTTCATCCTGGAATGTGCCAGACTGGCCTTAAAAAGGAAGTACTTCAAGTTTGAGGGGGCCCTCTACCTACAGACGGGGGGGACTTCAATGGGGAGCACATTCGCTCCAAGTGTAGCAGGACTCTATGTCTTCAACTTTGAGAAAAAATTCATACTCAACAATCAGAATCCCTTCTACACCAATATTGTCTTTTGGAGAAGATATATCGACGATGTCCTCGCCATTTGGCAAGGACCGGTCGAGACCCTAAGGGATTTTGTTCTGTGGATCAACACTTGTGACCAAAACCTGAGGTTTACCCACATCATGGACCCCATAACTATGATATTTTTGGATGTAGTTATCACTAAAGAGAATGGCCATTTGGAAACCTGAACCCACCACAAACCCAGTGCTAAGAATAACCTACTCAGATTCGATAGCTTTCATCCCAGACCGCTCAGGGAGAATTTACCCTATGGGCAATATCTAAGACTGCGTCGTAACTGTAGTAAAACCGTTGACTATTGTATCCAGGCGAAGGAACTGACTGGAAAATTATCGGATAGAGGTTACCCGGAGAATATCCTCAGAAAGTGTCAAAAAGAGCACGCAATCAACCAAGGAAGCTCTCCTGGAAGATAAAACACAGTTGGATGAAGCGATTCCTCTCACGTGTGTCACCACATACAGCACAGCTTCTAATTACATGACCAGATCTATCAACAAACATTGGTCCATCATCAACACAGGTAATCTCCGTTGGGAGAAACCGGTATTTTCCATCAAAAAGGCGATGATCCTTAAGGACTCTCTGGTAAAAACACGTCCGAAGGAACCTAGACCAGAAACAACTCCCACTATACTGAACGCGTGGGGTCTACCAAATGTTGTAGGACACTATCAGTGTGGCAACTGTAGTGTCTGCCACTTGACGACCAACACAAAAACATTATCACTGGAACAAGGGAAAATATGGACTCAACGAGCCCATACTAACTGTAACAGCACCAATGTGGTATACCTAATAAAGTGCTCTTGTAATCTGCAATATGTGGGCATGACATGCAGAAAAATCAAACAGAGAATATGCGAGCAACGCAGTACAATTAGATGTAAAAGACCCACAACAAAACTTACTGAACCCTTTCTCCTAAGAAACCACACACCAAATGATATGAAATGGACCGTAATTGAACAAATTAAAATGGGTCCAAATGTGCAACAAAGACTATTTGAGAAGGAACAACGGTGGATCTATAGGCTTTCCACCCATAAGGAGGGATTAAACGAAAATATCCCATGGAACTCAGTACTCCCCAAATGACTTAGTATGTGCCTGAATTGTTCAATGTCAACTCTTTTTAAATATCCTTACAATATGCCCTCTTTTCTTTTTCTTGTCTGTACTACCATCACAACTGAATGACCCATTCAGTATGGAACCGGGAACTAAACAACATGAGTAAGTAATAGATCCAGCGATCCCATCATTCCTATATTAGGGATACACACAGATATGTAGTGAGTACTGGATTTAATCTCACCTAAGAGCACTTGTCACCGTGATTGTATGCCTGACTAAATCGCCGTGCGCTTGAACATATCGCGGTGACTGAATGTCTGATTATATCACCTGAATCAGTAATTCTGACTTATTGCCAGCCTTATTACACAGAGTGCACATTTTTCCACTTTCGATTTACTGTGTGTTATCCACGCATGGCTTCATATGTGATTGAGATTGCTGTTCAAAACTTTATCGTTCCACAACCAATCTCGAGTCACAGATTTCAGGGATTCTCCCACCGACGTGCTGACGCCGGCCACATGACCACTAAGCCACGCCCTCTGTTCGCGCAACCCGGAAGCGTCTGCACTTAACCAGCATGGCTGCTCCGATGCGGTGATCCTGCAGGGAGTGGCAACGAGTCCTTGTGGGTAGGCGCAACAGCCAGTGAATAGCTCCACCAAGTAAGTAGATGATTGAGATGCGGATATCGACTCTTTCCCTACGTCCTTGGGAACCTTACTAATCTTTCGGTTTTTAACCAGATCGCACAGAGAGTTATTTACCACGACCCCGACTCCCATGAAGCACGAGAACATAGCGCTTTTAGTAAGCCCCTTCTTTTTCCCTTTCCCATGAACCCAGTTTTCCCGTCCATAAACACGCTTGCAAATTACGCATGATTGTAATTTTGTCGCGCCCTCACTTATTTTAATGAGAGCGTCTAAACCCACTACGAATGTATGCTGTATGTGGTGTTTAACACAATATCCATGTACTTCATTGATACTTGCATGGGAATTGACTGCATCGATGCATTTGCACTTCGAATTCACTAGGAGTGCACGAAAACACCCACCTGTATGATCACGATGTGTGGGTAAGACCAAAACTTTTTGATGACCATTTGTGTCACTGAAATAAATGAATGCTCACCATAGTTCACTGCCTCCTCAGCTACGAGGCACACTATGAGGCATGCTCTATCCATACGCTACGTTCAACGAATGTTGGGAAACACGAGAGCACTTATTCCCTGAGCAAGCACATTACTGCGACTTGTACAATTTTTATCTGTTTGTCTGTTATTATATGTTTGTCTTTTCAGATATTTTTCCCTTTTTCGAACGGAACAAAAGGATACCTGACCGTGAGTACATGGTTAGGTTATAGTGACCAAGGGCAGGGTACACCTTAGCGAGTGTATACCTCCCGGGTCACATTCACTGGTCCTGAAGAAAACCTAGTACTACCATTTACAGGTTGAAACATGTTGACCTTTTACTGCACCTTTTATTGCACTTTTTTTCACTAAGAGATACCTGAGGGTCAATTTAACCTTCATGGCATCGTAACAATTTTTTAACATTGTCTAGTTGCCCCAGAATAAAGTTTTCTCAGTGGGTCATATCTGGCCAATTTTTAATCAACACTATTAAATCACTCACTTTTCACATCACAAAACAACCAGCTCCACTGTAATCAGGTGTCGCAGCACACCCGGATAGCATTCGGCTATTCGGGTGGGACCCCAATGATGAAGCATGTCACCAACTAGGTTGGTGAGTGAGGGGTCTTTTAGAAAAGGACAATTTCCTTTCCTGTGCTTTTTCCCCAACACCATATAGACAGTGTGCTGTCTTTTGGTTATACTCCTTTCTTTGTTTTGGTTAGTTTTATCTAAACATTTTAAACTCAATATCTTCAGTTCTACTGATTGAAATGTTGTTGTTTTGATCTCAGGTTATTTATTAGGTCAGAATCTAAATTTCTAAATTTGCTTGAGATTTTTACTCTGTTATGTTCTCACTTTAGCACTGTTTGAGTGCTGCCTAAATACTTTACACATTGCCTCTAAATTAAGCCTGCCTTTTTTTGTCCCAAACTGCCAGAGGTTTAGGCACAGGTTAATTTAGTGACTTTTTGTGGTTTACCCTGATGAGGATTGCAGTTGTTGCTTGAGTAGGGTTTCACCCCCACCCCCAACCAATAACCTGATTTCTCACAATTTTGAAATGTATCTACCTCACAACAGCTGTCTCACAGCATGAGACAAACATGTGCCATACTGTCTCATGTTGTGTTCTTATGTCTCCTGGGTACATCCCCTAAACAATATGATGTGCTCTTCATCAGCATCTAGGAACAACAACAATGGGAATATAACTCCTGCGTGACAAGATCGATATAGTTGCATACACAGACATGTGTGACTACCGTACTGAAGACATTGCAAATATAAGTACTTAACAGCTATGAAATTAAGGCAGACCCTAATTGTCTCACAAGCATTGTTAGAGACAAGTCATTTCTCTTTTGGATGAGTCTTAAAAATACATACAAATGCATTCTTGATTTGCTAATAATTTATTCCCAAGGCACATTGTGTAACTTACCATGACATCAAATTCATATGAGGATTTTGTATATAGGTTGGCTTGCTGTGCTTGCCATACAGTAACACTACACTAACCACAAATCCTTTCCTAACATCACAGTGGGACGATATAACGAAATGCTGTCCAAGGCACAGGGTGACACAACATGCTACAGACAATTGTGCCTTGTGCATTTTTGAGGATCCGCTCTTCAAAGAACTTACATTCCTCCAGGATGAAGTTCGAAACCTTTGTGGTATTTTGGGAACTTTGTTGTCTTTGGAGCAGTAAGATGGAAGTCTATGGTATCTGGAATCAGGAATAAACAATGTTGCCTCTTATGCAGTATTCATTTCTAGGTATGCCTGGTTAGCATAATGTTACATTTTAGACTGGGGAATTGTAAGCAGCTGCAAACTGCAAAACAGTCCAAAATAGGTGATAGAAGGATGAAGATGGATCATGAAACAGATTCATAATTTGACAGTGTCTTTTCAATAATACATCATGTGCAAGCCATTGAAATCAGTACTCTAGAATGAAAAAAATCCTTCACAATATTACATTTGGTATAGGGAATACTACTCACATTAGGTGGAATTTGTCAGATGCTGAAACATATGTTCCATCAAACACACAAAAGATGAGGGGAAGAATACTTGGAATTTGTCTAACCAATGGCAGTCACTTGGGTAGTATTCTAACCCATCATTCTTTTGCCCACCATTCCACCTAAGATTAGACTTAGCCACATGCAAATCAGTCTTGACCCAGCTCCAATAGGAACAGTGCAGCCTGAACTGCTAAGCCTGGTCCTTAATGAACCAAAACACAAGCAACCCAAGACTGGTTTCACCATGATTGGGGCTCGTCAGTCACCTGCAATTTGATTCCAGTGGCACAGTGAGCAAGGGACCCACATCTGGGCATACCTTTAGGGCATTGCATCACACACACAAAAGGATGTATTGCAACCCTCTTCCCATCACCTTTTGTGTGTTTGAAGAAACACTAGTTCCTCCATCCATGTTTATATAACTGAGTACTTCAAGGAGGTTCTCAGGTGTATGGACATCTCTAAACATGTGCATCTATATTTTTGAACATGTGGGGATGTTAATTTGGCATGGCATTCAAATTAATTAGTGTGTAGGGGGCACTGGTGTCTCAGGATGGTATGCGTGGCTGAGGTATGTTCCATATATCATCACTGGCTCTACTCTGTTGTTCGGTGAGAGTATATAAGCAGATATGCAACTCAGATGACAGCCACAATTTGATTCTAAACATGCAGATCATGTCCTTGTGCACTGGTATTGAAGGAGGTTCTTGATTGGGCTGGGCACTGTGCAGGGTCCACATCATCTAAATGCATGTTGCAAGGCAATATTGTGCAACACAACTGACAATGGTAGTTGTTAGACTTGGCATCTTTTGGCGTGTTTCCCCTGACTTTTTGCTTTCTGACCTCCCGGTTTTGACTCTGTTTTTGCTGGTGTAATGATTCTGCGCACTTTCCTCACTGCGGTCCAGTGGGAAAGTGCAAGTGCTCCTGTATAAAATGTGTTATGGATTGGTGTTTCCATGATTGGCCTATTTGGTTTATGTGTCAGTCCCTTGTAAAGTGCACTGCGAGTGCCAGGGCCTATAGACCAAATGCTGTTGGTGGGCTGCAGCACTGGATTGTGCCACCCACGCAAACAGCCCGTAAAGTGTAACTCGGGCCTGCCATCGCAGAGCCCGTGCGCAGCCTGGGGCTGCCATGTCGACTTGGCAAGTGCACACACTTGCATGTCCCTAAACCTTCCCTTTGCTACATGTTAGTCACCCCTAAGGTAGGCCCAAGGTACCCCTGTGGGCAGGGTGCGTTGTATGCGAAAGGTAGGACATGCCCGGGTGTGTGCGGCATGTCCTGATAGTGAATTACAGCCTAGTTCGTTTTTCACTATTGCAAGGCTACCTGTTCCCCCTAGGCCAGAACGGGCAGTTTTGATTATTACAGCTTATAATCATAACTGACCCCGGGAACATGGTAGAAATTCGAGTTTAGTATGCCTGGACTCAGAATGATAAAATGCATCTTTTAGTGAAGTTGGTTTTAACATTCTGTGTTTGAAAATACCACTTTTAGAAAGTGGGTATTTTCTTGTCTAACCATCCAAGCCTGCCGCTGCGAGGTTGTGTATTCCTTGTCTGGAGTGTGAGTGACAGGGGCTGGGGGATGCCAGGAGACAGGGTGAGTCAGCACAGGGCTGAATAGCAAGATCTACATGTAGATGGGTGGGAGGGGTCGCACCTGGGCCCTGAATAGGACAGTGCCTTCCCTCCACAATGCTGGCTCCACCTCCTGTGGTGCGTCTGATGTCCCTGGCCTACTCACTGAAAGAAGGGACGGAGACTTGTCAACAAAGTGCTCCAGAACTGGTTTGGACTAGGCAAAGGCCTCTCTGCCTTCAGAGAACAAAGGAATTTGGGATATAAATATTGGGGCCCTGACCCCATGAATTTAGATCTCGCTGGAATCAAGGAACCTGAGAAGACGAAGAGCTGGAAGAGCTGCCAGGAGGAGTACTGCCCCTTTGCTGTGTTGTTGCTTTGTTGGGTTGGCCTGCAGTTGCTGCTTCTGTCTTGGGCAGTGAAAGGACTGGACTGAACTTTCTACAAACTTGTGCTGAGTATCTCCAAGGGCCAGGAACCGAGCTGGCCTCCTGTTAAGAAGTCTCAGGGACTACAAAGACTTCACAAGCCTCTGGGTACCGCTTCTGGAACGCTGTTTCAGTTGCCACAGAGGAAGGGAACTGCAACCGACTCCGTCAACCGAATCCATCCCTGGCCGGTGACCTGTTTGCACCGCAGACCGCATCGCCCCGCTTCGCATCGCAACCCTGGTCTCACCGTGGCGACGTCCGACGCCGCCAACATCGAGCCGCTGCTTGCACCGTGACCTGTGGGCACCGCAGTTCGCATCGCATCGCTTCACTGGGCCAGCCGGACCAGACCGACACTGTCGCTGCAACTGGCTCAAGAGTCGAGACCGCACCGCATTTGGGGCACCGCTCGCACGTCTGCGACGCACCGCTCCGACTCGCACCGCTGTCCGACGCCAGCTCCCGCACTCCGGCTTGGTCGCCTGCATCGCAACCTGTCAGCACCGCATCGAGCATCGTCTCACCCTGCATCGCACGCCTTGGACTCACCGACTCCGTCTGCACGACGCTCATCGAGCCGCTGCCTGCACCGCATCGAGGGACACCGCACCTTGCATCGCTCCGTCTTGCACCGCAACCGCGATGAACGCCGACCGGCTCGTACACTCCGTACCAGCCACAACGAGAAAGGTACTGTAACCGAGTCTGTTCATGACTCTGCTGGCCCGTATCGACGCGGTCGGCTGGAATGTTAGACTCTGTGGTTTTCAGCATCACGGTAGGCTCGGACGGAGCTACCTACTCGTACGAACTTTGCTTTTGTGCTATTCCTGCAAAGAAGAAGTTAACGTATCAAGTATTCATTCGTAAAGTACAGTATTGTGGATTTTTGTCGTAATTGGTCTTGTCTTGAGTATATAAAATATTGGTTATTTTTCTAAACTGGTGTGGTGTCCGTTTGTAGTGCTTACACTGTATTACTGTTGGTTATGTGCAAATGCTTTACACACTGCCTCTGAATTAAGCCTGACTGCTCATGCCAAGCTAGCACGAGGGTGAGCAGGGGTTACTTCACGAGTGTAACAACCCTTACCCTGACTAGGAAGAAGGGTCCCTACTTGGACAAAGGTGCAAGCCCTTGCCAACTAGAGATCCCATTTCTAACATTGCTTGTCAGCGGTGAGGATAGGACTTGTGTTTGCACTTGACTTACAGTGATTGGTGTGCACTACTACCATATCGCAGACCATTACGTACCACATACTGGTTCTTTTTCTTTTGGCCTATTTTTGATCTCGCCAGTTTTCAACTCACGACTTTTGTCATGCCTGAATCAATTGCATCATCCGTTGCATCTCTGGAAGTTATCTTTGAGGAGGACAGGTTGGAGTCCTACGCCGTAAAGGAGTTACGAGCGATTTGTAAAAACCTGAAAGTCCAAATTAAAGGCCTCACAAGGAAGGAGGAGCTACAGAAGGCGCTGAGGGCCTGGGTAGCAGCCAGACATGCCAATGGGCAGCCTGGTGATCTCAGTGAGGAGGTGGAGGAGCCTATTTCCAGGGTGGATGTGCTTTTGGGTAGGGGGGAACCCGCCAGGTCAGGCAGCAGCAGTCTGTCCCCAGAGGAGCTGGAGGACAGGCGGGAGGCGAGGCAGTTTGAGCTGCAGAAGCTCAGGCTGGAGAGTGAGCGGGAGGAGAAGAGATTGGCCATAGAGGAGAGGAAGATGCTCTTAGAGCATGAGAGAGAACTGAAGGAGCTAGAACTTAGGAGTAAGTCAGGCTCAGATGGTGGCAGCAATTCGTCCAGAAAGGCAGACAGGATTGTGCACATTCCCAAGAACGTAGGCAAGGAGTTCAAGAAGGGGGATGACATACAAAGGTGCTTTCAGGGTTATGAGGCAGCCATACACATGAATGGGGTCCCTGAGGAGAATTGGGGAGCAGGATTGTGGCCACTTTTCCCGGAAGAAGCAAGGGATGCTCTGATAGCTTTGGGTAAGGGGTATCACCTCACCTATGCTGACATGAAGGATGCCCTTCTCACGAAGTATGGTCTTACTCCTGAAAAGTACAGGGATCAGTTCAGGTCCAGTAAGAAGTCTGATGCCAACACTTGGTTGGAATGTGTGGATGTGTTCTGCAGGTCTCTGGATGGTTGGGTGAAGGGCAGTAGCGTAACAGATTTTCAGGGGCTCTACAACTTGATTGCATGGGAGCACTTGTCTAGTCTATGTTTTGCAGATCTGCGCCAGCACCTAGTTGATAGTAAGCTAACTGACCCCAGGAAGCTTGCTATGGAAGCGGACCGCTGGGTGAGTACCAGGGTCCACAAGAAAGCGTTTGGGGGAGACTCAGCCAAAGGTGGGCAGGGTCCCCAGCAGAAAGGTGGGGGGACAAGGGTAAAGCACAGGAGTTCTCTAAAGGGCCCCAAACTAGTACCCAGGGTAAAGGTTCCCAGCCCCCTGCTGATAAGAAGAAAGGGGTCTCTACAGGGAAGCCTGTTGAGACCGGCCCCCGCAAGTGTTATGCATGTGACCAGGTAGGTCACTTTAAGGGGGACCCCAAGTGCCCGAAGGGGACACAGCCGCCCACCGGTGGACAGTCCAAAGTGTTGGCTAGTGTAGCGCTTGGGGAGGAGGGGTGCCCACAGGAGGGTGGGGATCCCGCAGAAATGACCCTTGTCTCACTAGGGGACAGTGAGATGGTCCCAGGAAACCAGGTGCCCCCTAACACAAAGAAATATAGCACCTGGGTGACCATTAATGGGAACAGGGTAGAGGCTCTCAGAGACACTGGAGCCAGTGTGACCTCAGTCCGGTGTCACCTGGTGTCTGAGAAGCAAGTAGTCCCAGGAGCGTTCCACCAATTAGTTGCTGTCGACAACTCTGAGCGCCAGTGTATGGTGGCGCAGGTTCCCTTTGAATGGGGGGGGGTCTCAGGTCCCTTGAGGGTGGTTGTGAGCCCTACCATGCCTGTAGATTGTCTGCTAGGAAACGACCTGGAGCAGTCCTCATGGAAGGAGGTTGAGCTCAGGTCTCACTTGGAGATGCTTGGGTTGCCAGAGTGGGCATGCGTGTCTACTCGGTTGATGGCAGCCAGAAAGGGTGATCAAAAGGACTTGGAGCCTGAAACAGTGGCCCAAGTCCCTGCCAAGAGAAAGGGCAGGGGGCGCGGGAAACCGGCCCCCGAAGTTCCCACGGACCGGGAGGAGGCGGACCTCGAGGGGGACGCCCGGTGCCTACAGGGGAGCAGGTAGCCGAACTGGGAGACATCTCTGAGCTGACCCATTGGCAGCAAGAAGGGGGTCCCACCAGGGAGGAGTTCTGCAGGGAGCAGAACGAGTGCCCTACTCTGGAGGGTCTGCGGCGGCAAGCTGCAGACCAGGCAGCTGGTAATCAGTCCGGGTCACATCTGATCTACTGGGAGAGTGGTCTCCTATACAGTGAGCCTAAGGTTGCTGAGCCTGGGTCAGCCCGTGTGCTGGTGGTACCCCAGCGCTTCAGGACCTTCCTACTGGGTCTGGCTCATGACGTGCCTTTGGCAGGACATTTGGGGCAGGACAAGACCTTTGACAGGCTTGTCACCCACTTCTTTGGCCCCAAATGCGAAGGCAGTCAGATGCACACTGTAGGTCTTGCCAAACTTGCCAGGCAAGTGGTAAGAGTGGGAGGAAGGTCAAAGCTCCTCTCCAACCTTTTCCGGTTGTTGGAACACCCTTTGAAAGGGTAGGGATGGATATTGTGGGGCCACTGGATCCCAAGACAGCCATGGGCAACAGGTACATCCTGGTCTTGGTGGACCATGCCACCCGGTACCCGGAGGCAATCCCTCTCAGGACAACGACGGCGCCAGTGGTGGGCCGGGCGTTAATGGGGATCTTTTCCCGTGTGGGATTCCCCAGAGAGGTGGTTTCCGATAGGGGGACCAATTTCATATCGAAGTATATGACATCCCTGTGGAAGGAGTGTGGTGTAACCTACAAGTTCACCACTCCTTACCACCCACAAGGAAACGGTCTGGTGGAGAGATTCAACCAGACCTTGAAAGGCATGATCAAGGGTCTAACAGAACCCATGAGGCGTAAGTGGGACGTCCTCTTGCCATGCCTACTCTTTGCATACAAGGAGGTGCCTCAGAAGTCTCTTGGGTACAGCCCCTTTGAGCTCCTGTATGGCCACCCTGTCAGAGGACCTCTGAGTTTGGTAAAGGAAGGCTGGGAGGCAGCTCCCAGGAAAACTCCCCAGGATGTATTTAGCTACATGCTGGCCTTTAGAAACCAAACTGCCCGCTTCAGGAAACTCGCTCAGGCGAACCTAGAGGCAAGCCAGGAAGAAATGAAGAGATGGTATGACCAGAATGCCACTCTGGTCGAATTTCAACCTGGGCAGAAAGTGTGGGTCATGGCCCCAGTGGCACCTTGTGCCTTGCAGGACAAGTGGATTGGGCCATATGAGGTAAAGGAGCGCAAAAGTGACGTCACCTACCTGGTGGATTTGCAGGCTCCAAGTAACCCCTTGAGTGTCCTTCACGTGAACCGCCTCAAGCCCCACTTCGAGAGGTCCGAAGTGAGTATGCTCTTGGCGACAGATGATGGGGTGGAAGAGGAGAGTGAGCCTCTCCCTGACCTCCTGTCTACCAAGGAGCATGATGGGTCAGTAGAGGGTGTGATCCTCTCCCCTACTCTGACTCAGGAGCAGCAGGGGGACTGTCGCCAGTTGTTGGGACAGTTCGCCCCACTGTTCTCTCTGACCCCCGGTGTTACTCACTGGTGTACCCATGACGTGGACACTGGTGACAGCCATCCTGTGAAACACAAGATTTACAGGTTGACTGACCGGGTCAGAGCCAGCATCAAGGAGGAGGTCTCTAAGATGTTGGCGTTAGGGGTGATTGAGCCCTCCCACAGTCCTTGGGCCAGCCCAGTGGTCTTGGTCCCAAAGGCTGCGGCGCCCGGTGCCACTCCAGAACTCCGGTTTTGTGTGGACTACCGTGGGCTCAATGCCGTCACCAGGACTGACGCGCACCCCATCCCCAGAGCTGATGAGCTCATTGATCGGTTGGGAGCTGCCCGGTTCCTCAGCACGTTTGATTTAACGTCTGGGTACTGGCAGATTGCCTTAACCGATGGGGCCAAGGAGAGATCAGCATTCTCAACCCCAGAAGGTCATTACCAATTCCGGGTGATGCCCTTTGGGTTGAAGAATGCCCCTGCCACCTTTCAGAGGTTGGTCAATCAGGTGTTGGCCGGGCTGGAGGATTTCAGTGCCGCCTACCTGGATGACATTGCTGTGTTCAGTTCCAGCTGGGATGAACATTTACAGCACCTTGAGAAAGTGTTGAGGGCTCTGCAAGGTGCAGGCCTCACGATCAAGGCCAGTAAGTGCCAGATCGGGCAGGGTTCGGTGGTGTACTTGGGGCACCAGGTAGGAAGCGGCCAGGTGGTGCCCCTACAACCCAAGATTGACACCATTCTGGCTTGGGAGCCCCCAAGACCCAGACAGAGGTGAGAGCCTTCTTAGGTCTCACCGGCTACTATAGGAGATTTGATAAGGGCTATGGCACCATCGTTGCTCCCTTAACAGAGCTGACCTCTAAGAGGCAGCCCAGGAAAGTGATCTGGACTGAGTCCTGCCAGAAAGCTTTTGATGCCCTGAAGGCAGCCATGTGCACGGCGCCCGTGCTCAAGGCACCTGACTTCTCCAAGGAATTCGTCGTGCAGACTGACGCTTCAGAGCATGGTGTGGGAGCGGTGCTCTCACAACTGAACGAAGAGGGCCTGGATCAGCCTGTAGTCTTCCTTAGCAGGAGACTACTTCCCAGGGAACAGAGGTGGAGTGCCATAGAAAGGGAAGCTTTGCTGTGGTCTGGGCACTGAAGAAGTTGAGACCATACCTGTTTGGGACTCACTTCCGGGTTCAGACAGACCACAGGCCCCTCAGATGGTTGATGCAAATGAGGGGCGAGAATCCAAAACTGCTGAGGTGGTCCATCTCCCTACAGGGAATGGACTTTACGGTGGAGCACCGTCCTGGTACAGAACACGCCAACGCAGATGGTCTGTCCAGGTTCTTCCGCTTTAGTGAGGAGAACTCCAATGGGGTTGGGTAGTTCTCCCTACTTTCAGCTGGAGGGGACATGTGTTAGACTTGGCATCTTTTGGCGTGTTTCCCCTGACTTTTTGCTTTCTGACCTCCCGGTTTTGACTCTGTTTTTGCTGGTGTAATGATTCTGCGCACTTTCCTCACTGCGGTCCAGTGGGAAAGTGCAAGTGCTCCTGTATAAAATGTGTTATGGATTGGTGTTTCCATGATTGGCCTATTTGGTTTATGTGTCAGTCCCTTGTAAAGTGCACTGCGAGTGCCAGGGCCTATAGACCAAATGCTGTTGGTGGGCTGCAGCACTGGATTGTGCCACCCACGCAAACAGCCCGTAAAGTGTAACTCGGGCCTGCCATCGCAGAGCCCGTGCGCAGCCTGGGGCTGCCATGTCGACTTGGCAAGTGCACACACTTGCAAGTCCCTAAACCTTTCCTTTGCTACATGTTAGTCACCCCTAAGGTAGGCCCAAGGTACCCCTGTGGGCAGGGTGCGTTGTATGCGAAAGGTAGGACATGCCCGGGTGTGTGCGGCATGTCCTGATAGTGAATTACAGCCTAGTTCGTTTTTCACTATTGCAAGGCTACCTGTTCCCCTAGGCCAGAACGGGCAGTTTTGATTATTACAGCTTATAATCATAACTGACCCCGGGAACATGGTAGAAATTCGAGTTTAGTATGCCTGGACTCAGAATGATAAAATGCATCTTTTAGTGAAGTTGGTTTTAACATTCTGTGTTTGAAAATACCACTTTTAGAAAGTGGGTATTTTCTTGTCTAACCATCCAAGCCTGCCGCTGCGAGGTTGTGTATTCCTTGTCTGGAGTGTGAGTGACAGGGGCTGGGGGACGCCAGGAGACAGGGTGAGTCAGCACAGGGCTGAATAGCAAGATCTACATGTAGATGGGTGGGAGGGGTCGCACCTGGGCCCTGAATAGGACAGTGCCTTCCCTCCACAATGCTGGCTCCACCTCCTGTGGTGCGTCTGATGTCCCTGGCCTACTCACTGAAAGAAGGGACGGAGACTTGTCAACAAAGTGCTCCAGAACTGGTTTGGACTAGGCAAAGGCCTCTCTGCCTTCAGAGAACAAAGGAATTTGGGATATAAATATTGGGGCCCTGACCCCATGAATTTAGATCTCGCTGGAATCAAGGAACCTGCCAAGACGAAGAGCTGGAAGAGCTGCCAGGAGGAGTACTGCCCCTTTGCTGTGTTGTTGCTTTGTTGGGTTGGCCTGCAGTTGCTGCTTCTGTCTTGGGCAGTGAAAGGACTGGACTGAACTTTCTACAAACTTGTGCTGAGTATCTCCAAGGGCCAGGAACCGAGCTGGCCTCCTGTTAAGAAGTCTCAGGGACTACAAAGACTTCACAAGCCTCTGGGTACCGCTTCTGGAACGCTGTTTCAGTTGCCACAGAGGAAGGGAACTGCAACCGACTCCATCAACCGAATCCATCCCTGGCCGGTGACCTGTTTGCACCGCAGACCGCATCGCCCCGCTTCGCATCGCAACCCTGGTCTCACCGTGGCGACGTCCGACGCCGCCAACATCGAGCCGCTGCTTGCACCGTGACCTGTGGGCACCGCAGTTCGCATCGCATCGCTTCACTGGGCCAGCCGGACCAGACCGACACTGTCGCTGCAACTGGCTCAAGAGTCGAGACCGCACCGCATTTGGGGCACCGCTCGCACGTCTGGGACGCACCGCTCCGACTCGCACCGCTGTCCGACGCCAGCTCCCGCACTCCGGCTTGGTCGCCTGCATCGTAACCTGTCAGCACCGCATCGAGCATCGTCTCACCCTGCATCGCACGCCTTGGACTCACCGACTCCGTCTGCACGACGCTCATCGAGCCGCTGCCTGCACCGCATCGAGGGACACCGCACCTTGCATCGCTCCGTCTTGCACCGCAACCGCGACGAACACCGACCGGCTCGTACACTCCGTACCAGCCACAACGAGAAAGGTACTGTAACCGAGTCTGTTCATGACTCTGCTGGCCCGTATCGACGCGGTCGGCTGGAACGGTTAGACTCTGTGGTTTTCAGCATCACGGTAGGCTCGGACGGAGCTACCGACTCGTACGAACTTTGCTTTTGTGCTATTCCTGCAAAGAAGAAGTTAACGTATCAAGTATTCATTCGTAAAGTACAGTATTGTGGATTTTTGTCGTAATTGGTCTTGTCTTGAGTATATAAAATATTGGTTATTTTTCTAAACTGGTGTGGTGTCCGTTTGTAGTGCTTACACTGTATTACTGTTGGTTATGTGCAAATGCTTTACACACTGCCTCTGAATTAAGCCTGACTGCTCGTGCCAAGCTACCACGAGGGTGAGCAGGGGTTACTTCACGAGTGTAACAACCCTTACCCTGACTAGGAAGAAGGGTCCCTACTTGGACAAAGGTGCAAGCCCTTGCCAACTAGAGATCCCATTTCTAACAGTAGTCTTACTCACTCTCACTTCTGGGGAGCATAGTAGCATTCCCTCTGTGTGATCCAGTGGCCAAAATTTACAGTGCAGCCGGTACCTTGACGTGGGCACGAATAGCACTGGAGGGGGCTTCTGGTGAAATTAGCCCCAGTTCCCATTCTGATACCATGTCCGAGATGATGTGTAGAAAGAAATTGTATTTTTCCAACATCTTTTTGTTAGTCATACCAAATAAGACAATCTTTTCCCTGGGCATCCTCTTTCTCTCCTCTGTAAGATGTTCCTCAGAATCAGAGCCAGAGCTACAAAGAAAACACTACCATTGTGGCAAACTTGTTTAATCTATGGCTGTGTTACTTTTGGTGCAGACCTGTATGTGATTGATCAATGCATAGATTCACAGTAGGTGGACTGGGGTGTGGAACAGGTATAGTGAATAAGCCCTGCCTTCTTTGCTGGAATTTGATTTGAGTCTTTCCAAGTGGTTGTGCATGGATATTGGCCAGACCTTGGCATATTTTTATATGTGTTATGCTTTGTTTAAAAGTATGCTAGCTATTTTATTTTGCTTTGTTAGTGTGTCTTGTTGTCACATGGTCCAATTTGTTTAATCTCTGAGGGCCACATGTATCAAACATTTTGCATTCGCAAATGGTGCGAATTGCTAAATATGGCCATTTGCAAATGCAAAATAGCCTTTCAAGATGTATGAAAGTCTTTGGCAGTGCATGTTAGGTGATCGCGACTACCTAAAATTGCAACTGCAAATAGAGAATCGCAATTTCCTATTCTCTAAGCACATGTACCAAGCATTTTCTAAATGCAAACTATGCATTTAGGAAATGCTATTACAATTGCCTCCATGTCAATTGGGGAGAGGAGTTGGCCTAACGGCTAGGGCAGTCAACCTCAAATCTGGGGAACCAGGTTCAAGTCTCGGCAAGGACGCGCAACATCTAGTGATTCTGGGCAAATCACTAAATCTCCCCGTGCCTAACAAAAATGAATGTGATCTCATGTAATGCAACTGGTGCTCGTGTGAAGCGCTCCGATACCTTTGGGTCAAGTTTGTGCTATGTAAAACTCCGTAAAAAAAAAAAAAATGGTAACCATGTATAAGTTTCGAAAATGCACAAAAAATGAATTTTTCAAAGTCCCTTGTAGCGCGCACATGACCTAGGGCATGTGTGTGCTTTACATGTGCGCATTTTTTATGGGGGTGCTTCAGGGGGGCCTTAGGCTCCTGGGCACCCTTGACTATGTATTACCTAATTTGCAATTACCAATTAGGTAACCGCAAATTAGGTAATGAAAAACCATTCGAGCCTAAGGGCCTTTAGGCCCATAGGAACGAATGGAGTGGTATTACCTAATAGCGATTACCTAATTGCGATTGGACTCTGTAGGAACCGCTATTAGGTAGTCGCTATTTTCTTACATACCATTTTGCATTCCTTAAATAGCGATTACCAAAGATTTGCTATTTAGGGAATGCAAAATGGATTTTGATACAAGTGGCCCTTATTCTTGTGTGATTCACTGCATCGGTTGCTATCTGCAATTCTAATATAAATCAATTGGGTGGCATGTGAGTGGTCTGTGTCTTATCTCAAGACTTTGTGGGTGTAATTTTGAGCCTTCTTGACTTGTAGCACTACTTGGATAGAAGGGCATTTCATTTTGCGGATGAGACTCCTTCCAAGCTACCACACTTTTAGGTGTATGATTGGATTTTCATTGTCCACCCTTCACCACTCCTTGATTTTCCCTCTTCCACATCCATCTCTGAGAATATCTGCCCCATATTCTGCTCCAGATCTTTTCCTTCAAAATGCACACAAAATAACATCTTGATAATATGTTTTTGACTACAGAATATTCTGCTGATGTATCAGACAGTACCCTGGGCAGAAGAAAGGCTATTACAAAAGCATGCATTTCAGATGGTTGTATGTCAGAATATTGTGGACATTAATATCAGTCTTCAAGAATATCAAAGCAAAAATATTAACTGCCAAAAAATCATCAAGGTAACTACACACAGATAAGTTTAGGTTTATTATTCTTATCTCCATAACCACATAGCTTGATATTATATATACTGTCAAGGTATATAGATGTGGAGTTAACTATTGTAAGCCTATATTCACTGAAAAAAACAAAGGTTAAAGTAACGTTATAGTTAGGTGAATATGTCAATGAAAACATTAAAGTATTGAACTAAAAAAAAAAACACAGAAATTCACCAGTTATAGGTAGCCGAGCTAACTATAGCTTGCACCCCCACCATGCACTGCTTATGAACTCACATATACATCACTCATGACATGTTCTATGACATCATTTATGACATCACTGATAACATCTCAAATGTATATAACGCTACTTTAACTTTTGTTTTTTTCAGCAAATTTCTAAGGTTTTTTTTTAAACAAAACCAAATCTTTTTATCTCACTTAACTATAATGTTACTTTAACTTTTGTTTTTTTCCAGTGAATTTCTAGGTTTGTTTTAACATAAAGTAATATGTTATTACCATACGTAAAGCCAATGCCCTGCCATGCTCGCGGTTGGCCATAGGGCCTCATGTTTTTTAAAGGGGAGGAGGCCATGTGGGCCCCTCCCCAAGCCTTATTAGACCCTGGGGACCCTATCCCACAGGGCCATTTTTTTATTAAAGGGGAGGGGGACCAAGCAGCCCGAGCCTCTTTAGACTATTAGACCCCATCCTCAGGGCTGTATATATAAGTTAAATTGGGATGGGAACTGCACGGACCCCTCCCTAAGCCTCTTTAGGACCTAAGGACCCCATCCTCCAGGGCTTTATTTTTATTAAAGTGGAGAGGGCCATTCAGCCCCCTCCCAGTGCCTTGTAAGGCCCTGGAGACCGCATCCCCCTAGGGCAGTCTGTTTTTTAATTAAAGGGGGGATGTGCATCCCCCCTCCCTGAGAATTGTTTAGCCCTGGGGACCCCATCCCCCAGGGCACTTTATTAAAATAAAGGGGAGGGGAGCCGTGCAGCCCCATCCCTGAGCAGTTATCAGCCCCGGGTACCCTATCCCCCGGGGACACATATTTAAATAAAGGGGAGGAGGACCGTGTGTCCCCCTTCCCTGAGCCGTTATCTGCCTTGAGAACCCCACCTCACTGGGCCCTAAAACCTTAAAGGTGGGTGGCCTGGTGCCCACCCAGAACACCCACCATATAGTTGCTGGGGGGCACGAGGGGGAGCCCTAAGGCCCCTGTGGCCCCAGCTGGCTCCATGCATGCAGCGGAAGCCAGCATTGCTTCCGCCCGGAGGAAGCTGCTCCCTCCGGACGGGAGCAATTTTTTGATCTGTTTCCCTGCCTGCATCAGTGCGGGCATGGAAACAGATCAAAAGTCCATTCACAGTGGGTGGGAGCATTTTTAGAGCTAGCATAAACAAATAAAGAGAAAATAGATGCTGAAAAAGGACCAGCCTCTAAAGTAACTGCAGAACACAACTATTTTCGTGGTGCCCTTTTGTTTGGAGCATCTTAGGGAGGTACCAGGTGCATTTCTTGTGATCCTATTTAAATACTACTGATGAGTCTCCTACTGAATCTGGCAATCTACTGCTAAAAATGCCTTAGGGTATACCACAAAAGTATCCTTTATTAAGGTGCCACCTGCAGGGGGCGTCTCCTCTAATCACACATTTTCCCAAGAATGGCCCCCGCTTTGATCCTACCCATCCCGTTTCAACAGCTTTCAGGTACCAGACAGCTGCTGAAACGGGTCGGGTAGGATCAAAGCGGGCACCACTCCTTGACAAATGTGTGACTATAGGAGGCGCCCCAACAATAGACCATGAGGCAAATAGCCCCCAGACACTAGGTACAATAACCAGGTATCCACCATCAGAGAGGTAGGTCCTCTCTGTATGTGCTATTTTTCTTTCCCTCACTTTAAATTAAGGTCAGGGCCCCAGATAGCAACCCTGATGAATGCCCGTGACCTTTCAGGCTTAGAAAAGGGCAGAAACATGTTGGTTCAAACCAAGGGTACGTAAGGGTCATAGTATCCACCAACGTCCCCTGTCAATACCTTACAGTATGTTCTATTTATACCTAGGGTACCACCTTAATAAAGGATACTTTTGTGGTATGCCCTAAGGCATTTTTAAAAGTAGAAACTGGACCCAAGTTATCCAGAAAAAAGAATAATATCTAAGAACTCCCTATGGATAGCCCAGCCCGAGGTTGAGTCCGCCCTTGTAGTATCATCTTACCAGGGTGGGACGAGGTGGCCTATGATGAAGCATGTCACATTATGTGAGTGAGCCTACCTCGTCCAATTCTTTGAATTGCCAGATTCAGTAGGAGGCACATCAGTAGTACTTAAATAGGATCACAAGAGATGCAACTGGTACCTCCCCAGATGCTCCAAGCAAAAGGGCACCACACCAATAGTTGAGTTCTGCTGCATTTTTAAAGCTCCCACCGCTGGAAGCAGACTTGATGTTTGCTCCCGCTTGACAGGAAATTCAAAAATGCTCCTGCCAAGTGAGAGCAAACACAGGCTTCCCTGCCCCTGCTACTGCAGTCAGGAACACCGCTATGTCCAGCGGGTGGGCTCCTCTGGACATAGCTACTGAGCTAGCCCTGGGGAATGGGCCCCTGGAGCAATTAATGGCTCAGGGAGGAGGGCTGCATGGCCTCCCTTCCTATTTACAGTCATTTTGGCCCCGGGAGTGTGCTCCCTGTGGAATATAGAGGCTTGCGGAGGGGGGCTGCACAGACCCCTCCCCTATATTAAAGAAATTGGCCCCAGGGGATGGGGTCCCCAGGGCCTCCAGAGGCTCGAGGAGGGGGTCTGGGTGGCCCCTCTCCCTTGTTTTTTACCACATTTCATCCCTGTAGTGGGCTCCCCGGGGCCTTTAATGGCTCGGGGAGAGGGTTTATGTGCCCCCTCCCCTTTATTAAGAAAATCGTCCCCTTGACCCAATGAGTTGACGAGCTCTGGCTGACGCACCTCCACCTAGTGTGTGGTACAGAGACCTGAGAAGACTTTGGGCAGCATTTCCAGCACCCTCAAAACAATGTGTTGCTCTCCACTGAAGAAGGACAACTGACCTGAAACACATGTCTAGAAATACACAGCATTGGATGCACAAACAAGGCTGAAAAACTATAGACTGTCACTGAAGTGAGTATTATCATGCAGATATAGATATTGTGATGTCATAACTCAACTGTGGTAAGTTATTACAGTTGGGCTCTCTCATCATTTCTTTATAATAGGCAACTGAGTGTTTCACAAGTCGCCTATCGTTAAGAAACTAGAGACAGGTTTTTATTCAGGTATTGCAGAAACCAATGCATTTATCTATATATACTTACTGTGATGATATTAAATCAGAGATATTCAGCTACCATACCATTAAATCAACACTACTTTGTTACTGTACTTTATAAGAATGAGGATTTGCAAATAAATCTTCACTCAACATACACTTTGGATGTGGACCCACAGGCATGGAGTCTGAATGCAGGAATTTAGTGCTTGCTGCTTGGATGTTGCAACTCTGGTAGAAGGGATGGGACAGCCTGTGAGTAGCACCATTTCCACCCTTTCATATGATGCAGATTGCAATCAGGATTAAGTGGTGAACGCCTCACTGAATACATGCACTCAGATGATTAGTAGTGATTGTGCTGTTTCCCCATGTGGGTATGGGTATTTGACCTTCATAGTTCACTCCTATCCAATCCTAAACTGAGCCTAAATGTGGTTATAGATGCTCTTTTAGAGCATCACTTTCATATCAGTCCAATCAGGTCAAGGTCTCATTTACTAACCTTTTTATTGTGGATAAGGATATTAGGCCTCTTTTATCTGTCCCCCAGAACTCTGATGTTCAGTGACCAGTGAGATTAAAGTGAGAAGCACCAAGAACACAATAATGCGTTAGGCTGCTAAATGCTAGATTTGTAGTTGCCCATGGTCTTCACCTTTATTATGTTTTGTCTGAGAAAGAGTGGGGCATTTTTGCAGCACACCAAACCTACAGTAGCGACTGGCATGGAATGAGGG
The DNA here is from genome assembly GCA_963921515.1 of Calotriton arnoldi. NCBI lineage: Eukaryota > Metazoa > Chordata > Amphibia > Caudata > Salamandridae > Calotriton > Calotriton arnoldi. The sequence goes on from CAWUFW010001498.1 coordinate 782,790, forward strand.
TGAAGGGGTGGGTTAGGGGGGTGACAAGGGAGACAAAATAATAATTTAAAAAAAACACTTACCTGGTCTGCCGGCAGCATCTCTCCTTTCTTTCAACGGAACCAGGAAGCACCCACGCTCCCCATAGCCAATCACAATGTTGCAATGCAGCGTTGTGATTGGTCTGAGCGCCGTGGTGCTCAGATGGGGACTGGAGGCTTGGGCATGTTCGGGGAACAGATGCTGTGCAATGCCGCCCCTCCAGACCTGATGATTAATCAGTGATCATGGAGAGCAGGAATGCCAAGAAAGGGGGGAAGGTTTCTAAAAATGTTAAATGTTTCACCAACTTTTAGTGCCTAAGTTCAGCTTCTTTAAGTCAATGATTGGCAAGAGGTACCAATCATCCAAAACTACACAGAGTTTGTTCTATATCTAACATTTTCTAGGGGGTAACTCAGCCTTTGAAGATGACTTTATAGAATACGTCAATTTGCTGATAGGACCTAAACAGCATCAAATTACTATGGGAAATTTCAATTGGTGGATTGACCAAAAAGATCATTTGGAAATCCCCTCGTCCCTAAGGCATGTAGAGGACTGGAGTCCAAGCAATAGATATCTAATCTGACTCATGACTAGGCCCAGAGTAAAGTTTAAATTATGTTGGTGTAATTCTCATAATTTCAAGAATTTCACATTATGCTTGTTACGCAAACTTCCCTAAATTACACCATTTTGCTCCGTAATTATGCCGCCATTCACAGCAAAAATATATAGCACAGGAGAACGGGAACAACACAAACAACAAGAACACGAATGGGTTTATTTTTACCATGAAATGTGTCCTTGCGTTAAAACTTGACAAAACAAAACCTTTCATGTAAAAATATAGCTCTTATTGTCAGATTTGCATTTCACATAATGTTCTCAAAATTTAAACAAAATTAAACAAAAGGCAATTATGCAAAATGTGCCCACCCCTAATCATGACAAAGGGTATAGTGTTAATTGGCTGGTGGTGATGTCTGAGAACCTGATTTCTGTTGATACTGAGATCCTGCTCCTCTGCTGGATGGATCATACAATTTCTCCCTTATTTTGACCTCAAGTGTGAGAATCCAGTTTAATGAGTAGTAGTTAATTAGTTTATTAGTCAATTAAAACCATAAACAGAATCACACAGTTTAGAAATACATACAAAATGGATAAAAAGGAGATTTGTCATACAACTACTACAGCCACCAGTCATCGCGCTACAAGCCCTTTGCTTTCTTCAACTTTCCTTCCTAGGTATTTTTGTCGGGATACCAACCACTAAGCTACGTTGGATAAAAGTGACTAAACAGGGGCTGATCTTTTCCCTATTGTCTAAAAACACAAGATTGCCATGCAGATAGCTAAAAGTCCCTTAAGTAAATTAATATATGTAATTAAGGTGCATATAAGCCGGGCTGAGGCGGGTATGTATACAGTGCTTGATAGGCTATGAGTCACTCTGTTAAAGTGCAATTGTGCAAGACTTCAGATCATTAAAAATGCAAAAATAGACAAAGTAGTTATCGGAGCATAACTGGATAGGGAGCAGCTGATTATTGCAATCCCTAGCAGCCCATCCTTAACAATTATCTGTGCATGTTAAGTTAGCATAAGAGGTTTCTGAGTTATCACGTTTTAGAATTACATTCAGGGACCCCCTCCAGACTACACATCGCAAAACCTGTTAGCTGATCATCTTTTTAAAAATGTTCAATAACTGAGTCAGTCTAATGTTCAGCATGGTGTTGTTTGGGTCCATGGACTCCACCACAGGCCTGCATGACCTAATTCCCCGTTCAAGGAACTCCCGTCTTAATAGAGATCTTCGTTGAACCATCAATACAGGACAAATGCATACAATGTGAAGCAATGTTTCATTCCCCTGGTGGCATAGACGGCAGGACAGATCTTCACTTAGACAGGTCATCCTCCATTTTGGCATGAGGTCTAGTCTGGGTATTTCTCCGAATCTTAGGGCCAGAAATGACTGTTTGATCTTCCGGTGGAAAGGTGCGGCCAGCAGGGCTGATTCTCTTAGAGTGGAATATGATTTCAACACCAGCCACCCATGGCGACGTCTAGACAGTCTTTCTTTGTCTGCCACCCAACTTTGCAGTTTAGTAGATTTATTTACTAGTCTCTTAAAGGTTTGCAAAGAAGTATTAGAGGTCCAAAGTTCACCGAGTTCAAGCGTCCTAATGCTGTTTTCTAAATATTTCTTGTGAGCACCATTGCCCCGTTGAAGGTTAATTTCGATCAAGACTAGATTAGCCAGGGTGTTTTCAGCTGTTGCTCGCAGGTTATGACAAAGCTTTACGAATGCCGCCTGTCTAGCAAGTGTCTGTTTTGTAAGCAGGAATTCTAGCCGGACTTGCGCAGGAGAGGCCAACTTGGGGAGCCTAAAGGATTGTTTATAGGCTCTTATCATCACTTTTTCTAACAAAAGAGCATCGTCGCCCAACATAATCGCCATTCCACATGCAAGGGTTGGCAACAGTTTAGCTTTCATAACTGATCCCATGGGCTTTAGATCATGGCCTCAAATGGATCTGGCAAGTGACGAGAAGCCATAATTGAGGGCCTTCTTCTGGGAAACAAAGGAGCCATTTGCGACTATTTTCACTCCTGGGTATACATAGAGTTTGACCTCGTCAATTTTGTTTCCTTTGATAAGCCATTTTCAATTGATCTTAGAAGGGCGATTGCACACCATCACACTTGTTTTTGAAAAATGTATTTCCAGGCCATTGTTTTCGGTATAAGCTCCAAGAGTGTTAAGCAGCCTTTGAAGTCCTATTCGAGTATTGCTGAACAGCACCAGGTCATCAGCGTAGAGGATATGTGACATTTGTTGCCCTCCAACGCTCGGAACATGAGCCTTCTTTTCGTCTAGCTCAGTGGAGAGATCTGCCAAAAATAGGTTAAAGAGGAAGGGGGCTAGGACACAGCCCTGTTTCATGCCTAAGGTTGTTTGCACCTTCTTTGATACGCACAAGCCATCTCCAATTTTAATCTTTACCCAGGTGTCTGAATATACCATCCTAATTGCTTGTAGGATGTTCGGTGGGATGCACCATCGCTGAAGCTTGACCCATAATTTGTCCCGGGGGACACCATCAAAAGCTGCAGTTTAATGAGAAACTATAAGCAAGTTAAAAAAAGGGGAACTTGACTGAATGAGGCATTGAACATTTGCTAGGCAAAGCCAGTAGGTAATGCAACCCAAGCCTTGTGGATAACTGGCTGAACCTTGAAAATGTTAGTTTGAAAAGGATTTGCTGGCTCTACTTAAAGAACCTTTAGTGAGGTATAAAGCCCAACTCTTTCAAAAGTGGTTAACCAAATATTTAACATTATCTAATCTAAACTACTGCATGTTACAAAAATATAGTAAAAGTCTATATCTGATTTAAATGATAAGGTTGTAAATGCCCTACGCATTGCCTTCGGTCTATGGTGTGGCTTTTGCATAGCACAATGACTGCTGATGCTTCTTGGAGCTGAGGTTTCTACATTGGCTTGCTACTGTCTGCCCCGGACCCCAGCCGCAACAACAACTGCTGCCACTCATCAACACGCTCCACAGAGGGACCTTTCACCTACATCCACTGACGATTCACCTCCACCCCAGCTCCGCCCAACTCCACGACAACCAGCCCCACGCCTGCCCTGGGTGCTGACACCCCCCCCCCGAAACGACTCAGCTGCGTCCTGATCAATGCCAGATCACTCTGCAAACACACCACCGAAGAATGGGACACCATCTCCAACCTTGCCCCTGACGTGACCTTCATCACTGAGACCTGGCTCACCCCCACATCGACCCCAGGCATCGCCATGGCAACACCCATTGGATACAAGATGAAAAACTGCAACTGCACCAACAGACACAGAGGTGCCATCACCATTGCACACAAGAAATCAATCACCTGCACCATCAAGGATGACAATACCATGCCGATCATGGAACACATGAACTTCCAGTTCAGCACCAACAACAAAATGACCATCAAAGTCACCCTTGCATTCAGACCGCCAGGACCACAAACTGGTCTCAGTGACCCCATCACTGAATTCATCACCCCACTCACCGTCGAATCCAAACACTACGTCTTCCTGGGAGACCTCAAATTCCACCTGGACGGCTCCACTAACACCAACTCCACCGACTTCCTGGAAAGAATGGACAACTTCAATCTCAAGTAGGTGGCCATTGACCCCACGCACAAAACAGGACACACTGGACCCCATTTTAACATTCAGTACCAGAATCAGATACAGCCACACCTTGGAACTCACCTCTTTGGACCACTCCATCGTACACTTCACCCTCGCTGGATCTCTTCGCACCGCCCCCAACCATCATAGTGCCCCCTACCGCAGCTGGACCAAGGTCACTCAACAACAATGGACTGGACCAACGCCCTCAGCCCCATATAGCCCAACATCACCACCAACCTGCACCAGACAGTAGAGAACTTCAACACCTGGATCACCAGCACCACCAACCGAGTCGCTCCCATCAAACCAGCCAAAATGCACAGACCCACCAAACAAGCCTTCTTGTGCACTCTGAAACTCAGTGCATCAAAGTCCAGGTGCAAACAACTGGAAAGAATATGGTGCACCAGCAGGAACCACACCGACGAGCCACCTACAAATCAGCCCTCAACGACTACCACCTCCAGCTCAAAGCAGCAAAAAAGCAGGCTCGGACCCAATGGATCGAGACCAGCACCAACCAAACCAAGGAACTTTTCACAATAATCAGAGAGTAGTCACCTGCCCGCCATCCATTGAAAACTCAATCCCCTTCTAATAGGAACTCTGCGACGCCCCGCCGACCACTTCCCTTACAAGATAGCAACCATTTATAGTAACTATGATACCCAACCCTCTGACCTCTACAGCAACCCATTGACCACCACTGCTGAAAACCGGCTCACTGCATGGGAACTGAGCATACTGAACACAACCATTCTTATGAACTCCATCCACTCATGAGCACCTACCGACCCATGCCCCCACCAACTCTTCAACCTCGGAAGAGACAAGATCAGCCACCAGTCCGCCACCATCCTCAATGCTTCCATAACCAGAGTCACCTTTCCTGACACATGGAAACACACGGAGGTTACACACCTCCTCAAAAAAACCTTCGGGAGACCCCAGCAAGCTCCAGAACTACTGTCCATCTACCTGCTTCCGTTCCCCGCCAAAGTCCTGGAGAAAGCCATCAACTCCAAATCACCAAACACCTGGAGAGAAACAACCTACTGGACCCTTCCCAATCAGGTTTCAGAGCCAACCACAGCATCAAGACAGTCCTGATCACTGCAACAGAAAACATCCACACCCTACCCGACAGAGGAGAATCAGCCACCCTGATCCTCCTGGACCTCTCTGAAGATTTCAACACCATCTCCCAACACACACTCTTCGATTGACTACCGCAGATAGAAATCACAGATGATGCACTCAGATGGATGGCATCCTTCCTCACTAGACCCACCTAGAGAGTCCACCTCCCTCCCTTCACCTCGCAACCCAAGCACACCATCTGCAGCGTACCCCAAGCCTCATCCCTCAGTCCAACTATATTCAACATCTATATGACACCACTCGCAGACATAGTCAGATCGCACAACATCAACATCATCTTCTTTGCCAATGATACCAAGCTCATCCTCTCGCTCCCAGCGGACCCCACCTCGATGAAGACCAACTTCACCAACTGTATGAAGAACGTCTTGGCCAGGATGAAGGACAACTGCATGAAGCTCAACACAATCAAAACTGAAGTTCTGAACTTCAGCATACACACCACCCTCTGGAATGACTCCTGTTGGCCCGCAGAGCACGGACCCATCCCCCTGCCGAAAGTCCACACCTACAACCTCTCCATCATCTTGGACAGCAAACTTTCCATGAAACTTCAGGTGAACGCTGTTTCCTCAGCCTGCTTCCACATGCTCCGCAAAGCCTTTAGGTGGCTCCCCATCAGCACTAGGAAAACAGTGACGCAGGCCCTCATCACCAGCCGACTAGACTACATCAATGCACTCTATGCAGGCACCACCACCAAACTCATGCAAAGACTCCACACAATCCAGACACAGCTGCCAGACTGATCCTCAACCTACCCAAGAGGACACACATCACCCAGCACTTGAAGGACCTCCACTGGCTCCCTGTCCAAAAGAGATGCCATTTCAAACTTCTGACCCACGCCTACAAAGCCCTCCATGACAAATGACCCACCTACATGAATCGCTGCCTGGATTTCCACTGACCTACCAGGAATCCCTGCTCCACACATCTCGCCCTCACACAGATACCACATATCTGTCACTGCCGCTCTGGAGGATGCTCATTTACCCCCCTCGCCACCAAATCCTGGAACGCCCTCCCCCTTTTCCTGACCCACTTCAGGAAGGGACTCAAGACCTGGCTTTTCGACTGATACCTGCAGCACAGTGGCTGGATACCATCTAGGGTGATAAGCCACAGTATACAAACACTACTTGAATGATTGACTGTCTGTTGTCTTATTAAAGAAAGTGGTGTGTCTTCAGTAATTTTTAAAACCTTGCAAGGTTTGATTATTGGAAAGGGAGGGTGTTCCAAAGTCTGAGTCAATCACAGGACTTGTTGGCACATCACTGAGGCTTCTAAATCTGCCTATTACAATTTCAGTGTGGCGGCAGAAGGAAATTGTTTTCAAATCTCTTTTGGATCTCAAGTAAAGTGATTGCAGGCAGATCCCTTAATTAATTCTCCAGCTCTTCCCAGGAGACTATCTGTGAAACCTGGTAAGACTTTTTAATAAATAAGGTTGGCACTATTAGCAAGAGAATTGTTTTGTCTATGGTAGGTGAGATGTGACCTGCTACTTTGAATTGTGATTCTGTTTCTGTGGTATTTAACATTTTGGCACTGAGAAGTCTGGTCTTATTACTTAATCTGGTAACATCTGTTGAATAGATAGTAAATTGGAGGGTATGAATGTTACCCAAAGCCTGAGTGACCCGTGTCCTTCTTTCATGATAACGGTTCTCATTCCCATGGAACTGACTCTTATCACCCAAATTGTGTGTAGCTGTTTGAAGCAGGTGTGGATGACACCATCACTAAAGAAGTCCATCTTCCATTTTGTGGAACCTGCTAGCTTAATGGGCCCATTGCAGGGACTCAGATTCCTATGAATGTCTTAGAGGAGAAGGTGAACAATCACAGTACATTTTGGAAGCTTATAAGCTTATAGGCAACTGACAATGAAGGTTTAGTATCCACTACAAAATTAAGATTGCCTTATCGGATGTTTCAGCGAATCATTGTGAGACTGCAAATACTTTTAGTGCTTTTTGACCTTCGGGTCTATTTTGATATCATCAATTGTGCCCCCCTGAACACGTCACTATCTGTAGCAGTGTGACTGTCTCCTGTGGTTCCACTCTTTTTTCTCTTATAGAGCTTTGCAGGTTGTCAATTATAGTTCAAGTACTCAAGTTAACTTGTCATGGTGTGGGTCCCACTGGGCTCCCCCTCTCCCCAGTGCATTTTAATGTTTTAATGTTTAATTTTTAAGGAAACTGATGTCTCATCTGCTAGTTGCACGGTCCATAGGTTTTCACATCTACGTGGAGTATACTAAGCTGGTCTGGTGCTTCCACTGACTGGGAATTTTAATATGGATTTGTTATCATTGTCATAATTGTTGAATAGATCAAACAATGAATGCAGCAGTTCTGGCGCACTCTTAATGCAAACTACACTGAGCTATTGCTTGTGGGCCCAAGGTTTACAACAAAACAACTGGCCAAGTGTCATAAGATTTGAAAAGATTTGGTAATTGGTCTCTCCCCTAGATTTAAAACTCTAGCAAAATGTTGGCAGTCACTTGTCAATGGAGGACCATGTCTGTCAGAGTAACATGTAGATCCAAAATGTTGCTGAATGAACAATGTCAAACCCACCAGTTCCTTTCCCAGTTGACAGTGCCAAGCACATCAAGACTGTGCTTGATTTAGATGGCAGAGAGAGGGAGAGGGATAGTGATATGAGAGAATACATTCATGAGACATCGTCAGGTTGTAGTCACACAGCTTGTCTCATCAAATGGAGTCTACTGGAGTCAACACTACTGTTATTCTATTCTCTTACGTCAATTTCAATTGCATGCAGTTTTTATTTTATTTTACATGGGTTTCACTTGAATGGGAACATTTTACAGAAACTGAAAGAATACTCAGGAGTCCCTGTAGGAGCAAGTGCATTATAGAAATCCATGCCATAATACATTTATCTTGCTAGAGCCAATGGAATTTTTGTGAAACTGGTTCTGTTCCCATGTCCTATACACAGATGTTGAAGCTCCACAGCTTGAAGCACTAAACATAAACACAGGTTCCCTCAGGATTTCTATATAGCCCTGTAAAGGCCTAAGAGACATTTGGTGCATTGGATCTTAGAAGATGAGGCAGAATTCCAGTACGTAAGTGCAAGGGGCAAGTATCTAACAATAGTTTCACAGTCCAAATAAATGTAACTCTCCCTAATTATTCATTAACCTGAGACCTTTGAAGACAGCACTAGAAGAGGTAAAAGAGGTCCAAGGATGCTATGAAATTCTTTAAACTGTTCCAAGGTCTCAAGGAAATTCTTTGAAGTGACACTGCAAAGAAGTTCCAAAATGCACACAAGCAGAAAACATCTGAGAAGCTGATCTTAGCATCCTGCTTGAAGACTGGAACACAGGTGAAGAGCAGAGCACACACAGAGGCTTCCACTCATCAACAGGGAGGAAAGCCAAGCATCTGCCCAAGTCATGGGTGTGACTTTTAAAAACTGTGGAATCATAAAATCCTGCAGTAGATCCTTGAATCGTGGGGCCCTTTAATCCTATGGTAGATCCTTGATCACTTTGCCACTGGATTCAAGCTAGCATGGCTGATGAAGGGTGCACTGTTACCCAGAAACCGGTCCCAGGATGCTTGTTTCCGGTTCAGGGAAGACCTGGCTTGGCAGTTCGGGCTGGACTGTTCCCATGAGGCACAGGGTCAAGACTGATTTGCATATAGCTGGGTCTGAACTGAGGTGGCGAAGTGAACTAAAGAATGATGATGGATTCAACCCAGATCTGTGACTGGGGGTGAGGGTCTGAAAAGTTTCAGCGCTCTGTCCATCATCTCCTTGTGTTTGCGTAGATCCTTGAATCCCAGGATCCTGGAATCCTGAAGTGTATCCATGACTATCACTGTAGCTTGCCACTCAGGTGGGGTATACTGTCGCAGCTTTTGGGGTGCTGGTGATAGCTGTGCTGGTGATGGGGGGATTTGCCATAACTGGGCAGCATACAAGTGGCAGTCACAGTTCTGCACAGTATTACTGATGTCATGCCAGCATGGATGACATCTCGAGTGGCAATACCCTTGAAAGGGGTGGTCAATAATGCACTGGGCCCGAGCCGGATGGGACTAGGGGTGAGCACCTGTGACAATGGCAATTTTTAACCAAGACTTGTGGTCATTATAGCCACCATCTGGCGAAGATTAGGCTTTTCTATTCAGGCGGAAATATGCTCCACTTACTTAACTTTTGTGGGATTCCAATTGGACTATAGATGCTCCATGTTTGCCACCACTTCTCATAAAGAGGTGGAGTGCACCCAAAAACATAGGAAAATTGAGTGATCAAAGAATAAACTCACAGTGAGCACATTAGTTGAACCATTTGGAGACTTCCTCTGCCCATTGCTACTCAGGTGAGCTTTTGAGCATTGGTGAGGATACAGAAATGTATACATCAGAGTGGAATCAACTACTCGAGATTTAGGCTTACTCTTTACCAACAAGGGTGGGCAATGAGTACAATGGTTAAGAGATGGTTGCTGATCATCTGGTGCAAATGGAAAGTGGTGTGAGGTAGGATGGTACTGTGGGATGGTACTGGCATTGGGGAGCAAGGTGTGGAATGATCACCCACTTTTCATAAGGCTGATTGAATAACTCAATCAGTTTTAGGAAGGGGCTGGAATCTAATCTGTTCTTAGTTTGAGAATATGTATGTCTTGCCTTTGTTTTGTTGTCAGCGACAGGATACCTGAGGCTTATTGGCATCTTATAAAAATACTTGACTTGACACCTAGTTTACTTTTTCACATTGACAGAAGAGGCTAAATACATTGACCACAGGCATTCTTGCCATTAGAATAATTGAGTTGAGAATTCTGCTACAAAAACAAAAGGAAGGGTCAGAAGGGACCTTTATCTGTCACTCCTTCACTCTCGTTAACCATTCTCGGAGGCATCCTTATACACAAATCATCTGGCATGAAGTGTATCTAAACTCATAACTAACAAATTGAATTTTCAATTCTGTTGTTTCTGACCAGGAGAAGAGAGAAGGGTATTCATACTGCACTGATCTACTGAGCAGTCTCATATTTCATTCATACTTAGCAACAATCACTTAAATTAGTATCACTGTTACCCATTTCACAAAGCGCATTCATTCTTTTCAAGTTTTCCTCTACCCATTTACAATGCAACAGGTAAAAAACTTGACAAAAGGAAGGTCGCTCTTGGATCAATGTAATATTGGCTCCACTCTTAAATGTTTAACTAGGACACATATATGCTTACGTATGGCCTTATGTACTTGTGTGATTTAACCTTAATAATGTAATGTAGTGCACTTGAGCAGTTACAGAAAGTGCAACTACAGTGTAATCTTGATATTTATATGAGTATGTGTATTAATGTTTTCTTTATAGGGACAACAACAAGTTGCAGTTCTCACATATATTTAAATTTCTGTGGTTTGATTAACATTTTGAATTCTTATATATCTGCGTATTCATTTAAATAATACTCTCCATGTATTTTATAACTGAAAATGTATACATTTGAATAGTGCTTTACATCTGTATCTTAACCGCAAATATATCTGTAATCTGCATTCTAATGTGTATTGAGATGCTTGCTGTACTAAGTTACCCAAAGGCCTTAAGCAATAGGATTTCCTAACGTTTTAACCTTAACATGCAAATTTGCTTTGGTTCCAATGCTTTTCTCCCCTCTGCAGGTGCAGTTGCATGAGCTCATGGTTAAAGAAAGGAGCATTGTGTAAAAGAGTTAGTGAGGCTAGAAAGAAGTATCTTTTGGCAAGGATAAGAAGATTTAGCGAGCAAAGGGAGGACTACTGTCTGAGCGGAATAGGGAGACAGCAGGAATCCAAGGACGTTTTACTGTGTGGGCCAATGGAAAGAAATCCTGAGTGTAGTTTGCAAGTTTTGTTGTTTGAAGATGGAAATTAATGAGGCATGTGACTTATGATTCTCGAAGGGTTCTGTTGTAAGTATAATTGAGGATTACACTTGAGCTTTGTTCTGATTCCCTTTAGACTCTGAGAGGTACAGACCTCTTTGTGACATCTCTGTTGTGTGACTTTATGCTATGTAACATTCTTTCCCGTTAGAGAACTGCTACAGATGTTCTGCTATGCTGACACCTGTCTATGCTTCCCTGACTCAATAGGATTTTCCTGATTTCTAGTTTAGAATAGGGATTAGCAGATCTTCTTAGACAACCTCATGTATAGGCAAGAGGAACGAAACATTCAAACTTCTCACCAGACTTTGTTTCTTATTCGCTGCATAGTAGCACCAGAATTGCTAATTTGCTTCCTGCTTTGAGGATACATTTTGTACATCCATTTGGATATCCCATGGTGATTCTGTGTTTCTGCGACTGATTTATATCAGCTTGACTTTGAATTTGTAATACATCCATACTTAATCCCATTAATCAACTCTGAGCTATACTGTGTGGCCAAATGGGTTACACTGTAATTGGTAAATTGTAGTTGATCTTAATTCCTTTTATTTCACAGGCACCTATAATCTTCCACTGCAAGGGGGCCAGGAAGAAGGAGTTCATGTTCTATGCATTCTCTCTCTAAAGAAATATTCAAAGAATCCTCGTCAAAATTCAGTCTTGTTGCTTCACAAAGATATCTTATAATCAATTAAAATATGAACAATACTAAAAAAACACACATCTGTTTTTCTGTCTCAATCCCAATCACAATAGTGTTGAATAGGAAAGTGGACATCCATGTTAGATGCATGTGTGCCCCCTAGTCTTTAGGAAGCTTGCAATTTAAACCACTCCTCTAGGAACCGAATACATTAATTTGCATCTAAGGGTTTTCAGGGTCTCTGAAACAGTCATTAGTAGCTTGGTAAGACAATCACAAACACATTTGCATAGCAATGGGGGCTATATACTCAAAGCCTGCTATGAACAATGAATGAGGTGGGGCATAAATATCTTCCTCGAAATCAAATGAGCACGCTAGCAAAGGAAGTGAGCCTGGCTTACGTTAGGAGGGCTTGGTAGGCATTCCCACATAAAATATATATTTTTTAAAGCAGGGCACCATAGTTATTTTAATTGTATTATTTTCACATAAGCTGGTTCGGAATCCAAGGATTCTGAAGGTACTGTAATGATATATACCAATAATTTTGTGCTATATCAGACAAGCTGTACCCTCCCAGGCTTGTTGAGGTTCACACTCTCCAGACAATCTCTGAGAAAATCAGTGCAGAATAGAGGAATGATCTGAACTATTTCTCTAACTAATGGCAAAAGAGATATATACACTACAGACAGTTAAAATATAATTATACACTTTCACTGTTCCCCTCCCAAGTAGTTCACATTCATATATTGTGATTCAGAATCTACTTGCAAGGGAAAGGGTAGAATAATAAAAAAGTAATACAAATCTCTAGATTTCAGCTCATATGTGGCAGAAATACATAAAGCAGTACTAATATCATAGAATTGTTTATCAATAGAGAAGATAATATACTGCACCAAGTCATGAAATAGCAGCTACCTCTGTAAGAGCCGTCTGACACCAGGGAATCAAAATCAACATAAGCTTCCCAAACTCAGTGTTAATTATCCCTCATATATTAAATGTAAATATCCTTCCAAAATGTAATAATTTGGAACAAAACATTGTCTTTCCAGTTGCTTAAAAATACAGACATTTAACCAAGAAATACAATAGGCCCATTTAGATTAATACTGCTAATTGCTTCACCCAGAATTTAAGCGTTTCATTTTATTAGAGGGCTGGTGGTGTATGACCAGTCTACATTTCGTCGCTTGGTGCACAAAGGAAAGCCATCCACCAAGAATACTCCATCTAGTAAATGAACAGGGACAGCAAAACAAAATTAAATGAAATGAAGAACATCTGATATGGGGCAAACTTTGCAAGCAAAATTAGCAACAGAGGGGTTTGTCTATGTTTCTGATAACAGCCAATATGACTCACAGTACAAGTTAAGAACAAAGGCCCATATGAGTAAAAGCATTTTTGAGTAGACACAAATGGCCTCATTTACAATAAATTGACGCCAAGCAGTGCAGCAAGCCTTCGTGCTGCACTGCCATGCATCAAAATAAAAGGGAAGGAATGTGCCGTATCTACAAGTCATTTTGAGAGGGTGCCTGCGCTGAGGGTATGATAGTTTTTGTGCAGGAAGGGACACCTTCCTGAACAAAAACAATGATTAAAGGCATTTTCCTCTTTCTATGCGTGCTGCAGAACACAGCATGCATAGAAAGTAAAAAACTGTGAGAAATAAAAGTATTTCTCCTCTTTGAGCCTAAATGTTGTAAATATGGGAATGCGTCACGTTCCATGGATGTTACGTGGGAACACTCACCGCTACATCCAAGGGAACGCCCCTTTCACGCAGAGTTATGCATGAAAAGGAAACATATTTACAAGGCCATGAAAAGTCACACAGGGTGACTTTACATGGCTTTGTAGATATGGGGAAGCCCATTGCGCTGCCGGTGCGTCAATAAAAGTGAAGCACAGGCAGCACAATGGGCTTGTAAATAAGCCCCGAAATTGGCAAAACCCTTTCATACATCTAACCCTAAATTCGGAGTCCTGGTATAAACTTTTGTTTACACAGGCAGCGGAATTACGAGTTCTGTGATCATTTTCACCAGTTTCCAACCCATAGATTCTGGCAAAGGAAAGACAACCATAAAGATAAAACATGCAGAATTCATTCAGTGCATATAAAACTTATCCCGATCTTATGGTTCATTTTCTGTTGAAAAGTCACAATAAGAGGTATAGACCAAGCAGAGCAAATTATTCACCCAGGGGTAATGGCCTTTACCATGTGTAATATATACCCGGCCCTATTTTTCCCAATTGGTAAAGAGGACTTGAGTGGTAGCTATCCATTTTTAACTCTTAAGTACAACAATGTTCCAGAGAATAAATCTGAGAGAAAAAATTCGAAATCAGTTATTACTTGTAGCAACAAACACACATAGCTGATAATAAAATGTCCAAATCTTCAGGACTGTCTCCTCATCACATGTGGACAGTTTCCAGTTGCTGCAACTCATCACAACTGTAAGCAAAGTTCTGCAACTTCTTCCTTGTGCCACAAAAGCCCCAAAAGCTATTATGGAAGCGTTCTTGTCCATGGGTTTAAGCAGTGAAAATGTTTCTCACCAATTTCAGCCAAGGGCACAGCCAAAGATATGTCAAATTGCCACTTGTTTCTAAGTACCTCTCTCCATAGGATCTGTGTGTTGAGTTGGGTTCTGACCTGCTTCACCCCTTTTAGAGTTTTTAGTCTTGGACCACCTGGTTTCGAATCTCTGCTGTGAATGAGTTTCATTTACTGAGTCTCTCTCACTTTACGCGGCTTGCTAAAATGAATTTGAGTGTTAACCGCCTATCCATTTTTATTTTTATAAATAAGGTCGCCCTTTGGAAGTTGATTCTGGAGAGAAATCCTTCCTGACTCCTGTTGGACACACAGATACCCTGCAAGTGTCCAGGAGGCCATGGGAAAACCACTGGCCAAGGAGATTACCAGGAACCCAAACAGAAGTGCAGCAAAGCCTTAAAATGTAAGTAAGAGCTATGAGGGGCAGGAGGGCGGGCACTAAACTCTTTCCTACCGAGGGGAGGGTGGTTCGAAGTAATCTCCAAATCAATCGTACAAATTTAGAGGCCAGGAAGCCACAATTCAATTCTCCTGGTGACTGGAGCACGGTCTCATTAACAAAACACACCTTTTCCTGTTAAAAAAAGGCTCAGAAGGCCAAGGGTATCTCAATCTGAACACACTACCCATGAGCAGAAGTACCCCCCCGCTAAGACAACCCTAGCTGCATTGAGCGATTTCTTTGTTTTACCCCCAGAGAGCCCATTTCCATGTGGGTTACCTGAGGGCCCAATAGGACTTGGAGCGCATGTGCCACTCCCCTTACCACTAGAATAGCCACTCCCTCGAAGGGCCATTGCCCCAAGAATAGTGAATTATTACTGGACCTAGGAAGACCCACGGCCTGGCAGCCATGAGGCAGGGACTTCCGTGATTTGAAAACCTCCATCCCTTGCTCTGAAATGGGGAATGTGTGAGAGCACAATACCAGTCTTCTGACAATAGTCACTGTGGGCAGGAGGAAGAAAGATGCCGGCACACTTGCCAGTAGAGAAGCTTTTACTGGGAAGTGGAGTGAGCTGGCCTGGCTGTACAGGTGTGAGCTCTCATGCAGCTTCCACAAAAAGGCCACCAGTGCCCCACAGTAGGGGAGGAACACTGCACACAATTAAAAGCAATACACTTTTGGAAAAGAAGGATAAAGAGAATGAAACACGGTTCATGTTCTCATCAAAGAGAGCACTGCTGACCAGAAATGTTGCACCATAAGCACTTGCTGAGCTTTATAAAATGTCCATATTTGGCATGTGATGCCCCAGGAGAGCTGGGGCACTGCACAAGTACACAAGGAGTCGTTTTGCTTTTGGGACCACCCAGTAGCAGAGTGCGGCGCCAACATCCCACTGAAGCCCTTCTTAAATTATGGAATTCATCTCCTAAGTCTCCCAAGTGAGAGACAGCATGTTTTTTTTACTTTTTACATATTGTTAGCTGAGACTCTGACATTGTAGTTTTTGGTCCATAGGCTTGTATTGCTAGGTTGTGGAATTGTTTTATAGCTAGGTTGAAGTTAGAATAAAGGCTCTTATAATGCATAATATTTCACAGTGAAAACTTTATTGATGTTTACATTGTTGAAGGTACATACTTGTCTATATTGATGAATGTCAATGAAAGGTGGTACCACCCTGGAATGTTTCATTATTGATTGAACGATATTATGACTCTATAATGTTGCTTTTCATTTTTATGGTGACACCCTGACAATGCCAGTAGGCCTCACGTTTAATAACTGCACCCACTAAGTTGTGTTAGGCATATAACAGAGCTACTATATTTTGAGGGTTCAGAGCTTGCTGGTACATAGACCATTAGAAGTGCTTCCAGTGCAGTGGGTCCAGGGTTCATTAGGAAGTTAACTGATCTGTGGGACCTTTCTTTAGTGTGTCCCTCCTGATGGTTTTGAGGCCACTTCGAGGGTATTACCATAGCCCTTTCCACCTCCTATTTTTGTTTATATATTTGTTAATTTGTGCATAGTATTCAGCAGTGTGTGCGAAAAGGCACTATTCCTTTTTATAAGAAAAACCCGGAGTTGACAGCAAATTATTAAGTGTTATTTGTTACATTAGTGTGTGCTGAGTCTCTAGCCAACAGCACCTCACCTGAGTAAGTTTTGGACTGCTCTGCCTTGGTACACTGAGAGTCAAGTGCTAAAAAGGGGTACTTGATTCCTAGTTCAGGGCTGTGCAGTACAGTGTCGAAAGATCCTAGTTGTTATAATTGGAACCAAGTACCCCCTGTCTATCTGAAGACTCTTTGACTTGGATTCTTGGCAGTCTTCTTCACTCTACCAAATTATGAAAGATATTGAAAGCAGCAGTTTCATAGGGTATATGGCAATTCTTCCAAACAGGTGGTTATGACTCTCCTCTGATACTATGAAGATCCAATAATAAGTCAAGAGCCACGCAATTGCATTTTTTAAATTCTTGTATTTTTGATTTATCATTTGTTTATCATTACTTTTATAACATCGCAATTAGTTTATTTCATGATTGATTGTAAAATGTTTCCTATATGGACCATATGTATAATACATATTGATTTGTTTGTTGTATGCATTTGTCATTGTTATTATTGTCGGTAATGTTGTGATGTAATTGCCTCATATTGTTTTTCTAAGAAGTACCACAGAACCTACAATGGTCATTGTAAACAATTTTGTATGAATAAAATTATTTTTTACTGATAATTTTTGTACACTGAGTCTGTAAACATCCTGTTTTTTAAACAAAAAGGTCATATATATTTAATAGACCCACAGTTGCCTAGGGATTTTTTTTTCAATAATATTTTGACTCTCCTCCCTCCTGTTCAGGTCTCTTTCTGATATGATATGCTGTAGTTTTAAAAAGTTGAACTAAGCTTTGATTGGTGAATGTCCATCAGTGAATCTGGCTAAAGTTCCCTCTCATTCTCTGCCTAACTATTGCTCTGCCGTGACCCTCTTTTCATTACCCACATATGCCTTATTGGAGAAACAATGCAGCAATTCCATGTGCCAATGTTTTCTAAAAAGACAGCTCTGTGGCTTGCTAAGTAGTCTCACTCTCCTCGTTCACAACTCCTGCCAAAATCAAGCATTTACAACGAGGGCCGGAGTGGAACGCAAACCGGCCCTGGCAATTGAGTCGGACCACTGGGAGTGGGGTGCCTGTGGAAAACACTGCAGCTGCTTTTGTTACAGGGGGCAGATTTTGCAGCTATGCTGCAAAAGTGGCCCCCGGTAACAAAATTGGCCCCCAGGGGTCCAAAACAGCCCCCCCAACCTGGCGATTCACCGGGGAAAAGCCCGGCAGGGCCGGACTGGCCGTAGCGGGCACCGGGCGTTTCCCTGGTGGGCCGCTAGGGTGGGGGCCGTTTTTGTTACTGGGGGTCAGCAATATTGGCCCCCTATAACAAAATCGGTCGAAACCGGCGCTTGCAAACTGCTCGGCTGCACCCCCCTCACCCCAGGGGGGGCCGGCCGAGCAGTATGCCAGGGCCGGTTTCGGTTGCCAGTCCGGCCCTGAAGCCCGGGGCCCGCTACGGCCAGTCCAGCCCTGACTACAACCCCGATAGGGTCAAACTTGAATTCTGCCCTTTCTGGACGCATCCCTCTTCGGGATAAAGCATCTTTCATTTTGGCAATGTCCCTTTCAGTGAAAGGAGCAACGTGTCATTGAATCGATTGACAGGGAGAGGAGACTTTAGGGGTTGGCTGCCGCACAAGAAGTATTTTGTTCATAATAGACTTTGAATGTTTTGCGGAGGCCACCTATTCCGAGGGATAATGAACTGTAATAACATAATTATCCCTGAACTCCAGGAAGTCCAAATAAAGAGAAGCGCTAAAGCCATCACTTCAGACTTGTCAAATGTTTAAGCAGAAATGTGACATCTTTACAATAGTAAAATAAGTCCAAAGAACCTACTGATTTTGTTTAATTACCTTTATGCCATGAAAGTTACACAGAAGCTTAGTAAAAATAGATTTTAAGACTATAATTAATGTTTCAAACCTGCTGCTTGCACAAACATGGCTTCTAAACTTGCTACTTGCACAAACGTGGCTTCAAAACTAATACTAGGTTTTAAGTAGCATGTAGGGTAACTATTTTGCTTTGCACGTTTACATATCAGAAAGCTGTACATTACACTTTAAGACACATTTAACACTGACACATTATAGTGTTGAATGTGATATTTAAGGTGCAAAAATAAGCCACAAAATAGCTTTTGCAGCCCCTGCGCTATGTTTGAGACCCTGTTGCAGGTATTGTACAAAATGTAAAGGGAGTCAAACTCTCTGCTGTCCTACATTTAGAATGTGACCTTTGACCAGCTTGTACAATTTGTAGGTACATTACAGCCGGCTTATAAAAAAGTGAAGTATTCCATTTTTATAGTAAAAATAGTATAATGTTTGGGTAAGGGTGCATGGATCTGAGCATACCTCGCCTGCCCAGAAGTCAAAATGCCATTTCCTCAGTCTTACAATTAAAAGAATGTATGGGAAACAGTAGAAAGATGGATTTTTAAAGGTCACATATGCTTGTAGCACACATAGAAAATTCTATTTTTCAAGTCAATTTATACTCATCAACAGATAACAGGGATGACCATCCTATGACAGGGATTTTAACCACCGTGAAACAACGGATAGCCACAATTATTTCGAGAACGTCAAGAAAATAAAAATGACGTGGCACTATTATGAATAATGCGGTGCCACTATTATGCCATTGATAGCCAGAATGGTGGTACAAATGCCCACAATGTGTCGGAAACAAGCTCTGTTATGCCACGGATAGCCAAACTTCATCACAAATACCCATTATAGGTCAAGGAAGGTCCACTATTGTGGGAGTAGAAGCGTATATGTCTCCAAGAATGCCCACTATGTAAGGAATGAGCCACATTGTGCCAGTGACAGCCAGACTGTCAACAACAATGGCCATGATATATCAGAATGGGTCATACTGGAATGGCATGGTGAGAAATAAAATGATGGATTTAGGCCCAGATCTCTGTACTGGGGTGAATGTATGACATTGTTCTGCATTCTGTCCATCAATTGTTCTATTTGCATTTGTCACCCCAAGTGGGGCGGGTATGCCCAGACGTGGGTCCCGTGCTCTCCATGCCACTGGAGTCAAGCTATACTGGCTGATGAGGGGTGAAACCCCGAAACCGGTCCTAGGATGCTTGTTTCCAGTCCAGGGAGGACCTGGCCTGGCAGTTCGGGCTGGACTGTTCCCATTGGGTGCGGGGTCAAGACTGATTTGCATTAGCTGGGTTCAAACTAGAATGGCATGGTGAGCAAAAAAATGATGGATTTATGCCCAGATCTCTGTACTGGGGTGAATGCATGACATTGTTCTGCATTCTGTCCATCAATTGTTCTACTTGCATTTGTCAGCCCGAGTGGGCCGGGTATGCCCAGATGAGCGTCCGGTGCTCTCCATGCCACTGGAGTCAACCTATCCTGGCTGATGATTGGTGACACCCCGAAACCAGTCCTAGGATGCTTGTTTCCAGTCCAGGGAGGACCTGGCCTGGTAGTTCGGGCAGGACTGTTCCCATTGGGTGCGGGGTCAAGACAGATTTGCATATGGCTGGGATCAAACTGGAATGGCATGGTGAGCAAAAAAATGATGGATTTAGGCCCAGATCTCTGTACTGGGGTGAATGTATGACATTGTTCTGCATTCTGTCCATCAATTGTTCTATTTGCATTTGTCACCCCGAGTGGGACGGGTATGCCCAGACGTCGGTCCCGTGATCTCCATGCCACTGGAGTCAAGCTATCCTGGCCAATGAGGGGTGAAACCCCGAAACCGGTCCTAGGATGTTTTTTTCCAGTCCAGGGAGGACCTGGCCTGTCAGTTCGGGCTGGACTGTTCCCATTGGGTGTGGGGTCAAGACTGATTTGCATATGGCTTGGTTCAAACTGGAATAGCATGGTGAGCAAAGAAATGATGGATTTAGGCCCAGATCTCTGTACTGGGGTGAATGTATGACATTGTTCTGCATTCTGTCCATCAATTGTTCTATTTGCATTTGTCACCCCGAGTGGGATGGGTATGGCCAGACAATGGTCCCCTGCTCTCCATGCCACTGGAGTCAAGCTATCCTGGCTGATGAGGGGTGAATCCCCGAAACCGGTCCTAGGATGCTTGTTTCCAGTCCAGGGAGGACCTGGCCTGGCAGTTCGGGCTGGACTGTTCCCATTGGGTGCGGGTTCAAGACTGATTTGCATATGGCTGGGTTCAAACTGGAATGGCATGGTGAGCAAAAAATTGATGGATTTAGGCCCAGATCTCTGTACTGGGGTGAATGTATGACATTGTTCTGCATTCTGTCCATCGATTGTTCTATTTGCATTTGTCACCCCGAGTGGGACGGGTATGCCCAGACATGGGTCCTGTGCTCTCCATGCCACTGGAGTCAAGCTATCCAGGCTGATGAGGGGTGAATCCCAGAAACCAGTACTAGGATGCTTGTTTCCAGTCCAGAGAGGACCTGGCTTGACAGTTCGGGCTGGACTGTTCTCATTGGGTGCGGGGTCACGACTAATTTGCATATGGCTGGGTTCAAACTGGAATGGCATGGTGAGCAAAAAATTATGATGGATTTAGGCCCAGATCTCTGTACTGGGATGAATGTGTGACATTGTTCTGCATTCTGTCCAACAATTGCTCTATTTACATTTGTCACCCCGAGTGGGACGGGTATGCCCAGAAGTGGGTCCCGTGCTCTCCATGCCACTGGAGTCAAGCTATCCTGGCCGATGAAGGGTGAAACCCCGAAACCGGTCCTAGGTGCTTGTTTCCAGTCCAAGCAGGACCTGGCCTGGCAGTTCGGGCTGGACTGTTCCCATTGGTTGCGGGGTCAAGACTAATTTGCATATGGCTGGGTTCAAACTGGAATGGCATGGTGAGCAAAAAAATGATGGATTTAGGCCCAGATCTCTGTACTGGGGTGAATGTATAACATTGTTCTGCATTATGTCCATCAATTGTTCTATTTGCATTTGTCAGCCCGAGTGGGCCGGGTATGCCCAGATGAGCGTCCGGTGCTCTCCATGCCACTGGAGTCAACCTATCCTGGCTGATGAGGGGTGACACCCCGAAACCAGTTCTAGGATGCTTGTTTCCAGTCCAGGGAGGACCTGGCCTGGTAGTTCGGGCAGGACTGTTCCCATTGGGTGCGGGGTCAAGACAGATTTGCATATGGCTGGGATCAAACTGGAATGGCATGGTGAGCAAAAAAATGATGGATTTAGGCCCAGATCTCTGTACTGGGGTGAATGTATGACATTGTTCTGCATTCTGTCCATCAATTGTTCTATTTGCATTTGTCACCCCGAGTGGGACGGGTATGCCCAGACGTGGGTCCCGTGCTCTCCATGCCACTGGAGTCAAGCTATCCTGGCCGATGAAGGGTGAAACCCCGAAACCGGTCCTAGGATGCTTGTTTCCAGTCCAAGGAGGACCTGGCCTGGCAGTTCGGGCTGGACTGTTCCCATTGGTTGCGGGGTCAAGACTAATTTGCATATGGCTGGGTTCAAACTGGAATGGCATGGTGAGCAAAAAAATGATGGATTTAGGCCCAGATCTCTGTACTGGGGTGAATGTATGACATTGTTCTGCATTATGTCCATCAATTGTTCAATTTGCATTTATCAGCCCGAGTGGGACGGGTATGCCCAGACGTGGGTCCCGTGCTCTCCATGCCACTGGAGTCAAGCTATCCTGGCTGATGATGGGTGAAACCCTGAAACTGGTCCTACGATGCTTGTTTCCAGTCCAGGGAAGACCTGGCCTGGCAGTTCGGGCTGGACTGTTCCCATTGGGTGCGGGGTCAAGACTAATTTGCATATGGCTGGGTTTAAACTGGAATGGCATGGTGAACAAAAAAATGATGGATTTAGGCCCAGATCTCTGTACTGGGGTGAATGTATGACATTATTCTGCATTCTGTCCATCAATTGTTCTATTTGCATTTGTCACCCCGAGTGGGACGTGTATGCCCAGACGTGGATCCCGTGCTCTCCATGCCACTGGAGTCAAGCTAGCCTGGCCAATGAGGGGTGAAACCCCAAAACCGGTCCTAGGATGTTTTTTTCCAGTACAGGGAGGACCTGGCCTGTCAGTTCGGGCTGGACTGTTCCCATTGGGTGTGGGGTCAAGACTGATTTGCATATGGCTGGGTTCAAACTGGAATAGCATGGTGAGCAAAGAAATGATGGATTTAGGCCCAGATCTCTGTACTGGGGTGAATGTATGACATTGTTCTGCATTCTGTCCATCAATTGTTCTATTTGCATTTGTCACCCCGAGTGGGACGGATATGGCCAGACAATGGTCCCCTGCTCTCCATGCCACTGGAGTCAAGCTATCCTGGCTGATGAGGGGTGAATCCCCGAAACCGGTCCTAGGATGCTTGTTTCCAGTACAGGGAGGACCTGGCCTGGCAGTTCGGGCTGGACTGTACCCATTGGGTGCGGGTTCAAGACTGATTTGCATATGGCTGGGTTCAAACTGGAATGGCATGGTGAGCAAAAAATTGATGGATTTAGGCCCAGATC
Organism: Calotriton arnoldi; assembly: GCA_963921515.1. Classification (NCBI taxonomy): domain Eukaryota; kingdom Metazoa; phylum Chordata; class Amphibia; order Caudata; family Salamandridae; genus Calotriton; species Calotriton arnoldi. The sequence goes on from CAWUFW010001498.1 coordinate 805,946, forward strand.
TCTGTACTGGGGTGAATGTATGACATTGTTCTGCATTCTGTCCATCGATTGTTCTATTTGCATTTGTCACCCGAGTGGGACGGGTATGCCCAGAAGTGGGTCCCGTGCTCTCCATGCCACTGGAGTCAAGCTGTCCTGGCTGATGAGGGGTGAAACCCCGAAACCAGTCCTACGATGCTTGTTTCCAGTCCAGGGAGGACCTGGCCTGGCAGTTCGGGCTGGACTGTTCCCATTGGGTGCGGGGTCAAGACTGATTTGCATATGGTTGGGTTCAAACTGGAATGGCATGGTGAGCAAAATATTATGATGGATTTAGGCCCAGATCTCTGTACTGGGGTGAATGTGTGACATTGTTCTGCATTCTGTCCATCAATTGCTCTATTTGCATTTGTCACCCCGAGTGGGACGGGTATGCCCAGAAGTGGGTCCCGTGCTCTCCATGCCACTGGAGTCAAGCTATCCTGGCCGATGAAGGGTGAAACCCCGAAACCGGTCCTAGGATGCTTGTTTCCAGTCCAAGGAGGACCTGGCCTGGCAGTTTGGGCTGGACTGTTCCCATTGGTTGCGGGGTCAAGACTAATTTGCATATGGCTGGGTTCAAACTGGAATGGCATGGTGAGCAAAGAAATGATGGATTTAGGCCCAGATCTCTGTACTGGGGTGAATGTATGACATTGTTCTGCATTCTGTCCATCAATTGTTCTATTTGCATTTGTCACCCCGAGTGGGACGGATATGGCCAGACAATGGTCCCCTGCTCTCCATGCCACTGGAGTCAAGCTATCCTGGCTGATGAGGGGTGAATCCCCAAAACCGGTCCTAGGATGCTTGTTTCCAGTCCAGGGAGGACCTGGCCTGGCAGTTCAGGCTGGACTGTACCCACTGGGTGCGGGTTCAAGACTGATTTGCATATGGCTGGGTTCAAACTGGAATGGCATGGTGAGCAAAAAATTGATGGATTTAGGCCCAGATCTCTGTACTGGGGTGAATGTATGACATTGTTCTGCATTCTGTCCATCGATTGTTCTATTTGCATTTGTCACCCCGAGTGGGACGGGTATGCCCAGAAGTGGGTCCCGTGCTCTCCATGCCACTGGAGTCAAGCTGTCCTGGCTGATGAGGGGTGAAACCCCGAAACCAGTCCTACGATGCTTGTTTCCAGTCCAGGGAGGACCTGGCCTGGCAGTTCGGGCTGGACTGTTCCCATTGGGTGCGGGGTCAAGACTGATTTGCATATGGTTGGGTTCAAACTGGAATGGCATGGTGAGCAAAAAATTATGATGGATTTAGGCCCAGATCTCTGTACTGGGGTGAATGTGTGACACTGTTCTGCATTCTGTCCATCAATTGCTCTATTTGCATTTGTCACCCCGAGTGGGACGGGTATGTCCAGAAGTGGGTCCCGTGCTCTCCATGCCACTGGAGTCAAGCTATCCTGGCCGATGAAGGGTGAAACCCCGAAACCGGTCCTAGGATGCTTGTTTCCAGTCCAAGGAGGACCTGGCCTGGCAGTTCGGGCTGGACTGTTCCCATTGGTTGCGGGGTCAAGACTAATTTGCATATGGCTGGGTTCAAACTGGAATGGCATGGTGAGCAAAAAAATGATGGATTTAGGCCCAGATCTCTGTACTGGGGTGAATGTATGACATTGTTCTGCATTATGTCCATTAATTGTTCAATTTGCATTTATCAGCCCGAGTGGGACGGGTATGCCCAGACGTGGGTCCCGTGCTCTCCATGCCACTGGAGTCAAGCTATCCTGGCTGATGATGGGTGAAACCCTGAAACCGGTCCTACGATGCTTGTTTCCAGTCCAGGGAAGACCTGGCCTGGCAGTTCGGGCTGGACTGTTCTCATTGGCTGCGGGGTCAAGACTAATTTGCATATGGCTGGGTTTAAACTGGAATGGCATGGTGAACAAAAAAATGATGGATTTAGGCCCAGATCTCTGTACTGGGGTGAATGTATGACATTGTTCTGCATTCTGTCCATCAATTGTTCTATTTGCATTTGTCACCCCGAGTGGGACGGGTATGCCCAGACGTGGATCCCGTGCTCTCCATGCCACTGGAGTCAAGCTATCCTGGCCGATGAGGGGTAAAACCCTGAAACCGGTCCTAGGATGTTTTTTTCCAGTCCAGGGAGGACCTGGCCTGTCAGTTCAGGCTGGACTGTTCCCATTGGGTGTGGGGTCAAGACTGATTTGCATATGGCTGGGTTCAAACTGGAATAGCATGGTGAGCAAAGAAATGATGGATTTAGGCCCAGATCTCTGTACTGGGGTGAATGTATGACATTGTTCTGCATTCTGTCCATCAATTGTTCTATTTGCATTTGCCACCCCGAGTGGGACGGGTATGGCCAGACAATGGTCCCCTGCTCTCCATGCCACTGGAGTCAAGCTATCCTGGCTGATGAGGGGTGAATCCCCGAAACCGGTCCTAGGATGCTTGTTTCCAGTCCAGGGAGGACCTGGCCTGGCAGTTCGGGCTGGACTGTACCCATTGGGTGCGGGTTCAAGACTGATTTGCATATGGCTGGGTTCAAACTGAAATGGCATGGTGAGCAAAAAATTGATGGATTTAGGCCCAGATCTCTGTCCTGGGGTGAATGTATGACATTGTTCTGCATTCTGTCCATCGATTGTTCTATTTGCATTTGTCACCCCGAGTGGGACGGGTATGCCCAGACGTGGGTCCTGTGCTCTCCATGCCACTGGAGTCAAGCTATCCAGGCTGATGAGGGGTGAAACCCATAAACCAGTCCTAGGATGCTTGTTTCCAGTCCAGAGAGGACCTGGCTTGACAGTTCGGGCTGGACTGTTCTCATTGGGTGCGGGGTCACGACTAATTTGCATATGGCTGGGTTCAAACTGGCATGGCATGGTGAGCAAAAAAATGATGGATTTAGGCCCAGATCTCTGTACTGGGGTGAATGTATGACATTGTTCTGCATTCTGTCCATCAATTGTTCTATTTGCATTTGTCACCCCGAGTGGGACGGGTATGCCCAGAAGTGGGTCCCGTGCTCTCCATGCCACTGGAGTCAAGCTATCCTGGCTGATGAGGGGTGAAACCCCGAAACCGGTCCTACGATGCTTGTTTCCAGTCCAGGGAGGACCTGGCCTGGCAGTTCGGTCTGGACTGTTCCCATTGGGTGCGGGGTCAAGACTGATTTGCATATGGCTGGGTTCAAACTGGAATGGCATGGTGAGCAAAAAAATGATGGATTTAGGCCCAGATCTCTGTACTGGGGTGAATGTGTGACATTGTTCTACATTCTGTCCATCAATTGCTCTATTTGCATTTGTCACCCAGAGTGGGACGGGTATGCCCAGAAGTGGGTCCCGTGCTCTCCATGCCACTGGAGTCAAGCTATCCTGGCCGATGAGGGGTGAAACCACGAAACCGGTCCTAGGATGCTTGTTTCCAGACCAAAAAAGGATGACCTGGCCTGGCAGTTCGGGCTGGACTGTTCCCATTGGTTGCAGGGTCAAGACTAATTTGCATATGGCTGGGTTCAAACTGGAATGGCATGGTGAGCAAAAAAATGATGGATTTAGGCCCAGATCTCTGTACTGGGGTGAATGTATGACATTGTTCTGCATTCTGTCCATCAATTGTTCTATTTGCATTTGTCACCCCGAGTGTGACAGGTATGCCCAGACGTGGGTCTTGTGCTCTCCATGCCACTCGAGTCAAGCTATCCAGGCTGATTGAAGGGTGAAACCTCGAAACTAGTCCTAGGATGCTTGTTTCCAGTCCAGGGAGGAGCTGGTCTGACAGTTCGGGCTGGACTGTTCCCATTGGGTGCGGTGTCAAGACTAATTTGCATATGGCTGGGTTCAAACTGGAATGGCATGGTGAGCAAAAAAATGATGGATTTAGGCCCAGATCTCTGTACTGGGGTGAATGTATGACATTGTTCCGCATTCTGTCCATCAATTGTTCTATTTTCATTTGTCTCCCCGAGTGGGACGGGTATGCCCAGACGTTGGTCCCGTCCTCTCCATGCCACTGGAGTCAAGCTATCCTGGCTGATGAGGGGTGAAACCCCGAAACCGGTCTTAGGATGCTTGTTTCTAGTCCAGGGAGGACCTGACCTGGCAGTTCGGGCTGGACTGTTCCCATTGGGTGCGGGGTCAAGACTGATTTGCATATGGCTGAGTTCAAACTGGAATGGCATGGTGAGCAAAAAAATGATGGATTTAGGCCCAGATCTCTGTACTGGGGTGAATGTATGACATTGTTCTGCATTCTGTCCATCAATTGTTCTTTTTGCATTTGTCCCCCCGAGTGAGACGGGTATGCCCAGACGTGGGTCCCGTCCTCTCCATGCCACTGGAGTCAAGCTATCCTGGCTGATGAGGGGTGAAACCCCGAAACCGGTCTTAGGATGCTTGTTTCTAGTCCAGGGAGGACCTGACCTGGCAGTTCGGGCTGGACTGTTCCCATTGGGTGCGGGGTCAAGACTGATTTGCATATGGCTGGGTTCAAACTGGAATGGCATGGTGAGCAAATAAATTATGGATTTAGGCCCAGATCTCTGTACTGGGGTGAATGTATGACATTGTTCTGCATTCTGTCCATCAATTGTTCTTTTTGCATTTGTCACCCCGAGTGGGACGGGTATGCCCAGACGTGGGTCCCGTGCTCTCCATGCCACTGGAGTCAAGCTATCCTGGCTGATGAGGGTTGAAACCCCGAAACCGGTCTTAGGATGCTTGTTTCTAGTCCAGGGAGGACCTGACCCGGCAGTTCGGGCTGGACTGTTCCCATTGGGTGTGGTGTCAAGACTAATTTGCATATGGCTGGGTTCAAACTGGAATGGCATGGTGAGCAAAAAAATGATGGATTTAGGCCCAGATCTCTATACTGGGGTGAATGTATGACATTGTTCCGCATTCTGTCCATCAATTGTTCTATTTGCATTTGTCACCCCGAGTGGGACGGGTATGCCCAGACGTGGGTCCCGTCCTCTCCATGCCACTGGAGTCAAGCTATCCTGGCTGATGAGGGTTGAAACCCCGAAACCGGTCTTAGGATGCTTGTTTCTAGTCCAGGGAGGACCTGACCTGGCAGTTCGGGCTGGACTGTTCCCATTGGGTGTGGGGTCAAGACTGATTTGCATATGGCTGGGTTCAAACTGGAATGGCATGGTGAGCAAAAAAAATGATGGATTTAGGCCCAGATCTCTGTACTGGGGTGAATGTGTGACATTGTTTTGCATTCTGTCCATCAATTGCTCTATTTGCATACTGCAGGGATAGCCAGTATGTTGTCATGTATCCACCATACATTAAGCACTGGCCAATGATATGCCAGGCATAGTCAGACGTTTGAAAAGAAGGTCCACAGTGAAGAAGGTGGGACCAATAGTATGCTAAGGATACGCTGACTGTTACCTAGAGCGCCCATATTTTGTCAAACAGGGATTACTATTGTTTTGTCAGGAGTAGTTGGATTGTTGCCGGGATACCCCCATATCAATTTCCAGAGAGTATGATGTCAGACATAGTATGAATGCAGCCAAAAATGCACATTACATGTCAAGCGTAGACTAATATGTTGGCAGGGATAGACAGAAAGTTTCCAAGATTGCCAAAAATGGGCCATTATTGTGTCCCTATTTTGCCAATGGTAGCACAGATGTCACCGCAAATGGCTACATTATATCAAGGATGGGCTACTATTTATGTTGGTCACCAAGAATCCCCACAATAAATCATGTATGGGTCACTCTTATGCAACAAATAGCCAGAATGTCATCAAGAATGTATTACGGAAAGCATGACAAGGTCACTCACCACACTCCTAGTACACCTTAGCAGTCAGATTCAGTCACCACCTCCCACAGCCATATATACAAACAGTGTGTAACACTTAATAATTCTTTTAGCATCTTCACATAGTATGTAAAACCCATAGACTGCAAGAGGTTATCCTTTTAATGAAAATTATAATTTGCCTATTATTGATGCAATATTTTTCTCTTTCAATAACATGGTTACATTTGGAATGTTTTGTTCAGGTACATCTTAATTGCAAGCGATGCAACTCCTATAACTAATCACCAGCCCTGGCTAGTGCCTCTGATTATTGGATAGCAGGTGAGCGAAAAAGTGTTGCACTTTTTGAAATTAGATTAATCAATGTAAAAGGAATACTCATCCTTCATATCAAAAGTGTTTTTTTCTGAATCACAAGACACTGCTTTAGTTGACTTAAGATCTTCTCTTTCATGATCTAAGTATGTAAAAGCCTGCTTCTATAAACGTGTCTCCCCTTGATAAATCTAACGTGTTTGATGTAAACTAAAACAAAGAACCCTAGCACTAACAAACTGCCTCGGACTGTGGCATATATTTAACATTTTTACTTAGGAAATGACTTCTGCCTGCAGTCTTTCAATATGAGAGGGTCCATATTTGGCGTTGGAACTAAAATAGAGGACAACTTTCTAAACTGTTTCAGACCCTTCCTTCTTTAGCTAGGACTTGGGAAACGCCAGTTTGTTGCCACTAGAGCAATGAGACATGTATAGAATTCAGCTAGTAGCTGTCATACCCAAGAACCCAAAGTGATACTTTAAAAATATTGACACAGCTCTTGCCTGCATTTCACTAGGACTGAGGGTCCTTGATAAGCTGGTAGCAGAGACCTTTTAAGGAATGGGCAATGAGGGCTCTGGCCCAGGGCCCCAGCCTTTCATGGGGCCCCCTGCCAGGGTCAGCTCTTTTCTGCAGAGACTCTTTCCCCGGTGACCTTGAATAGTTCTTAAATAGACTGTTCTAAAAAACGTGCGATGAGCCCATTCGCGATGAGGAAATCAGCGATAAGCAGCGCCAGGCCTGCCATACACACACGTCCATCATCCCCTTTTGTATCGCTTTGTTCGCCCTAAGTTGGCGGGGGTATGCCCAGACGTGGGTCCCTTGCTCACTTTGCCACTGGATTCAAGCAAGCCTGGCTGATGACGGCTGAAATGCCAGAAACCGGTCCTAGGATGCTTGTTTCCGGTCCAGGGAAGACATGGCTTGGCAGTTCGGGCTGGACTGTTCCCATGAGGCACAGGGTCAGACTGATTTGCATATGGCCATGTCTGAACTGGGGTGGTGGAGTGAGCTAAAGAATGATGATGGATTAAACCCAGATCAGTTGACTGGGGGTGAGTGTTTGATTGGCTCAAACGTTCCGTCCATCATCCCCTTTTGTATCGCTTTGGTCGCCCTAAGTTGGCGGGGGTATGCCCAGACGTGGGTCCCTTGCTCACTTTGCCACTGGATTCAAGCAAGCCTGGCTGATGACGGCTGAAATGCCAGAAACAGGTCCTAGGATGCTTGTTTCCAGTCCAGGGAAGACATGGCTTGGCAGTTCGGGCTGGACTGTTCCCATGAGGCACAGGGTCAGACTGATTTGCATATGGCCATGTCTGAACTGGGGTGGTGGAGTGAGCTAAAGAATGATGATGGATTAAACCCAGATCAGTTGACTGGGGGTGAGTGTTTGATTGGCTCAAACGTTCCGTCCATCATCCCCTTTTGTATCGCTTTGGTCGCCCTAAGTTGGCGGGGGTATGCCCAGACGTGGGTCCCTTGCTCACTTTGCCACTGGATTCAAGCAAGCCTGGCTGATGACGGCTGAAATGCCAGAAACCGGTCCTAGGATGCTTGTTTCCGGTCCAGGGAAGAAATGGCTTGGCAGTTCGAGCTGGACTGTTCCCATGAGGCACAGGGTCAGACTGATTTGCATATGGCCATGTCTGAACTGGGGTGGTGGAGTGAGCTAAAGAATGATGATGGATTAAACCCAGATCAGTTGACTGGGGGTGAGTGTTTGATTGGCTCAAACGTTCCGTCCATCATCCCCTTTTGTATCGCTTTGGTCGCCCTAAGTTGGCGGGGGTATGCCCAGACGTGGGTCCCTTGCTCACTTTGCCACTGGATTCAAGCAAGCCTGGCTGATGACGGCTGAAATGCCAGAAACCGGTCCTAGGATGCTTGTTTCCGGTCCAGGGAAGACATGGCTTGGCAGTTCGGGCTGGACTGTTCCCATGAGGCACAGGGTCAGACTGATTTGCATATGGCCATGTCTGAACTGGGGTGGTGGAGTGAGCTAAAGAATGATGATGGATTAAACCCAGATCAGTTGACTGGGGGTGAGTGTTTGTTTGGCTCAAACGTTCCGTCCATCATCCCCTTTTGTATCGCTTTGGTCGCCCTAAGTTGGCGGGGTATGCCCAGACGTGGGTCCCTTGCTCACTTTGCCACTGGATTCAAGCAAGCCTGGCTGATGACGGCTGAAATGCCAGAAACCGGTCCTAGGATGCTTGTTTCCGGTCCAGGGAAGACATGGCTTGGCAGTTCGGGCTGGACTGTTCCCATGAGGCACAGGGTCAGACTGATTTGCATATGGCCATGTCTGAACTGGGGTGGTGGAGTGAGCTAAAGAATGATGATGGATTAAACCCAGATCAGTTGACTGGGGGTGAGTGTTTGATTGGCTCAAACGTTCCGTCCATCATCCCCTTTTGTATCACACTGCTAAGTGTAGCGCCAGCACAGGGGGAAACGCAAGGCTGCACCATATTGTTGTAAATATGGTGCAGCCTTGCGTTTCTGAAGTGGCTGAGTGAGGCGTTAAGCCATGACGGCTAACGCCTCACTCTGCTACTTCTGTTGTACATATCCCCCCTAATGTTTAAGGGTCATCCAGTAATAAAGGGCAGAAACACTGACAGCACGCTGCAGGTAGATTTGGGTTTTGACCATGGAAGCAGCTCAGGAGGTGAGGAAGGAGGCTTATTTGTCAGTTCGGTTTTTAACAATATTTTCTGTATAAATTTCTGCGCATTCAAAGCATTTTACTGCTGAGATGTGGAACAGAAAACATTGTTTCCCACGGAGAAAACTCGTTGACCTTTTTTTGCTAATTCTGTTTTACGTCTTACATAGGCAGCTCTTGCACCAACGGTGTTTCCTTGTATTTCTTCCTGCTCTTTCGTAGGTCTGTGAGTTTGCTTTTGGTGGGGTTGTGTTGCCATTTTCGTTTGGAAGCTCGTAAAGGATTTCCTCTCTATGTTTAGGACCGCTGACAAATCATGGGATAGGCTCATTGGTTTCTTTGTTAGTCAGCAGACGTTTCCGTCTTTAAATGCTTCTCGTAGTAAATTGTGATGAAATAGTATATTCAAACATGTTCATCATGTCATGTTGTTTAAATATTCTGATCAACATTTTAGTTCTTGGGTAGTCATAGTTTCACCAAGTTTTTGTAAACACAACAAAAAAATAATCGAAATGCGAACAAAAATACAGAGGGGCAGATTTACAATTAACTAACGCAGCACGGCGCATCAAGTCATTTTGCTGCGCCATGCTGCGTTAGTTTGGAAAGCACAGGGATGCGACATATTTACAAGAATATGTTGTATCCTTGTGCTTCCCCTGCGCTGGCGCACAAACTGCAGCCATGCGCCGGCGCAGGCACCCTTGCACCATGGTGCAAGGATGCCTGCGTCGTGGGGAGATTGTTTTGTGCAGGAAGGGGAACCTTCCTGCACAAAAACAATCGCTACAACCATTTTCCTCTTTCAATGCGTGCTGCACAATGCAGCACGCATTGAAAGAGGAAAAACGAGGAGAAATGAAAACATTTCTCCTCGGTGCGCCTCGCTACGCCACCTCTAGGGTGGCATAGCTTCAAACGCATCTCCAGAGTTACGATTTCTGTAATTCTGGAGATGTGTCTTGTTCCATGGGTGTTGCGTGGGAACACCCACAGCAACACCCATGGAACGCCCCTTCACCGCAAAGTGCTGCGTGTGAAGGGGCCGTATTTACAAGGAGAGGAAAAGTCACGCAGGGTGGCTGTTCCTCTCCTTGTAAATATGGAGCAGCCCCCTGCGCCACCAGTACGTCACAAAAAGTGACGTACTGGTGGCGCAGGGGGCTTGTAAATCTGCCCCAGAATATATACATAAAGTGTTTGCAGCAGCACATGCAGTTTTGAAGTTGGTCGAGTGACTTTATTGGTAGACTAGGGTATGAGCCTGAAGAAGCAGCAGCATGCCCATGCATCCAGAAAAAGGGCCTCATTTATGTTTTTTTTGCTGTAGGGCAGCGCTGCAGGCCTTGCTGCTGCGCTGCCCTACGACAAAAGAAAAGGGCAGGAATGCACCGTATCTATTAGATACGGCGCATTCCTGTCCTTTTCCACTGCACCGGCACACAATGGGCTGCCGTGCGCCAACGCAGACACCTTTGCACCATGGTGCAAGGGTGCCTGCGTTGCGGGGATGATTATTTTTGCGCAGGAAGGTAAACCTTCCTGCACAAAAACAATCACAAGAGGCTTTTTCCTCTTTCTATGTGTGCTCCAGAATGCAGCACACATAGAAAGAGGAAAAACGAGGAGAAATAAAGATATTTCTCCTCTTTCTGCCTCCCTTACGCCTCCCTTGGGGAGGCATAAGTTTTTGGCGCTGCCTCAGACTTACGATTTCTCGTAAATCTGGGGCAGTGTCAAAAAGCCATGGATGTTGCTGGGAACGCCCCTTTCACGCAGTTTTCTGCGTGAAAGGGGCACATATTTTTATGTCCATGAAAAGCCACATAACGTGGTTTTATGTGGCCTTATAAATATGCCAGTGGCACATTGCGCCACTGGATCATCAAAAAACGGATGTTTCGGTGGTGCAATAATGCCGGTAGGGCCTCATAAATCAGACCCTTGGTGAGTAGTGACAGCAAAAGGAGTCTGCCTTAGCAGAGGGCTTGCATGGTATTTTTGTTATGCTCTGCAGATAAGGCGCAGGTGTGAAGTGACACCGGGAAGTTTCACTTGTCGGTCACCTGTTTCATGTATGGGGTAGATCGGGTAGGGAGTGCTCCGTGGAGGTCACTAACGTAGCAGCTTGAGCACCGGGTACAGCCGTAGACCACCAGTCCCTATGTGTCAGCTGTCCTGTACCTGTCTTCCCAACACTGTGATGTATGTGATTTCAGTCTAGTGGTTCTCACTGTCTGACCCCTGACTCAATGAGTCCTTGTCTCACATTGTCTTGTGGCCTCTCCAATCTGCAAACGACCACTGCAACATATACAAAGCCATTGCCACAAACACAGACACAGCATCACGTAGAGCTACTACAACAAAGAACGTCCTTCTTTACATTGGCCCATACCTATATGCTTTGTGTGGTGTTGTGTTTATGTTGTGTGTATGCATGCATGTGCCATGGTTGTAGAATGTAGTATGGGGGAGCATACTGGGGAATGTGGAATATGGAATGTGATAAAGTTTGAGTGGAATGTTGATGCGAGGTAGGGTAAACGGTGGGGGAGTGAGTGATGGTTGATGCCTATGGATGTGGTTTTCCCTAGTACTTCTTCTGATGTACATGCCTGTCTATAAATAACTATTGGAATACTTCCACGTTGACCTGTGCTCATTGCTTTGAAGCACCAAAATCCTTTGTCAATGCTTGTTTTCTATTTCTGTTAGTCAATGTATTTCGCATTCTCAATAGTGATCTAGAAAGGGATTAAGACGTCGTCTTATGATTCAGCTCTAATAGTTTATTCAGTTTCAAGTGATCCAGGAAAAGGAGGTGTCACATTTTGCAGTCTTACAATGTTGAGTGAGGTAACTGTAACTCAGAAAGGAGAAACATTACTTAACCTGCCACACTGAGGACAGCTAGGACATCAGGCTACTCGATTGTGCACTTGGCAGGAGTCTCTTCCTGCCGTCTTCCATAGATTGACTGAATCAAAAACAACATGGCTGCCCCATTGCATCACATACATTTACTAAGGGTCATGCTCTTTAAATGCAGCCAACCCAGGAAGTTGTTTCCGAACACTGCCTAGAGGAGCAAGGCAATGCATAGGATGCTGTTGAGGGCAATGCATTGGATACATTTGTTCGTTCTTGTTGACAGTGGTAGGGGTGCTACATTCCCTGCTTCCACTCTTTTGTACCTCTGATAGATGTATTGATAATAGGGCTTTTTGAATATCATGTTTGGCAACCAGAGTTTTTCTATGTGTTTAATTTGTAATGCAAAGCCAACATCACTTTCCTTTAATATTTCAATTCAGGGCCTGAGTGCGGGCAGCCCAGTGTGTTCCATGCTCGGGGGGTTTGGAGGAAGGGACAGAACAACGCGGTGACATGGCAGCTGTAGAACCACCCATGTAGCATCGGCACGTCCACCAGCAAGCACGCTTTCTGTTGCATCCACGGCCAAGTGGAAGCAAATCCCTTGAGCCCAGGGTTGAATTGGGATCACAATTTGGCCCGGGCACTGCCTAAAAAAGTGGTCCAAATTTGGGGGGTGTGCCCTTTCATGAAACACCATTTGGTTACTCTCAGAGGTCTCATTTGTAGAGAAATGTTTGGTAAATCAAGCATTTTAAAGCTTATAGAGCCAGTAACATTGGTGAAGACTAGGAGCACTGCAGTTCTGAAAACTGAATACTTGCAGTCTTAACGCCCTGAACAATGTAGTTAGATAATCTTTCCCAACCATCCATGTCCTTGACTGATCATCACATAAATCAGAAAACTAGTACAAAGTAAGCAAGAAAGAATTAGACTGGAATCTTTGGGAATAGAACCTGTAATAAGAAAAGAGGAAGAGCAGCTCTGAACCTCTGCCTTGGAGAATAGAACCACTAATGACAACAGTAAAGACATACAATTTGCATATCAGCCATAATAACATTTTGCAAAACAATCAAAATAAATTAAATCTAGCTCCCTCACAAATTTTGCACTTTTTCCTAAATGTAAGCACCTTTTGCTCAATGACCTGACTGTGCTAGCTCTTCTATGATCCACTTGGCTGGGCCTCTATGAATCAAACCTGTAATACCAGAGAGAGAGAAAAAGCATGTATAAGCCACATATGGAAAACAGAATCTAAAGTTCCCCAAAATTAATAAAATCTAGTGCCCTCACAAGTCAGGCTTGAGCCCAGATGTATGTAGATTTTGACCAAAGTATTCTCTGGAACATCTCCATAACTGAAGCTGAAAATGTATTACCTTTGTTTATACTTACTTGAATACAAACCATTTTGCACAAGATGGACAGATACCCATTCCCAACCAACTTTGTGCTGGACATTGATCATTAAACAAATCTGAAATTTCACACACAGTCAAGTGGGAAAAGGTTCGGTCAGGATATTTGGGAACAGAACTGGTCTTAAAATCTTGTGTGTTCTTCTCTAGCCAATTCACAAAGAAGGGACTTTGGGGAACAAACATAAAAATAAAGAGAGTAAGTTTACTTTTACCCATACATAAAATTGATCTTGCAGGTTGTAAAAAAACAGGTAAAATCTATCATTTTACCTGCAGGTATAGTTTGTGTTCGTTGCAACACCTCTCTAATTCCAGAGAATTATTCCTTCCTCCTGATTTACTGGAAGAGAACCTACAATATAAACAGAAGGAGAAATGAGAACTACACCGAATAAATTTACCAAATTCACAGATATATACAATTATGCCCGCTCACAATGATTGGTCTTTTACCTAAAAGTATGCAGATTTTGCCCTACATAGTTGCTGGATGATTTCCATAGGGCTAAAATGGATTTGAAATTTCTGAGCATCCTTTTCTTTCCCTGGTCAATAGAGGAGACACTGTGGAAAACAGAACCTGCAAGGACACAAATAATAAATATTTGATTAGGGACAACAAAAATATACTGTAAAAATCCCAAAGCGAGAAATCTAGATCTATCACAATGTGTAGTCTTTTACCTAGGTATACAAATGCTTGTCCAAGGTTTTTACTGCTGGCCTCTCTCTGTAACGCTAGATTGCCTCAGCACCAAGGGCTCTGGCATTCATATCAATAATGCCCTTTTCCAGCTTCACTGTGGAGGACTCCAGAATACAGAACTGCTACAATATAGAAAGAACAAATATAATACCTAAATGTCGCCTACTTTAAGTACCCTTACAAAAGCCCCAAAACATATAATGTGTCTCAATCACAAAATTTGATCTTTACCTGAAAGTATGCCTCTTTTATCTAAAGTATTTCGCAGGATTATCCCTGGAGTGCTTGAGTGTATTTGAATTTTCTGTGGATCTTTGTCAACTCCTGATTCACACGGAATAGAGGAGTGGGCTAGTAGAGAAAAGAACCTGTAGAAAGAAAATAACACTTGATTAGGACCTACCAAAGAATACTCCCAAAAAAACAAAAAAGTTAACTCAAGCCTGCATACTTTGCTATCATTTACCTGAATGTATGTGCCTGTTGCCTAAAGTCACCACTAGGCTATCTGCACAAGACTAGAGTGAATCTCATTATTGTCTTCGACATTCATGCAGATACTTCTCTTGCTCAAATTCATTACAGAGGCTTGAGAGAATATAACCTGTACCAACAGAAAAAAGAAATAAGAAAAACAAAATTATGCAAAACCGAGCAACGTACATAAAATCCGATTCTTGTGGTATATGAGGTCGTTTACCTAAACATTTGCTGCTTCTAGTCAAACTTTTCACTGGGTTTCCTCTGAGGACTGAGTGATGTTTTGTAAAAAAGAGCAGCTTTGAAATCGATGTGGCTTCTGTTATCAGTTATTCTTGTAATTCTTCTTTTGAATTCACAAACGAGGAAAAGGCAGTCTGGGGTGTAAAGAATACTGAAAAAATGTATACTTACAATCTAGAAGTACATTGGTTCTACAGCCTGCAGTTCATGTTCATATACAGAAAAACACAGTTTTGCTCATATCTGTTGCTGCTTTTAAGTCTGGGCCGTAGAGAGACTGACGTTTACTCAATCAAGAGTTCCTACAGCAATGCACTTTTGTTTTGCAACTAAGTCAATAACGTAATCGTTTTTCAACTGAGACAGCACATTCCATTCAACTTACTTGAGCCTAAAGGTCTTCCTGACCAATTTGATTTCTTAGGCGGGTTTTGATGCACTTCAGTTTAGAAAAACTTCTCTCACAGGCTACTTGTGTACAGTATAAGGTCAAAACATATTTGTATGCCATATACAAATGCTGGTAGGCACTGCTGAAAAGAAGGTACTTTTTCAAGATAGAGTAACAACAGATAGCACAGTCACTGCAAGTATTGCACTGTGCAGGTCCAGCCTCAGGTTCTTGGTCAAATTCTTCTACTTCAAGTGACCGGTCTTCATTAGTCTGGTCTTCTCCATCATACTCTTCAGGTAGTGTCCTTTTTAAATTTGCCCATTTACACAGAAAAATCTTAAAGTTCTTCCTGCAAAGTCTTCACAGTTATGGAGCTATGTATGTTTTGCAGCAAGGAGCAAAGTTTCACAACAGCATTGCCTGGGAGACTCTGATTTAAGTTCTGTTTGGTGCAGGCATGCTAGATCTGCTGTTCATGTCTAACAAAGGGAGGGACTTAGAGAGCATCAAGGTGCAGCATACGTGCTCCAAATAATCTAATAAATGTATGTGGGGTATGCAGTTCCTAAAGAAGAATGAGTGTCTATGTGGGTCAACAACTATTCTGTAGGGTACACAGTGGGCGTGACCCTGCAAGAATCAAATGCCCTCACACACATGGATAGGTGTCATGCTTCATCATAGGGCGCTTGCTCCTCGTTGCACCGGCGCTGCAATGCCCGACAGGCACCCTCAATGGGGGCTCTTTGCCGGAGATCTTCTTTTCCGCCTTTTGGTGAAGTGCGGGTGTTGGGGTCTTAAGGAGTATATTGGTTTTGAGGTGTAAAAGTGTGAAGTTAAAAATAGGGAAAGAAATACTTCTCAGGAAAAACTTTAATGAACAAGTTCTCTTACCTATATTAAAAATGTGTGGTGCTATCTATTAGACTTTAGTTATCCTAGATAGCTATAGGTCAACATGTTTCTAGCTTCCGTGGAGTCATAACACTGATCTAGTAGCTATTCATCAGGTCCAATATCAGCCTAATCTACTTAGTGATTGGAGTTTTAATGTATGAGTTCATTGATTTTCTCCCAATCACACATACTTTGGTTTCGGTATTGATTTGTGATTTATTTAGCGATGACCCAAATTGGGTAAAAGTTCAAGCCTCCTCGAGTTGTGCACAATAGCACGCCGTTTGCCTGAGTTTGGTCAGGACCGCTCTCTGGACAACCTACCCTCGTGCGCCGACTCAGACTTTGAACAACCATGTCCATTACTGTATTGTGCTCACCCCAGGCATCTTTTTAAAGGGCACTCTCCCTTTAGGAAGGGCCATTTCTACTTCTTGGTCACAGTTCCTTTCTTCTAAACCTTTGTTGGTCCACTCTGCAAATTTTGTGGAAGCAGAGTACACAGCATTAAAATTGTGGGAATCTGTGTCAAGGAGTTTTATAGTGTCTGACACCATTCTCTGTGCTTTTAGGATATCCATTCCACTTGTTTGGAGATACTTAGACAGTGGTGTGGTTGAAGCAAAAATGTGAAGATACAATTGGGCTGTTAGGACTGTTTGACATTTGCACAGCCCCTCAGCAAATTGTAAGGCTTGGCAGCGTACATGTGGAACAAATCTAAGATTGTCAGATGAAATATTATGAAGGACTTTGACCAAATCAACAAACATAGCATTGACAGGGTTATTGAAAGAGCCAAAAACTTTCTTGAGAGCAACATATTTTGCCCACCACCTTGTTTCTCCATTTACTGTCCGACTGTCCGACCATCCTTTGCCAGCTCTAGTCACACATCCATCCTTTCATATGACTCCCAGAGAAAGACTGCACAAGAGTATAGCAGTCCAAAGAGAGAGTTGGATGCTGCAGATGCTTGGGCCACACCAATAAGTACAAGGTTTAACACTTGTGCAGAACACCAGACATGTATGTGATTCGAATATTTTTGGCTTAGCCAAGTACTGAGTCCATTGTACTGGCCTTGCATGTTGGAAGCACCATCAGTCGAATTTCCAATGCACTTAGCTATGTCAAGACCATTTTGTTGAATTGCAGTTTATACCAACTCGAACAATCCTTTTGCTGTTGATAAAGTGCAATTTCTGACTGCTATTAGGTGTTCATGTACAGTGTCTGTGACATATCGGATGATAACTGAACGCTGGTCAGACAGACTTATATCTTGAGTTGAGTCTTTGTGGATTGAGTACATACCTGGGTCATTTATTTCTGCAGTAATGTGTCTTTTTTATCAGTTTAGAAATAGTTTCTATTACATAGTCAATAGTGGTCTTTGACATGAAGGTCACAGACACAGGGGCGTGGCTACGTTCAGGAAAATGGCGGACGTGCTCATGTAGAACTCCAGCCGCCGGCCCAACGAATTGCCAGTCATCCTGGTTGTGGGGGCTGGATTCCACCCCTACAAGCTGCCCAACTAAAGGTGGTGACAGGCCCGAAGACGTTGGCCTGGAATTCGCAGCCGGGCCCCTGAAAACCGAGTCGATACACCAGGAGGAGCGAGTCGGCACAGAATGGCGGCCCCCAGCTCCGCGACCGAGGAGCTGGGCAGAATCTGCAGCATAGCCCTGGAGGGACCTGCAGTCAACTGAAAACGGCCCCGGGCTCGACCCCACTGCTGTACTCAGGTAAGGAGTGGCTCTGGGGTGCGGGTCGAGCACCGTAAGTGGCCGGCGCCACTATATTAGGCACGAAAGCAGACTTGTGCGCGCGGGAAGGATCCCGATCGAGCGCAAAGACAACGGGCCCGTAAGCAAGCGCCCCCATTGCCCTAGAACAGACCATAATAGAGCCACCCAAGCGCTACGGGCGGCAGGGGCTCTGTGAAGGGGGGCAGAGGACACTGAATGTGTTGACCATCGGGGGGCCCGGTAGGCATAGCGGGGCCCCCGGGTGAGCGCTGCATCTGAGGGACGTGGGAGTCGACCTGCGTGTCCTCACGCTGCCAGGAATTTACACAGTGCAACAATCCGGAGCCTGCAGGGAGGAGGATAGTGCCCGGCAGGCCAGAGGAAGTGAAGGGTCAAGCGGGAGTACTCCACCGCGGTCGGGACGACCCAAAGCGCCTGGGCCCGCCAACCCTGAAGTCTGCGGCCCCCAAGAAGGGCAGGGGCAGGAGGAGGCCCTAGAGCCAATTGAGCACGGTGCTGGTACCCGGCCAGCGGCGGTGATTCCAGCAAGAATGTTCCCAGAGAGGCGGGCTGCGCGCCAGCAGCGGCTGACACGTCAGAAATAGGCACGAGGTAGGCGCGTAATTAACCGCGGCCAAGTCTGCAGTTGGTGGGCCCGGCGGAGAAGCGTTCTCCCCCTCCATCCCTATCACGCAGCGGCGGCTGGGCACTGTGAACACAGGAGGCCCTGAGGAGGGGGACTGAAGAGTAGGGGCACCAGAGAAGGCAATTGAGATGGCCTGGAGCATCGCGCCATTATAGAACCGCCGTCGGCTCCAATACCTGGGGGCCCCAGAGGATACATACCCACTGGCTGCCGTCCCAGGGCTGACCGTGAGGAGCTGCGCGGAAACGGCACAGGGAAGAGACAGCAAGACGACGCCGGCGCAAATTGGCAGCCACATGCGACACAAGCAGGAAAGTGGGGAAAGTCTCCCTATAAACGCCCGTCAGGAAGGGCACCTCCCCCTCGCCTGCCAGGCGGTCACTAGATACCGCATACGGCGGAATATACACCAGTAGGGGACACAAGAATATACAACAGCAGGGGCAGCCTCCCGGCACTAAGCAACCGCCAGAACCTCGCCACTGAAACAGCCAAGGCGCAATCTTGGCACTCTAGCAAGAGAGCACCCGGGCGCCCACGCGCCGTAGCCAGGAGGCCCCTGGACGGCACGTGCAACTCGCAAGCGGCCTGCAGGGACATTGCGAGAACACCACCGAACTCTGAAGCAGCACTGCAGAGACCAAGACAGTTTTCCGTCCACCATTGGCCGGCATCTCCTGGGAACAACAGTCCTTGGATCTTGCCGTGAAGGAGGCTACCGGTCGGAAGATGGCAAGAGCCAGCAAAAACAGCGCAGCCCTGGAGTGACAACAAGATGGAGCGACAGCGCCAAACAAATAGCACGCAGGCAACAGCCCCGACACGTCAGCAGCCCCTGTCAGACCTGGACCAAACTCAAGTGTCGGATACTGCTCAACCACAAACGATGTCCGACAAATTAGATAGAGTGCTGGCGGCATAGAGCACTCCAGAATCACAATGGAGGATAGATTTGGGGCTCTGTCCTCGGATCTCGTCTTATTGCGCAACGACCACCGAAAGTTGGCTGACAGAGTAGCAGAAGGGGAGAAAACCCTAACCAACCTCCAACCGCTAACCAAAACACACCAGGACAGTATACAGAGCCTCCAAGCCCGGGTGACTCAGGTGGAGGAGAAGACGGACGACTTGGAGAGGCGGTCCCGCTGCAGCAACATCCGTGTGATAAATCTGCCGGAAGGAGTAGAAGGTTCCCATCCCGAAAGGTACATCGAAACTTGGTTCAAATCATTCACACCGGATGCTGAACTCACACCTTTCTTCTCAGTGGAGAGGGCCCTCAGAGTCCCGGCTCGGCGGCCCCCCCCAGGGTTGCCCCCGCGACCGCTACTCCTGAAACTACTCCACTTTAGAGACAGGGACACTGTGTTAAAAGCGGCCAGGCAACACAGTCCGCTCCAAGTCGAAGACAAACGGGTGATGATCTTCCCCGAATATTCTATAGCAGTGCAACAGCAAAGAGCCACTTTCATAAAAGCAAAGAAAATGCTCCGCCAAAATGGAATACAATACTCACTGCTGTTCCCAGCCCACCTTCGAATCATAAACGATGGGGGCACTAAATTTTTTACGGACCCACGGCAGTATTTGAGTGGGCAGAGATCAACGTCCCAGGCGGCCCGCAATGGGAGTCAATCTGCAGCTCGAGGAGATCGAGGGGTCGAGGGACTCGAGGAATCTGGGAGCGTACGAACCAAAAGCAGAAAGAATGTAGCCCACCTGCAGGGTGGCTCCCTAACCTTGAGGAAAAAATGGCAGAACGACGGAGGGCCATCCTGGCAGCGGCCCAGTTGGACATAGCCGCAACAGCATCAGACAGGGAAGATGGCCCCCATATCTTCTCGTCTGAAGACAATTCTAGAGACACAAGTATTTCCCAAGAAGATTCGATAACCCCCCATTGGTGACCCCCCAGACGGCGGACACACTGATCTGAATGGGCCGGCTATTCTCAACTAACCTCTTTCTCTTCCCCCCTCACAGCACGCACACACGCGGTCTCTGCAACAGCGCCAACCCCAGTGACCAGCACATCGATTGGTAACTACTAGCTGCCCCAGATCGATTCTCCTTCTCGCCGGCACACCACATATGCGCGCCGCACACGCCGCAGCGTCGACCAATGCCTGAGCAACGAACACCGACATCAGTAATTGCCCTGGCGCACACCAAACCCACGACCGATCCACACAGCAACACAGGCCCTGCAAGGCCACGACCATAGAAAACCAGCAGAGTACACCCCCCACAATACATTAGAATGCAGTTAACCCACACAGTTTGGACGTATCACCAGTTGTGATAGGTCTGTAATGTTGGAACACGGTTCCCTGCGTTTAATTGTTGCACCTCCCAGTTGCCTTACACCTTTCCGAACACAACCATATTCGGGGCGGGCACCTCAATACATCGGATCAGCATGCGGGATGGGAGGAGATGAAAACGAGACACCACAATTTCCTAGCCTACTCTCCTGGCCCCCTAGAACTAACAAGAAATCATGTCAAGCACAACAGATATTAGCTTCCTGACCTTAAGCGTCAGGGGCATGCACACGGCTAGAAAGCGGTATGCAGTGTACTCATACGCGAAACGACAAAAGGCACAAATCCTGCTGTTGCAGGAAACGCACCTTACCTCAAAAGAACTAGACCGAATACAGAAGCGCTGGCGGGGTATCTTTTGTGCCACCACCTACTCCGCATTTGCCCGGGGGTGATGATATGGCTTAGGCCTGGGGTTCCATTCAAAGAAACACGCAGGGTAGTGGACAGTGCAGGGAGATACGCATTCCTAGAGGGGTTGTTAGACAGGCGACCTTTAGTAATAGGCAGCATCTACGCCCCAAACTCGGACCAAGGGCAATTCTGGGACTCGTTATCGATAGTTCTGCCACAATTCACGCATGCACCATGGGTGTTATGGGGCGCATTAATTGTGTATTAGACCTGGCGTTGGATCGATCACGCCCCCGAGCTCGGGATCCCCGGCACAGGCGCACGCAGAGCGATTCCGCCTGTGGGTGCAACACTGGGCTTTAGCTGACGCATGGCGAACTCAAAACCCGGCCACTAAACTATACTCCTACCACTCGGTGCCCCACAACCTGCGGGTGCGACTAGATCAGTTCCTATGCTCGCCGGAAATATTGCCCATGATCCAAGACAGACTAACTGGGGAGAGTAATCTCAGATCATGACGCACATCTGTTGACCCTCAGATGGAGACCACCACACCCACCAGTCCCAACTTGGAAACTGCAGAGTGAGTGCTTAGAAGACCCCATATTCCGACACGATCATGAGAACAGCATCACTGAATACTTTGAGAACAACACAAACACAGCCTCCAACAGACGGTTAGAGTGAGATGCTTTCAAAGTTGTAATGTATCAGGCAAATAGCTGGAGTGCGCAGGACACTTGATAGAAGCCTAGAAAAAGCAGAACTCTGACTGGCGTCGCTGACTAAAGCAGAAAACGCGGGTACGGCAACCCACGCACAAGTCGTGGAGGCTAAAATAGAATATGAGGAGGGTCTAGAGGACCTGCGACAATACAACTTTAAATTATACGCGACCAAAAGACACAGGGAGGGGGACAGGTCAGGCACACTTCTGGCCTGGCTGGCCCGTCAGCACCAAGAAACCCACCCCATCACTGAGATTAGGGACCCCTTAGGCGGAATTGCAACAGCCCAGTCTGACATTTTGAAACTTTTCCGCAATTACTATGCAACGCTCTATCATTACCCTGCGCAAGACTGTCGAGGCCGACCTGCCTGATTTTTGGACCCCCTTACACTACCTCAGATTCCGGATGAGGAAGGAGACCTCCTGGAAGAGGTAATGACGCAGTCAGACGTGAAACAGGCAATCCGCGCGCTGGCCCGAAATAAAACCCCGGGGATGGATGGTATACCCCTAGAATATTACCACACCTTCATTACTCAGCTAGCGCCACGACTGGCCGATATGTATGCAGCAGCCCTGGAAGGGGGGGAATTACCGAGCTCGCTACGGGAGTCTCTTATCGTTTCAATCCCGAAACCCGATCGGGACCCGACACACCTAGCCTCGTACAGACCAATCACGCTACTTTCCGATGACTGCAAGATCTTGGGTAAGATCCTAGCGGACCGGCTGAGCCCTTTGCTACCGCCACTCATACACCAAGACCAGAACGGGTTTGTGCCGGGTAGGAACATGTCCCAGAATATCCGCAGGCTTTTTCAGGTTCAGGATCAGGTTGGAGACCGTTACCCTAGGGCGGCCTGCCTGATTCTGGACCTTGAGAAGGCATTAGACACCCTAACGTGGTCATACCTCTTCGAAACATTGGGGCGAATGGGAATAGGCCCCACTTTCAGGGCGTACATAAAGCTATTATACACAAAGCTCACCTCCAGACTACGCTGGGCAAATATATCTCCTCGTCTTTCCCAGTAGAGAGGGGAACCAGGCAGGGGTGCCCCCTCTCCCCCCTCCTGTTCGCCATGGCTATGGAACCCTTGGCGATTAGATTACGGCGTGAGGGGACGCATGGGGCATCCCAACCGCAGGAGCCACCCACATTGTGTCAATGTACGCGGACGACCTGCTACTTTACGTGAGGGATATCGAATCCGACCTTGGCCCCATAGGGGACATTCTCTCAGACTTTACAATTGCAACAGGGCTTAAAGTCAACTGGGAGAAATCCATCATATACCCCCTAAACCCCCACCTTCTCCCACGGGGGTTAAGACTCGGGGTCTCACGCATAACCTGGAGCGCTGGCGCTCCGAGAAACCTCGGTGTCAGACTTTATCACTCGCCGGCCGACCTCTTTGAGGGCAATCACCTTCGAGCTCTGCTGGGAGCCAGGGAAAGGGTAAATTTCTGGAAGGCACTGCCCTTGGCACCCATCGGTAGAGTCGCTTTAGCCAAGATGATCCTAGTACCGCAATTCCTATACTTTTTTGCTAACACTCCTGTTGTCCCCCGCGTTCCTTTTTTCGTGAACTAGACACTCTGCTGTGTTCCCTCATATGGGGCGACAAACGTCGCAGAGTCGCACTTTCGAAACTGCAGCTCCCAATGAACCGGGGCAGATTGGGGGCACCATCCTCTGAGGCCTACTTTTATGCAGCGCAAACGCAGTGGCTCTCCAGATGGACGGCGGGGCGCCACTTAGCAGAGACGGCAACAGACGAAGGGCCCATGTCCATACCGGCCATTTGTCGCATGTTGCTCCCAGGTACGCAACCCAGAGCATCGCACTCAATCCAGGTGAAGGTGGCACGGGCGTGCATGCTGCGCATACATCGAATCTCTGGCAACGCCCTGTTATATACCCCTTTGTACCTGCTAGCCGGCCTACCCAAAAAGGAAGGGTTTTACTCTGCCCGCACTATGCAAATCTGGACAGATCACAACATCCTAGAAATCGGATCTCTGTTCGAGGAGGGACAACTGTTACAGTTCGACCGCCTTTCGGACGAGACAGGTCTCCCCCAGGACAATTCCTGCGCCGTACATGGGATCTCGCGGAAGGTGAACCGGCGACGCACCCGGTACTGCATGCAATTCTCCACATGGGACTAGGGAGGCACTTAATCACATGGCTTTATAAAGAGATCCAGGATCTTACTGCCACCTCATTAGCCCCGCTGCGATTGAAATGGGAAGAGGAAATAGGTCGTCCATTCCACGATAAAGAGTGGGAACGGGTATTAGAGTACCCGAAGAAGGTATCGAGAAATGCCCGCTTCAAAAGCATACAATTTTTTATATTGCACTGCGCTTACCTCACCCCAGCCAAGCTCCAGCGCTTTTACCCAGATGCACAGTTAGTATGCCCAAGGTGCCAATCCGCAGACGCAACATTTATACATATGTTCTGGTCATGCCCCACATTGCGACCATACTGGAAAACCATACACGAAACACTGCAGGAAGTCACAGGACTCAAAGACATCGACACATGGGAGGCCAGCAGGCTGGGGCTTTTTTGCAAGCGTAAAACTCTCAAGGTATAGGCACGCTTCGTCTCCCTAACTCTTCTATTGGCCAAAAGGGGGATCGCTATGCACTGGAGAACCCCAAGCGGACCCCCCCTAATGGCTTGGGTGGGAGCGGTTAAGAAATGGGGCTCAGCGGAGGAGGACACAATTAGGAGGGAGGTGGCACAAGGCATGCGCAAAAAACACATCTCCATGGAATGGTCCATGCTACTGCACCAGTTCAGCCAGCATAGGGCGGGCGCGCAGCAACCGGCGCTTCCCCCGAGTGCACCTGCGAGCCCCAATCGGGCCCCACAACACAGGTCCCCTCTTGACGTAAGAGGAGGTGAGCCCCAACGCCCCCAAGAGTCATGATCAGACAGTACCCCCAGAACGGAGCACTGAGGCAGTGTGCAACACCACAGCCCAACAGTATCTCCAGCGGCTAAGGAGTCTGTGGTAGAACCCCTACCCCCATCCCCTAGCTGATGACGACACACGATGAAGAAGTTTCCTTTGCCCCCAAAGGGAAAACAGACAAGCCAGGTCGCCCAGCCGAACCCCCCAAGCTTTAATCCCCAGTTAGGCACCAGTGCCGGTTGATCCTCTCCTTTAACAAACCGGCCTCCTATCTCACGATATAGCATACTGACAGGCAGGCACTGTAATTTAGCAAGACCTACACAATGCCGCAAAGTACGTACGATTCAATTGTAATTTCCCCTTGTTTCTACTTGTGCCCCAGGGCCTCACCCAGGCTAAAGTACTGTAACATATGGCTGTTAAGTCTTGAATAATTATTGTATTTGTATGCCCACCTTCTGCAATACAATGAAATGCCAATAAAAATTGTTTAAAAAAAAATAAAGGAAGGTCACAGACGCACCATGGCCACCTTTCTGTTTTGCTTTGGAAGTGTGAGACTCAGGGCCTGATTATGAATTTGGCGGTCCTACTGCGGAGCTCCATGCCAGTGCTCCACAGTAGGACTGCCAAAGCCACTCTCACACCGCCCGCTGGATAACGACTTTAATCATGGTGGGCGGATGTGCTACGGAGATCCCACAGCGTTGCCTCTCTAAGGCTCATAGGAGATCATTAGAATGGCAACGCCATGGGAGAGCAGCAATACATTCCTGCACAGGAAGGAATGCACTATGCCATGCATTCCTTCCCATGCAGGAACTGGGGGTGCAAAAATACAGGGGACACAACATATGCCCTCCTGCATGCACCCCCATACACCGAGGCACAAGCGGGCCATGATAGGACCCTCTTTGCTGCCTTACTACCTTACTACCACCCTTTACCACCATGAAAAAGATGGCGGTGAGGAAACTCGTAATATGCTTGGCAGTGCCACAGCAGCACCACTGGCATATTGCAGACTCTGACCGCTGTGCAACTGCCGCAAGATCACGGATCCTCAGCGGTGCATCTTTCCTGTGGCGGTCCAACCACCAAATTCATAGTATGGCAGGTGGACCGCCAGTATCGCAGTCCATGCACCGCCACTGAGACTAAGGCGGTCCAATGGGCAGGCGTAATCGTAATCAGTTTCATTGTGTTGTTTAAGAGGTTGGTCATATTTTGACAGAAGAAGGATGAGTTCATAAAAGTTCCCATGATGAAGAAAATCGTTATCCAACTCAAAAACAGAATCTGATTTCCCCTGATAGCTGAGCCCTCTTTTACCAATTACTTTAATAATTTCAACCCCACGCTCCAATATTTCTCTCTTGCTTCTGACTTGTACTGCACGAGTTGTTGTCTGCCGAGATAAGAGGAGAGTGGTTATGTCAACTCCAGAGATGGTCATCATATACGAATCAGTGCATCTTTTGTTGAATTGGGATGCCTCATGCTCTGTAATGCACATGTACAAGTGCCCAAAGTTTTCCATCCCTTTTTGTATTTCTGAAAAGCTTAACCAGTGTCGCGTACTCACATCTTTTCTCATGAATGCCAACTGCCTATTAAACTGTTGACTTTTGGAAGGTTGGATTGAGTGATACTGAAAGAATGCAGAAAGCTGATCATGCATTGGCCTTTGAAAGAAGAAGTCAACTATATGTGCCTTGTCCATTCCTTGTGCCCCATCATATCTTGAATCCCAGCTTCTGGGAAATTCAATAAAATAGATGCAGATCTCCCTGGCGCAGTGGATTCATTTGCTTCATTTACTCAAGTGGCCATTTCACTGGATTATGTTGCTTCCTCCACATTTGCTCCAAGTGTTGCAGAAGTACTGATTTGTGACTCCTTCTCCCTAGTGACACCTTTAGTTGCATCAATGGACAGGACTCCAGCTTCTTCTGACTCTATATCTGCCATTCTTTCAGAATCATGTTGTTCTATCATTTGTTTGCAAGTGGAGTTTTCTGTCAAAGTAATGGTTAAAACATTTGCACCTGAAGATAGAGGGCCCGCTGCTGTAGTACACGCATTGTGATCAGCGGAGGCTCCTCCGCTATGTCGAAGGAGCGTTTACCCCCCGCCAGAGGGCAAAAAATGAAAAATTTAATGATAATGAACCTGTGTTTATTATCGTTCTATTTTTCTCTGTAGTGTCGTCTAGGGGCGGGGCCATGGGGATGACAGGCAAGAGGGGACGTGGTAGGTGCACTGGCTGTCAGTGCGCATGACGGTTTGGTCGGCTGTCTCAGGCTGGCCAAACCGTCATGTGCACTGAAGCTCTCTCCAACCCCAGCTGCGTTGCTGGGTTGGAGAGAGCAGGCACAGGCTCCCAATCTACCTGGGAGCCCAAATCCACAGCATCAGGCCAATCCTGACGCTGCTTTCATGTAGCATCAGGATTAGCCCAGGGGATTCTGGGAGCCTGTGCCTGTAGTGCATGTGGCGGAGCCAGAGAGGAGGGTCGGAACGTCGGAGTGTCAGAGCGTCGAACAGGTAAGTTCTTTTATTATTATAATTTTTTTGTTGTCTGTTCCCGGTCCCCCGTCTCCCTCCGCTGCGCCACTTTGGCCACACACCGGCTGCTACTGATTGTGATACAGCTTTTTGGTCTGCATTGCAAACATGTTGAAAATGTTCTTGTTTTCTCTCACTTCTTCTTCAAGCCATCTTCTCTTTTTCTCTCGTAATTTTCTAGCACCTCCTTTTCTTATCTTCTGTACCATTTCTTTCCCTAGACAAATAAAACATCCTGTCATTTGTATCAAACATTCAGGCTTAGTGAGAACAACCAGAAAAGAGGAAAACACTATTAACGAATACACCTTCCTGGACTTCTAGTGCTGTGTGGTTATTTGCTGAACATTATTTGTCATTTTATTTTTACAGCTTTACATTTTTTTCATAAGAACACTGTGCCAAGAAAGCACTTTAGGCCGGTGATACTCAAAGAACTGACATTCAAACCCATTGATAATCAAAGTTCGGCCCAGGGGTCACATGCGGCCTGTCTGACCTTAACTTGCTGACCCCTGGTCAAGAGCAGCACTGAGCTGCTGTTTCCTGGACTCAGGGCTAACATGAAAATATGCTACATAAACAGGCAAGCGTTTATTTAAATGTTAATTGAAGTTAAGAAAGTAAGTAACTAGGGTATACTGCACCACTCAACTTTAGATACACCTTCATTTTTAAAGACATCTTGCAGCAAACGTTTAAAAGTGTGATAAAGTCTGTTCAAAATTCAAGTAGTGTATTTCATTAACATGCAGAACCATTTCACCTTAGTACATCAAATTATATCAGTGCAAAGAAGTATTTTTTTAGAAGTGATAGTTTTAAAACATGAATTCAGAAACATTAATTCTTATCCCCACTCTGACAACAATGCCAGTTTAGTTAGTTGCTCTGTTTGCTCTTTGGCTGACCTGGTTGTCTATTATACATGAACAACTTTGTAGTTTATTAAATCAAACACAGGAGAAGGTTTAGTACAGCTTCCATCCTGAAGTCATGTATTTTGAGGTCCTCATATGTGATAATGAAGAAAAAGATGGGAAAGTGAAATAAAACAAATGCCTAGGTTCACACAGTGTGGTTAAGTTGCAAAGCCGGTATTAATCCCAAGTTTTTGGCTTCACATTGTGCAATTCAGACACTAGATGTATATGCCTCACTTCCCTTACACTCGCCTTACCCCCAACTGCCACCCTGCTGGTATCAATGCAGCCCTTAGTCACATCACAGACGTATCTTTGTGGCTCCTGGGAAAAGGTTTGTGAGTACCCATGTTCAAGCCTATGTCATATCATAATACAATCTGGAACAATTCTCTGAAAACATCCCTTGGGTGAATTGTGCACATTAAATTGCTACAACATTTTACATGGAATTCTGTGTGTAAACAGCCGATTTCTCACATTTTTAGTGGTAAGGGTGATCTGGTTGATGTTTAGTGAGCTAGCACATAATATCACAGTAAACCACATGGGTATTGTGTTTGCAATTGTAGCTTTAGTTATGTTTACCAATGCCATTCTTACAGGAACAATGAAAACCAATGTGCTGTTCTGAGGATTTTCTCCATTCCATTGGAAGAAATCTAATGATTTCCTCCTTATTTCTCTTCCCCGCCTTGTCCCTCTTCCCTGCCTTGTCCCACCTTCCCTATTTCTTTGTGTGCACTACTCTGGTTAGACAGTGATCCCCAGTTCTGCTGGGTAGTACCAACTGGAGGGCTGAGGGAAAAGAGGAGGTGAGCAGAGAGGTAAAGAGACATTATAATGAGAGAGGTGAAGTAGAACTAGAAATGAGGTAGTGATAGGTGTGATGTGGAGAGACAAAAAGTAAAGAAGGAAAGATCAGGTAGCCAGAAGAATAGATACATAGCAATAGAAAAACAAATGCAAACCTGCAAAGTGAACCTTCTTCACTTTTCCAAAGAGAATATGCATCAAATGCCACACATAATTCAGAAGATGCAATAAACACACTGTTCTCAGAATCATGGTTCAAGTGGCCTGCAAACAACTAGTGGGTATAATAAAAATACTTTATTTTGGCTACAAACGTTAAAAAGCATATGAACATCACAGAAATACAATATTTAATCAGACTTATCATACAAAATAGATATCTAGCCGATCCAAAAATAACTTTAAATACTTTAATACATTCATCAATATATAAAAAGTTCAGATAAAAATAACATTATATAAAGCTCCATCATTACAGTTTGAAAAACGTTGATGGGCAAATTGCAACACACTCTATGTCTTCAAATACCCATCATTATATGCCATATGATTATAACAATGAAATCTCCTCATATCACATGAGGTTAAGGATTACCTCCGGGGAGATCCCTTGCTCTAATTTACCAAGCGTGCTGTAAGAATCTGGCCACTGCAAAGACTATCAGTTCCCTTGTGTCCCTTTTCAATAGCCTCAAGCCCTCCCGATGTTGCCACACACCCAACAGCTTTCATACTGCTATAATCCAGTTCCTACGTGGGGTTGCATATTTATGGCAGAAAGAGAAAAGGTGGCCTTCTGTTTCTTTCTTTGAAATCCAGACAGAATGGGCAATGTATCAAGGAGCCTTCTGGCTTATCCCATTTAGAGGTAAACAATCTTAAGGGTAGAACACCACATCTAAACTGAACATACAATCATCTAGCTTTGGGAGGGAGCAATTCTGTTCATATATGGTTCAAAATTAGGCAGGCATTTATGATTCAGGAACTGCCCTGTTAAGGTGCTAGTATCACAGTTACGCCAAATGTCTTAGATAACCTTTTACCAATATGCCTTTTTTTTTGGTACCGATATTGCACCTTTCGTAATTTTTGCTTGGGCGTTCCATAAAGCTTCCATTTTAACCACTTCACATTGATGTTTGACATATTTTAACCATGGGGTGCGAACTTGCCGGTCACATGCGATCAGTTCAGTTAACGATTGCCTATACGGAGATGACTCTGGTATTGACCAAAGACGCATCCAATACGTCAATCGTTTTAAGTAAGCAACCATGTGGATACAGTGTAGTGCTAAATTCAGCCTCAAAGGTATAAGGGTAGTACTCACAGGTAAATTAAAAAGTCCCCTTATGAATTTATTCTCCACTAGTGTAAGTACGGATGCATCTACACCCCCCCCCATAATTCTGCTCCGTATATGGCTGCACCCACCACCATAGCTCTATATATTTTTAACACTGGTGACACAGCTCCTCCCAAACTAGCCTTAAATTCCCTTATAATTGGTAACATTCTCTGGTTCAAGGCAGTTTCACACTTTTCCAATTACGCCCACCCAGGGCTGGGTTTCAGGCAGTCTTATCCCGATATAGTCAAAGTGTTTAACCTGTTCAATCAGGTCATCTTAAATGGTCATTCTTCCTCTAAAGGATTTATGTGAATTAATTTCCATATACTTTGATTTTGCCCATTTTAACTCCAAGCCCCTGTTTTTACAGAAGGTCACAAAAGCATCCAATTCCGCCTGGAGACCCTTTGGGGTTCTTGAAATAAGAAGGGCATCATCAGCGAACATTAAAATTGGCACAGTTGTTCCTGCTGACTTGGGTGCATCATGCTTGCAATCCTACTGCCTCGTTAATATAAAGACTAAAGAGAGTAGGTATAAGTACACAGTCCTGCTTCACACCTCGATTAATGAGGATGCTATTAGTCAAATCGCCTCCCACATTCCATCTCACCTGGGCATACGTTTGGGTGTGAAGGGTTCTTAAAATCCAGAGAAGATGTTCAGGGACATCACAGGCATCCAATATCCTCCAAAGATTGTCCCTCAGGATCAGGTCAAATGCTGACCTCAGATCTAGGAAGGCAACATACAAGTGATCCCTCTTCAAGGTCGCATACTTCCAGCATATGACCTTGAGCGGGAAAACTTGGCCGATGGTACTAACTCTTTTTCTAAAGCCTGTCTGTGCGTCCGCAAGAATTAGATTATCAGATATCCAAGTTTGAAGCCTTTCCAGGACCTACCTGCAAAATCTTTTTGGCTGTTATCTAATAGACATATAGGTCTATAGTTAGTGGGCAGATCTCTTCTGCCCGTTTTAAATATTGGGATGATAACCGCACACCGCCATGAGGGGGGCATATCTACACCTCCCATAATGGCATTACTCAAGGCATTCAGATATGGAACCCACACTTCAGGCTGTGATAAATCTAAATTTACAGATATGCCATCCAATCCGGGTGCATTTTCTTTCTTCATTAATTTAAGAGCTTGTGCTGTTTCTATATAGGAAAAGGTTAACAACTCCTTAGCTATCTCACCCTCCCTACTGTCCTTATAATTTAACATATCAATCTTACTAGCAGGGTACCCCCTCATATTTTCAACTTGGGTCTCTGCTGGGTCCAACTCACAGTAGTGATATTGGTTTAAATGCTCCCTCACAATTCTTCAAATGCCCCTCCATGTTTAAGAAAATGCTGTAACATCAAATCTGAAGAACGTTCTGTGGGCGACATGCATGACAGCAAAACACAACCAACCAGAAAAAGTTGTGCAATACGAAATGGCCCTCCTCTTGCAGTCAGAATAGAGCTATGTGTTTGGACATAACAGGACCTAGGCCCTTAAACAGGCCAAGGCAATTATCTTGCAAAGCTCCTCTATTGATGGCAATAAGCTTGAAAAACATAGAAAATCAGCAAAAAGGACATATAACCTCAACGTGCTAGAAAAGTAAATCCTGCTGCACAGAGAAAGAAATGTCAAGTTTGCAAATTTTGCTTAGACCCCAAGCAGGGCCTCAAGCAGGGGTTATCTTAGAATGAGGCTCAAACAGTTCTATTGTGCAAAAGCACATTACACAAAGTCTTAAACATATCCTGAAATCAACGCACACACATGTTGGCTCATTCCGGCCTAGAACCTAAAACAGAGTCCAGTCAGAATGACCTACAAACTGCAGCTAAAAACTAACCAAGAGTTACTAAAATAATATTCATGGCATATGGAGAAGTAAGGCCCTTTTCTGCATTTTGGATGAGGCATTTAAAATAGAGCTAAAAGTTTGACTGACAAACAAATGAATCAGTTTAATTGTGCAAATAATTGGCTAAAAAATCCATTAAAATGGTTCCTACTTGTTCCTTCTTGTTTCAGAGGAAGGGATCGGCTAGCAACACACTGCATATCTGGGTGCTGGATGTGGTAAGTCAGTAAAGCTTTGAAGCAGACCTACTGCACTGAGCCTACTGCAGGATTTTCTGGATGTGGTGGGACAACGATTGATGAGCATTGGATGTGGCTTTGAGTATTGTTTTACTCAGCCTTCTTTGGTCAGCCCTGTGGAGAGTGGGGTGCGAAGGGGATTAGATTTCCCTCTTGAGTTGGAGCTTGGCCTTGTGGTGCATCTGGTTAGAAGAGTAACTGGATACAAATGGTTGGGTGAACACTCTGTAGTTCTGTATGGGAGGGTCAGGACTGTCTTCAGCCTAAGACTCAGGAGTTGTACTGGGCCACTGAAGGTCTAAGAATGGATTCCTTCCTCCTGGGAAGGGAAGGAAAAGGTTGAGGCCTAAAGAGATGAAGATGTAGGTTGAGGCAGCAGCCTGCTAAAGCAGGTCTTTTGGGCACCTGAGGACTGGGCAGTTCTTCGCTTTGACTAACAATGGCGTGGTAATCAGGAGGCGGGATGGAAATCTATGAATTCTCACTCCCACTTCAATCCAGAAATTGCACCTTATTGACTGGCTGAGAAAGGGGGTATGGTCAGAGTAGTGAGACAGAAACCCATTGGCCTCCTGTTTTCCCACTCATGCAGGCAGTGAGGGAGGTCAGGCAGGAAATTTGAGTGTCCCTTTCTGCTGGGGAGGGAAAGGAAAGCCACAAACATCACCCAACAAAATCCCCTCTTGCAGGCTGAGGAGGGAGTCACTAGAAAATATGAACACAACAACATATTATCTTAGTCTAAGCTTAGACTCCACTGAATAACAAAAAGAACATAGAAGTAGAATGGTGCATCCAACAAGAGGCACAGAATGACTTAAGTGTCAGAGCGCAGACTCCACAACATAGGAAATCCAGACAGTGAGGCACTGAGGGGAATTAAATCGAAATTTTGCATCAGCATTCACTGAAACACCTAATTTTTCCCTTTGTGAAAAATGAGACATTAATTACCTTTTGACCAGGCGGGTGAGGTGAAATGGCCACAACACCTGATCGGGCTAAGTTTGACACTTGGATGGTTTGTTACTGGCGTGGCTTGTATTTTCATTTCCTGGCGGGTCCAAAATGAACATAATCACCCAAATCCAGTATTTTTTGAGTATGTACTTTGAACAGTAAACATAAGGTGAAGCACTGTGTAGGAGAGTAGGCTCTGCCTCTTATGTTGCCCCCACTTTTTTTCTGATGTTTACACTGGTTTCTGGCTATAGTCTGGCTGGGACCCTGCCAATCAGGTCCCCAGCCTCTCTGTTCTCTCTAAACGATTTGGAGTGCACTCTAGGTGCACTAGTGATTGGATACTGTGGTACCTTATGAGTCCCTAGTATATGGTAACTTAGGTACCAAGGGCATAGGTACTTCACAGGCCTACCAGGGGCTGAAGCATGTATTATGCCACCCCTGGGAAGCAGACTAAATCTGACACCACAGGCCTGCTACTGCAGCCTGGGTGAGGAAGTGCTAGCACCCTCACTGAGATATAGGTCCCCTATATCTCTCCTGCACCACATTGAGACTTATCAGTCACCCCTAAAGCAGGCCCTATCAATCCTGAGGGCAGGGTGCGTAGTTTCCATGTGAGGGGGTGCCTCTGCCTGAGCAGGGCCCCTCTGCAGCTCTCAGAGTCCATTCTCTGGGGCTGTTTGTGGATGCGGTTAAACCATATACTTTTAAGTGCATTATATCCTCGCGGTAGAATGCTAACTTTGGAATGGCTGCATCAAAACATGTCGTGTTTGGTGTCAAACATCTTGGAATACTACCCCCCCGCCAGTCCTGGCGGCGGGGGTAGCATTCCACCCTTCTAGAGGGATAGACATGTACCTACTGTGGAAACGCGGTAGAATCCTGCAGAGCCCTGGCATCACAAAATGGATGCCACCAGTCACAGACACTGGGCTGCCCTCCTGCTGATGACCAACACTTGCAGTGGAGGAAGCCCAACAATAGATATCCTGTCCCAAGGGGGTGTGACCACCTCCCAGACAGGGTTTAGTGTATTGGGGCTGGGTGGGTGCACTCTTAGAGTGCTTTGAAGTCCTGCACTGGGGGAGCAGAAGGCTCCTCTGTGCATACCCCAGTTCAAACCGGCTCAGGGGCTACCTGCCCCTGCTCTGGCGCGAAACTGGACAAAGGGAAGTAGGTGTAACCACCCACTCCCCTGACCCTCCCATCGGTGGGGTCATAGAGCTAGTCCCTCCCTTTCTTTTAGTATAAGAGGGGGAACCTGTGCATTGCAAACTAGATACCCCTGGACGACGCTCTGAAGAAGAATCCCGGACCTTCGATGTTCCACTACCTTTGGAAGACGGAAGAATCTCTCTTGGAGTCAAGGAGTGACACCCCTGCTTGGCAGGCACCAAAAACTACAAACGACGGTCGCAAACTATGCCGCTCCCGCCAGAGTCCGAAGTCCCTGCAGCTCAAGAGGTAGATTTCCTGACTTCTCAAAGGCCATCGTGAGTCTCCAGTGAAGCTGAGGCCAGTGGACCCCAAGAGTCACGAGGAACTGCGACCCCTGGGTACTGTGCACTATTGTCGAGTGCAACCCCTTCACAACGTTCTACGAACTTGTGCTTCGGACCACGTGTGCTCCTAGCCTCCAGCAGGAATTCCTTTGAAGATCAGAGGCCTACCATGTCCTGAGTGACCGTGGGCCCCTGTTGAGCGAATCCTCCTGAGGCGTCTTTGCGATCCCTTGCCAGCCGGCTTGTGGGTCCCCTGAAACCTTTCCTACAGAACCAAAGGGCTCCCCTGGTTGCTCCAGGCCTGCCCTGACTTACCCTCGCTGGGTGAGTCCCGCAGACCTTGCTGGTCTGCGCCATTAACTTTTTACACTTTCCCCAAGACTTGCTGTTACCAAGGCTTGTTGGCTCCAATCGAGTCACCGACACTGCAGTAAGCTGCAGACATTGTGGGACATGCCGAATCCAGCTGCTGGTCATCGTCGACGCCTCCTGGACCTCGTGGCTGAAGAGTCAAGGCACCCACGAATGACCTGAATCTTGCGACAACGGTGGGCATCCATCTTCCTTGCCCCGAGTCACTGCCAAGTGACTTTGAACACTGTCCCCTCTGCTTTCAGGTCTTCCATCTTCTGAATCCAGGCTTGGATTCCTCCGGACACTTCTCCTGTCGCCGCAAGCAGCAAGCCTTCACTGGCTCCCATTGAAAACGACGCCGCGACCCGACACCAAAGAACACCTATGCACCCGGCTCCCCTGGGTGAGGTAACTTCAGCACTACGGTGCTCCTGTGGGTGTGGGCCCTAGAACTACTTACCCTGTAAGTGACTTGCTTGTAGCTACCCTAGAAGTGCCCTAAAACTCTTACTTTCCAAGTGCGACTATCGCGCTGACTCGTACATGGTTCGCGTCTGTGTTAGACACACCGCGTCCAACTCCCTTGCAACTCTATCTGTAACCGCGTCCTTCGACTCGTACAAGGATCGATCGGTGTGTTCGCCTCGAACACGCAAGGGACCTCTAACATTGAAATCTCAATCGCGTCTGTGCGCATAGACTCGTACAGGACTCGCACCGGTGCCAGGACACCGCGTCCGTCCCCTGTGGGTCTCCTACAACTACCTGGGGTGGTTCTTGGGGGTCCCTCGATTCTAGATGCCCTAGACCTAGGTCTAGCCAAACTAAGATTGTGATATTCGATTGTGCTAAACTTATTTTGATAACATTTGATTTGTACATATGTTCCTGACTTCTAATCTCATAAAGAGATTAGTAGAGAGTGTTTATTAATAAATACATATATATTTGATATATATACCTGTGTGGTGTCTTTTCATTTGGTGATTCAAGTGATTGTGTGGTAAAACAAGCTGTTTTACATTCCTTCAAGACTTAGCCTGAAGGCTGCTCTCCACAGCTACCACTAGGATAGCTTTCTATAAAGGTTGTCTTAAACCTATCTACCATAAGAGTCGAATTGTTCTGGTGCAAGGTGTCCACTTTAAATAGTGAACAGCATATACCAGGCCAACTTCTCACACACTGCAAATGTGTTCTGAACCTGCCTAAATGATCCATGACTGATAGTTAAACTAAACAAAGGCAGAAAAGTTGTATTACAAGTTCCATACGTGTTTTTATAAAGTGTCCTCTTTAATTATCATGCTCCCTTTGCAGAATCGTAAAACATGAACAAATGGTTATTTTTTGTTGCTGTTCTTCTTTTTGACAGTTTTATATCGTGTGAACTCAGCCCAGGGCAAAAACTATTTGAGTGCTATTCTTGAGCACTAATTACAGTACACAAGATCAGATTTTTTTTATTTAAGGGCCTGGGAGATGGAGTGATTTGCCCAGAATTACAGGATGTTGAGCAGATGCCAGGACTCAAACCTTTTGTTCTTGGGAAGGACACTGGGGTCAAAGTGACAATGGCCTACAGCCTGAGCAACAGAACAACAGCGAGGCCCCTTCGATTACTAAATTACTGAAGCCCTCCCCAGCTCTCCATTGCCTGAGCAACAGAACAACTGTGAGGCCCCTTCTATCACTAAATTACTCAAGCCCTCCCCAGCCCTCCACTGCTTCAGGGCAATGGCCTCTCAGGGAAGGGGATTAAGCACAAGACACAATTGCTGGGCCATCCACAGGGGCGGTCTGAGTTGAAGATGACCTAAGTCCACCACATCACCTGGCCCCCACAGTGAGGCCCCAGCATAAACCCACCCTCCCCGCCCACCATTCCCTGAATGAGATAGGCCATGGCTGAGGTGTCAGATAAAAACAGTTTCTGGGTTGCGTGGGCCCCAGGGGGACCGAGGTGAGAATGGCTCAATGGCCTGAGCAACACCTGGCCTCAGGGAGGCCGATTCTCACACATAAAAACTTGCTCCCCAGCCCACCATCAGGGCGATTGCTTCGCAGGGAGTCAAGTAGTGGCCACAGCTGATCATCGCCCAACCGCTAAATCACATGACCCCCCCCAGCGAGGCTACTTTACTCTCCCTGTCCAGTGCCCTCTGTGGGCTGGGAAAGGAAAAATAAAACGGCCCACAGTGGGCACTGAGACACCGGCCTTCGGCCAATGCCCGACTGCCCGCTGTGCCAGTTTGTCCCTGCTTGAGCTCCCAATTTTCTGATGCAGTTATCGGAAGGCATAATTTGGGACTCAGGTAGCAGAACTTTTACTCTTTTGGGCGCAACACTGATTATTCCTCCAGGTCACTATCCATTTTTGGCAATTAGATGGCTACTATTGCTCCCTCACATCTCGAAATTCAGTGTGCTTTCATGCATTTGGAAGTGGTGAGGTGGCTTCCCTCTGGTATCAATAGCTCAGGTGTGGGGTCATGGGCCCCAGGGTCATCCCCGTTGGACTGCCTCCACAGGTGTTTCAGTGGTGACTTTGGCTTGTGGTGCGACCCCCAGGCGTGAGAAAAGCACTCTTGAGTTTGAGTCGGCGGTAGGGAGGTCTGCTGCAGCGTCTCCCTGTGGTGCTCTGAAGAGGGACAGCAATAGCAGTCCTGGGGCAGACAGGTAATGTACGAGGCTCTTTGTTGTAGTTGTTCTTGCAAGATCTTTGCGTTGTTTTGTATGTAATCGAAGAAATTGGCACACAAGTAAATTATCATGTAGGACTCATAACTGTTGTATGTTAAAAGAGAATAGGAAGATAGTTTTATATAGACTTCCCTTTGCACATCCCCCACATCGACTACATTTTAGGTGGCCTTACCTAAAACTCCAAAAAACAAAAGAATTCCACGAGAGCTCTCGAACATCATAGTGGGTAGAAATTCGCACTTGGATCATCTTGATTAGTGCAAAGAGGGGCCCAAGGATGAAGCATGTCACCTGTTTGGTGGGTGAGGACCTTCGCCCTGATACAGTGAGGTCTCCAGAGCCCTTATATTTGTTCCCTCTCCCAATATCCTTACTAGGCAGTCAGTTTTCGTGTACTGTTGTTCACATGTACATATAGTCAATCTAAACTGTATATGATTGTGGGCCCTTTTCTTCCAACTTTGTTTTTAAAATGATCTAGAAGTTTGTAGAGTAATTTGAAAAGAAGGAGCTGGGATGATGTCATCAGTAATATATTACATCGCCCACTATAAATAGGGCAGATGGTGTAATATCTTTCCCCGGCATCCCCTACTCATTCAGGCCTTTGGAGGAAGTATTCTGTTGAAATAGTGAACGGGTGCACCAGCAATAGAATACTTAAGTTCTGCCCATCTCTAGATGAGATGGGACTATTGAAGAGTGGAAGGGCAGGGTTATATGCAGTGGATGAGTAAAGTGCAAAGTGTCTTGCCTCTAACCAGGTCCTGCGTCAAACCCCACAGTGGGCAGCCAACCCCCTTCCTGTGCACATCCTTCAGCCAGGTCCTACCGCAAATCCCACCATGGGTGACTAACTCACCTGCTGTGCACAGCCAAAGACTGTGTACAGCAGGCCGCAGGACCTGGCCTCTGACCTACCCCCCATGAGCAGCAAACCCTGAGAGCAGCCAAGCTTCTGTGGGCTAACTGTGGGGGGTTGGCCACAGGGTCTGGCAACAGGCCAGGCCCTGTTGCCATTTTCTGTGTGAGTAGCCAACCCTTCACCAAGCATGGCCTTTGTCTGTGCTCAGTGGGAGGATGGGTCGCAAGACCTGGACTCTGGCCAGTCATAGCAGCCAACCTCCCCGGCTGTTGCCAACCTGCCTCCTGCACACAGCCTTCAGATGTGCCCAGGGGAAGGTTAGCTGAAGTGCCAGGCCTCTGGCTAGGCCCTACAGCTAACCCTGCCACAGATGGCCAACCCCATGCTGTGCACAGCTTTTAACTGTGCACAGCAGGGGTTGGCTGCAGGGCCTGCAGCAAGCCTCGGTACAGACAGCCTACACCCTTGCTATGTACGACCTTCAGCTCTGCCCAGCAGAGGATTGGCAACAGGGTCTTTCATTCAGTAAGTCCCTGCACTCAACCCTCCACGGACAGCCAGCATCCTGCTATGCACGACCTTTGGTCGTGTGCAGTGAGGGTTTGGGTGCATGGCTGGGTGCCCATTCCTCACGGACAGAGCCTTTGGCTGTGCTTAGCAGTAAGTGGTACACAAAGCCTAGCCCCCAGGCAAGCCCTATTTTGAACCCCCGGTTTCTTCTTGGCCAAGAAGGGAGTGCTCCACAGACTACTCAAATAGCAGCTGTGTATCCAGGGATGATGTCTTTCTGACAGCTAGTATCCCAGAGGTACCTGAAGTCATTTCCTTCTGCTGAAACAGCTGTGTATCTGCCTGAAGAAACATACCTCCCTGATGAGAGAGTGAATGAGCATGCCTGGCACTGCAGCAAAGGAGACTATCCAGAAGGAGAGGTCCAGCATGTGGGTTCAGTGTGAGCAGCACTCAGTGGTAGCTGACGACCCCAAGAGAGCAATCCAGAAGGTATACATGCTGTGAAAGGGTCTCTCTGTGCATTCTTGAGTAGCCTTGAATGTGACTTTGCCAGAACAAGGGATACTGTGGGCCAAGTGAGTGGTGCTGCAGCCACAGGTAAGGAGAAGGTGATCAAATTGCTGCTGCCATGGAAAGCCCCACACGACCTGTAGGTTGAAACTGCCCTCGTTGTCCATCCCCAGATGACTTGGCCTGGATACCACAAGCATCACAAGCTGAGAGTCGGGCTGCAGATGGACCTAAAGGACCTATGCTGCTTAAGAATGGTGCTAGTGTACTTGCCCGCCTCCCAGAGCAAAGCCTGCGAAGATCATCATGCCACTGAGTACCAACAGGTGACCCCAGGACTTAGCTGTACCTGTGGACAAGGATGACTGCGCTGCATGGGCAAGCCTGTCTCACCCCACTTGAGGCTTTCAGCACAAAAATTACCATAGACATTGAAATCAGTTAACGTGTGAGAACATTTGAGCTATCTGCATCTGAGCCTAATTCTTCCTTATGCCCACAGTGTAGAGTGGAAGGTAATAGCGGGATCTAAACCACAGGGAAAGTGAATAAGGTTACCGGGAAAGTAAGGGGATTGCAGTGCCTGTGCAACTTACAACTATGTATGATATGTCATTTGGATTGTGAATTATTTAGTTTTGCAGTGAGATTAAAAGTACATTTTTTCATAAATATAAGCACTGGGCTGAATATCACGTTATTGTGTTTATAGTTTTATTGTTGGGTTCTGTGCTCTTGTTTCCCCACAATACCTCCCTGAGGAACCTGTGACTGCTAGCTGCTGCTACCCCAGGAATCAAGTGCTTAAAGGGTTGTACTTGGCCCAGTTTGCAGAGCTGTAGTTGGAGGATCCTAAGGACACTAGTGGCAAATGTCCTCAACCTCCATGGTTGAGGCCCATTAGCCCCTGTCTTCCATGTGGCCCCACAAATGGGATCTGCCATATGTATCATTTGAAACTGGAAATAGCTGGTGAAAACATTTCGAAAGTAAAGATCATGATTGATGAAGTGATTGCAGGATGTGTTATCCAAAATAAGCTCGCCATGGAGAACACATACACACTGATGACAGGCATCCCCAGAGAAAGCATGTCAGAAAACGTTCAATTCTTCTTTTATTTGTTTTGTGGAAAAACAAAGCATCGCGTAAAGCTTTCCTTTGCTCAGCCCATAATAATTTTTCAGCATGTTTGTTTTGAAATTGGACAATGTGAGCAGTATGTTATCACTTGAAGACAATTTATCATGCAAGAGCCCGTTTTATGTAATCTATGATTTTCATTAATATCAGCCTAATGAATTGCCTCCTTTTTAGGTCGAGCATCTGCACGCATGCGCTGTCTGCAAGACCTTTAGTAATCACTATACTGACTGTAATCCTGCCTCCTGCTTACCATAGGATGATTCCAGCATCCCTCTTCTTTTCAGCCTTGGAATTGGTTGCCAACCCGATACATCACTTCTGGGTTGTTGCTCGGGAGCACAGCTCAACCACAGACTGATTTCTGTTCATTAGTGGCCATCCGATTTTATCAGATACTAGTTCTTGTACCTCCTCTCCCATTCCTCCTGCCCTCCATTTTTCATTAATTTTCAAACTTTGCTCCTCTGACTTCGGGTGCCACCATGCCTTACTCCCAACACAGTTGTCTGCATTCCGGCACCTCCATTTCTGGATCGAAGAGGCAGCCGGCGTGTTCACCATAAATTACCCTAATACCCTGAAAGGGAGCACACACATGTTTGTTCCCTAAAGCTCTGATGTTATCAGAGTGCCAAGTAGTATCCTCAGACAAAGCGGGCTCAACAAAGGAGCTTCTCTGCCCACTAGTACTGCTAGCTAGGATATCACTGAAGCAATCGCTCATTTTTTTTTTATTTTCTCGAGAAGGTAGTGTGCGTACTTTTGGAGTCAGGCAGATTTTATTTAGTGTATTTATTTTAATTTAATGATGCGCGCCTTTTAAATTAATGCTCGCTTTTATGTTTCACCATCGCAACGGCCGAAAAAAACAGAAGGTAGTGTATGCAAACTAACTTTGTTTCAGGATATTTAATTTCTTTTCGTACTTTGGATCGTCATCGTTGCTTGTTATAATGAGCCACCTCTACCAGTCACATAAAAGTAGTAAACTTGCCCCGTCCCCTTTCACGAGCCGTGTTGTTCATTCAAACCAGGCCTCATAGGCCACTCCTCGAACAATGCCAGCCCACAAATATTTGGGGCATTTAGCAGGAATGTGCCACCTTCCTCCCAGAGAAATACCGCACTTGTGTTGATGCTGTGGAAATCTGACTGGAAGACCCAGGAGCCAGTACTTTGAAACTGTGACTTCTAAAATATCCTGCATATTATTTTTTTTAACGTACCAATGCGTCTGTCTCAACAAAAATGCAGCAATAGTTTTGATTTTTCTACTCGGCTTTAAAGTGATTTTTCCCTTCAGTTTGATATTTGGGCATTTATTACAAGCAGGCAATACTAGCTTTATCTGATTGCCCTATTTCTTTTGCTGGTCTTGACAAAACATTACTAACTATGTCGATAACCATACCTCTGCCCAAAGGCTATAAGGTGGCGGCTCTACACGGTTGGTAAACAGATTCTCTTTATTTTATTCAATGCAAGGGCTTACTATCACAACATTTACCAACCGTAAATAGAAAAACGTGCTTGTTTTTACATGTGCCATCCATTCATGTACTACAGCTGGACAAAGGGAAGGCAAACGTCACAAACTGTTCTGTCCTATAATTGTAGTCGATGAAGTGGCCACTTTAAGGTTATTAGCTGGCTTATTTATAGTCTATTTCCACTATCACTACAGCACTCTATAGCACGATGCTCATTCTCTTTTTTATTGTGCATGGAATAGCAGTATATATTGTGTCAATTAACTTTTTGTATGTGCATAGAATAGTAGCATACATGCCAACAATGATCAAAGTAGCATTTTTCTGTCATGTTCTGTTACAAAACCTACACTACCACAAATGAAATAAACTCCAACATTCTACTTTCTTTTCTTTTCCATTGTCTCTTCTTATAACAAATGTGTTTTTTAAGTACCTCCCTCCTGTGCATACCGTTTATAATAATCTTGAAACAGTGCTACACATAGAGCAGGCAGTGTTCGGTGCCTTACTCCTACAAGGTCTCATTTTTTGTATCTGGGGAACTGGCATCCAGTAAGTTCTTGTGTATTCAGCTTGGGGATTTATTCAAGGTTGTTGAGAAACAGTCACTTGTTAATGTCCAAGAATAGCCAGGCCAGGCCCAGAACAGACTTTAGACTGAATTTACAGCATATTGGTAAGAAACATTTGCTGCCACATATTGATCCAAGTTGGCAACACTTGTCGCTATCAATAAGATGGTTGCCAGCACCTTTTTAGGATCTTTAGCCATCTGTTTTGGTTTGGAAAAGTCTGGACCCATTCCTTTTTTAAATACCTCTCGAAAGGCATGTGCCAAGTTGCCTATTGACGTGCTGCTTTATCCTGGCTGTAGCATCCAAGGCTCCCGGATCCCAGGGACATACCCTCTAGCATGGTTAAACGCCATTTGTCAAATCCGTCAGTTTGAAGTACGAACCTGTCTCCCTCCAAGTGCAGCTACCAGTACCAATCACCTGTGCCATGGTTACCTCTACCCCCAGAATACCCAGCACTGTTCTTCAGCGTACATTGTAAACATAGAGATCAATATTTCAGTGACAAGACAGGATCATTAATTGTGCTCCTTAGCCTCCCTGGAACTTTTTTCTTTCCTGATTTCGCACATTAAAGAAAATGCAACAAAAAATGAAAGGATATTGAAAGAGGGAGGACCGCTACACCAGCATCTGTACTTATTGTTGCATTCCCCATTGTTTTCGAATAGTCTGTGATGGAAGCTTAACCACAGCTTTTTGTGTTTGCAAGTGCAGAGGCACAATTAAGGAGTTAGTTTGTTTTTTCACTGTGCCACTTGACCAACTATTTACCCTCAGGGCTCTGTTCATAGCTTTTTTGTTCACTAAGCAAGCATATTTGGAACTTATTCCGGTTTTGTGAAGCACGTGATTACCATAAATGGCGTCCTTGTGCAGCGTACAAAGCCTGTACCAGGTTTAGGACACTCCACACTATGCATAAGAGGGTTGTCCTAGGCTTGGCACAAAGCAGCTAGGGCTCTCAATGTTTAAATGATGTATACACCTGGAATCACGTTTAAGCTGTCTTTCGCGGATATGGAGCACTATGTATCATGCTGTTTCTTTCTGCAGCTTACATTCACCAACTACTTGCTAACTCAGAAAGCCTTCTCCCACTATACTCCTAAACCGTGCATGAAAAATTGACCTTGATTAATTCTCGCTTGATTCCTCTCCTTTCTTTACAGTGAC
Organism: Calotriton arnoldi; assembly: GCA_963921515.1. NCBI lineage: Eukaryota > Metazoa > Chordata > Amphibia > Caudata > Salamandridae > Calotriton > Calotriton arnoldi. Next base: position 850,085 of record CAWUFW010001498.1, read on the forward strand.
CCTCTTCTTACCTTCCATCCTCTGCATGCTTTCTTTTCTGAGTATAGCCTCCTCTCAGACTCATGCCCGTCTGACTCAATACTTCTTATTGTAATGCTGCAAATGGCTGATACCTCATTTCATTGATCACAACCTCTCCTCTTTAAAACCCTATCCCTGTATCTAACATTAACTAATCCCCGCCAGTCTATCTATCCCACTATCCATTCACCTGAAACCACAGAGCCCCTACTAATAATCACACCTACCTTTGCATTAATAGATCACAAAGTCACTGGAGTAGTTGATGCAAGTTTTCTTGAGAGCACATAACTAACCACAATAACCAACAATAAACACTTAACTAACCACTATCCTTCGGTTCAGAAGTAGCGTGATACTCGCCGCAAAGCGCTTTGATGCCTCGTCAGGGGTAGGAAGTGCTATATAAATCCTATTACAATACAATACAATACAATGTTTTCATAATTTTATCTTGTTGTCTCGCCCGATTGTTGGTCTTCAACAGACACATTGATGCAGAAAGCACCCAACATATGCCACACAGTGTTCTTTTCCTAAATCATTACATGTTTCCGAAACAGCTTTGTCTGCTGTTTGTGAAACAAAAAGAAGTTCCACATTGAGAAAACAAGCACACTTGACCATGTCCAGGAAGGCAGCCAACAATAGAGAGAGAGAAAGGGAGAGAACATGTCTCATTTTATCCTCCACTGTGGCTCTCAGACAAATTGATGTCATCCTCACCATTGCTATACAGTGCTATAATTTATTATTAAGCCCGATGCTGTCAGCATTTTGAGGGTGGGAGCAATAATTTCAAGCAGCCTCCAATAGAAATGTCATGGGCACGTCCCATATCTATCAGTTGAAGGTAGGTGAACTGGCTCAAGATACCTTACTCAGATCATGTTAATTGCATCCTACCTCTGGATAATGTAATATGTTGAACGTATTCCATGTTTTGGTGTGTATTCTCAGGCCTTGCATACATTGTTCTGCGAAGTGACACCTTGCACAGATGTTTTCCCCAGGGATCTCTAATACATACAGAGAGCTTCTGTGTTAAGCTCACTAACACAAGAAGGTGGTGCGTCGTAGTAAAAAACATGCCATGCCAGTTAGTTCCCCAGGTCTCGTGTTTGTATAGCACACGTTCTCTGATTGGCATAGCCTTGCATCGCCTTCAGAAGTCAGTGACTTCACTCTGAGGGTTTCACACAGGTGGGAGCCTCAATCCATTATTGTGGTATTGTGATCTGTTAAGGTTTCCTGTTGAGTTAGCTGTTCCTAATTCATTGATTTGTGTATTTATGATCTTGATGTCTGAGACGGGAGGGATTTAGCAGTCCTTGTGTATTATGCGAGGACAGAGGCTGGAGGAATTTTCCAGTTCCTTATTCATCTTTTTTTGGTAGGTATGCCTATTGTCCAGCGATTGTGGATGGAGAAGGGTGACATTGTGCATAGTGGTCTTTGGTGGCGAGTGCTGTGGGTACTGTAATGGCCATGTAATATGGCATATACCATGCCTGTGTTAAATGTATTTGAGTTCTGTGATTCCAGCTGCTCTTCATCTGTATGCTTTGTTTATGGAGCAGTAAAATATACTTGCTCTCAGTACAGAGTAAGTATTAATACTGCTCCTAACCCCTAGACAGTAGTAGATTATTGATTAAATGAATGTTCAACAAGACTGCAATAGTTACCACGATGAATGGATGCGGTCGCCGAAAGTTGTTCACTAGTCTGTCAATGGATGTATTGACTGTGAAAACGTCCAATTGCAGTCTAATATTGGGCCCTGTTACTGAGGGCACTTACTGAGGTTTAGTTGAGGTGTTCACAGATGTACCTTTGATACTAGTATCTTAATATCTCTTGCATGATTCCCTTATAATATTTGGGAACCTGCAGTGTCTTTAAAAAGGCCCGTCTCTAATTTTCTTATTACTGCCGAATTGCAATGCACCTACACGCCTCTAATAAAAAAATTACGTGGCATATTAGCAAGACCCACGTTAAAACTATCGCCGTTTTAGCGGCAGGAAACTGCCGCTAAAACGGCGATAATGGACTTGCTAATATGCGTTATGGAATTCAATAGAAGCCCAGGTTAGATGTCCTGCACATCTAACCTGGGCTTCTATTGAATTCTATAACGCATATTAGCAAGCCCATTATCGCCGTTTTAGCGGCAGTTTCCTGCCGCTAAAACGACGATAATTTTAACGTGGGTCTTGCTAATATGCCCCTACATGCCAGCTCAACTGTATATCAAAGTTAAGTTCTAACATCACAATGGCTGCTACCAGAGCCAATATCAAGGATGAAAGGCAGGTTACAGAGCATCATTACAGCTGCAGTTAAAAGAAGGGAAACAGGAACTGGATTTTCCTTCTTCTGATATCTTTATCTATCATGAAAAAGTGATCAGCAGAAAAGAGATATTTATGGCAATATGTTTATTTTTTTCCACGTTATAGGACACTCTAGGAACGATGGAATCCTTGCATGTTTCTACACTATATGAGCCACAGTACTTTTTTAACCACACTTTCATTAAAATGGTTCGAATATCCGCATGTCCATTCCAGTTATTAACTTTTGTAGCAATCGCGGCACTCCGCGCTTTAGCTTTAAACATCTGAATCTAAAGCGCTACGTTAGGTGAATGGCTTTCTGCAGTCTTTTCTTGTGCCTGCACAGTGTTACATCTTCCTCTGTCCTGCACGCCGGAATTTCTGTGTGTGCATCATGGATTTCACCAAGTTTGAGTAAGACAACAGCCGCAGCAGCAGGCGAAACTCTACTGTGCTTCCTGTGTGTGTCAGCGGGCCCTGCTGCTCAGGAATAAATAAGGCGGGCCTGGACCTGTCCTGGGGATAAGTTGTATTCTTCATTATTGCAGGGTGCAGTACCTTATATAGCTAATAGAGGTCCACGGGGCCACCTAGTAACAGGCGACGGTACTGCACCCTTTCCTTGCTTCATGGATTTTCTTTTATTAGCTATACTACTGCTAGGATATTTTTTGAGAAAAAAACATTCTAAGTAACATTCTCATTTCCAACACCAAAAGCTCTAAATTTAACTAATGCGAGACCTATTGCATTGCAAATGCTTGTTTATGCTTCTGCATTCAATTAAAACAACGTACTCTGCAAATGATATTAATGATACTTTTGAAGGTTGGTCTAATATGTTGAAAAATACGAAATAAAAAAAATATGTATTTATCTGAATGTCAATATGTTATTATTCATTGCAGTTTTTTCCTATTCAATATTCATGATTGCAACATATTCCCATTGTTTTGTGTGTTTAACGTGTTTAGCATGTTTGGCTTATTTTTGTATATTCCTCTTAGATATAAATTGTGGATGGCAATAACCAGTAGACGTGGGTGTAAAATATGGGAATGTGAAAAAAGAGCTGAATGCATCATGCACAACCGCTATATGCTGCTCAGGCATCTCCTTTACAGAGCATTTGTAATAGATTTTCATACCTTTCAGCACCGTGCAATAAATTTTTGATAATCTTTACTCTTGGCACCAAGATAACTTATTTAAATCATGTCCAAATGGTATGTAAAACATGTGGGTGTATCTACGGTGATATATGATGGTATTTGCAGATTTGTTAAACTGGCCTGTGCAGGAAAGAAATTCATGTACATTCATTTTGTACGAATGCTGTGCTGTATCATTTTAAAGTATATTTCATGAGTATGTCAGTAGTGTTTTATGCATCAAGTAGACAGTGATTGGTTGAGCTTCTGCCATTCAATTTACAAGCACACATTTACAGCTTAAAACCAATATGACTATGAGAATACCGCTTCCCTTGAACAATTTGTGACATGAGCTATCTGTGTGATTATGACAGATATAATCGAGTGGCTTCTTTAAGCTTGATGTATCGCCTTGGTTGATTCTTGTTAGGGAAATCTTGGTAGGCATACAACTTAAGATGGTCGCCAACATGGATGCTCAGTTAAAAGCTCTCGAGGCTTAGTATCACAATCTTTGAATAGCCTGTTGGTTTGCACCCATCCCTGCTTGCTTCCTCAAGGACAGACCTGCTGTTAATACTCAAAAGACTTACGTGTTGTTCTCTGTTCTTGTCAGCCACCAATCCTTTTAGGGTACAATACTCAGCTGGGCCTATGTGGAGTTTTTTCCAGAGTTCCTAGGTGGCTGGAATACTGTGGAACTGTCCATGCTAACCTGTCTTGACTGATCTTAATTTATATTGCAGATGGTACTGGAGCTGCTGGGCTCAGATCATGCTGAGCTTTGGTGGGTGAGATTTGAGTGGGGTGAATTCAGTCATTGCACTACATACAGCTTTGCCTAGACCGTTGCTTGGTATCCATGAACTTCTCCCTGAGGGACCTTTTGCCTGTCTACAAGTTCTTGTCTGGGGCTAGCAGGCTCAGGCTCTATTCAGACACACCACATCCAAAATATTGCAGATCGCTGGAGCCCTGCCACCTGCTGTGGCCTGAACGTCACTGCCCTATGCCATGGTTTTCGGGTGAACAGTCCTGAGGAGCCACTCCCTCGTCATGCACCACAAGTTGAGTATTTCAGGCTGGGACTCCAGTCAGATCCAAAGTGTAACATCCTACTCAGCCTGAGTACCTGCGAAGGACTATGCCACACACAGAGCTTAGTATAACACGTCTTTATTTGTCTGCGTGTAACCGTGAGCTCAACTATCTGAACCTGCATTTACTTCACTACGCTCTAACACTTATTTCACAGTTCTACGGGGTCCATCAGGAGCCAAGAGGGTTCCATCATTGCTAACTCAAGCAACACTACATCTCCCCCTCTGTTAAATAAAAAATTACACATTTTTACAACTATATACAATGATAGCTCTTCGATGAGTCTTTGTGGTGCTCTGATAACACATGTCTTTGGAGACTGGGGAGAGGCAGTCGAAGTGACCATGATCTGTGTTGGTGATGTAGGAACAACAGCAGTCAGGGGGTTTTCAGTTGTCCTTTCATATCCAGTCTCTACATTGACATCAGTGCCTGACAAGCGATGAGCCTTATGTCGGAAATGCGAGGAATCTCGCGGAATGGACTTCCCAGGACGTTGGACAGTCACCATGGGTCCTTTGCTGGTCACAACATGAAATGGCCCAGGATCAAAGGGAGCATCAGATTTTCGTTTTCTAGGCTGACAAACAATCTCTACTAAAAGTAACATATTTGACATGCTGCCCTTGTCTACATAGGCCTTCATTTTCCTTTCATGATCCAAGTCGCTTATTTGGGTTTCTTCCTGAGTACTTGATCTTCTGTTGGTCCATTGAGGTAACTTGGTCCTCATGGCTCTCCCGAAAATCAAGGTGGCAGGGTTGTCACCTGTGGTTGAGAGAGGGGTCGAATGGTAAGCTCGGGGAGTAGAATTCAACACAGTTTTAAGGTCAAACTTTTCCAATAGAGCCCACTGAACAGCTTTCTTGAGAGTACTCATGAAACGTTCAACAAGGCCATTGGCCTGTGGCCATAGAGGTGTGCTTTTCTGATGCTTCACATTAAGATGACTGAGAAAGTCTCTAAATTCTCAACTGTGGAAAGGTGGGCCGTTGCCAGATTTTAAGATCGCAGGAACACCCCATGTCGCGAAGATGCTATCTCATCTCTCTATGACTTTCTCTTGAGTGATGGATGAGAGATCTTTTATCAGTGGAAAATGGGAGTATTCATCAACAATCACCATCAGGTGATGTCCATTGTCAAGAGGATTGTCGAAGTAGTCACCAACGATTCTTTCTCATACATGCCTTGGCAACTCTAACATGTTTAAGGTGTGTTGAGTGGTTTTTGATGAAAGGCAGCTGCATATATGACGGACCTTCATCTCTCTTTTAACTCTGTCACTGAGATGAGAAAACCAGACTCCATCTCGGAAAGCTCGTTTTGTGCCAACAATTCCACAATATCCTTCATTGGCCACTTCAATTATCTGTTGTTGCAGACTCTCCAGAACAACATTTCTCGAACCTCTCAGGATAACGCCTTCTTGAGTAACAGACAGTTCATCTTTGACTTTTTTGAACTTCTAGTATATACTGTCACTGGTAGGAGGTTGAGTGTAATGTCTTTTAGTTTTAACGTGTCACTTTCTTGACTTGTGGCAGTGACAATTTGTTCAAACAAAATGGCAGCTGGGGTGCTTGATTTCACAATGAAATTTATGCTGGCTTCAGCCATCTAGGAAGGGGATTCCATGGCACGGTAGAGGCACTCTTGAGAAGTAGTCAGCAGAGTTTTGGTCTTTCCCTGGATGGTGCACGATTGTGTAGTTGTATTCTTGTAATCATAGACCCCAGCGTTCAATGCAAGGAGGCATCTTGGCATTTGGATTGCCAAAGATGGTCAACAATGCATGATGATCCCTCACAAGTGTGAAATTTGTTCAATACAGAAATACGTGGAAATGTTCACAAGCCCACACCACTGCTAAACATTCTTTCTCAGGTTGTGAATTGGAACCTTCAGTTTGGGACAAACGTCTGCTTGCATATGCCACAATATGTCTTTAAGCATTTGGGTGTCAGCTGTGTTGTGCAAAGATTACGCCTAACCCGACAGAGCGAGCGTCAACCACAACCTCCGTATGAAGCTTTGGATTAAAGTATGTCATTTGACCAATGAAATGAAACATTCTTGTTTGTAAAGTCTCTTAACGGAGCACTTACGGTGGCAAAGTGTCTTATATATCTAGAACAGCATTTTGACATGCCAAGGAATGAACGTAACGTGGAAACATCTTGTGGGGGACTAGCAGTTGACAATGCTTGCACTTTAGCTGAATAGGTTGTCCTGCCCCCATAAGAAAAGATGTGGCCAAAGAATTTTAGCTTTGTCTTATGGAACTCACGTTCCTCAACATTCAAAGTTAAACCTGCTTCAGCTAGCAGATGACACACTTGTGTGAGAGCTTAGTCGTGCTCCTTCTGTGTAATTCCCAAAAGCAATATGTCATCACTATAATTAAAAGCATCCATGACAGGCTGTATGACATGTTGATCGACATCTTGAAAAAGCTCTGCAGCTGAGGACACATCAAAACGTAGTCTTTTATAACCGAACACACCAATATGTGTAGAAAAGGTTGCAATGTGCCTGCAATTCTTCTCGATTTCCAACTGAGGGTATAATTTATTCCAATCATAGCAAGAGAAGACCTGCGCATCATTCAATTATGTTACCATGTCGGCAATGTGCGGACCTGGATGTCGTTCTCGTTCAATTGCCTTGGTCGCTTGATACATATCATTGTAGATATGTACAGCTCCTTCACTGTCCTTTTTAGGCACTACCACTGTGGGAGAAACCCGAGGCGTTGGACTATTGGAACGTTCAATGATATCATGGTTAAACAATGATTTAAGTTCTTTTTCAACAGCTTCCTGTGAATAAAATGCAGTTTGTCTGTGTCTTTGAGCAATAGTACAAACCTCCTCATTTTTATTTTTATTTTTTGTTGGAAAGTGGGTTATTGGTAGGGGCAAATGTAGGTCTGCCACTGGCAATAAGGCCACTAACACATGATAGGACTCAGCATAGGTCTTAGAAAATTATTCCTATGCTCAACCCTTGGTAACGTGGCTGCGAGCAGACAGGCTTAACTTCAAAGACAGGTATGTAAAGCATTCAAAAACACCATTTCAGTAAATAATTAAGACACAACACAAAATAAAAATCCAACACCAATTTATATAAATAGGTAATATATTTATCTTTTAAATGACACCAAAACGAAAAAAATCCACTGTAGGGAACCAGAGATATGAATTTTTAAAGATTAGTCACTTTGTAGTGCTTAGAAACCAACAGTGCCCCTTTTAGTCATTTCGTTTTCTCTGACAGGGACACACCTTTAGAAATTGTTCTGAAGAATTCTCACCACTGTGTTGTGCCGCCTTATTCAGCAAGCGGGGTCCAGTTAGAACTCCTTCCCGAAGTTCTGCTTGCGGGTCCCAAAGTATCCAACACACAATCCAAGGTTCTGGGATCTCAAAGAGGGTCCTTGAAAGTGTGAAACTTCAATTCCGCAATCCACTTGAACAAAACCCTTACAAATCCACTGGTACTCCAGGCTGGGAATTCTTTGTGGGGATGTCCAGGTGAGCTCTGTTAACCTGTAGCTTGCAGGGAGTCCACTCTTGACTTCTTTTACTCAGCACAGTTAGTCCACAAAGCTGTAGTTTCAGGTGGTGCAGTCTCCAGAGGTCAGGCCTTAGAAGTCTTTGCACAGCAGAAGTTTCAGCAGGGCCAGACTTGCTTTCTTCAGTTTCAAGCAGCAGATCTGAGGGGCAGGGCCTCTCTCAGATACTTATTCCACAGTCTCTGGGTCATCCAGGAGGTCAAGCTTCACCAATAGGAGTAGGGTACCCTCCCACTTGAGTGACTCCTTCCTGCAGAGTGTGGCATTATTCTATCCCAGAGTGCATCAAATCTTCCAAATCCATAATGGCTGATTTTCCAGCAAGGAGGTAAGAGCTGGCTAAACACACCCCCTGGGATGGCTTATATCCCTGGCCTCTCCCCTACCATCTGCACATACCTTCCTTAAGCCTAGCCCTGACTCTGGGTCAAGAGTGTCAGCGTGAAACTGAAACCCAGGCCTCCCCTCTGCCTTTGAAGATCATGGTTTACGACTCCACCCCCTGGCCTGGCATTCCTATAGACCAGCACACTGCCCTCCCAGGACAGTTGGTAACCCCAGGGGATCTTTATCACCTCTTCAACGCAGCCTGGCTAATCCCCTTAACTCTGACCAATCAGGGCAGACCAGTGGAAGGCTGAATTTTGACTTACAAACAAGAAAGTCTTATAACTTCTTGTATGTACACTTTAGGAGAAATTCAACAATATAATATTGTTGGATTTACTACTACCATTCTGGGAAGTCTTTGAATGGTCCGGCTAGTCCTCTCCTATCAATATTTATTAATCAATAACTTCCTACCATGTTAACCTATGGGCCATGGGGTTTGCAATGGGGAAAATGACTTGGGCCAGTTTTCTAGCACCAGGGCTTATAAAAACATATTTTATAAGTATTTCCCTAATTTCTACAGGACCCCCAACCCTTGTGCACTTAGGGGAGACTTTAGGGGTTCTGAATCTGTAAAAATATTGCAGATCCTCAATTCCCTGTGCTCCTAGCCTCAAAGTCGAATTTGGGCAGCACTTTAACACAATGTGGGGAGTGAAATGTGAAATTTCACTTTACCCAGGCATATAAAAACTCATTTTATAAGGGTGTACATTATAGATAACTGACCCCCCACCCCTGGGATACCTAGGGAAGACCCTGGGGGCCCCTAAAATGCCAAAACATTGTAGGTTATCCATTTTTAAGTGCCCCAAATCCCAAAGTCGAATTTGAGCACAATTTGCTTTTTAAAACAGTCCTGGCACCCAGGGCTGCTTTTAAACTGACCCCTGGCTTCAGCAGTGCACCCATGCATGTGCAGAAAAGCTGCTGGCCTCTAAACTGCCATGCCCCAGGATACTGGGGACTTCTAGGTAGTTTCAATCCCCTGCCCTAGTATATACTAGGGGCTTATGGGGTAGGTCATCCCAATTACAGGGGTACCCCACCATACCAGAGTGTACCCTAGTGTATGTTGGGTGTCTTAACTGTATTCTAATGTGTTCCTTTCAGCTTGGCACTGGCCCTGGGCCTGGTTAGACAGAGCCCAGGGTCAGTCAGAGTCAGTTACCACCAGTTCCAGTCAGCAAAAAGTTGGAGGGGTGCCCAGGGCACAGGATGACTTTACAACATAGCCCCCCAAACGAAAGGTGAGGGGTTACTAACCTACACCCTGGTAGTCCTCCTCAGCTAAGTGGAAAAACCTGGAAAGTCCATCTGCATTTGCATGGGCAACCCCAGGTCTGTGTTCCACTGTAAAGTCCATTCCCTGTAGGGAAATGGACCACCTTAACAGCTTGGGATTCTCCCTCTCATCTGCATGAGCCATCTGAGAGGCCTGTGGTCAGTTTGAACACGAAAGTGAGTCCCAAACAAATATGGTCTCAACTTTTTCAGGGACCACACCACAGCAAAAGCCTCTCTCTCAATGGCACTCCACCTCTGCTCTCTGGGAAGAAGCCTCCTGCTAATAAAGGCAACTGGCTGATCAAGGCCCCCTTCATTTAGCTGTGACAACACTGCCCCAATCCCTTGCTCTGAAGCATCTGTCTGAACTACAAATTCTTTTGTGTAGTCAGGGGCCAGTAACACTGGTGCTGAACACATAGCAGCTTTCAGAGTGTCAAAAGCCGTCTGACACTCTGGGGTCCAAATCACCTTCTTGGGCCTCTTTTTAGAAGTCAGTTCTGTTAGGGGCCCCACAATGGTCCCATAATTTTGAACAAATCTTCTATAATACCCTGTCAGTCCAAGGAATGCCCTGACCTGAGTCTGGGTAACAGGTGCTGTCCAATCCAAAATAGTTTGGATTTTAGCTTGGAGAGGCTGTACATGGCCCCCACCTACCAGGTGGCCCAGATACACCACAGAACTCTGCCCTATTTGGCACTTGCTTGCCTTAATAGTCAGGCCTGCCTGCTGCATGGCCTGAAGCACTTCCCTTAGGTGGCTTAAGTGATCCCCCCCAGGTAGAACTGTATACAGCTATATCATCCAGGTAAGCTGCACTGAACTGTTCCAACCCAGACAAGACCCTGTTCACCAACCGTTGGAAGGTGGCAGGTGCATTCTTTAATCCAAAGGGCATTACCTTGAACTGATAATGTCCCTCTGGTGTGGAGAATGCTGACCTCTCCTTTGCTCCATCAGTGAGGGCAATCTGCCAGTAACCTGAAGTCAAATCAAAAGTACTCAGGTACTTAGCAGCCCCTAACCTGTCAATGAGCTCATCAGCTATAGGTATAGGGTGAGCGTCAGTCTTTGTGACTGCATTCAATCCTCTGTAGTCCACACAGAACCTTAACTCCTTGGGTCCCCCTGAGGATTAGGTTTGGGTACCAGCACCACTGGACTGGCCCATGGACTCTCAGACGGTTCAATTACCCCCAGTTCCAGCATCTTAGCAACCTCAGCTTTAATGCTGGCTCTGACATGGTCAGACAACCTGTACAGTTTATTTTTGACAGGTAGGCTGTCACCAGTGTCAATGTGGTGCACGCACCACTCAGTGATGCCTGGGGTCAAAGAGAACAGGCCAGCAAACTGCTCAAGCACTTGCTTACAGTCTCTGTGCTGCTGGTCTGTCAATTTGGGAGAGAGCACAACTCCCTCCACGGACCCATCTTGCACATTAGTGGAGAGGAGGTCGGGCACAGGCTCAGTTTCCTCCTCCACCCCCTCATCAGTGACCAGTAACATGGTCATGTCTGCCCTGTCATGGTGGGGTTTCAATCTATTCACATGCAGGACCCTATGAGGGTTCCTGGGGGTGCCAAGGTCAACCAAATAGGTAACCTCACCCTTCTTTTCTAAGATTGGATAGGGCCCACTCCACTTGTCATGGAGGGCCCTGGGAGCCACAGGCTCCAACACCCACACCAATTGTCCTGGAGTATACTCAGGCATAGTAGCCTTTTGATCATACCAGTGCTTCATGAGCTCCTGGCTGGCCTCCAGTTTCCTGTTTGCCTTGTACATGTACTCTGCCATTCTAGATCTCAGGCCTAGCACATAATCAAGCACATTGTCCTTTGCTTCTTTAAGAGGCTTCTCTAAAGACTCTCTTAGCAGGCTCAATGGCCCCCTCACAGGGTGTCCAAACACCAACTCAAAGGGACTGAAACCAACCCCTTTCTGTGGCACCTCCCTGTAGGCAAACAGTAAGCATGGGAGGAGAACATCCCATCTCCTCCTGAGTTTCTCTGACAACCCATTTATCATGCCCTTCAGGGTTTTGTTGAATCTCTCAACAAGACCATTTGCTTGTGGGTGATAGGGGGTGGTGAACTTGTAGTTGACACCACACTCATCCCACATAGCAGTCAGATAGCTGGACAGGAAGTTCGTGCCCCTATCGGACACCACCTCTTTTGGAAAACCCACTCTGGTGAACACACCAAGTAGTGCTCTAGCCACTGCAGGAGCATCAATGGTTCTAAGAGGTATGGCTTCAGGGTATCTAGTGGCATGGTCAACTACCACTAAGATATACCTATTCCCTGATGCAGTAGGTGGGTCCAGGGGACCAACAATGTCCATCCCCACCCTTTCAAAAGGAACCCCAACCACTGGCAGTGGTACTAGGGGAGCCTTTGTCTTGCCCCCTGCCTTGCCACTGGCCTGACAGGTGACACAGGAGCTGCAAAACTCCTTTACCTTTTCAGACATATGGGGCCAGTAGAAATGGTTCACCAACCGGTTCCATGTCTTTGTCTGTCCCAAATGTCCTGCCAAGGGGATGTCATGACCCAAAGTCAGGATGAACTCTCTGTACTTCTGGGGCACCACCAACCTCCTGGTGGCCCCCTCCTTGAGGTTTCTGGCCTCAGTATAAAGCAGTCCATCTTCCCAGTAGATTCTATGAAACCCACTGTCATCCCCTTCCTCTTGCTTAGAGGCAATCCGCCTCAAGCTCTCAAGGGTGGGACAGTCACGCTGTCCCTCACTGAACTCCTCTCTGGAGGGTCCACCGGCTCCTGTCAGTTCTTCCAAATCTGACAGTTCTGGCAGGGATGGAGTCCCTCCCTCCGAGGCCAGATCCTCCCCATCAGGGTTAGATTCTGCCTGCACCTCTGGAGTTCCCTGGGCTGGCTCACCAGGCCCAGTACCCTTGTCCATGGATGCTTGGCCCTTTGTTCCAGGGTCCAAGTGTCCAGCCCCTCCCTTCTGGCTAGTCTGTGACCTAGTCACAGCACATACCCACTCAGGGAGCTCCAATATTTTCACATGGAGTCCTCTCTCCACCTCTGACCACGCAGAGGCTTCAAGGTCATTGCCCAGTAAACACTGGACTGGGAGCACCTTTGACACAGCTACCTTCATAGGGCCTGTCACACCTCCCCATTCCAAATCCACCACAGCCATAGGATGGAGTTTGGTGGTGCTGTCTGCATAAGTCACCTGGTGAAACTCACCAGGTAACAAACTCTCTGGGGGCACCAGCTCATCCAGGACCATAGTTACACTCGCCCCAGTGTCTCTGATAGCCTCAACCTCAGTCCCATTCACAGTAGGCCTCTGCCTGTACTTATCCATGTTTGGAGGTAAGACAGTAAGGGTTGCAATATTCACCCCACCCAGGGACACTAAGGTTGCTTGCCCCACCTGATTACCCCTCTCTGGGACAGCACTCTCCACCCCTACACTTACACTGGCAATCCCTGTGGATGGCCCCTTAGGGGGGAGCTTTTTAGCGCAGACAGCATCTCCCTGCTTGTGCCCTGGCTGGTTACAGTCAAAGCACTTACCCACTTTTGAGGGATCAAAGAACCTACCATTCTTTCCCTGAATCCACCTCTCTTTGGATCTGGGTTGGCTCGGGGCCCCCCCTCCTTGTGCAGGTTTTTGTGGGTCTTTGGAGGACTCCTTAGGTTTTGGACCGTCATTTCCCTGGGCTTTCCCTTGGGGAGGGACCTGTCCTCTCTTCTGGTCACCCCCCTGGTGCTGAATGGAAACCCGGGTTCTCACCCACTCATCAGCTGACTCCCCAACTCTCTGGGGTCTGTCAGCTTAGAGTCCACAAGATACTGGCGTAACTTCTCTTCTGCACAATGAGTCAAAATGTGTTCTTTCAAAAACAAATTATACAATCCCTCATAAGTGCTCACTTTGTTACCACAAATCCAGCCTTCCAGTGCCTTTACTGAAACATCCACAAAGTCTATCCAAGACTTGGAATTCAATTTCTGGGTGTTCCTAAACTTCACCCTGTACTGCTCTGGAGTCAGACCAAACCTCTTGACTAAGCAGGCTTTCATCTGCTGGTATGATTCTGCATCCTCTCCCTTCAGGGTCAGGAGCCTATCCCTCCCAGCTACTGGAATCAACTCCCACAGGAGTGCACCCCAATACCTAGAGTGGACCCTACTCATCTTAAGGGTCCTCTCAAAAGCTGCAAGCCATTTGTCAATGTCATCCCCCTCAGTGTACTTGGGCACAATACCCTTTGGAAGTTTAGGTTCAAATCTGCCACCCCTGGACATCTCAGCATCTTCTTCGCTTTCGCTGCCACCATTTCTCTTCTCCTCCTTCTCCCACCTCTTCTCAGCCAAATCCAGTTTCCTTTGCTCTAAAGCTATCAAAGCTAATTGAGCCTGAAGCTGTCTCTCTGCAAGGGACCGTAGTGGTTCCTGAGTAAGGGACCCTGCCCCACTCCCACCATCAGGATTCTGTTGGCTTACACTAGTTATAATGGAAGAGGCATCATCCTCAACCTCCTCCCCCGCTGGGAGGAGGTAGGGGAGAAACCCTCTATCCCCCTTGATTCCCCTCAGCTGCCTGGTCATGGGCTTGTATAAACTGAAACAACCCTGCCTTCCTATACCTCTTGGAAGCAGGCAGCCCCTAAGCCTACACTGTTCCCTAAGCTCAGCCAAATTAAACTGGGACAGTTTAGCCAGGTCCAACTCCATGGTTCCCTAGTTTTGGGTCACAACACTAGGCACAATAGACTTAGAACAATTTGGAAAAATCTAAACAATGGATTAAAAACAGTTTAGTCCAAATTCCAAAAATCAGACTCAAAAGTTTTGTTCTACGGCAATTTAGAGGATTTTTATAATCTTAAATCATTCACTGAAAGGTGTGCTTTTTAAACACAAGTCCACATCCACACCGCTGAGCACCAAATGTTGGAAAGTGGGTTATTGGTAGGGGCAAATGTAGGTCTGCCACTGGCAATAAGGCCACTAACACATGATAGGACTCAGCATAGGTCTTAGAAAATTATTCCTATGCTCAACCCTTGGTAACGTGGCTGCGAGCAGACAGGCTTAACTTCAAAGACAGGTATGTAAAGCATTCAAAAACACCATTTCAGTAAATAATTAAGACACAACACAAAATAAAAATCCAACACCAATTTATATAAATAGGTAATATATTTATCTTTTAAATGACACCAAAACGAAAAAAATCCACTGTAGGGAACCAGAGATATGAATTTTTAAAGATTAGTCACTTTGTAGTGCTTAGAAACCAACAGTGCCCCTTTTAGTCATTTCGTTTTCTCTGACAGGGACACACCTTTAGAAATTGTTCTGAAGAATTCTCACCACTGTGTTGTGCCGCCTTATTCAGCAAGCGGGGTCCAGTTAGAACTCCTTCCCGAAGTTCTGCTTGCGGGTCCCAAAGTATCCAACACACAATCCAAGGTTCTGGGATCTAAAAGAGGGTCCTTGAAAGTGTGAAACTTCAATTCCGCAATCCACTTGAACAAAACCCTTACAAATCCACTGGTACTCCAGGCTGGGAATTCTTTGTGGGGATGTCCAGGTGAGCTCTGTTAACCTGTAGCTTGCAGGAGTCCACTCTTGACTTCTTTTACTCAGCACAGTTAGTCCACAAAGCTGTAGTTTCAGGTGGTGCAGTCTCCAGAGGTCAGGCCTTAGAAGTCTTTGCACAGCAGAAGTTTCAGCAGGGCCAGACTTGCTTTCTTCAGTTTCAAGCAGCAGATCTGAGGGGCAGGGCCTCTCTCAGATACTTATTCCACAGTCTCTGGGTCATCCAGGAGGTCAAGCTTCACCAATAGGAGTAGGGTACCCTCCCACTTGAGTGACTCCTTCCTGCAGAGTGTGGCATTATTCTATCCCAGAGTGCATCAAATCTTCCAAATCCATAATGGCTGATTTTCCAGCAAGGAGGTAAGAGCTGGCTAAACACACCCCCTGGGATGGCTTATATCCCTGGCCTCTCCCCTACCATCTGCACATACCTTCCTTAAGCCTAGCCCTGACTCTGGGTCAAGAGTGTCAGAGTGAAACTGAAACCCAGGCCTCCCCTCTGCCTTTGAAGATCATGGTTTACGACTCCACCCCTGGCCTGGCATTCCTATAGACCAGCACACTGCCCTCCCAGGACAGTTGGTAACCCCAGGGGATCTTTATCACCTCTTCAACGCAGCCTGGCTAATCCCCTTAACTCTGACCAATCAGGGCAGACCAGTGGAAGGCTGAATTTTGACTTACAAACAAGAAAGTCTTATAACTTCTTGTATGTACACTTTAGGAGAAATTCAACAATATAATATTGTTGGATTTACTACTACCATTCTGGGAAGTCTTTGAATGGTCCGGCTAGTCCTCTCCTATCAATATTTATTAATCAATAACTTCCTACCATGTTAACCTATGGGCCATGGGGTTTGCAATGGGGAAAATGACTTGGGCCAGTTTTCTAGCACCAGGGCTTATAAAAACATATTTTATAAGTATTTCCCTAATTTCTACAGGACCCCCAACCCTTGTGCACTTAGGGGAGACTTTAGGGGTTCTGAATCTGTAAAAATATTGCAGATCCTCAATTCCCTGTGCTCCTAGCCTCAAAGTCGAATTTGGGCAGCACTTTAACACAATGTGGGGAGTGAAATGTGAAATTTCACTTTACCCAGGCATATAAAAACTCATTTTATAAGGGTGTACATTATAGATAACTGACCCCCCACCCCTGGGATACCTAGGGAAGACCCTGGGGGCCCTAAAATGCCAAAACATTGTAGGTTATCCATTTTTAAGTGCCCCAAATCCCAAAGTCGAATTTGAGCACAATTTGCTTTTTAAAAGCAGTCCTGGCACCCAGGGCTGCTTTTAAACTGACCCCTGGCTTCAGCAGTGCACCCATGCATGTGCAGAAAAGCTGCTGGCCTCTAAACTGCCATGCCCCAGGATACTGGGGACTTCTAGGTAGTTTCAATCCCCTGCCCTAGTAAATACTAGGGGCTTATGGGGTAGGTCATGCCAATTACAGGGGTACCCCACCATACCAGAGTGTACCCTAGTGTATGTTGGGTGTCTTAACTGTATTCTAATGTGTTCCTTTCAGCTTGGCACTGGCCCTGGGCCTGGTTAGACAGAGCCCAGGGTCAGTCAGAGTCAGTTACCACCAGTTCCAGTCAGCAGAAAGTTGGAGGGGTGCCCAGGGCACAGGATGACTTTACAACAGTTTTATATAGCGCGAACTAGACCCGAGACATCGGGTATCAAGTATCATTAATGTGTGATTGTACTTTCATAGTCTTGAGTTTTCCTAACCCATAAAACAACGAAGGGTAATTGTTACTATTTCATGATGATCATTCATGTTATAGTACACTGATATCCGTCCTATACCAGCAGCTCTGCTGAAAATGAATAAACAGGCACTTGACGCCATACCTTAATGTACATGAATGGGTGCCTGTACTTTTATTTTCATGTGTTTCATCGTTGTTTCAAATGAACCCTGACTTTTAAATGGCATCAATGCAGCCCATGTATACACTTTAGTTTTTGATGGCGTAAGTCGTGGCAAAGGAGATAGTTCATTGTATTTCTCCTCAGATATTATGTTTATCAACTTACCTCTGTCGATAATAAAAGGTACTGAGCAACCATTTACTTGTAATGGAATCTTCGGACAATGTTTAAATGACTTTGAGGCTTTTTCATGTCGACTATTCTTTGACTGGCATTTTTCTTTACAAGCGGCCAGTCCAACATGAGCACATTTTTCTGAGGTAAACATCGACATTGCACAACCATCATCTTCACTTTCACTTGATGTTGATCCTGAAGAATTTTTTGATGATGATTTAGATGGTGTCGAATTGCCTCAATTGGAATGGTCACTTGGCGTTGTGGGCATGCATTGAAAATTGCTTCTGAAGCGTTCGGGCAGCCATTTTGTCTTCATGCCATGACGCACTTATGTTTTCCTTCACTTTAGAAAACGTTACAAAATGTTTCTCCTTCCCACAGCCTTTGCAAACCTGTCCAATGGCGGGACATTTACCTTCATGTGGAAACAAAAATCCATACCTGAAGCACAACTTCTTTTTCCACTGAGACATCACTCTGTGTCCCTCTGCCTTTTGCTTCGGCGAACATTTCATGTCCATGACTGACTCACTCTGGGCACCTCTGGCCTCCATGTCAGCAGCTTGTCGATTGGCATGCTCTTCAACTCTGGCAGCCATTAGAACTCCAGACGAAGGGTCGGATTTAGATCTCGAAGGTACCACAGTTGTACCTCCGTGGCAGAGTTTACAAGTACTCAGCCAAGCTGCCGGAATCCCGCCCACCCTATTTAGATGTGTGCTGGTTGAACTGGCGTCTGTGTTGACAGAGTGTTTCCCGATGCGTAAACAGTTCACTGCTGTCGATGAGGCAGACTTTTCTGCTGGCTATCATATCTCGGTTGCTGCCAGGGTGGCGAGATTACGCAAGGCATATTTAGATTTCTTTTTTTTTGTCCTCATTTATGCGATCTTCAATGGTTATGGCAAGCAAGGTCACCTTGTATTGAGTAGTGTGGGGGCCGCCCTTGGATAACGAGGTTAGACCATGTCTTAAGAACCTACAAATTCTTTGAGTTTATCCATCACGGATCCACCATGATGTTTCCCTTGAATTTGTTGGATCGCATTTGTTGGAATCATTGGACATCCCTTCCTACCCTGCCACATAGTTCTTGTCCCAAAGATCCCAGTACTTAATTCGTTTACTTTCCCCTCTGGATTTATCCAGTTTCCTAACCTTATCTACTGAACGAAGCCAGTCTGCCACCTTCGGAGAAGATGGGAGAATCCAGTTTATATACACCTCGCGCCTAGCTAATAGAATTAAAATAAACAATAAGTATTTCTGGTTTTTACTTAAAACAGTAATAGGTTCGTTTGTATCCAGAATGCCCAAAATAACAGTAAAGGTGCTTACCTTAATATTTGTATCTAGAGCTTTATCAATGATCTTACCAATTTCATTCCAATAAATATCAAGATGAGCACATAGGTGAAACGTGAATATCGTTCGCTTTTGGCTCACCGCATTTTGGACACTTTTTCGTCACCTGGTTAAAGAGATGTTTTTTCCTAAGGGGTGCAGAAACTATAATATACCATAAACAAATGCAGGATACTTGCCATAGTTGTTGCAAGTCTTGAGCCGGAAAGATGTTCTTCCAAATATCACCTGGCGTGGTGAAATCATCCTCGTCTTTCTGGGTCAGATACCAGTACCATTTCGATATTTCTTTTCGGGCTGGGTCTTTTTGTATTTCTTCCTCCAGTTTCCCAATGTATTCTGGGTTTGTCTCTTGTTCTTTAGACCAACTGGCCAACTGATAGTATTTAAACCTTGAGATTTCCGCGTTGGTTCTTTCAGATAATAGGTCCCAACTCTTTAAGTTGCCAAGCTCTAAAAGTTCTCCCCATTTCGCTATTCCTGCTTTTTTTAGTGGGCCTGCTAGGGAGTCTTTCAAGCATTCAGGTGTTCCAGGTGAGTTCCATATTGGTGCTAACAGGCTATAGTACAGAAACTTCCATACTCTTCTTATCTCGTACCATAATTTGTACGCTGATCCCAGTACCTTTAATTTAATTTTTTTTAAATACTTCGGGTGGCCAAACTTATAGAGACAGTGGTCGTTATCGGTTACTGCTTTCCAATAGGCAGAGTAAAGTTTGTGTGGTCTGAGAAGACTTCTGATGTTCTTGAAATGAAAGGCTCTATAATACGCCATTAGATCTGGGCTAGCTATCCCTCCTCGATTTTTCTTTTGGCAAAGCTTTTTCCAGGCTAACCTTACTCCTTTGGAGGCCCAAATGAAGGCATTAATTTCACTATGAATCTTTCTTATCCATTGGGGTTTAAACTCCAGCGGAATAGCATTGAATAAAAAAGTAAACTTTGTCAGGATCGCCATTTTGATAACATTGGCTCTCCCCA
Organism: Calotriton arnoldi; assembly: GCA_963921515.1. Taxonomy (NCBI): domain Eukaryota; kingdom Metazoa; phylum Chordata; class Amphibia; order Caudata; family Salamandridae; genus Calotriton; species Calotriton arnoldi. The sequence goes on from CAWUFW010001498.1 coordinate 869,976, forward strand.
TAAAAGTAAGAGAAAGACAGCTCCATGATCTTAATAGTTTCCTCATTTCTTTTATTTTTAAATCCAAGTTTGCTTGAGCAATTTCGTCGATATTTTTTAGGACTTCTATCCCCAGGTATTTGATTTTATTATTGGATCCTATCACCGGCGAGTTCATCTTCCAATGCATGATATCAGTCTTCTGATGGTTAACTTGGTAGCCGGAAATACTCCCAAAATCTGTTAATAATCTTATTATATTATTGAGGGACTTATTTAGGTTGCTTGAATAGATCATTAAGTCGTCAGCATATAGTGCCACTTTCAAAATCCATCCGTTAAATTTAAAAGGAATGATTTCATGAGACCTCCTTATCGTGTTAGCTAAAGGTTCTATGTAAAGGTGAAAAAGGTGGGGGAAAGTGGGCATCCCTGTCTCGTGCCTCTTTTGATCTGAAAACCTTTTGATAAACTACCATTGATGAGTATTTTTGCTACTGGAGCTGAATATATGTTCGCTATTGCTCTAGAGAAATTATCCCCTAAGCCATAATGAGAGATAGCTGCCTGCAGAAATGACCAGTTCACACGGTCAAACGCTTTTGCAGCATCGAAGGTAAGAACTGCAAGAGGGGACTTTTCCTGAGTAGCAATATTGATGGCTCCGATAAGTTGGTGAGTAAGATCGTGCAACTGTCTCCCCCTGATAAATCCTTTTTGATCATTATGAATAAGTTTATCTGATATGGTTCCAAGTCTTTTTGCTAAAATGTGCGTAAAGATTTTATAGTCGTTATTGAGAAGGGATATGGGCCTATACGACTCACATTTATGGGGATCTTTACCAGGTTTTAAAATCAAGCTAATGGTCGCTTCGTTCCATGATTTTGGAAGCGGGGAGCCTTCTAAATATATAGTATTGAAGAGGTCCACTAATCTAGGAGCCAAGGGTTCCTTTAAAGCTAAGTAAAGCTCATTTGGGATAGCATCTGGGCCAGCAGCCTTTCCTCTTTTCAAACTATTGATCACCTTCATGACCTCTTCTGTTGTGATTGCTGTGTTTAATGATTCATAGGAGTCTTCATCCAGCTTGGGAATTTGTGAGTCTCTTAAGTAGAGATCCACTGCTGGAACTAAGGGTGAAAGGTCTTCCTCGTACAACGACTGAAAAAAGTCTACGAAGGCTTCTTCTATGCCTGCCCTATCTTCTACTTTTCCCCCGTCCCTGCCCTTGTATACTGCCATGATTTTATTTCTATTCGAATCAATTTTAAGCTTCCACGCTAGGAGTTTCCCACTGTTTTCCCCATACTCATAGTTTGAAAAACAACTGGCCTCCCACCTCTTCTTTACCCTGTCCTCCAAGTAGAGTGCCAGATCGTATTTCTTTTTTAAGATTTCTTCCATTGCTCTTTTTTGTTCTTCCTCCGAAGTTGCGGCTTCACACCTCACCTGTTTGTCTAATATGTCAGCCTCTAACTGATTAACTTTATGCCTTTTCTCCTTATTCCTTCTTGCTGCTAGGCCAATCAAGACCCCTCTAATCACGGCTTTATATGCATCCCAAACTACATGGCTAGATGTTTCTCCATTAACATTATCATTAAAGTAATTTACTGTTGTGTCTCTCATTATTTCCGTGACTTTTTGATCTAGCAAAAGAGTGCGGTCTAGTGTCCACCTTGTCTCGCCCTGCAAAAAGTTATGGCTTATGTCCATCTGGACTAAGGAGTGATCAGAGAGATGGGCAGGCACATGGAGCACTTTCTTCACCTTTTTACTTATTAGTCTATCTATTAAAAAGAAGTCAATTCTAGAGGCATGACCATATTTATAATTCCTGTAGGTGTATCTATTACTGTGATCCCCTTTGGTCTTCCAAATATCAACCAACCCCAGGTCGTCTTTAAGTCTATTCAGCCAATCTCTCATTTTAGGGAGATTCGAGGCTCTGCCAGGTGGGTGTCTGTCATTTTTAGGATCTAATAAGATGTTAAAATCGCCACCTAGGATAATTGGTGTAGACGTTGTTATTAACTGTGCATATAGGGATTGAAGTGGTGAGGGATCATCTGTGTTAGGGCCATAGTACCCAACCACAGAGAAAGAGCTATCTCCCAATTTGATCTTAGCAAAAGCCCATCTGCCTTTGGAGTCTGCACATTCCTCTAATATTGTTAATTTCGATGATTTTTTAATAACTATTGCCACTCCCTTGGTATTACAGGATTGCTTTGTGCAGACACTGTTTTCAACCCATTTTTCGTGTTTTATCATTTTGAGCCACTCTGTTTTGAGGAGGTGGGTTTCTTGCAATATTATAATATCACTCTTTATTAGTTTAAGATATTCAAAGATTTTTTGTCGCCTTCTCTTTATTCTTAGCCCATTTACATTCCAAGTTATGATTTTTAGCTCGCCTATCTTAATGAGAGTTTGTTTATTCTACATTTTACCATGACCATGATTACCATAAGTCTTGCATATCGGACAATATTTTTTTGTTTTTTTCCCCAAATGCTCCCCACCCAAAAGAAAAAATTTAAATTGTGCTAAAAAAAAGTCGAAAGACCTACACCGCTAACCCCCCCAGGAGAACCCTCCCTACTACCATTGGACAAACCTATTTGCCCTATTTGAGATCCGCTGTCGTGAGAATTTATTAGATAGTCTTTGGCTCTTACTTTTTACTTATTACTTGTTTGTTTTCATTCGTTCTAGAAATGACTCCACTTCTTTCGGCTCCCTAATGTTATAGGTGTGATTATTCCACATGATCCTCAAAAGGGCTGGGAATTTCATTTGGACCGTTGCCCCTTCTGCTCTCAGGTCTTGCATATAGTTTCCTAGGGCCCACTGTCTATCCGAAGTTGCCTTAGAGATGTCGGAGCAAATTTTATAGTTATAGCCATCTTTGGAGAGGGTGCCCAATTTTAAAGCCTTATTTAAAATGCTTTCTTTTAAAGTGTAAGTTTTAAAATTAACAAGTACTCTCCGTGGATTTTTCCTAAGTTTATTTGGCCTAAAAGGGTCCCTATGTAACCTTTGTATGTCTTCGTCTAAAAAAATTTTCATCCAGCTCTGGGGTGAATTCTTTTAGCAATTTAACCGCTTCCATGCGCGGCCGATTTTCGCCCTGTGCGAGGCGTTTCATTAAGCGGACGGGTTCATGACGAGCTCAGCTCGTCATGCGCACACGAGCACTGCGCAGCATGACGAGCTGAGCTCGTCATGAGCATGGAAGGGGTTAACAATGAAGCTCCTTATATTCTGCCCTTCCGAGCCTTCTAGGATGTTCAGCAGTCGTAGATTATTCCGCCTTGAGTTGTTTTCCAAGGTCTCAACTTTGTCCCTGAGTTCTTTTTCAGTTGATCTTAGTTTATTAATGTCATTTTGGCAAATTTTCACTTCTTCTCTAGTCTGCTCCAGTGTATTTTCAATAGCAGCAACCCGGTCTACTAAGGCATTGACCTTAGACTCCAGAGCTTCACAAGTTGCCTGTATTTTCTCTTGATTTTTTTCAGACTTTGCGAAGCTCAACTTCATTTCTTTAAAGAGTGACCCCATCAGGTCACCGATTTCTACCTGCGAGGATGTTTCCGAGCCCGGGTCCTTATTTGACATATTTTGATGTAAATTGTCTTCGCTCTCCAGTACCTCCTCTATTTCTAAGCCATTTTCATCCACAGGGTCTTTTGACATAAGGGCTTGGAACCGATTGGGGGTTTCCATTATTGTTAAGATAGGGGAGGACATTGACTTTTGTATAGCGGGGGGCCCTCTGTTGGTAATCCCTTCTTTAAGTATTCCGTTACCAGATGTTAACTTCTCCTGCACCTTAAAGAAGGAGCGAAGAGAAGGAGTAACTTTTAAATTAGATCCCTTTTTTAACCGCTCTTTTTTAGCTGTTTTGGCGGCTCTGGTTGAGACCACCGCCGCTATGCCTCCCTTAGTTCTTTGGCCCCTTTGCTTTTTATTATTATGTTTTACTGTGTTGTCTTTCAGCGATGTTGCTTGTTCTTGCTCTTGTTCTCTCTCTGCCCCTGTCCCTGTCAAAAGAGCTGCCTCGTCGTCTATAGGGGCTGTTCCAAGTTCGAATTCCTATTCCTTAGTGCATAGCGAATATCTTGGGTACTGCTTTCTATAATATCTTCCCTTTCAGGGGCACTTGAAGCTATCTTGCCCTTTTTAGAAAAGTCCCGCAATTGGGGCGCTACTGTAGTTGGATCTGGTGAGTCTCCCTGCAGTGAGTTCACCACAGAGTTAGAGGCAGACAGACCCCTTCGCTTGCCCTTTCCTCTCTTCTTAACTGAATTCATGCATACAGTCTCTTTAATACTTTCTTTGTCTGTATTTTCTTTGCTTCCCTCCTTAATGTTAATGTCAATTTTCTTACAGCCCTGCACTTTGTTAATGCTGGTACGTGAAAACCCAGTGTGTATCTGCGTGCTACATGTGGGGCAGCTTGGGGGACCTCTGAAACTCACTTTTAGTGTTGCTCTCTTCCGCCGCTGAAATCCTTCCGCGGCAGCCACCCAGACGTCTCCCGTTCTTCCGAGCGCTCTCAGAAGGCTGGGACGTTGATTCTGTCCTGGTCCCGCCTCCACTTCTGCCTTTGCCTCCGTGCTACCGATCTCCCAAATGCCGCGTACACCGGAGTCCCGATTCCCGGCGTTTTTCCGCGGAATCGAGTCCAAGACACCCCCACAGTCACGTAAGTGACTCTGTGCCTTTCCCAGGAAAAATCCTTAATTACGAAAGCCCGCAAGATCCGGCTGCATTTCGTCTGATCGTTCTCACTCAGCGGAGCTCGTGACCTAGGCTCCTAGCCGGCTGCCATGTTCTCCTCTGTCTGAGGCATATTTAGATTTCACAGTTGTCCTGGCAGTGTTCTAGCTGCGGATTGCCAACGGTGTGAGTCCGTCGCAGGACGTGGTCAACATTGGACTATTCCTGTGGCTGTACGATCGATGCTAGCATTACACACCTGATGTGTTTTGCCAAATTATTTGCACCTGCATACTACCCTATAAAACACACTCCATTTCAGATCATGATCCTTTGCCATTCCAGCACAGCACAACATTTTCCTGGAGAAGTTTTGTCAGGGTATTTAAGGGTTTTTATTTGCTCCCTCTTAGTCTTGTGCATTTTACATTTTAATTTTCTTGTACTTATGGGTTCTCAAATTAATTTAATTTAATTAGATTGTAATGGCAGGGAGGAGAAATCCCCATTTTACAGTGGGAGAATTGGCAGTCACGGTGGATGAAATTATTAGAGTAGAGCCACAATTGTTTGCAGCCCAAGTCCAAAATACAACCATATCTCAGAAAAAGCAAATGTAGGCCAGAATAGTTGACAGAGTGAATGCTGTAGCAAACAACCTGCGCACATACGAGGAAATTAGGAAGAGGTGGAACAACCTGCCGGGGGAAAGTGCATTCCCTGGCCTCCAAGCACCACCTGGCGGCCCAGTGGATTGGTGGTAGTTTTTCCAGCCCCCCCCTTCCAGCTTTTTACCTGGGAGGAGAAGGTCTTGCAGATCCTACACCCTGAAGGTTTGACAGGAATCCCTGGTGGAGTGGAGACTGATAAGTTATACTTTTCAATGTGTCATTAAACCTAAATGCCCTCTTTGCTTTGAAGTTAACTGTTGCTAATGTGTTCCGCACATTTATTTTAACATAGAAACCTAAGCATATCATTAACACCTTGTTTGACTTGTTTGTTTTAATGTTTTGTGTTGTATTTAAGGTTACAGCTTTCAATCTCCATTACATTTCACATGATGTTATGGTGCTTGTAAGTATTTGTACACCAAATTACAAAATACATATGTGTTTCATATAGTAAATGTTTGTTCTATTTTTACTGCAGATTTTCACAGGTATGTTAAGGTTACAATTTTGCAAGTGTTGCCAATGTTTCATTAAATTAACAACTACCATGATTCCTTGTTTGAAAATAATATTGTAATGTAATTTTGCTCATTCTCTCATTTCTATCATATTTTCACGTATTGTAAAGTGTCATTTATTGATCAATCTCAAATTCATGCTCTCTTTTGAGAATTGTTTGTGTTGAATTTTGCATGTTATCCTTTTCTTGTCATGTTTTTGAATTGATGCGATTAGTTTCACAAATAAAAGTTTGTTGACCTAAACATTTTAAGGGATGTAAATTTGTATGCTAAATATAAGTGGTTTAAGTGAAAAATCAACTCCGCACTGTTTATATGATTACTACTTCTAAACATCTTTTTAAGTTGTGTATATGTCTTTTTTTTTTGCCTGATAGGCCATGGAATTTTCAATTTAACATTTCTCCTCTCTCCTGGGTTGTGTTGATTGGTTGGTAGATTTCATGTAAAGTTACTAATTTGTTTATTTTTTATTTCAGGACATCTTCTTACCTGTTTATTTGAAGTAGTTTTGTCTGAAAATTAAACTGTTTGTGTAATTAATTAATACCACTGAAAGGAATAATCATGATATTTAATTCCTTTTCCCTATTAGGTTGCTACATTTTTTGCTTGAAACTTATTGGATGTTTAATACACACTTTTACAATCTATTTATTTTTTGTCATTCATAATAGGTCCAACAGCCAGAGCACATGGCCAAACATCTTCCATTGAGGATGCCTCCACTGCAGACAAGGATCAAACCTCCAGGGAGGACTCCACTCCAGACATTACGGATAAAGAGGAGCGGCCTGGTCCTTCTGGTCTGCCTGGGCAGATTGCTCCAGTAAGTCTCACTCAGCCCATACCTGCACCTCCCACCCCAGCTGTTACAACACCTCAGCTTCCGAATACCTCCACTTCCTGTGCCCAAATCAACATCACACTGATCTTGTGCCCCCAGTCCTGGCTGCAGTTGAGACAACAGCACCACCACCACCACCTACAGTTCAGCCAGGAACCAGTGGGATGGGGCACACTGGGTCAAGGGCCCAGGGTAGTGGGGGTAGGGATCGTGTGAGGGAATCTATGGGCCAGCATGGTGAGGCCACTGGGTTCACTGTCAAGGAGGCCACCATTGACCAAGGTGACCAATTCTTGGGATCTCTCAATCTGTCGCAAGACAGGATGGGTCAGGCACTTACAGAGCTCTGGGACATGAAGCATTTGCAGAGGGAGCACAATGTGCAGGTTGTGAATCTGAACTCCAATATTGGCTTCCTGCCTGGAGTGCTGCATGACATTTACATGCTTTTGTGCAGGACTTTTGCAGCACCATCTTCCCCTTTCTGTGGTCCAATAACATCTGGACCAAGTACATATGCCGCAGCCAAAGAAAGGGAGTCCCAGGCACAAGAGGAAACATTTGCACTCACCCCAGTCCCTGCAACTGTGGACCCACCCCTCCCCCTCCTCAGGAGGGGATGTTCATTCGGATTACCGGGAGAGGATGGCAAGACCTCCACCACCACCGTCATCAGACACAGAACCTAATTTCCTCCAGTTTGTGACTACCAATCACTCTGTGGACTATTTTCTGGCCACATTTACTTTTCTGATGCCAATTGTATTTTAGACATTGGACTTCAAACAATTTTGGCTTTTCAATAATGGTTTTATTCACCATGACTGACTTTTTCATTTTTAGTTTGCTTTTTGGTTTTCATCCTGTTTAGGTTTTTTTGGTTTTGTTTAATGAAAGCAAAACTAACAAAGTCAAAGACTGGTGTTGTAGTTCTTTTCTATATTTATTATTTTTTTCCGTCCATCATACATTTTAAATGAAAAAAAATAAATGATTGTTTATTTATAAATGAATTACAAGTAGGTAATGTTTCTCACAATTTTCTATCATGCCAACTAAATATAAATACCAAAGACTCATCAACTAGTACTTTCATGAATTTGAAAAAAAGTTGTCTGTCAAACCAACCATACATAACACAAATATTCAGTGCCATTTTTACATTTGCAGTTCCACACCTTGCCACCATGGAAGAAGGGGACATAATCAAAACAATCAGATTCAGTAGGAAAAATATTATTGAATTGTGTCATCAGCTGGAGCCAGACTTCTGCCTCACAATAGGAATTGCACAACAATAACACCAGTAGTCATAAATCCTGACAGTACTCAATTTTGTGGCCACAGGGTTGTTCCAATACATTGTTGCAGTATCTGGGGGAATGTCACAAACAACTTTAAGTGGTGTGCTACAAGAAGTTCTTTCTGCAATGATGAGACACATCAACAACTTCATACACTTAACACAAAATGAGCATTTTGCCAATGTGAAGGGAGATTAGTATGCTTTGGGTCAACTACCACATGTGGCTAGAGTTATTCAGGCACCACATATTGGCTTGGTGCCAACATACTACAGAAAACAAGTCTAATGCAATTTTAAAAACTTCCATTCAATCAATGTGCAAGCTGTCTCAGTACAAGATATGTACACCCAAATTCTGTTTGTCTTCCACAGAATCAACCAATGTTCCCATTGTACTTCGCAAAGAATCACTGCAAATGTCACAACTTTGAAATGTCCAAATGAAGATGACATGGTGATAGATCCTAAAACAGATCAAAATAAAAAGAATCATTTAATTACATTACACATAGGACACATTAAAAATGAGTACTCTTGAGGACATATTTTCAAAAAACAATCAAAGATAATCTAAATGAACCCAGTAGTCAATGTGTCAACACTTTGATCATCAAACATCTATAGCCTGGATTTCATCAATTTGCCCTCTCTGAAAAATGTCCAGCACAGACTGTTATCCTCATGAGATTAAAAGTTGGTTTTACCTTAATGGCATAATATGCAAATGTATACTTACACTCAGGTGTAGAAGTTGTCAATAACATCTTGACATAAGTCAATTCCTTCCTCTTCACGAGTATCATTTTCATTAGCCATTATACCCTTCCGACCCAGTGGCTCTTCATGCTCGCCATCCTCTGCGATGTATGGGATGTTCCATCTCAGGGCTATGTTGTGCAACATGCAGCAAGCCATGGTGATTTGGCACACCTTATCTGGTGAGTAGCGGAGGGCTCCACCAGTCTTATCCAGACAGCGAAATCTGGCCTTTTGGAGCCCAAAAGCTCACTTCACTGGCCTCTGTGTTCTGCCATGGGTCTCATTGAAACGGACAGCCCCTGGCATTGTTGGATTCCTCAGCTGTACTAACAACCATGGTTGTTTAAGAAAAGCTGAGTCTCCTATATGGAAGATAAAAAAGAGCCAAGATATGTAACACAATTTCAGATTATTCAATTTGAAATTACCCAAACAATATTTTGAAAGATTGTACGTACCAATAAGCCAGGCCCACTCAGGTACAAATTGTGATATTGGCTGGGGTCTGCTGCTGCTCCATAGTACAAAGGAATCCTGGGTTGATCCAAGGAAACACACATAAACACTTGTAATGTACAAATCAGGTATGCAGACAGCTTGCACATTGATTGAATGGAAGTTCTTCTAATTCTGGCAGACTTGCTCCTTGGTGTGTGGTGGCACTAAGGCAATATGAGTGACATCAATTGCTCTAACCACATGTGGTAGGTGATCCAAACCATAAAAATCTCCCTTTCATATTTTCAAAATCCTCATGTCGTGGAAACTGGATGAAGCTGTTGATGCGTCTCATCATTAAAGAAAGAACTTCTTGTAGTACACCACTGAAAGTTGGTTGTGACACTCCACCAGATACTGCCTAAGTGTATTGGAATGATCCTGTGGTCACAAAATGAAGTACTGCCATGGGTTTGACAATTGATGTAATAGATGTGGGATTTCTATTGTGAGACAGAGGGCCTGGCTCCAGCTGATGACATAAATCCAGTATAGTCGCCCTATACAATCTGAACCTTTTAATAATATCCCGTTCTTCCAAGGTGGCAAGGTCTGGAATTGGTCGGAACACTTGAGGCTGTCGTCTCCTCACTCTCCCTCCGTTGATATATCTGCCTTGAAAAATTTTCAATATTTTAAAACATTTACCAACATTATTTGGATAAATAACACATATGCCATGTTTTGCTAAACATATATGTGGTTTCTTAACATAATTTAACACAACATGTAATATTGCCATGTTTTTCTTAACAAATAACATTTTTTAACTGTGTATTGTTTTAAAAGCAAGATAGGTAAATAATACATTTTAAATGTGTTATTTACACATAATAATTTTTTTCCCAACCAAAATACTGTCAACCGAAGTGTAAAATAAACTGCGTAATCAAGGTAATGCACTACATATAATTGTTTTTATTTAAATTAATGAGTAACATTAGCATTTTGTAAACAAACTAGCCACCATTTTGTGTGGTGGTGATGCACTAAACATTCACAAACACACTATTACACCATCTAAAATGGCAGGCGCCTGACGTTGCTGTCAGGACATTTGGAATTAGACAGCTGCAGTGGAAGTTAACCACATAGTCAGTGTAAAACTCCATGACGGACAGAGCCATAGGTTTACATGTGTGACAGCAACGTATGAAAGCCAATGGCTGTGTCCATCTCCGTTGTACACAGTATTTAAAAAAAAAGCTCACTTGCCTCCTAACGCTGCAGCCAACAAGACCTCCTCAACTTTTCAACTGTTTCTGACAAGATGCCAGAAAGAGCAGGGCCCCAGCCTTCTCGATAGAGGAGCTTGAGTTCCTGGCAATGGAGGTCCTGTCCCTGTACAACCAGTTCTATCACTCCTCAGAGGAACAGGAACTTGTTTAAAATAAAAATGTTATTCTGACTAACTTGTTTTTTTTTCTTAAACAAAGGCTAGAATGCTCCTTTTAGTTCATGACTAAAGTGTAGTGATTGAAGTAAACTTTCTGTTCAATTTAAATTACGTAGTGTGTATTTTTAAACACATTACATTTAGACAACACCACAACATTAGTATGTGTTGTGTGTTTGACTCCCTATATATTATTTGGTGTGTATTTCTATGTATATATACATATATTTGATAAGTTCCTTTGAAATCTACTAAATTGACATTATCTTAATTTAGAAGATACATTGACATTTCTGTGCAAAACAACATTTTTTTTATAAATGCCAAAAAAAGATGTTTTTGCTATTTGTATTAGCCTACAATTTACTCGGCCTGGATCAGGTGTCTCCAACCTGTCAGTCAAGACCTACCAGTAGCTCACAGACACTTTCAGAGTAGCTCACAGTCTTGAGTAGATTTTTAAATAAGCACTAGTTCATGTTTTACTTTTAAAGGTGAGGGAAGACTGTGTTCATTTTACATTATTATCATCAGGCTGCTTTAAATAAGCACAAGGTCATGTCTTACTTTTAAAGGTAAGGGAAGACTTTGTTCACTTTACATTATTATCATCAGGCTGCAGATAGCAGGACCTGATAGAGAGCAGTGCTCATTCAGATATATGAGTCAGGCTGGGGCTTGGTCACAGGAGTGAACAAGTGAAGCATTGAGGTATTTTACTCTTATATAAAAGTCCTTGTCAACTCAGTCTTGGAGATGTGAACACAATAATGTGTCTGAATGTTTTTAAATGAAAGTAAATTAACATGGAATGTTACCTCCATGAACAAGTGAACTCTTCATTTCAATTTTCTCTCATTTCTTAGTATGGCATTTACAAACAGCATGCCCCTTACTCCCAGTAGATACAGTGACAGAAGTATAATGGAAAAACACAGCCTTTTTTTATAATTAGAGAACTTTAAAGGGCAGAGAAATAAATGTTCCATATTAATAACTTTTTGGCTGAAGATTTTTCTGCACTTTAAATTACTCCCATTAAAGTAAAATTATTGTATCTTTGTGTTATATATGTAACGTTGCCACATATGTCGAAAGGTATGTCCTGTGCAGCAAGTACATGTGACGTAGGCTCTCTGTCACCCTTGCAAATATATCCCGTTCATACGCACACATGTTCATACATCAACAAAGATGGCGCTCCCACTGACATACATGGCAGCCTTTTCATAGCGCACTTAGTCTTAGTATTTAATTAAATCCATAGTATCTGTCTCTATGGACATTAGGCTTAAAGTCTACTAAGCTGAGTGTGGGGGTGCCTGGTAACAATACGCAAGTTGTTTAGTCTTCAGTAGTTCACAATGATTTTCGCAGATCAGAAGTAGCTCTCACTGCAGAAAATGTTGAACATCCCTGATGATGTAACTGGCCTAGATTAGGAACTTTAGGACATGACAAGGGATAAGGGTACTCTAAAGTTTACTAAAAATGTCATAAAGACAACAGCTCTAATTATGGATAGATCCAATAAAATTAAACTATTAACATGGAATGTGAATGGGCTGAGGAGTAGGAGAAAGATGTCTTGGGTTACAGAGTTTTTAAGGAAGAGTGAGGCACACATCATTTTTTTACAAGAGACCCATTTAGAAGCACAAGAGTGCAAACAGAGCTTTAGTAAAGTAAGATGGGTTCAGGAGGTGTTCTGTTCTGAGCAAAGAGGAAGCACAAGGGGAGTGGCATTACTCATAAGATGTAATGCAGGAATAAAAGTAGTTAAACATGAGACAGACCAGTCAGGGAGATGGCTGGTGGCCACTACAATGATTCAGGATAGGCTCTTGGTCTGCACAGTATACTATGGACCAAACGAAGATAATCCAGGAGCACTTTCAAAACTTGAAGTTTGTCTGTTAGACACAACAGCACCGATCATAATGGGGGGTGACTTTGACCTGGTTTTAAATAAGGAAATAGATCGCACCTCAAAAGTAAAGTATAATAGTCCCCCTAAAACGTTTGCTAGTTTAAAAAATATGATGAGAGAGTTTAACTTGTTGGATATTTGGCGAAGTAAGAATGGGGAAACTAGAGACTTTACTTTTTACAGCAAGAAATACAGGCATCATTCACGAATTGATTACTTCCTTATAGATCAGGAGCTGTTTACAGAGGTCGAGATGATCAATCATATCCCCGCTATATTATCAGACCATTCAGCGGTTGCTATGACTTTGGGATTGCAGCAAAAAGAGGCGCAGAGAAGGTGGACAGTAGATAGGACGATATTACTAAATGAAGAAGTGATTAGCGATCTAGGGGAAAAGACGGATGAGTATTTCAAATTTAACATGGGCACAGCTAAGGACCAGATAGTGTGGGAGGCTTTTAAAGCGTATCTAAGGGGGACAATTAGGTCTATAACGGCGGGAAGGAGGAAAGCCTCGGAACAAGATGAAGCTAGAAAAATAAGTGAGATTAAGGGAAAAGAAGGAGAATTACAGAAGGCATCAATGGAAGGTTTAAGCACAGTGTCAGTATTAGCGAAAGAGTTGGAGAGTTTGCAGGCTGAGTTTCAGGCAAAATTAGATAAGAAGCTTCTAGATAGGTGGAAAGCAAGCAAGCTTCAGCATTTTGCATATGGGGAGAAGTGTAGCTCCTTGTTGGCGTGGAAAGCCAAGGCAGATAGGGCAAGGAATACGATTAAGAATTTAATAAAAAGAGGGTCAGGAGAAACCATACAAGTGGACCAAGAGATTCGTGAAGAAGCTCGAAGTTTTATGAGTGAACTGTATAGAGAGGATATAATGCCAGGACAAGAGAACATTCAGAAGTGGTTAAAATTGATGACACTCCCCCAACTGACAGAGGAACAAAAGGTATTTCTGGAAGGAGGCATCACTGAGGAAGAAGTAAGGGCACAATGTAAAAAAATGGCAAGGGGAAAAGCTGCAGGCCCAGATGGTCTTCCAGTAGAGCTGTATTTATGCATTTTGGATAAAGTGGTGCCAATCTTAAAAATCTTGTTCAACAACATTTATATAGAAGGGGAAAATCCACCTAGTTCATGGGCAGAAGCCACAGTCACATTAATTTTAAAACCGAATAAAGACCCCCAGAAGATTGACTCCTATAGACCTATATCCTTACTAAATACAGATTACAAGGTATTTTCAGGCATAGTGGCATCACGGGTTGCAAAGGTAATAAAGGGGGTAGTTCATCCAGACCAGAGGGGCTTCATACCAGGGAGGCAGTTGAACGAATTAACCTTTCAGGTAATGGGGGCCATAGATATGGCTGAAGCAAGAAAGGTTCCACTAACTGTAGTGGCAATAGATGCTGCCAAAGCATTTGACCAAGTAAATTGGGCATACTTGTGGGAGACCCTAAAAAGTTTTGGCTTTCCGAATAACCTAGTTAAGACGGTGAAAAACCTATACCTTAGTCCCAAAGCAAAGGTGCTGGTAAATGGGGACCTGACAAATTGGTTTGATATTACAAGAGGCACTAGGCAGGGGTGTCCTATGTCCCCGCTCCTGTTTGATTTGTATATTGAGCCGTTTGTCAGCTGGCTTAGGGCAGATACCTTAATTTCCCCTTTTAGTTTTGGCGAGTTAGAAATTAAACTTGCATTATATGCAGACGATCTGCTTTTATATACGACAAATCCTCAAGAAGCAATTCCAAGTCTAATGGAGAAGGCGGAGAGATTCTGTGAGGTCTCGGGGTACAAAATCAATAGGGAAAAAACTGAAATTATGGAATGGAATCAGGAGGTGAGAAGCCAGGGGGTCAAAAACCAAATGAGATACCTAGGGATACAGCTTACCCAGAAACTGGAGGATATCCCTATAGTTAACTGGAAGAGACTTAGTAAGGAGGTAATGAGTTCACTTCTACGATGGGCAAACCTCCCTTTAAATATCTATGGGAGGGTTAATCTCGTGAAAATGATTATCTTACCAAAAATCACTTTCCTATATAACTCCATCCCACTGTCCTTCAGGAAAGAAGACATAGCCAAGCTACAAGGAAAATAGGTAGCTTCATCTGGGCAACGAAAGGCCCAAGAATAGCCTGGAAAAAGCTTAGAAGAGGGCTCACCGTGGGTGGGTTGGCACTACCGGATTTACTAACCTATTGTTATGCCTTCCACTTTAAAAATTTCCGAATGTTGGCCAGTAAGACTGATAGTTCATCATTAGGGTTATTATTTGAGGCCATGTTAAAAGATGTGGTGCAGGTCAGCAACATTTTCTTTATAAATATGGAGATCCGAAATTTTTCAAGAAAGTAAGGCTAAAGATTTTAAGGGCGGCCTTAGAGACCTGGGCCTATATAAGAAAGATAATGAAGATTCCATACTATGCAGCACAGGCCCCAATTTGGGACTCCCCAGGCACCCCTGAATGCTTGAGAGACCAACTCAGTCAGCCGTTGAGAACGGGAGGTATAAATTACTGGGGAGATTTAAAAAAGGAATCTAATTTAGTAAGTTGGGAAGTGCTCAATAACTTAACAAAAGGAACATTGACTAGGTTTAAATACTATCAGATGTCCTCTTGGTGGGCAACACAAAGCTGGCCTCAGGAGGAGGAAAATCCGAAACTGGATCAAGTAACCAGAACAGACAAGTGGAAAAAAGAAATATCTTTCTGGTATTGGGCCCTATTGGATGCAGAGGATAATGTGGAAAGTGAAATTATTAATCTTTGGGGTAAAGAATACAGAGATGACGACATCAATAAATTCTGGTATGATTCGTTTGCCATGCCACAGGCTGTAGTAAAACCAGCATCGCTTAATAGGAATCACTTGTATACAGCCTACAGAGTCTACTGGTCTCCACAAAAGTTATCTAAAGTTACAGGTAACACGTATAATTGTCCAAGGTGCAAGTATCCCGTAGCAGATGACATGCATATGTTTATGGAGTGTCCGGGAATTAAACCCTACTGGATGGGGGTATGTCACTTTTTGGAAGAAGTGCTGGGGATACCAATGGAAGTAAGTACCAGTTTGATATTCTTTGGTCTCACTAATGACTATCAGTTGAATGCACCTAGTTCAAATTTTACGTTTTATGTGATAATTTTAGCAAGACGAGAGTTATGTAGGATGTGGAAATCAGAAACTCCCCAACCTTTGCTGAATGCTTAAAGAACATCATTTACACCAGTGAATCAGACATGGCGTGTGACCAAAGAAGTAAAGCTAGGATTTGGTCTGCATTGATGGATTGGAGGGAGAAGGCAAGTGAGTCTTATGATTAAGCCAAGCTTACTGTTGGTCCTGGCCTCCTTAGTAACTTTCCGGGGCCCCTAAAGTGAACAGGAGATGGAAATGGAAACAGTATTATCTTTGTGGGGAAGCTCTGTTCTCTCTATTTCCTCCGAGGGCTGGTACAGGTTGGTATGGAGAAATAGGAGGAATCCTAACAAGAGTGTTGGCAGTATGAGGACACAAAAAAAAAATGTGCTTTTTAAATTTTTTATCAGAATAAGAAAATAAAATATTGTGTTGTAACTTTTGACCAATGTTTATGATTAATTTCTAAAAATGATGTTACATTAATACAGACAAACAAAAAGTCACAAAACAAATTTTGTTTCTTGTATCCATACAGGTCAACGCTCAGAAGAATCCCATATGGAAGGCCATCCCCAAGAAGGTGCGGACCCTGGAGGTCTACAAGCAGCGCAGCATAAATTGTCGCAAGATGTGGGAGGAACTACGATGCTGGAACAAAAACGCATCTGAAGTCCAGGTCGGGCAGTCCTCCCAACATGGGAAGCGTGTGCGCCGCACCCCCAAAATGGCCCGCACACTTGCGGTGGCCTATCCGGCGCTTGATGGGCAGTTGAGAGCCCAACAGCAGCATCAAAGGGGTAAGTTCTTGTTTCAGTTTAACATGTTAAATAACTATTTTTTGAAACAGCAGCGTATTATGGCATCAACATTAAGGTCACACATGTCCAACGCACAAGAAGAGTTCCTGAATGAGTAAGATTTGCACAAGGTGTATGATGATGTGTTATGTATATTAAATTGTAGAAAAATGATAACAAGATTTCTGATCACTCCCAAAGGACTATTTTGAGCAGACATGCCTGCCTAAACAACAAATATACATGATTATCTGTGATGCCACAAGGGACAGTTGCACCAAACAGGCCACAAGTTGTAATTGTGTCAAGTGTCATGCTCCTTCACTATTTTGAATGATGTTACGTTAGCCCTATTACAGTTGACATAGCATAACATGCACTTATAATACAGTGGATGTTCCTATTGTCACATTGGTGAGTTGGTTTTATAGACAAACAATAGCAAGCATGTATGCCAAAATGACTGGAACAAACAGGTTAAAATGTTACATTTTTGATTATGAACATATCAAAAACATATTTTGCATCAAATAAAATGTTCATGTATGTTAAAAGTGACAGATTTGTATGATGTTTTACTCCTTAACAAATGTGCATATAAGCCAGTCTGTTTTAAAAAATAAAATGTTGATAGGCATGCATTTGTTGATAAAACAAATAACAATGTGTACACATTGGTGACTGACTAACACATACCCCACAACTTTTTTTATATTTCCTTTGTTATGTCCAGATGATAGGTCAATGATGAAACAAAATAGGATACTTAAATGGACTTTGGCAGATGGAACATTCCATTATATATATGTTGGAGTATCCCATATGGCATACTCCAAATAAGGCTCAACTCAAGACTCATGAGGAAATTGTAGAAATGCATCAAGGTTTAATCTGTTGCATATCGTGATTTGCTTTATATTTTTACATTTGTAAATTATATATGAATCAGTGTATGAAATATTTACTGTGAAGTTGTACCAATTTGTGCCTAAAATACAAATGTAGTTTTACTTTGTAAGATACTTTGTGACATAAGTTCACTATTCAATACAACAATTCTGAACCATTCAGAGGTTTTCAACAGATCCTGGAGAGAATTTTAAAAGGTGAAGTGAAAAGATCATAAATATTATAGGAGCTATATGGGGAAAAATCAAAACGGTGACCAAATGGTTTCTGAAGATGTTCCCTACATGCAGGAGATAATGATAAATATAAAACAAAGTTTGAAAAACTTGAAGCAGGTGAATTCTGATAATTGTAAAAATGTTTTGAGAAAAACCTTCATGATCTGTTCTATTAACACAGATACAATAAACTTATTGTATGTGTCTTTTCAGCATCTTCAATAGCAGGCGAAGGGGACATTGGCCATGAAGATGTGGAAGCAGCTGGCCACTGTGATTCGGGTGCTGAGACCACAGACAACAATGGACACAGTTGCACAGAGGGTCTGGGACTGCAATGGAGGCCACCAGCTCATCATCTTCGGATGCCTCCACAAGCCAGCAGCTCCTAGTGGTGGTGGACCCTACAGGAACTGTACCACCTGCAGCCTTGTCCGCCACCCAGAGACCCATCTCCACCCTCCCTCTTGCTCTCTCAACTTGGCCATACGCACCCCGTAAAAGGGCTGGGGTCTCCTTCACCACAGGCAACTCACCCCCAGCTCTTGTTCCCCCCAGCTGCTCTGAGAGAGGAGGCTATTGACCTCCTACGCAGCATTTTTGTAGGCCAGATTGAACTCCTGAATGCCATACAGGGCCTTACTTGCCATATGCAACAAATGGTAGCATACCTTGAAGGCACTCATAGTGCTATGCCTCACCTGCAGAGAACATTTACAGGACTAGCTCCCCACTGATTGCACCCTTCCAACCACTCTCACCCCTATCCCAAGCACACTCACTGCTTTGCAGCCACCCACTCCAACACACACAAACAGCACACTCTCACATATACACACTCAAACAACCTACAGACAATATTGACATTACACTCACAACCACCACAACCACTACCACATCCACCACAACCACTACCACAACCACCACACCCACCACACCCACCACCTCCACCCCTACCCCCACAACAACCACCACTACCCACAACCACCAGCACACCCACAACCACCACAGCCAGAGCACACCCATAACCACCAGCATACCCACAAGCACCAATACACCCAAAACTACCCCAACCACCACCACATCCAAACCCACAAGCACCACAACCAGACCAACTGCCTCAATCACATACTCACCTAAACAAACACACTCACACAAAACCATACCTACACCCAAAACAACAGAAAGCAAACCCAAAAGCACATACTCACCCAAACACCACACACCTGCCAAAAAAACACACCCAAAAATACAAAACATATACCAGACTGACATGTAACTGTCCAACAGACAGGCACACACACATCACACACTCTAGCCCCCTCTACCTTCATAACACAGTCCTCACCAACCCCTCCTACCCGTTATCCTAGTTCTGCTTTGATTTCTGCTCTGGCCTTCACCCCTTCCAAACCCAAACACACCTCTCCCAAACCAAAACCCACTCCTCTCAAACCCAAGCCCACCCTTCACACCCCTCCCAAACCCACACATACCACCCTTCCCAAACCCACCCCTTCCAAGGAAGATCCTGGAGGTGCCTACTCTGTCTCCACTAGATGATCCTTCCTGAGGAGGCAAGTTTGCGGCAACACTCAAATGTCTTTGAGACATCTCATTTTGGGATTTTTATGTTCGAAAGCAAAATATATCCTGATTTGAGAAAAGTATCTCATTTATTAATAACAAATAATCTAATTTCACCAAGTTTGTCCTGAGATTATTTTTCATCTACTATTCTTCGATTCCTAGAACTGTTAATGATTAAAATGTGATTTACATATTTTAACTTAAAATTAAGACAGAAAATGTAACAGTTTTTAAATTTTCTAATTTGTGAACTCGATACACTAGTAATAAATGCATGTGATGGACATTTAAAATTTGGTGAAAGCATTCATCAGGATGTGGACACTTACACCAACAAGTGGATTTGTCATATTTTTATTTTAAGTGTTAATACAGATGTGTTTATTTGTACTTGATAAGTGATGAAAACAAACACATATGCATTGCGCCTTAAAATAATGATGGCACAAACAACATTTAATTAAATACAAGAAATGCAAGGGGAAATGTTAAATTGATAACTATAAATTGATTAAAGTTTGGAACTGACATTGCTGTTACAGTTATTTTAAAACAAATGCTTCACCTTGTCAAGTGCAATTTCTACATTACATTACATTGCTATTATCCCAATAATGTGTAATAAATATGTTTATGATTTTATAGATTAGGAAAATTAACTTAACACACCAGTATGGTCAGGTTTTGATTTTTGGATTGATGTCCATTTTTGTGTAAGTGTCCATTATTATGAAGGCAACTTGTACCAATTTTAAAATTACAATAAAATTATACAGGTATGTTTCTTTAAATTTCTTAACCAACAACATTACACACATATGCATTAAACATTGGTAACAGGGGTGGGCAGAATTCGTGGAGTTCCACTCTGCGGAATGAAAAGAAAACTCCACAATCTCCGTCTAACTCCACCCAAGTGGGCGCAGTTGTGCTCGGCCGCTCATTCGCGCTGATTGGTGTGATTAGCATGCTCCGTGTAGCACCAAGCACATGAATGGCACCACGCTCAAGGCCATTTAGTTTTTCTTATTCTGTGCATCGTGCTGGGCCTACTTCTCAATCCTAACTACATCTTTGCCATCCTAACTTTATTAAACTTATCCTCACCTGTTTTACATTTATTTTCTTAGTGTGTGTATTGGTGTTGGTGTATTTTACATTTTTGCCTCTGTTTAACTTTCTGTGACTTTTTTGTCCCTTTATTAGTTTTCCCCTAACTTCCTAATTTCTCAGTCTCTAGACTATTCCTTCTCTTCCGCCTGTCTTTCTTTTTCTCATATTTACCCAGCACTATGCCAGAGCAAGGGATAGGCAGTGCCATTGCGGAGGGTTCAGTGAACCGCACAACCTGTGGGCTCCCCAAAAGGGGTGCAGCCTCGTGCCATTTTTTATGAGAAGTAAGTGACCACACTCACTTTTTTATGCAGCACCACCTCCCCTCCCTGCTAGCAGCAGGCAGCAGGCCCGTGAGTGGCTATGACCTGCAGGAGCACCAGCTGCTTTGGGGGCGGGTGTGCCTATGTGTTCACCAACTCACTGGGGTTCGGTGCACCCAGCAGCAGCTGACGCACCGCTGGGCTGAAATCCAGATTGCGTGGCTTGGTGAGTACTATAATTAATTGTAACTAATCTGTTGTGTCCTATCATATAATGCTAATTTCTTTTTCCAAATACCATGCTGCTCACACTCAAAGGTAAGTTAAGTTCACGTATAGGCAGCCTATTTCATGCGGGCAGTGGCACGAACATGCCATTGGAAAAGCTGTACCGAAGAGGGGCCTGAATCACAAAGGTAAACTGGGATGAAAGTCTAACTTTACGCCTTTTGGTATTCACAAAGGGCATTTACGAGTAGTAAAGTTAGACTTTTGTCTCAGTTTTGGTCTCAGTTAAACTTAAGACCAAAACTACGTTTCACTGAGGCAAAAGTCTAACTTTACTACTCGTAAATGCCCTTTGTGAATACCGAAAGTCGTAAAGTTAGACTGCTGTCTCAGTTTACCTTTGTGAATCGGGCCCAAAATTTTTAATCTTGCTCTTTACACTTTTAAAACTAGCTTTTTCCCTTTTTGCAATTTTAAAATTAAGCACCTTTATTCGAATTGCTACTGTTGTTTTAGCTTTGGGTTCAGAGGGAATTGTGGTGATTGTTCGCACGTTGGGGGGAAATTGACAAAGGCCATTGCTCATCCTGTTTGGATAACAGGGAACCAATCAGGAGAGAAGGAGGCAGATCCTATAAGAACTCGCAGCTTATTTCATGCCGGTAGTGGCGCAGATGCTTTGGGGGCACGCCAAAGGCAAGCCCGTCTGCGCCTGTCCGCACCCTGCCAGGGTCAGTCATAATGCCCATTTCTTTTTCTTTAACTTATCAGAGGTACTTAAAAATATTAATTCTGCATTGCATCAACTAGCCCCCCATATACCAACCAAATTACAAATGCTTGATATCCTTAGGGACAAGCCTGGAATGATAGACACAGGTGCATCACCCAAACCTACATTAAATGTATCCTCAAACCCAAATATTTTTAAAGTTAAAGTAGATGAAATTAGCGTTATATACCTGAACACCTGATTTATGATTAAACATCAGGTTGAAATTTATCATTTACTTGGAGGCTGAATCTCCAGATATTCTTCTGCTAACAGAAACCTGGCTAACAGATTAATCCTTCCCTGATATCTTGACGGCTACCCCAGAGGGTTATTACCTCTTTCAAGTCAGTTGGTCTACTGGTAAAATGGGGGGAGGGGGAGTGGCTGCCATCATTAAAAAGCATCTCAGGTTTTCTAGCCTTTCACCATTTGCCATCCTCTCTACCGACTGTCTTCTGATTAAGTTAGAATCCCCTTTGGCATCTCTTTCCTGCACTGTAGTGTACAGACCGCCAGGCTATGTGAGACTCTTTCCTCAATTGCTTGCAGAATCTCTGTCCCCATTGGTCATCGAGCATTACAAAACTTGTGTTGATAGGCAACTTGAATTACTGGGCAAATGAAGAAGCGAGTGGGTCGTTATCAGTAGAATTGGCCAATTTGCTAAGAAATCTAAATCTAGAACAGCAAATATTTCTCCTCACGCATGAGAAAGGCCACACACCAGACCAGGTCTGGATCATTAACTTGTCAGTGGCTAATATTACAATCTCTCCATGTGCATGGTCAGACCAGCATTTGATTGAGTTCTCGTTATCGGGCCTGACTTTTCTGAAACTTCCTCCATGTTCCGGACTGTTCTGCAGAAATTGGTCGAGTGGATCTGGGTTCCTTTTTTGGAATCTTTAACCTCTACCCTTCCTTTTTTCCAAGATGAAATAGACAGCCACACGGAAAACATCTCCAACTGGCTCACTGCAGCTAGAAATGCACACGCCCCTATTCGAAAATTAAAGCTACCTCATCCCCCATGACACCGCCAAATCGTTTTCAAAAAATCTAAAAACAGCAAAATCCACTGTTCTCCATGCTGAAAGGAATTGGCAAGCAAACTACTCGATAGAGAATAAGGCACTTTTTTAGTCACTACTTAAAGACTATAAGAGATTAATTAAGCAAACCAAGATAACATTCTTTTCTACTAAAATCATGGCTTCCTCAAATAAGTCTAAAGGAAATCTTCAATATAGTGTGTGAGTTGTCTAACCCTGATAGGGTGACCCTTCCCATTCAACCATCACAAAGCTTATGTGATATGCTCAACACTTTCTTCATAGAGAAGATCAAGATTATAAAGGACAGCCTCCCCCTCAGTCCTACCATTAATGTGACAGTCACTGAAGATAGCAACTCTGTCAAATTATGCTCCTTCTCCATAATCAGAAAAGATGACCTTCTGCACCTACTCTCTAAAGTTAAGTCAGTTTCTCCTGATGATATCTGTCTTCCCAAAATCCTAAAAATGGTTTATTCACACTGCCCTGAGATAGCTGTCTCTTTACTCAATCACTCCCGCAGCCATGGCACGGTACCTAACACTTTCAAAGAGGCTATAGTGGTCCCTCTTCAAAAGAAAATGGGTAAGGATCCCCTCACCTTGAAAAATTACCGGCCAATTTCATTACTACCTATTCTGGTGAAGGTGTTAGAGTCACATGTGGCAAGACACCTCTATTTCCTTCTAGAGTAGTTTAAATTTTTTGATCCCCAGCAGGCAGGCTTTCGCCCTGCCCATTCAATGGAAATAGTCATCCTCTCAGTCATTGATGACAGGTAGGAGCGGTGGGGAGGGAAGGGGGGAGTCGACAGATGACGGAATAGGTAAAATAAAATAAAAAAATAAATAAAACCACGTACATTGCGCTCGCCGCATCGCCAGTCAGCGATGCGGCGAGCGCAAGGTAAGTGGTTTTATTATTTTTTTAATTTTACTTTACCTATTCCGTCGTCTGTCAACATCCCCCCGGCCCGCACCCCACTACTCTTACCTGAACCGGCCGCGCCTAGATGACATGCAAGAGTAGAGTGACAGAGGTACTACACAAGCGTTGGTCCTGCTAGATCTGTCAGGGGCCTTTGGCACTGTCGAACAGAAGATGTTGGTCGGCCATGCCAGAGCTGCATGCCTCCTAGATTCGGCTTTGGCCTGGGTCACATCTTTTTTAAAGGATCGGTCATAGTCTGTCCGGTTATCCCCTTTCAAATCCCCCAGGGTCTAGCTTACCTGTTGTGTCCCTCAGGGATCCTGTCTGTCTCCTCATCTTTTTAATTTGTACATCCGTCTCTTGGTGCACTCACTGAAAGAAAGGCAAGTCAGAGTCTATAACTACGCTGGCGATTTGCAGCTGTAATTCTCCTTTAATCACTCCCCTGAATCGATGGATTTCTTTCAGAACACCATGATGTTCATTAGAGATTGGATGAATAGCAACCGTTTAAAACTTAACTCTGATAAGACCAAGATTGTTTTCACTCACAATAACCAGGACATGTAGAATCCCTCCTTCTGGTCTTTATCAATGGGCAATCCTCCTAAGCCCAAGAATTCCGTCAAGAGCCTTGGAATTATCATTGATAAGAGTTTATCTCTGAAACCTCACCTGGTAGCAGTCACCTCTGCCTGCTTCGCTCAACTACGAAGAATTAAGAAAATTGGCAGATTCTTTACTTTTGATGCCCTAATTCAGATTGTGCTGCCTTTAGTAATCTCTAGATTAGATCAGGCCAATTCCCTCTATCTTGGCCGCCTTAAAGGACTTAATCAAAGATTGCAGCTGCTTCAAAATCAGGAAGCACTGCTTATTCGTCAACAGCCTTGACGCTGCAACATCACCCCTCTATTGAAAAATCTCCACTGGTTACTGATGGACCAACGTTCGATTTTTAAGTCAAGCTGTCTCATTTTCAAATCCATAAATGGCAAGTGTCCTCTTTTTCTATCTTCTAAAGTCAAAAAATATGTAGCCAATTGTAACCTGAGGTCCAGGCAGAAGAACTTCCTTAGAATTCCTTCATTCAAACGGAAGAGATTAGGTGGGTCTAGATTTGCCGTGTTGGCCCCTCGAAATTGGAACTCTCTTTCCCCAGATATTAGATCCACCACGAATTACATGCATTTCCGCAAACTATTGAAGTCTTGGCTCTTCTGACAAGCCTATGATTAAATTATCTCCAGCTGTATGCTGTCTTCTGCTGCCCAGGACCAAGGGACCTCACTGGTGATTAAGTGCTTTATAAAACCCACATAACATAACGTAACGTAATGTTACGAAGATTATGTCATCCAAGATAGCCAGGTGCTCAGTGCTACTTAGTTTTGCCTGTTGCTATAGACACTATCTTGGGCTGATTATGTAAGAAGTTATGCTGACTCATCTGTCCTTCTGTCACTAAGTTAGTGGTACTGTGGTAGTAAAAGTAATATATTATCTGTGAGTTAGTGTTCTCCGTGTCTTTCTTTCTATGTAGCTTGTACAGACCCAACAATCTTCCAGTGATGCAGTATGCAAAATATGCATCTATGCATTGAAAAGGGAAACTGAGTTGGCCCATCAAAGGAGGTTAGATTTGTGAAGCAAAGATCAAGTATTTTCAAATGTAGCTTAGGAAATTCAGAATAGGACTTAGGAATGGTTTTGAAAATTAGGAATAGATCAAATCGATAACATAGGCATTCTGCTTTTAAAAAGTATAATGCCAATATGTTGCCGCATTTTTCTTTGCCTGTCAAAATATATTCTAGATTAACTGTGCCATGAATCCATTTTTGTTAACTTCTTCAGTACCCAAGGGCAAGAAGAGAGCATTAGAGGTTTGGGCAGAAGAGGGTGCCACCACCAGTGCAGCGGCGTGTGGAAGTTCTACCACATCATCGCAGCAGATGGCTCTGCTGACCCCAGTAGGTTCTTGTTAATATTATTTAGTTCTCTAACTTTTACCTCTCCCCATTAGATATAGTTTTCCTCTATTCTGTCATACTGTGACTTTTTAAAAAAGATTGTTGTTCTATTTAATGTTTATTCTTGTTATCCCCCTTCATTATTCTTTTTCTATATTTCTTGTTTCTGTAGCTGACTTCCTTCTGTGTCTTTACTAATCTGTATCATAATCATTCTTCTGCTTGGTTATGCTGTCCCTCTCCCTTAACTTTATACCCTTTAGACTGGTACTGTAAGACTAAGACATTAGATTAGGTAGTCTACTGTGAAGATTGCAGAGTTTGCAGACCCATGCAAGCTCTTCTATGCTTGTTTGCTGAGAAAGATTTCTATTTCTTGCTCATGCTCAAATGACGAAAGAGCAGCCATGGTTATGGTGCCCCCCCCAAACTGTGTTGTATGTATTATTATTCAGAATCCCAGCAGTTTCGATGACAGTGCAGCATGGCAGGAGAGTAGTGTGAGGACAGTCCCTTTGCATTTGCCAACCAAAACCATATGTCCTTTATTTAACATTTTATTCTACCCCTTCATTGTGCTTTAAATGACTCACAGTCATCATATATCTGCCCCTTCATTATGGTTGGCTTGACTACTGGCTTTTCTAGCATTGTCAACCAGCAAAATGCCCAAAGTGATATTTTAGATAGAAGAAGAGGAGATAGTGCAAACTGAACTGTAGTCATGTGTTGCTGTGGTATTTTGCTTAAAAAAATAAAAATGGGGAGGTGTATCTGGCATCTAAAATGTGTAATGTTTTTTCTAGCCGCACAGACCACCAGTGATGGGGCAAGCAGCACCAGTAAACCAGCAGCAGCTGAAGGGGGTGAGGGTCTCTGCAGTGGCAGGTATGGGCAATGGTAAGTCACATTGCTTGGTCATTTACAATTACTAGTGTACCCACTGTATTTGTTAAGTGAGGCAGACTCCACCCATCATCAGTCACCCATGATGTCCCTGCCCATGGCACTTTGTGAGTCGCTTTCCAACTGCTGTATGGTTCAATCCGGCACTGCAGTGTTGGCTGCGTAATGTGCGCCTGCTTCTGTTAATGTAGCATTTACAAAGCTTTTAATGGATTGCAAACCGAAATGAAAACAAGGTGTCTTTCTCTTCCCTCCCAGTGCCCACTCAGTCTCTCACCTCCTAGTTCCGCACTCCTTTATTTGTTCCTAAGTTCTTCTGTACCAGCCCACCTGAAACATTGAAAAAGAACATTTATAGCATGAGCCACATGTTGTGAGACAAGTGGTTCATATGGCTTCCATAATGGATTTACGCTTGTTCAAATTAGACATCCGTCAACTTCAGTTTCAACTACAGTGACTGACAAAGCCTAAGCTACATCAATCGATTAATCAATCAAGCAACCAATCACCTGGTACTTGTACAGCACGGCTTGTCACCTGTGAGGGTTTCCAGGCACTGGGCTGCAGGTTTCAGTCAAAGAGCCAGGTCTTGATCTTCTTCCTGAAGTCTGTCAGCAAGGGTGATGCTTGGAGGTGGAGGGGGAGGACGTTCCAGGACTTGGCGGCAAGGTGGGAGAAGGAGCGCCCTTCAGTGCATCAGCAGCGGATGCACGTGTCTGAACAAGGGTGAGGAGGGCAGGACAAAGGATTCTGGACAGTTGGTGGAGGTTCATCTGGAGTCTTCTCATGAGTTTGCTGGAGGTGCTTGCATAGAGTGCATTGTCATAGTCCAGGCAGCTGGTGATGAGGTCCTGTGTCACTGTTTTTCTGGTGCTAATGCGGATCCACTTGAAGATTCTGCGGAGCATGCATAGAGTGTGGAAGCAGACTGAGAAGACTGCATTTACCTATTGTTTCATGGAGAGTTTGCTGTCTAGGATGATGCTGAGGTTGCGGGACTGGCCTTTTGGTGTGGTTGGGTCCGAATTCCAAAGGCCACCAGATGTTGTTCCTGATTGAGGTGTGTCTGCCGAAAATCAGCACTTTGTTTTTGTCCGTGTTGAGCTAGCTTCAGGCAGTTGTCCTGTATCCAGGCTGAGACGTTCTTCAAACAGTTGTGAAAGTTGGATTTCGTAGTGGTGGGGCCAGCTCAGAGAGACCAGGAGTCATTCCAGAGTGTGGTGTGTCTGCCGAAGATCAGAACTTCAGTTTTGTCCGTGTTGAGCTTCAGGCAGTTGTCCTTCAACCTGGCTGAGACATTCTTCATGCAGTTGTGGAAGGTTTTCTTTGTCGAGGTGGGGTCCGCTAAGAGCGAGAGGGCGAGCTGGGTGTTGTAGGAAATGAGGTTGATGCTGTGAGTTCTGATGATATACGCTAGTGGCGTCATGTAGATGCTGCAGAGGGTTGAACTGAGGAATGAACCTTGAAGGACGCTGCAAATGGTGTACTTGGGTTGTGAGGTGAAGGGAGGGAGGCAGATTCTAATGGTGTGCCCCATGAGGAATGATACCATCAATCTAAGAGTGTCATCTTTGATTCCAATCTGGTACAGTCATTTAAAGTGTGTGGTGGGAGAGGGTGTTGAAAGCTGCAGAGAGGTCCAGCTGGATCAGAGCATTCGATTCTCCTCTGTCGAGTAGGGTGCAGATGTCATCTGTGGCAGTGATCAGGGCCATCTAAGTTCTGTGGTTTGCTCTGAATACTAATTGGGAGGGGTGTAGCAAGTTGTTTCTCTCCAGGTGTTCGGTGAGTTGGAGGTTGACGGCCTTCTCCATAACTTTGGGGGGAAATGGGAGCAGCGAGATGAGGCAGAGGTTCTGAAGCTCGCTGGGGTCTGCGCAGTGTTTCTTGAGGAGGGTTCTAACCTCTGACTGTTTCCAGGCTTTCTGGAAAGGTGGCTGTGGTGAAGGAGGTGTTGAGGATGGTGGTGAGCTGGTGGCTTATCTTGTCGCTTCCGAGGTTGAAGAGTCGATGGGGGCATGAGTCGGAGGGTGCTCCCAAGTGGATGGAGTTAATTAAGGTGGTACCGTTCAGTGTCCTGAGCTGTTCCCATGAGGTGAGAGGGTGGTCGGTGGCAGTCTCCATGTCCGTGGGGAGGCTGAGGAGGTTGGTAGGTTGAAGTTTCTGTATCTGATGGCTATCCTGTTGTAGAAGGGGTCTACTAGAGTGTCACAGAGTTCCTGTAAGGGGAGGATCGAGTTTTCGGAGGCTGAAGGACAGGTGAACTTTCTGACGATGGTGAAGAGTTCCTTGGTGTGGTTAGCGCTGGTCTTTATGAGGTTTGCCAGGGCCTCCATTTTCATGTCCTTGAGTTGGTGGTAGTAGTTGTCGAGGGCGGACTTGAAGGTGGCTCGTCATTGCCATATCTGCTGGTGCGCCCTCTTCTTTCTAGTTGTTTGCATCTGTGTTTCACTGCCCTGAGACCTGAGGTGTAGCACTGGCTCATTTGGTACATCTGTGTGCTTTGGCTAGTTTAGTGGGGTCGACTTAGCCTGCACTGGTGATCCAGGCATTGAAGTTCTCTACTGCCCAGTTGAGGTTGGTGGGTACGTTTTGCTGGCTGATGCTGGGGGCATCAGTCCATTGGTGCTTCATGACTTTGGTCCCGCTGTGGAAGGGGGCACTGTTGTGTTTGGGGGTGGTGCGGGTGGTCCAGCAATGGTGAAGTGGAGATGAAATGGTCAGACAGTTGAGTTCTGTGGTGTGCTAAATATGACTCTGTTGCTGGACGTGAAGACAAGGTCCAGCGTGTGTCCTCCTCTGTGCGTGGGTTCTGAGACAAGCTGCGTAAGGCCAATGTTGTCCATTTGTTCCAGAAGGTCGTGGAGTTGGTGTCTGTGGGGTCATCCAGGTGGAAGTTGAGATCTCCCAGGAAGACGTGGTGTTCCAATTCAATGGCAAGCAGGTGATAAACTCTGTAATGTTGTTGCTGAGGTCCGTTCGTGGTCCTGGAGGGCCGGTATGTGAGGGTGCCTTTGATTGTGGCTTTGTAGTCAGTGTGGAGTTGGAAGCTCAGGTGTTGCATGATTGGCATGGTTTTGTCTTCGGTAGTGGTGCAGATGATGGATTCCTTGTGTATGATGGTGATGCCACCTCTGTGTCTGTTGATGCAGCCCCGGTGTTTCATCTAGTAGCCATTCGGTGTTGCGGTGGCGATGTCAGGTGCCAATGCGGGGTTGAGTCAGGTCTCTGTGATGAAGGTCACATCGGGGTGGGGTGGAGATAGTGTCTCAGATTTCGGTGGCATGTTTGCAGAGCGATCTGTCTTTGATAAGGAGGCATTGGAGTGGTTCCGGGGAGGTAACGGGCGGCGGGGAAAGATTGGCTCGGGTTTCTTCAAGGGTGGCCAGTCTTGAGATGGCAGTGAATTGGTAGCGGAGGCAGGTAAACAGTCCCACTGTGGAGTGAGGAGTTGCGAGGCAGCAGCTGTTGTTGTGCCTGGTGTCCAGGGCGTGGAGATCTGTGGCGGAGTGAACCACGCCCCCCACTTTTTTATAGCAAAACCTCTACCGTACCTCCTAGGCCCTTTCCCTGTACCTAATACTGCTGTAGCAGACTAAGGGCCTGAGTTTTAGAGTAACATATATCCCAGCTGCCGTATTATGAATCGCAATATGGTGGACGGGATATCTGTTACGTTTGTGACAAAGTAACCCCTCTGCCATACTCTAGTCTAAATCCGTCCCTAAGTCAAGTTTCCTTCCCTTACTGCCAAGTGAATATATTTGATTTAAATAATTTGTGTTTGAGGGTCAGGCCAGGAAGTAAAGTGGGATTAAGTGTTTGCGATTTCATGTTTTGCGGATGGCATTCTCTGTGACGAACGTGCCCAATAAAATCTATGTATCCAGTTTCTTTCCCTGTCCTGCAGTGCATCATTTTTCCCACTGTCTGCTTATGGCAGACAGGATGGGGCCGATTCACAGAACTAATCTGAGATAAAATCCTAAACTTACTACTTTTGATATTCACAGAAGGCATTTAGTAGTAGTAAAGTTAGGACTCCTAACTTTACTACTACTAAACTGAGATAAAATCCTAAACTTACTACTTTTGGTATTCACAGAAGGGATTTAGTAGTAGTAAAGTTAGGACTCCTAAGTTTACTACTACTAAATTGAGATAAAATCCTAAACTTACTACTTTTGGTATTCACAGAAGGCATTTAGTAGTAGTAAAATGCCTTTTGTGAATACCAAAAGTCGTAAAGTTAGGATTTTGTGGCCAAGACCATGCTACAGAGGCCATTCAATGTCTCAGAGGAAGGGGTCCCAGGCCTGAGCAGCACAGAGTCAGTGGCCCCGGATGCACTGCGGCCGGCACAGGCACCCAGCCACGGGACGGTGACTTGCGGTGCAGTCAGATGGGCCATGCGACCTGAGCGGGTCCCCATCAATGTCCGAAGTGTATGTTGCGGAGTGTTGCGGGGGACAGTGGAAGGTGTCCTCCAGTGCACGATGCGGAAGGTCTGAAGTTATCTGGAAGCAGCAAATGGAGGAGTGGAAAGCGCGAGCCTCGTTTTCACCAACAATTTGGTATCAGCTACATGAGGATGAAAACTAGCCCCTATTCCATTGACACAAATGCCACCAATGTACGACCAGTGAGTGTCCATGAATTTCGGGGAACACACTCAGTGGCACAGGTGCTCAGAGGGGATGCAGTCTGCGATGATGCCGGTACACAGATGTGAACTCCAACATTGCCAAATCAAGACTCTGTGGCCTACTGGACCGCAGTGTCAGCCAGAGGCAGCGGTCAGCAGTGGCCCACAGCCACGTGTCGTTGGCTCGCGAGGCACAGAGTTAGTGACACAGTGGCAGTTGTCGGTAGTGTTCAATCACCTCCGTAACGATGATCCTGTTCCTTCTGGACTGCAATGCGTCATCCTCTTATGCCTCTCAGTGCGTGCGATGAAATGTATTCTGCCTTTTGAATAACCGATGTTCAGTTCCAAATCTGTGACCCCACTCGTGCGCAGCGTAGGCCAAGGGCAGTAGTCCGCGTAGGCCCACAGACACGTGTGGTTGTGATGCCATGCACAGACTTGTTGCCACCACATCGAAGGGTGTATTGTGAATTGTTCTCTGCCTTAAATAATGTTCACTGCCATGGTGTAAGCAAGACTCAGTTCCAAATGTGTGACCTACCTGACCGTGGTGTAGGCCTGAGGCAGCGGCCAGCACGACCCATTCACCTGGTGTCGCCGGCATAGTTTGGATGGCCCCACCGGCCTGCGTTGTTCAGGTTCAGTGGCACCACGTGTAGCCGGCTGGCGTTGAACAGGGTTAGTGGCACCACGTGTAGCCGGCTGGCGTTGAACAGGGTTAGTGGCATCACGTGTCGCAAGATGCCCATATGGAACTATGCCTCACTGATCGGGGGGGTCTGGTGCTGTGGCCGCTGGCCCGGATTTGGGGTCACTGCCATTCATGACTCAGGACACAGTTTCACATATGGGACCTACTGGTCCGAAGAGTGGGCCGTAGGCGGCAGTAGAGTACGTCAACGAGAAAGGACTGAAGCAGGCCTGTGCCGTGGAGGCCGTGGTGGTCTGAGCTGACTGCCAAGGTTGCAGGACTCGGGCTTGGAGCTTGCGCCGGCACGTGGTGGCCCCTCCTTGACAGACGGGTTCGTGGTCCAGTGTACCGGGGTCCGGCAGGCGCACTGCATCGCAGACAACGCCGCTCACGAGGATGGCGTTGGCCTCGTGGTGAGGTGGGAGGCGCCGCCCTGGCAGAGACGTGGGTCTTTCCGGAAGAGGACCACGCCCAGGCCTACGTACTTTTTATTCACACCTCTACGCTGGCTTGGCGTACGCCGGGCCATCCCACTCCGCTGACGCTTAGGGGGGGGCGTAACAGGCAACATTGCCGCGAGGTCCCCCACTGGCTGGGGTGACATGGTGGCGTCCACTGTCCACTACACTCCATACGCAAGCAGTGTATGTCGCCATGGATATGGGTGTGTTCTGCATACTGCAAGGTGTCCAGCACATCTCCGGCACTCTTGGCATTGTGTACTTTCCCAATCATGGTTCTTCTGCATCCTTCACACATGCCTGGTTGCCACCTCTCCCCACATTGGGATATTATGTGGCTGAGGTGCCATGCCATTGCTGGCTCATGTTCAGGGCTTGCCCATGTGGACATTGTAAGTTGTTCTGTCGTGTCTGGTGGGTGGGCATATTGTTGTGCCTGTTGTATGTGATTCTGTGATGTGTGCATTGCCAGCGTTGTGAGTTGCATGGTTGTGGAGTTGAGGTGTGTGGGGTGTTCATTTGTATATTGCCAAGGGGCTGTGCATTTGCCTTGTTGCCATCCCGGGAACGCTGGTTGATGATGGACTGTTGGAGGTTGAAGGTATCATGCACACTGGCTGTGTATTTGAAGGCGACATTGTTGGGTGTTCCAAGGTGTTCTGTTGTTGCCTGCACATTGGTGTGAGACGTGTGCTTCCTGTTGCGGTGATTGTGTGCTGTGTCACCAGGGGGCACAGGTAGTACATGTGTGCTGTGTATTGCCCCCAACACGTGCGTGCATCCTGCTATGGCGTATGGTCCTTGCTTGGTCTCCAGCAGATCCTGTGCATTGTGTTGTACGTATGGGGACCGGGGTACCAGGGTGATGGTGATGTCCAGGACAGGTGTGGGAGACTTGGATGTGGCTGGCTGTGAGACTCCTCTGACTTTGGCGGGTGTAGGATGGGGGTCCCAGGGGCCAACAGGTGCAGCCACGCCATCAGCTTTGTGTGGGGTTGGTTGTCCGCTGTGTTGTTGTCGTAGGCCTGTTAGGCGATGATGGTCAGGATGCGTAGGTTGGTTGCCCTTTCAGTCTGTAGTGGACGGTGACATTGTCAGATGTTGGGTCTGTGCGGCTGGTACATTTCCTGGGGTTCCGCTGTCTTTGTCTGTGCTGTGTCTGTGGTGGTCCGGGGGGGTGTTCTGGGTGTGGGTTGGGGTCCTGGGGTGGTGGCGGTGGGTGTTGTGGCCCTCTTGGGTGTCCGGGCCGCATGATGGGTGGCTCCATGGCATCTGTTGCTCTTCGGATGTGGCCCTGGGCTGTGCTCCCTTTTGTGGTGCTGGCTGCCGTCCGACTTTACACCAGGTCAGAGCAGGTGTAGATTTCCTGGTGCTAACGCGCCTTATCGACTGTTTTGTGTTTTTACCGCGGATGTGGCTGGTCGTTGTGAATGTTGAGGTGTGCTGTTGTCTCGGCTTTTGTCACGGGAACGCCTACTCTGCATCTCATTAGCGATATTTGCGGGGGTCCTCTTTAGCGATGTTTTTTGCGGCTGCTATCGCGGGTAAACTGGTGCTGTGGGCTGTTTGCACCGGCTTGTGAATAGGGGGAGTAAATTTATCACGACTTTGGCTGCGATAAAGTGCTGTTAGTTCGGCGATAGCTCCTTGTGAATATTAACCCTGGGTGAAGTACTACGCTACGCTCGCGTAGTTTGCGAAGTTTGCGCTACTTCGCACTACGCGAATTGCACGTAGCACAGTGCAAACAGCGTAGCATAGCGGTCATTTTTTGCTTGCTCGCGGTCCTCAACGTCAAGTTGGCGACCGCGAGCAAGCAAAATGACATCCCGGCGAGACTTTTTCCTCGTTCGCCAGATTCTCAACGCGGGGAAGTCAGGTTTCTCATTGCGAGTGGTCGCGTATGCTCGCGACCGCTCGCGATGAGAAACTACCAGTCCGCGTTGAGAAAGCTGCCGCTCGAGTAGAAATCTACTCGAGCGGCAGAAAACGACCGCTTGCACTGTGCAAGATGCGGTTTGCACTGATTGCACAGTGCGGACAAGCATCCGGTACTGTGCAATCAGTGCGAACAGCATTTTGCACAGTGCACTACGTAGTTCGCGTAGCTACGCGTAGCTTGCGTAGTGCGAAGTGCACTTCGCGTAGCTACGCGTAGCGCTACTACGCGAACTACGCCCAGGGTTAGTGAATATGCCCCTAAGTTATCTCATCTGCAGAACAAGTTAGCTACGTACTGAGAAAGTAGTACACTTCAATCCATAGTGTTCTTACCTGAATAAATGAAGTGATGGCTGGCGGCTGTTCCCTCTGTGAATCTTCCAACAACTTACTGGAGGATTTACCAAGGTGCCTTCTTTATGGTAGTGCGCTAACAGGAAAGGCATTGCAGTGAGGTCCCACTCCCACCTAGATGATCTCCAACTGCAGGATTAATCAAAAGGATCCCAGGCAACTGAATTGAAAGAAAAAACGAGAGTTAGAAGGTTATACATATACATTTATAATATAGCTTTAGAAATACTGAGGACAGACTAATGCCATCCTGACACATCAAAAAGCGCTCCGTCCATCATCTCCTTGTGTTTGCTTTGTTCGCCCTTAGTTGGCAGGGTATGCCCAGACATGGGTCCCTTGCTCACTTTGCCATTGGATTCAAGCTAGCCTGGTTGATGAAGGGTGTTACCCAGAAACCGGTCCCAGGATGCTTGTTTCCGGTTCAGGGAAGACCTGGCTTGGCAGTTCGGACTGGACTGTTCCCATGAGGCACAGGGTCAAGACTGATTTGCATATAGCTGGGTCTGAACTGAGGTGGCAAAGTGAGCTAAAGAATGATGATGGATTCAATCCAGATCTGTGACTGGGGGTGAGTGTCTGAAAAGTTTCAGCGCTCCGTCCATCATCTCCTTGTGTTTGCTTCGTTCGCCCTTAGTTGGCAGGGTATGCCCAGACGTGGGTCCCTTGCTCACTTTGCCACTGGATTCAAGCTAGCCTGGCTGATGAACGGTGTTACCCAGAAACCGGTCCCAGGATGCTTGTTTCCGGTTCAGGGAACACATGGTTTGGCAGTTCGGGCTGGACTGTTCCCATAAGGCACAGGTTCAAGACTGATTTGCATACAGCTGGGTCTGAACTGAGGTGGCAAAGTGAGCTAAAGAATGATGATGGATTCAACCCAGATCTGTGACTGGGGGAGTGTCTGAATAGTTTCAGCGCTCCGTCCATCATCTCCTTGTGTTTGCTTTGTTCGCCCTTAGTTGGCAGGGTATGCCCAGACGTGGGTCCCTTGCTCACTTCGCCACTGGATTCAAGCTAGCCTGGCTGATGAAGGGTGTTACCCAGAAACCGGTCCCAGAATGCTTGTTTCTGGTTCAGGGAAGACCTGGCTTGGCAGTTCAGGCTGGACTGTTCCCATGAGGCACAGGGTCAAGACTGATTTGCATATAGCTGGGTCTGAACTGAGGTGGCAAAGTGAGCTAAAGAATGATGATGGATACAACCCAGATCTGTGACTGGGGGTGAGTGTCTGAAAAGTTTCAGCGCTCCGTCCATCATCTCCTTGTGTTTTCTTTACATAAAAAAATACCACATATTATAACAAAACCTAGCAATAGTAAATTATTCTGAGCAATGGTGAGCATGGAATTTGAAAACCAAAGTTATGAAATCCTCAAGTCAGGGAAAATGTACAAAAGGTTTGTACTCTGCAGTCAGCAAGGATAAGAGTTTTATTTATACTCAATAAAGGCCTGAAAAATGATGTTGATGTGAGGAATGTGTGATCTATTTGATGTATATTAAGACACACCTCAGCCTGGAGCGGGGGGCTTGGGGTTTGATGAATGAATGGGAAAGGGGATTTGGGGAAAGGTATGACAAAGACAAGCACAACACAAGACCAATATTCATGAGGGCGATGAGCAGCACATCATCATCATTATCAATCTGTTGTGGAAGGAAACAAAGAAATGAGTATCACACAGTACGGTTAAATGCACTGTAAACAGTTCTTCTGCCCCAGAGACCCAAGTTATCAGATATCTATATGTTCTGTCTTCCATGTTTGAAAAAATCAAATTATGGGGGAGTGAATTTAACCCTGCCAGTTCTAAAAATATGTTTGTTTAAAGAAAAATGTTGCTGCATTGCCAAATTGAGTGGTGCATCTACATTCTCTTCGAGAATTTCTATCACTCTTGGGTGCCTGTCTGGACTGGTCCGGTGGTTAAGCAGGAGTGTTGAGCTCAGCTTTCGCCTTACGTTCATGCAGGAGATGAGAAGGCCTGCTATTGTAAAAGAGAAACTGTACTGTAGATTCAAGAAGAAGGACAGAAGAAAGGTAATCTTCATGAGGAGTGTACCATGAAGACTCAGAGGCAGAGCAAAAAACAAGAGGACTCGCAATTTCACTTTTGCCACCAGTGCAACTCATGCACTCAGCACCATTTTACAAATCAACGCACATCTCCATTCCACATAGCTGAGTACTAGCCCTCAGAGTCATGGTTTCCATTAAAAGAGGATAACTTCCTTCTTCTAGCTATTGATGAGGTAGTCCGGCCCTGAGTCCTTCCATCTTCCTCCTGACTCCAAGTAACTCCGTCCCAGTCCTGACTCGAGCAAGATAGAAGTTTAGTGCACTGCTGTTGAAGAGCAAGTAGGGAAACAGAATTGCAGTATTTTGTGTAGGTTTGTGTTTGTTAATTAAAGTGACTGGTCTGGTCTCTGAAGAACCCAAAAAAAGGAGTAGACCATACAGGTACATTTTTGCTAAGTAGGTTTGTAAAGGCCAATCACCTTCTGGAGAAATGCTCACCCATCAGGCACCAAACATTGCAATTCATCAAAATCAAGTTTACTATTAATTGAATACCTTTCCTCGCTGTTGCCACCACTTAAATCATGAATCATCACTCACAAACACTCACTCATTGTTGCAATAGTTGTTACCTTTCCAATCCAAGCATGTGTAGGTTAGGTAGTAGATCCACAATTGTATTTTTGATGCAGGAAACACATTAGAATGTGGTATTGGCACTTTTGTAATTCAGTGATCTTCTGGGGCAGCCCTGCTATGTGATGCACAAAAGAATAAGCATGTGAGGGAGGCAGGCATTGTCTCCAATGTCATAAATCTGACACAAATATAATGTTCCACTAGCTACTTTTTTTTTAAAAGTAAGAAGTT
Organism: Calotriton arnoldi; assembly: GCA_963921515.1. Lineage (NCBI taxonomy): Eukaryota > Metazoa > Chordata > Amphibia > Caudata > Salamandridae > Calotriton > Calotriton arnoldi. The sequence goes on from CAWUFW010001498.1 coordinate 907,529, forward strand.
CAATGAGAAATAATTTAAAAGTTCTATGATGGCACTCTCATACTCAGTACGGAAAGTAGAGTTCATCCTCAAACTCAGGTGGTTCACCCAGAAGTTGATCAGTTTACACACTTGATTACTGGCCAATCATCCTCCTTCTTTTCCCGTCCTGTTTCAGGAACTGTATAATTTTGTGGCATGAAATGTTGGATCATTTTGATTATGGTCAATATCTCCACGTTTTGAGGTGAGAGACTGGTCCTTTTCACTGTAACAACTGCGCCAGTTGCACTACACTGAACACACACTCAGCATGCACACTTTTTTACAGGACAAGCCAGGCACTTTATTGTCAGCCTGCTGAGCTCTGGCCATTGGCAGATCTTCCCATACCAATACATCATTGGGTTTTGATCCACATAAACCTCTATTGAATCAACCAGATACTCCTGCAACTACCTTGAATGGCCATTGATGCTGTCACTTGTTCAACCTCTTTTGCCATCCCCTCTGCCCTGTACTTAAACACTGCCTTTGATACCAAGTCAATGCAGAGGTTGGGTACGATTTATGTTGCTGGTGTTGGCTGCTGTAAGACAACAGGACAGCCCTCTCTGGAAGTTGAAGGCGGCCCCCGAGAACTCCATAAAGGGATTCTAAGTTTCAGCGTTCTTCCAGGTCTCTGGCTTGCTCAACAATCCACCTCTTGCATTTTGAAACATTTCCTTCTGTAAAAGGAACGAAAGTGGGCAGAATGTTTTTGTACCGTGGATCAAGTAGTGTGGCACAGATGTACTCTTAGGATGAGATGATGCCATTTTGCATCCTTGCATAACAAGCCAAGTGAAAGATTAAGCTCTCAAGCAAGGCATGCGCTTGTGTGTTTTTATTCACACCTGCGAGTGCAAACCTTTCAGACACCTTCTGTAGCTGGTACTGTAGCAGATGCAACAATGGGATAGCTTGGCCCATCATACTGTCCTCCTTGCTAACTTCCTGTGTGAAAACCTCAAAAGGGAGCAGTATTTGTGTTGGGTAATTGACTAGGCCCCATTTGTCTGCAATCATGGTCATAGCTTTCCCAATTGCATCCCCTCCTCTTTGAATGACATAGTCATTCATTTGTTTGTACTGTTCAAACAGATGTTGCAACATGTAATAGGTCAAGTTCCAACGTGTTGGCACCCCCTGTATCTGGGCTGCTTCCGGGCTTTAAAAGAATGGCTGAAACAAGTGCAGATTTTTCTACAGGTGGTCAGTATGTTGCCGACTATGTCTTCTTTTTGAGAAAGTCTTGCACAACCAGGTTGATGCAACGCGCCAAACACGTGACCCTGAATTGTGGCTAAGCCAAGCAAACTATGTTTACAGGAGTGAACACAAGCACTTTAGCACTGGTTAGTGAGTCCTAACACCAACAAAAAAGAATTCAGTAAAAAGGGGAGGAGGAAGGCAAAAAGTTAGGGGGTGACCCTGCATAAACAGCTTTTCCCAACACAGTTATTTGAGCTGGGATGTGAGGCAGTGTGCTCCGAGTCCCAACCCCCCTTCTGTTTAAAAGGCTCCCTTGAGCCAGCAAGCTGACGGGTTTTGGAGATGCACCTGTGTACCTGTGAGTGGTACTGAGACCTATGAAGACTTTGGCAGTATTCCTAGCATTCACAATTGAAATTGTTTTGTGTTCACTGCTGATGAAGGATGAAATCCAGAAACACATGTCTAGAGATGTACAGCACTATCTGCACCAACTGCTGAGAAACTACAGGTAATAATGATGTAAGCTCTTATTGTTTACTGCATTTGCCATAATGCAAAGAGGCGAACTGTGCTGGGGTGTGAGGCAGTGTACTCCTAACCCACTTCTGTTTAAAAGGCTCCCTTGAGCCAGCAAGCTGATGAGCTTTGGAGATGCAACTTTTTGACTGTGAGTGGTACTTAGACCTGTGAAGACTTTTGCTGCATTTCCAGCAACCCCAGATGAAATCGTTTTTTGTTCTTTACTGATGAAGGACGAAATCCAGAAATATGTGTCTAGAGATGTTCCTCACTATCAGCAGCAACTTTGGTGAGAAACTATAGATAATGTTGAAGTAAGCGCAAGCTGTGTACTGCATTTACTATAATGCAAAGGGGCGAACTGTGCTGGGATATGAAGCAGTGTGCTCCCAAACCCCCCTTCTTTTTAAAGGGTCCCCTTCAGCATGCAAGCTGACAAGCTTTGTAGGTGCACCTGTGTGCCTGTGAGTGGTACAGAGACCTGTGAAGACGTTGACAGCATTTCCAGCAACCCCAGATGAAATTGTTTTTTCATCTATACTGATGAAGTATGAAATCCAGAAACACGTGTCTAGATTTGAACAGCACTATCTGCACCAACTTTGGTGAGAAAGTACAGGTAATATTGAAATAATTGTGTACTGCTTTTACCATAATGCAAAGGGGCAAACTGTGCTGGGATGTGAGGCAGTGTGCTCCCAACTCCCCTTCAGCTTAAATATCAGTGAGGCAATGAATTACAACTAGCCAAGTGTTCTTTTCTTCGACATAATACTATAAATTAAGGACAACAAATTATTGACATCACAATATAGAAAAAAACACAGCAGGAAACCGTACAAGGAATGAGAATAGGGGGTCACCCTTTTCCAATGAAATGGACTATACCTTATGGGGAACTAACTAGTGTTGGTAATGGCCCTTTTTGAAGGGTTAACCCCAAACTGTTTGCTTCTTCCTCCTATTTTTCCTGACCTGATTTTGTTGGTTTTAGGTCTCTAGGCACTTTACCACTGCTAATCAGTGCTAAAGTGCATATGCTCTCCATGTAAATTGTATAAATGGATTGATGTTTCCTTGTTCGGCTTATTTGATTTACTACTAAGTCCCTAGTATAGTGCACTGTGTGTGCCCAGGGCCTGTAAATCAAATGCTACTAGGGGGCCTGCAGCCCTGGTTGTGCCACCCTTACAAGTAGCTTTTCAAAGTTGTCTCAGACCTGCCACTGCAGTGTCTGCGCGCAGTTTTTAACTGCCATGTCGACCTGGCAAGTGCACCCACTTGCCAGGCCAAACCATTCCCTTTTCTTACATGTAAGGCACCCCTGAGGTAGGCACAAGGTACCCCTCTGGGCAGGGTGCTGTGTATGTGAAAGGTAGGACATGTCCTGGTGTGTGGGACATGTCCTGATAGTGAAAAACTCTGTATTTCGTTTTTCACTATTTGAAAGGCTATCTGTCCCATGGGATAGCACGGAAGATACTTTGTAACATCTTACAAATGTAACTTCCCATGAGGACAAGATAGAAAGATGGAGTTTAGATTCTCTAAACTCAGAATTTAATAACACATATTTTAGTAAAGATGATTTTTAAATTGTGGGCTTGAAAATGCCACTTTTAGAAAGTATTTTTTTATATCTGAAGGAGTTGGCCCTGTAAACAATAACTAGATAGGGCCTGATATGTAGAAAAACAAATTGTCTAGTCATCACATTAACCACTGTCAATTATTCAAACATCAGACCATGAACCAGTTCCAGAATCAAAACAATGGTATCTACTGCACCGATAGTCAACCACTTTATTGAAAAGAACCATACCGAAAAGGAATTTAAATGGACAGTGTTAAATGTGATAAAACCGAATCCAAGAGGAGGAGATACTGAAACCACATTGTTGAGGCAAGAGGCGTACCTGATCCTAAGGTTTAACAGCACCATTTGCGGTTTAAATGAATTGTCTGAAATAGAGAGAACTTAAAAGATGCTTAAGAACTCCATCAGCCTGCTACCACAATGTTGAGGCTAGAGGCATAACCAATTCTATGGTTAAACATCGCCAGTTTCTGAATTGTCTGAAATATTCATAAGGAATCCACCGGCCGGAAATTCAAACCGTGGAAATCCATTTTACACCATTGTGATAACTTAGAATGCAATGAGCCCGTCCTGAGGCCAGGAAACTCCAATTCCCAGAATACAGCATTACCAACAGATGGTACTGCACACTTCTAAAGATCGAGTAACCGGAAGTCTGGAATCCAGTGTATTCATGCAGATGGAAAGTAAGTCGGCGAAACGTCTATGGGGTCGATTCCGATCCCGGTCGGAGGCGCACCTAATACCATTCGGTCGGGAAAAAATCCAGGCGAATGCCTGTTTCCCGACCGAACCGCTCATACGTCCGAATGAGCAAGTACGATGCGCACAACTGCCCAAATCCCGACCCAGTCGTACTCACCCAATACAGGTCCTGTTCTCCGACCGAGGCGGATCCGGAATCGTAGAATCGAGCCGCACGGAAGCAAAAATGCAGCCCCGTCCGGCCGGACAAGTACGATGCGCTTCAAGTACGCGCCGAACCCGTCGCTACGCACGGCACGTCAAAGCATCCGGGACAGGCGCACATAAGCTCCGATTCGCGCCACAACACGATCCACGGCTACGAGACGAACACGCCAGCGACGAGGCGAAGCAAAGAGAAAGACGAATGAGACGAACCAACCATGAATCCCTTCGTGCCGATCCTACCAATATTCTACCTCTATTACCGGAACAGGCACGGACGCGTACGGCGCAGAAGGTAAGTCAGACACCAACAACAAAAACAAACTACACGTACCCGACACATCACACACAGAGGGATGCAGAAATACCTACACCAGCAACAGCAGCACCATAGGGGCGGGATGGCCCTCACCAATGCCACACATACACATAGTGGCCTGTATACCTACCACTACTACCACCCCTACCCATGGGGGGCTGGATGCCTGCCACTACTACCACCTCTACCCATGGGGGCTGGATGCCTGTCACTACTACCACCCTTACCCAGGGGTGCCAGATGCCTACCACTACTACCACCTCTACCCATGGGGGCTGGATGCCTACCACTACTACCACCTCTACCCATGGGGGCTGGATGCCTGTCACTACTACCACCCTTACCCAGGGGGTGCCAGATGCCTACCACTACTACCACCCTTACCCAGGGGTGCCAGATGCCTAACCACTACTAGCACCCTTACCCAGGGGTGCCAGAAGCCTACCACTACTACCACCCTTACCCAGGGGGTGCCAGATGCCTACCACTACTACCACCCTTACCCAGGGGTGCCAGATGCCTACCACTACTACCACCTCTACCCATGGGGGGCTGGATGCCTACCACTACTACCACCCTTACCCAGGGGGTGCCAGATGCCTACCACTACTACCACCTCTACCCATGGGGGCTGGATGCCTGTCACTACTACCACCCTTACCCAGGGGTGCCAGATGCCTACCACTACTACCACCCTTACCCAGGGGTACCAGATGCCAACCACTACTACCACCTCTACCCATGGGGGCTGGATGCCTGTCACTACTACCACCCTTACCCAGGGGGTGCCAGATGCCTACCACTACTACCACCCTTACCCAGGGGGTGCCAGAAGCCTACCACAACTACCACCCTTACCCAGGGGGTGCCAGATGCCTACCACTACTACCACCTCTACCCATGGGGGGCTGGATGCCTGTCACTACTACCACCCTTACCCAGGGGTGCCAGATGCCTACCACTACTACCACCCTTACCCAGGGGTGCCAGAAGCCTACCACTACTACCACCCTTACCCATGGGGGCTGGATGCCTACCACTACTACCACCTCTACCCATGGGGGCTGGATGCCTGTCACTACTACCACCGTTACCCAGGGGTGCCAGATGCCTACCACTACTACCACCTCTACCCATGGGGGGCTGGATGCCTACCACTACTACCACCTCTACCCATGGGGGGTAGATGCCTACCACTACTACCACCTCTACCCATGGGGGCTGGATGCCTGTCACTACTACCACCCTTACCCAGGGGGTGCCAGATGCCTACCACTACTACCACCCTTACCCAGGGGTGTCAGATGCCTACCACTACTACCACCCTTACCCAGGAGTGCCAGATGCCTACCACTACTACCACCCTTACCCAGGGGTGCCAGAAGCCTACCACTACTACCACCCTTACCCAGGGGTGCCAGATGCCTACCACTACTACCACCCTTACCCAGGGGTGCCAGATGCCTACCACTACTACCACCTCTACCCATGGGGGGCTGGATGCCTACCACTACTACCACCCTTACCCAGGGGGTGCCAGATGCCTACCACTACTACCACCTCTACACATGGGGGGCTGGATGCCTACCACTACTACCACCTCTACCCATGGGGGGCTGGATGCCTGTCAGTACTATCACCCTTACCCAGGGGGTGCCATATGCCTACCACTACTACCACCCTTACCCAGGGGGTGCCAGATGCCTACCACTACTACCACCCTTACCCAGGGGGTGCCAGAAGCCTACCACAACTACCACCCTTACCCAGGGGTGCCAGATGCCTACCACTACTACCACCCTTACCCAGGGGTGCCAGAAGCCTACCACAACTACCACCCTTACCCAGGGGTGCCAGATGCCTACCACTACTACCACCTCTACCCATGGGGGGCTGGATGCCTGTCACTACTACCACCCTTACCCAGGGGTTCCAGATGCCTACCACTACAACCACCCTTACCCAGGGGGTGCCAGATGCCTACCACTACTACCACCCCTACCCAGGGGGTGCCAGAAGCCTACCACTACTACCACCCTTACCCAGGGGGTGCCAGATGCCTACCACTACTACCACCCTTACCCAGGGGTGCCAGATGCCTACCACTACTACCACCTCTACCCATGGGGGCTGGATGCCTACCACTACTACCACCCTTACCCAGGGGGTGCCAGATGCCTACCACTACTACCACCTCTACCCATGGGGGCTGGATGCCTACCACTACTACCACCTCTACCCATGGGGGGCTGGATGCCTACCACTACTACCACCCTTACCCAGGGGGTGCCAGATGCCTACCACTACTACCACCTCTACCCAGGGGGGGCCGGATGCCTACCACTACTACCACCTCTACCCATGGGGGGCTGGATGCCTACCACTACTACCACCTCTACCCATGGGGGGCTGGTTGCCTGTCACTACTACCACCCTTACCCAGGGGTGCCAGATGCCTACCACTACTATCACCCTTACCCAGGGGTGCCAGATGCCTACCACTACTACCACCCTTACCCAGGGGTGCCAGATGCCTACCACTACTACCACCCTTACCCAGGGGGTACCAGAAGCCTACCACAACTACCACCCTTACCCAGGGGGTGCCAGATGCCTACCACTACTACCACCCTTACCCAGGGGGTACCAGAAGCCTACCACAACTACCACCCTTACCCAGGGGGTGCCAGATGCCTACCACTACTACCACCTCTACCCATGGGGGGCTGGATGCCTGTCACTACTACCACCCTTACCCAGGGGGTGCCAGATGCCTACCACTACTACCACCCTTACCCACGGGGTGCCAGATGCCTACCACTACTACCACCCTTACCCAGGGGGTGTCAGAAGCCTACCACTACTACCACCCTTACCCAGGGGGTGCCAGATGCCTACCACTACTACCACCCTTACCCAGGGGTGCCAGATGCCTACCACTACTACCACCTCTACCCATGGGGGCTGGATGCCTACCACTACTACCACCCTTACCCAGGGGGTGCCAGATGCCTACCACTACTACCACCTCTACCCATGGGGGCTGGATGCCTACCACTACTACCACCTCTACCCATGGGGGGCTGGATGCCTACCACTACTACCACCTCTACCCATGGGGGCTGGATGCCTGTCACTACTACCACCCTTACCCAGGGGTGCCAGATGCCTACCACTACTACCACCCTTACCCAGGGGTGCCAGATGCCTACCACTACTACCACCCTTACCCAGGGGTGCCATATGCCTACCACTACTACCACCCTTACCCAGGGGTGCCAGAAGCCTGCCACTACTACCACCCTTACCCAGGGGTGCCAGATGCCTACCACTACTACCACCCTTACCCAGGGGTGCCAGATGCCTACCACTACTACCACCTCTACCCATGGGGGCTGGATGCCTACCACTACTACCACCCTTACCCAGGGGTGCCAGATGCCTACCACTACTACCACCTCTACCCATGGGGGCTGGATGCCTGTCACTACTACCACCCTTACCCAGGGGTGCCAGATGCCTACCACTACTACCACCCTTACCCAGGGGTGCCAGATGCTTACCACTACTACCACCTCTACCCATGGGGGCTGGATGCCTGTCACTACTACCACCCTTACCCAGGGGTGCCAGATGCCTACCACTACTACAACCCTTACCCAGGGGGTGCCAGATGCCTACCACTACTACCACCCTTACCCATGGGGGGCTGGATGCCTGTCACTACTACCACCCTTACCCAGGGGGTGCCAGATGCCTACCACTACTACCACCCTTACCCAGGGGGTGCCAGATGCCTACCACTACTACCACCCTTACCCAGCGGGTGCCAGATGCCTACCACTACTACCACCCTTACCCAGGGGGTGCCAGAAGCCTAACACTACTACCACCCTTACCCAGGGGGTGCTAGATGCCTACCACTACTACCACCCTTACCCAGGGGGTGCCAGATGCCTACCACTACTACCACCTCTACCCATGGGGGGCTGGATGCCTACCACTACTACCACCCTTACCCAGGGGGAGCCAGATGCCTACCACTACTACCACCTCTACCCAGGGGGTGCCAGATGCCTACCACTATTACCACCCTTACCCAGGGGGTGCCGGATGCCTACCACTACTACCACCTCTACCCATGGGGGCTGGATGCCTGTCACTACTACCACCCTTACCCAGGGGTGCCAGATGCCTACCACTACTTCCACCCTTACCCAGGGGTGCCAGATGCTTACTACTACTACCACCTCTACCCATGGGGGCTGGATGCCTGTCACTACTACCACTTCTACCCATGGGGGGCTGGATGCCTACCACCAACACCACCCCCACTCATAGGATGGACAATGCATGACACAACCAGCACACCACAACCTAGGGAATGCAAGAAAAGACATCCCCCAACACCATGACAAGCGTGTGTAGACTGTGTCAAATGCCTACAACACTGAACATGACTTTGAACATGCAATGTGACCCCCTATCACATGTGCCACAAATATATGTGTGTGGCCCCCACAATGCAAGCAGGCCATGACCATTGTGGCAATGGGGTCCAAAACCCCATCATCACAGTGACCAAAATGTAAGTGTGGGGTCCATAGCTGAAGCACATCTTGAACATTGTGGCAATGGGGTCCAAACCCCCATCATCACAGTGAGCAAAATGTAAGTGTGGGGGCCCATAGCTGAAGCACATTCAGAACATTGTGGCAATGGGGTCTAAACCCCCATCATCACAGTGACCAAAAGGTAAGTGTGGGGTCCATAGCTGAAGCACATTTTGAACATTGTGGCAATGGGGTCCAAACCCCCATCATCACAGTGACCAAAAGGTAAGTGTGGGGGCCCATAGCTGAAGCACATTCAGAACATTGTGGCAATGGGGTCTAAACCCCCATCATCACAGTGACCAAAAGGTAAGTGTGGGGTCCATAGCTGAAGCACATTTTGAACATTGTGGCAATGGGGTCCAAACCCCCATCATCACAGTGACCAAAAGGTAAGTGTGGGGACCCATAGCTGAAGCACATTCAGAACATTGTGGCAATGGGGTCTAAACCCCCATCATCACAGTGACCAAAAGGTAAGTGTGGGGTCCATAGCTGAAGCACATTTTGAACATTGTGGCAATGGGGTCCAAACCCCCATCACTGTGACCAAAATGCAAGTGTTGACAAAGAAAAAGCTGCAACTGCCAAACTGCATGGATGATTCCTGGTCACAGAACATAAAACACATCAGTGGCAAAGTAGTGCATGTGTCCCATTGCAACATAGATTGGGGGAGGCAAATACTGCAGTGCAAATAAGACATACCTTTGGCCATGTGCAGACAAACAACACCCATGGGGGCTGACACTGTCAACATTCATCAATGACACAATGACAGAAGTGACCATCAGAATGCAGACCCACATATTTGCACCAATGGGCACACAAATGCAGATCCCCTGTGGAGACTGTAGATGTGAGGTGAACAGATACCATACCATGGCAGCAATGGGACACACAAACCATGATCATTGTGCTGACCGATGACCTAGGAGTCCCAGGGACAGCAGGGGAAACCCACCAAACAACATACAGCCAATGGCACACCAAAGATATGCCAATGCAGTGGTGTAGATGCACAAACACAAACAGGCAGACCCACACTGCACATCAAACACAACAGGTGAGGGGGTGCCAGTGTCCCCAGGCAACCACACAACACATGAGGAGGCCTGAATACCAATTACACAGATGTGCATACAGTGCCACACAAAGGTAACTCATGGATCCAAATCCCCTATGTGGGCAATCAGGCATTGTTAGATGAGAGGGAGCACAAATCACACATGTCACACAAGCATGTAGGAACAGCAACTGACACAGCAAGACACAGACACACCACAGCACTACCCCCAGGGCCCCCACAATGTGGTAACCCTGGGCTGCATTACAATCCCACTGTGATGACAAAGCTAAATGTCGTTCACACTGTGAACCACAGTCATGTGTCCTGAGCAACAAACTACCATCACACCCACATAAGCACAAATCAATCAGCACGGCCAGTAAGCCAAGGCCAACATGGAGGCAGGGGTCTAGCCGGGCAACAACTCTCATCTGCACACACTCAACACCACACACCTCGACCTCCAACAATGTGCAGCAGTGAAGCACACATGCACTGGTGAATTGCACATGCACCCATGACAATCCCAGGGTGGTGGGTGGGAACCAAGGTGCAGAAACACATCACACATGGCCACTCAACAAGACTCCTGAATGTCTGACACACTGCACACTACGCTGTACATGGACATGACGGCAATACCACACCAACCAATGGGATCCCAGCCACAGTCACACACCAATGAAGAAGCCAAGGACACCCACAAAGAACACACATAGACAACTACCAACATTGCAGCCCGGACCCTGAGGACTGGCAGCAGTCACACACACAACGTGTCACAATCACTGAAAGATAACACAAACTGGAAATCACATGACAGGTGTAAACAACAAGTGCCAAGGGGAATCCTGACTGTGACCCATCTGCGTCTGCACACAAACTCAGCCCTGACAGCAAACACACCTATGGGTGACACCCTGATGACCAGTAATGTGCCATGTACCCACATCACAGAGAATCCAGGGAGAAGACTTGGGGGAACATAGGTCAACTCAGCAAGCATCACAAACAGGTACAACACTAAGGATCCCAGCATGCACAGCAAAACGGAAGTGAACACACAGACATGCTCATACAACACACACCTTGGGCGCAGGCAATGTCACAGGAGTACACACTGCCATGAGGGGACTCCACTCCTGTGTGAGGAAAGCTGTGCCATATGTTGCCTCAGTAGGGCTCCATCATGTCAGCTGAGCACTTGGTCACACAGTCAACAATTAGCACCAAATGAAGGGTCCCGTCACATCAGCCTGGTCATGGGAGTGCCAATGAAATCATCAGCACAGATCCAACACACTTGTATAGCAATGTTGCACTGACAACACAGATGAGTCCTTCCCCATTGATGCCCAAACCTGCATGTCCAGTGGAGATGGCCACACGGTCAGGGAAGTAGACGAATTGAACAATGGCAGGCACAACAGATGTGCAGAGGTGGAAGCCACAGGTGTGAAATTGCTAATGTAAGTAGGAAATCCCATTGCCAAATATTGAACACATGACACCCTCAGATGCTGCTAAGGATGACATGGATACACCACAGGATAGGACACATTCCCCCTGGACCACATGTGTTCCTGCACAGTAACACTTCATTATCATGAGACCAAATATCACCATCACTGCAGCAAGGGCATGGTTAGCATCATCAACAACATGTACATCAGAAGCAAAAGCACTAGAGAACAGAAAGGTGCTTTATTCTGCATATGTGGGTCTAACAGTTGATGTCCAGCAAAAAATTAACAAAGGCCAATGGCCAGTCCAACATGAAAGTCAAAACAGGGTGAAAGTGGCATATGTCACCCTACGCATGCCTGCACTGATGAAAGCCAGGGACAATCCCCTCGGAGGGGCATACGGGGGGGCAGGCCAGGCACCGCAGGGACAGGATCATGGCTCACCAGAAGGAGGCAGGGAAGGGGTGGTGGGTGCTGGAGAGCCACTGACAACTGCAGTGGAGGTGTCTGACATGGTGTGTGCCGGCACAAGTGGGGGGCATGACTCTGATGGTGTGGGTGCCGGCAAGACTGCAGGGGATCGTGCAGATGGAGTGGACAGGTTCCCCACTGCAGTGCCCAAGTCAGACAGGGTGGTAGTGGACTCCACTGCAGTGCCTACCTCCAGGGTAGGAGAATGGGGATCAGGTAAGGTGGGCAGGACAGAGGGGGCGGACACTGTCTCCACACCAGTGGCACAGACAAGCGCAGCGGGGGTGTGGGGCCGGAAGAGCAAGTGGCAGGGGGAGAAGGCCTGATCCTTTTGGGGATGGTGTATCTGTGGGTGGGGGAACCTGGGGCAGGGTGTGGTGGGGGCACCTGTGGAGTGGGGGCCTGAGGGATGGAGGAAGGAGACTTGGTGCCTGAGCTGCAGGGCGGCGGCGGGGTCTTGCTCTTCCGGGTCCGGGGGACTTGCGGATGGGGGCGTCATTCGGTCTGCGCCTGGGGGAGGGTGTCCGGTGGCGAGGGGCACTCCACTCCATGTGGGTGGGCTTCCTCTTCCCCTGAATGCTGTATCAGCTGGATCGGAGGGGAAGAGGCCGAGGTCACTGAGGAAGAGCCGCTGGGTCTTTGGGGTTGCAGGTGAGGCAACGGAGGGGGCTTTGGAGGGAGAGGCAACTGTGGACTGCACAGTGCTCGTGGATGCGTGTGTGTGTGACTGGGCCCCATCCCCTGTGAGTGTGGTTTCAGTCCCCTTGCTGTGCGTGCATGTGCGTCTTGTCTGTGGCGTGTGTGTGTGTGTGCTGCTCGTGTCTGTGCTGGTGTGTGCCTGTGCCGGTGTGTGTGTGCTTGGGACAGGTAAGGTGCTGGGGAGTGTGGATGGGGCAGAGACAGGAGGGGTGAGGGACTGTTGGAGGAGGGACACTGCTGCCGTCAGGGAGGAGTCCATGGACCTATTGCCCCTCTGTAGGGCAGACATGCCCGATGAGATGCCCTCCATGAACGACACCAGCTGAGTCAACAGAGTGGTGTGTGCATGGAGGACACTCAGCATCGCTGTCTGCCCTACATGGAGCTGGCGAAGGAGGTACACAGACTCCTCACTCAGGGCAGCAGGGGACACAGGGGCAGGGGGTGCGGTGCCTGGCCCGAAGGAGACATGCTCCTGAACATGGGAGCCTCCACGGACCTCGGGAATGGGAGCCGATGGGAGGGCGGTGGTGGTGGTGGTGGCGGGGACAGCAACACTAGCTGGGGTGTGGTGGCTGCTGACACCCGCCTCCATAAGGGAGTCATCCTCTGAGCTGCTGTGGTCCTCAGCTGAGGTGGATGGTGCTGAGGACTCCTCGGTGTGGCTCCCCTCGCCCTCCGTGCCACTGGGTCCCCCCGACCACTTCTCGGCTGTTGACCCAGTCTGGCTCTGCGGCTCCTCCTGGTCCGTGGAGCTGTCCCCTCCTGTGGCCGTGGATGTATCTGCAAACAATAGGGAAACAGACAGACATCAGTCACCTGCACCGAACGCACACACCACAGTAAGTACAGCACAATACAGAGCAAGGCCTGGCATCCTTAGTTGAACATTGCTAAAATTGCCCAAACAGAATAGGATAAGCCAATTGTCAGTCTGATCGTCAACCATGGCACTCACATCCCACCTGGCCTTGCACCCATCTGTCTGGCGTCCGTTGGCTGGCAATACCCCAGTGTGGACACATGCACCACCTACACAGTAGTTGGACGGTGCAGAGAACACGGTGAAGCATGTGAACATGCACACATCACAACTCTTGCCACTGAGTCAGTACAGGTGCCCGGATGAAAGTGATGCCCAGAGTCAGATATATGAAATGCATGTGATGCATACCAGCGACAGACACCACGATGCACCCATGTGCTGATAGCCATTGCCACTATGGTGTGCATGTAGCACATGTCACTCCCCTGCAGGATCACTCATAGGAAGTCACATGCCATGGCACAGGCATGCCTGCTAAGTCATACATCACTGTCTCCAGTCACATGGGCAGGGCAGCCACACAACAACAGTCTGCACTGTGTCACAATAGTAGGTCATGGGGAATGCAAGTCCTGGAGCTGAACAAGTGCACATGTACATCCCCCACACACCACATCATCTGAACCCTTATCTGTCCAGGTCATACTGATTGGACATATGGGTGACCTGTAACACAAGCCTCTGAACCTGAGCACCTCACAATCTGCTGTGAATGGGAAACAGCTGCATGGACCTCACATTCGCATACCCCAGTCTGCACGGTTAGGTGTTCAAACACCTATGTGTCACACAAGTATCGTCTCCTATGGTCACATCTCCGGTGGCATGCTGAGCCCCAACCGATAAACACCCCAGCAGTCCTGACATCGAAGCCACAGCACACTGACACAGAGGCTGACACCTGAGGGGACATATCACTGAGCACAACGTGTCAGCTGATACACGGGAGTGGGAGTACAGAGTGCATTGCATGGCCTGGAGTAGGCATGACTGTCCTGCCCCACATGAATGAGGGATGAACCCTGGACAGTAGGCAGCTGGCTAAGTATGTGTGACACACATAATATACACACTCCTGGGGCCCAAACATAGTTCCCACCCACAGCTTGGGTGTGTGCCAGTTACCCCAGGCACATGTGGTGGATCAGCTCAGCAATTGGACCACATATCAAAGTAACACGCAGATTACATGTCAGAACACAGACATTGTGTAAGCAATGGACCCACCCATGATGCCCACCACAGTTAGGGGAACAGATGCTGTCCCCCACCTTGAGTCAAGCAAACTGCAAGGACACAGTACCCAAGTGACACAATTCCCTGACTGCAAGGGCCACACCTGGGTATCAGATGAGGAGTGGGCAGTGCACAATCGAGGGACATGGGTCCTGGACCACATGACTGATGTGCTGTGGAAGTTTAACCAGGCCAGAGGAGGGCACATAGCATGGCAGACAGAGTACACAATGCAGTCATGGACTCACCCCCTCCGTGCTGCTCCCTGGCCTTCAGCTGCCCATCCAGATCAGGGAAGACCACTGCCAGGATCCTGAGCATGTGGGGGGTCAGGGTCCGGTGTCCGCCCCTCCTGCGAGGAGGCGACAGCTTCAGCTGGACCCGTGCGATCCTCCGGGTCCAGCCCCGAAGGTCCTGCCACCTCTTCTGGCAGTTGCGGATCCGGCGCTTGTAGTCCCCCAAGGATCTCACTGCCCGGACGATAGTCAGCCATATCTTCTGCTTCTGGTGGGCATCAAGCTGTGAGGATGACAAAGTGAGAATGCTATTACTACACATGCAACATATCCGTGCATTACACAGTTGTGTATACATGTCTCAATCACAGGGGCACATGATGTACACAGGCAGTGCAACGATGGCCATGGACAGTATGCCAGCAGTAACTACATGGTATCATTGCCTGGGAAGTAAAACCTTGTTTAAATGCACTGTCACTGCACTATACCTGTCCAGTGCATGTAACTACACACTATGGGGGATGACAACTACTCAGTGAGCCTGCTAGCCAGTGGCGTGCAGACTGTTTGCCTTGCTAGTCAGACAACATGCACATTTAGGAAGGCAGTGGACAGAACACTCACCTGCTCCCCTGCTTTCCCATACAGCTTGCTGTACTGTGGAAGGAGGCTGTCCAGCAGGGCCTGGTTCTCCTCAGTGCTGAAGGCTGGGGCTCTCGCCACAGTACGTGCCATTGCAGGGTCCAGAGGGTGCAGATACAGCAGCAGTGGTGGTGGCAGATGTCGTCCTGGAGAATGTAGTGCAGGCAAGTGAGCTCTCAGGGGAACAGCCAGCATTATATGTGTGCTGCAGAGGCAGTTACTGTCCCATGTGTCCAAAGTGATAGGTCCAAGTCGTTAGCATCTTCTGAATCTGGCCAATCCATGGAATTGCACCACTTACACACGCCCACAGCATCCTTCAAAAGTTCAACTTCATGACACCCATGAATTTGCAACATTGTTGTGGGTGACCAACTGAATTTCCAGCATCAGACTCGTTCAAAATTTGAAAACGCGTCCGTTGCCAGGCCAGGCCATAGCCAATGGGTGTGCACCGATCGGTCCATTGCTGTTCAACGCGTACCTAGGATACAACGCGTACCCGCACACATTGAATGCAATGGGCCGGCCGGGCACACCGATCGGTCCATTGCTTTCAACGCGTACCCGGGATACAACGCGTACCCGCACACATTGAATGCAATGGGCCGGCCGGGCACACCGATCGGTCCATTGCTGTTCAACGCGTACCTGGGATGCAACGCGTACCCGCACACATTGAATGCAATGGGCCGGCCGGGCACACCGATCGGTCCATTGCTGTTCAACGCGTACCCGGGATACAACGCGTACCCGCACACATTGAATGCAATGGGCCGGCCGGGCACACCGATCGGTCCATTGCTGTTCAACGCGTACCCGGGATGCAACGCGTACCCGCACACATTGAATGCAATGGCCAATGTGTGCGCACCGATCGGTCCATTGCTGTCCAACGCATCCCTGTACATGTCACTGGCATATGTCACCATGCCTGTCACAGGTGAACATATGCCAGCCACATATACTTCGCAGGGAGTGAGGGGCACACCTACAACACCACAGCCTGTCCAAACTGTATCCTAAGGCATGTAAGGCTGCTTTACCTATTCCGTGTATGGGGGTGAACATGTTGTTCTGTGGGTGTCACTTGGGGCAGCCACCCCCAGGCTGTGCACGTGTTCATGGGGACAGTATCCTTGGTGTTTCGTGTACATGACCACTGTGATGTGCAACTGTTCATATCTGAGCATGTGGCATAGTCACATTTCACGGTGGTGTATGTGTATGTCATGTCACATGCCCCCTGAGTCCCATGTGGGACGGTATGTTTAACCCAGGGTGACCCATTGGCACAATAGTGATGGTCCTCCACAGTCTGTGTGCATGTTGTGTTTACAATGTCTCGGATTTCATGTGCACAATGGGAGACAGTCTCCACATCCACGTTGTTTGTGCATGGACTTTGATGTTGTGCGTGTGTGTGTCACAGACATCCATGTCTGTCCTGCCGAGGCAACAGGGACCACTACCTGTGGGGGTCATGGTTGTTTTGCTGTGGTGTATACATGATACGCCATGTCATGCCAGTGTCCATGTGGCAATACAGGGTCCCTGGGAATCTACCTGTCGTTGGGCTGTGATGCCTGGGGCACATCTGTCCTCACATGTCACTGTGGGGTGTGTTTGTAACGTGGCAGCAGGAGATGGGAAATGTGACACGTCCTCATGATACCCAATGGCACAACCTGGGACTTATTGATGCCACTTGTTGAACTGTGATGTTGGATGTTGGCCATGTATGTGCCATACATGTCCTTACGGAACTGCACACATCATGTACTTGTGCCTCATAATGATGTATCGTGTGATATTGAGTGTGTACAATGCCACATATGTGGGGTGAGTGACAATCTTTCTTTGTTCACCTATGCACTGCAGGGCACCAGCTGTCCATAGACCATTCCCTGACCTGGCAACGATGGTGGAACGTGACAGCATCCGAAGGTACCGCTTCACCAGGCAGCTGATTGATGATTTGGCAGTGCGCTTGGCACCACACCTGCAACCTGGCCGGCCGTACCCTACAGCGCTGACCCCCAAGGTGAAGGTGATGGCAGCCCTACACTTCTTTGCCACCGGTACCTTTCAACACACTCTGGCGACTGCTGGTGGGATGTCACAGACCATGTTCAGCCGTGTGCTCCGCGATGTATTGGAGGCTATGTTGATATACCTGAACCAGTACATCTATTTCCCTAGACTCCAGCAACTCACTGATGTGAAGAGGGGCTTCTATGCCCTGGGGAGGATGCCGCATGTCATTGGCTCCATTGATGGGACACATGTGGCTTTGGTACCACCACAGGCCCAGGAGCAGGCATACAGGAACCGCAAGCACTACCACTCGGTCAATGCACTGGTGGTCTGTCTTGCAGATATGACCATCTCACACGTCTGTGCCCATTTCCCCGGTTCTGCACACGATGCCTACGTGATGAGGAGTAGTCGCATCCCGAGGATGATGTCACAGATGCGGAACCAGCGTGACTGGCTTGTTGGTGTGTACTGACTTTGTACCATTGTGTGTGTTCTGCAATGTAGTGTTCCACCCTCTTTTCCAACTCAGCTAATGTGCAATTGTCTGTATGTAGGTGACTCCGGATATCCCAACATGCCGTGGTTGCTGACGCCCCTCAGGAACCCTGTGACACCAGCCCAGATGCGCTACAATGAGGCACATGGTCAGACGAGGAGAGTGATTGAGCGGACATTTGGTCTCCTGAAGAGCCGCTTCCGCTGCCTGGACAAGACAGGAGGGTCCCTCCCATATGCCCCGGCAAAGGTGTGCAAGATTGTCATCGTCTGCTGCATGCTACACAACCTGGCAGTGCGGAAGGAGTTGCCTCTCATCCTGGATGACGATGACCAACGTCCGCCACCTGTGGAGGATCCTGGCCTGGACCACGATGCCAGTGATGATGATGGTGATGTCCGCACACAGCTCATCACCAACTTCTTCAGCTGAATGTAAGTATCCAGAGATGTCATGTAATTGATGGGAGTTTGCATGATATGTGTTGGTGGTGCTCTGGTGCTGTTTGAGTGTGTCCATGTGCTACATGACTGTATGCGTGTAGCGATGTGTCCTTACAGGTAGTCTGTACTCCCCAACAGTGTCGACATGCTAACTTGGTTCTGGGTGGGTATCTTGTGACATGTATTGGGCATGAGTATTGCAGTTCTGTCCTGTTCTTCAGTGCTTTTGACTGTGTGTCATTTCTGTCCTTCACAGGGTACTTTCAGAGTCGTTTGGTCAACTGTGATCCCCGACACCGTGATTCGACTTCCAGGGTGGTAGCTGTCATGTCCCTACAGGTGAATTGCACCACACCCATGGACTTCCTTCCTTCTACACTTGTTGACTGTGTGCCCACTGCCAGGTGGGATTACCTTGCATCTGTGGTGGTTACAACATGTTGCAAATGTGTAATAAACCTGTGCTTCACTTTGTGATGTGCGTTGTCTGTGGTCACACATCTGACTGACATTTGCTTACTGCACCAGTGGGCTAGTTAACACAGACTGTGAATGGGTGTTGGGTCCGTGCAATGCAACGTATTTCCTGGCAACATCAGTGTAGGCGATGAGTCAGATGGCCATGGTGTGTATGTGTTGTGTAGCCCTGGTGGTGTGCCTCCCTCATATGTGTGACGTCGCCATGACTCACATGCCGGTGTTGTACTTGCTGTAGCAGTTAGCATGCACAGTGTCATTTCCCAGATCATCATCGCCACTTCAGAGACAACGTAGGAATCACAACAGAGGCAAGTATGGTGTATTAGTGAGTTTATTGACATACATGTGTGAGTATAGTGCACAGGATGGTGGGTGCTGTACATTGTGATTGTAATCCAAAGTTCCTAGATGATTTGGAAGTCCTGGTAGCAGAAATGTCCAGAGTAAAGTCCACAGTCATCTGAGACATTGGTCCAACTTGAGCTCCCCATGTCATGTGGGAGAGTTGTGTTGCAGCAACAGGGTGAACAGTTTGTGCACAAAGGTGATTATCCAGAACAGGTTTTGACTTCCTGGGGGTTGCACATGGCCATCGGCCTCTCACTTGCCCCTCCTCGGACGGCCCCTCTTCTTTGGGGGGGGACCCTCAAGTGCAGGCTGCTGCGGTGCAGGGCACTCTCCACCAGAGTCATCCTCCCTCCCTGTGGCAGTTGCAATTGTTTCAGCACCAGATGTTGTGGGCACACAGGGAGGTGTTGACTGGTTGCTGCTCATCTGGCGGAGGCATTGTAATATGTCCCTATGCTCCGCCGTCATCTCTTGCAGTGTGTCCCACTTGGACTCCACGCGGGACATGTGTGAGTCCAAGTGGGCATGATGGGCAGCCTGCTGCTGTTTAATGTCCCTGAGGAGCCCCACTACCTGGCTGAGCTCTCCGGTGCTGGACTGGTACGCATCGGCTATGCGTGCCAGTTGTGGGTCATCATGCAGTCCAGACCCCTCTGCGATCAGTGACCTATGTCTCCCACCCCTCCCACCACCCCTGGCGACACGTGCAGTACCTGAGGTGGCACGCACAGGTGACCCTGGGCCCCCTTGGGGGTTGTTGGTGGTGTTGGTGTCCATGGCCCCACGTTGTTCCAGGGTCCCTGTGCTGGTGGTGGTGGTGCTCCTTGGTCTTTCCATGTCGGCAGGGGTAGTATGTGTGTTGACAGTCGTTGGAGGGGTGGGTGCAGGGGGTGCAGCTGGTGGTCCTGCTGGTGCTGCATGATTACTTGCTCCGGAGCTGCCAGGTTGGTCTTCTTCATCCGAGGAGGGCAGAGGCTGTTCCACACCAGTGAGCTCCGTATCCTCTTGAGCCTGGGACGGGGACTCCTCAGCGTCTGCTGCTGTGTCCCCATCATCACCTGTTTTTGGGAGACACACACAATGTATGTTATGTTTCTGCAGGCATCAATGGTTGACACACCTGACAGTTGTGACTGTGCCTCTGGATGCGGGCCTGTACATTGCATTGTCCTAAGTTGTCACAGTCAGGGGTTGATATTGGTGTAGCACATTGTCCTGCATTATTTGGGCATTTCTATGTGAATGTTGGGGTGTGTACATGGTCTGCATTGGTTGTATTTCGTTGACATCCGGCCCTCCTTCACACCCAGCCAGATATCCCACCATGGAACGTGCTTCCATTGCAGGGAGTGCAATTTGTCTTTCAGGATGTCAGTCAGTGGTGTCCTGCTGTTGGTTGGTGCACAGTTCCCAGCAGGGCCTTGTGCTCCCCACAGCAGTAGCCAGTGTCAGCCATCTTGTCAGTTGTTTTCCTCTCCCTGTGATGTGGGCATGGTTCATGGTGGTGTTGATGTGCGCATTGTGAGGGTGAGCAATATCTGTGACTACCACTCCCATCATGCTATTGCCTCCACCCCCCTTCCCAGCATGCCCATACTTCCTTCCTTTTGAGTGTACTTCACTGTGTGTGGGTGTGACAGCAATGGCAAGATGTCAGTCAGTGGTGTCCTGCTGTTGGTTGGTGCACAGTTGCCAGCAGGGCCTTGTGCTCCCCACAGCAGTAGCCAGTGTCAGCCATCTTGTCAGTTGTTTTCCACTCTCCTTGAGGTGTGCATGCTTCAGTGTGAGCTTGCTGGGCCATGTGGGGGGGGATGTTGAGCTGTGACTACCACTCCCATCATGCTATTGCCTCCACCCCCCTTCCCAGCATGCCCATACTTCCTTCCTTTTGAGTGTACTTCACTTTGTGTGGGTGTGACAGCAATGGCAAGAAGGCTGACAGTGGTGTCCTGCTGTTGGTTGTTGGCCAGTTCCCAGCATGGCCTTGTGTTCCCCACAACAGAGCACCAGTGTCAGACATCTTTGATGGGGCTTTCCACTCTCTGTGAGGTGTGCATGCTTCAGTGTGAGCTTGCTGGGCCATGTGGGGGGGATGTTGAGCTGTGACTACCACTCCCATCATGCTATTGCCTCCACCCCCTTCCCAGCATGCCCATACTTCCTTCCTTTTGAGTGTACTTCACTGTGTGTGGGTGTGACAGCAATGGCAAGATGGCTGACAGTGGTGTCCTGCTGTTGGTTGTTGGCCAGTTCCCAGCATGGCCTTGTGCTCCCCACAACAGAGCACCAGTGTCAGACATCTTTGAAGTGGCTTTTGACTCCCTGTGAGGTGTGCATGCTTGGGTGTGTTCTTGCTGGGCCATGTGGGTGGGGGATGTTGGGCTGTGACTACCACTCCCATCATGCTTTTGCCTCCACCCCCTTCCCAGCATGCCCATGCTTCCTTCCTTTTGACTCTGCTTCCCTGTGGGGTTGTGTGCCTGTGCTGACAAGATGGCTGACAGTGTTATCCTGGGGTTTGTTTTGCTACAAGTCCCATGTGTGTCCCTGTGCTTCACACTGCATGACCCAGGGTTGTGGTTCTTTGTGGGATATTTGATTGGTGTGTGAGGCAATGCTTTCTCCCAGGTGAGTTGTGTGCAGTTTGTGTTAGGGGGGTGTGTGGGTGGAGCTGCTGGTGACTATGGTCAGTGCTGTGAGTCCTCCTTCCCACCCAGCCAGATATCCCACCATGGAACGTGCTTCCATTGCAGGGAGTGCAAGTTGTCTTTCAGGATGTCAGTCAGTGGTGACCTGCTGTTGGTTGGTGCACAGTTGCCAGCAGAGCCTTGTGCTCCCCACAGCAGTAGCCAGTGTCAGCCATCTTGTCAGTTGTTTTCCACTCCCTGTGATGTGGGCATGGTTCATGGTGGTGTTGATGTGTGCATTGTGAGGGTGGGCAATTTCTGTGACTACAACTCCCATGATGCTATTGGCTACACTGACTTGCCCAGCATACACAGTATTCCTTCCTTTCAGTGAGCTTCCCTGTGAGGTGGTGTTGTGGTGGTGGCTACATGTCTGACTGTGTTTGTTGGTTATATTTGTCCCACTGCCTAGCTCTATTTGTTGTTAGGTTTGTACATGTCATGACACAGTTACATTTCACTATGAGCTGGCATGTATTGTGTTTATCTGGCTGACATACACATTTTGGGATGATCTGTTTTGGTTGGTGTGTATTTGCTAAGGGTGCATGGTTTGACTCTCCCCTTGACAGTGATGTGTGTGTATTGTGGCACAATATTGTGTACATTTGTTGTGTACTCACCAGGCTCTGGGATGTTTTCTAGTCCATAGACGCTCACTGGTGGTAGGATGGCCCGCACCTTCTCCTCCCAGGGCCTGAGGTATACTGGTTTGGCAGGAGGGCCACTGCCGGTGTGTTGGCTCAAGATGTAGTCCTTCTTCAACAGCTCCTTGACCCTCCTGCGCACGTCATACCACCTGTTCTGGATGTCTACCTTTGTGCGCAAACATGGTGATTGTGCGTTCACCCTGTCGACGATCCTCTCCCACATCTTGGTTTTCTGCGCCATGGGTGTCTGTTGGACCAATGTGCCAAACAGCTGTGGCTCTACCCTGAGGATCTTATCTACCAGGACTTCCAATTCACTATCTAGGAACTTGTGATTCTTCTTTGGGGGCATGGTGTTGGGTGGTGCTGGTGTGTGTTGTGTGTGTTGGTGTGCAAGTGAGGGTGTGTGAGTTTGTGTTTTGATGGGTGTATGTGAGGGTGCTATTTGTTGTGGTGCTGCTGGTGTGTGGCTTGTGTGATGGATGAGCTGTGAGTGTGTGTGTGGTTGCTGTCTGTTGGTGTTGAGTGCTGGCAGGTAATTTGAATTTGCAAGGGATCATGGTAGGGATTTGTGTCCTTTATATGGGTGGAGTTGTGGGTGTGTCTTTGTTCCCTGTTTCCCCCCCCCAGTATTTATTTGCTTTGTGATAGCTTGTTTGGCCTTTTTTTGTGTTATTTTTTCCTTGGTTCTTTTTGTGCATGTGGGAGACGTTCTTGTGACCGAGTCGGACCCTCCAGTTGTCTCGTGCGAGCCTCTCAGATTCGTTCACGCTGTGTTTGTGCTGTTTTCTGTGCTGCGTACGCGTCGGTCGCGGGGTTTTGGGTTGCTTCGGCCTGCAGTTTTGAATGCGTGTCGGTCGTGCGGCTTGGGCTCCGTGCGACTCGGTCGTGTTTTCCACGTGTTGCATCGTACTTGGTGTGTCGGAGTTCGCGGGTACGTTTCGTTCGGGATTCTTCCTGGTGCGTGTCGGTCGGTTCGATTCGCGTGCTTTTCCGGCCGGATGGCTGTTTTCCGCATGGCTCGGTCGTTCGGCTTGTGTTCCGTACGAGTCGGTCGGATTTAGCACGCTTCTCATCGTACTTTGCGGGTCGGGCTGCACCGGTACGTGTCGGTCGGTATTTATTCCGGCTCCGAGTCGGTCGGTACGTTTTCCGGCCCGAATCGGAATCGGCCCCTATGTGTTGTTCTCACACGAACCCGACCAGTTAGCACAAACGCCTCATGCTGCCAAATTGTTTTCATTCCAGAAATATAACGGAACTCAAAGACACGGGCACGGAATTCAAAAACAAGCCTGTACCTTTCCAACAAGAGCACCCGCATATAACAGGGTTCTGATTCATTGATAAGTAAGTCACGAGGTTTACCGTTGCTTTGCTCTGCTTTTAACCCAAACAACTTGTTTAACTCATAAGTCCTTCATTGCACTTTTCTTTTTCACTACAGAACAGAGGCAATTTTCAGCCATGAGCACACGAGGCATAAGCACAGGCTTCCAGCCCCCAGATTTCAATTAGCAGGTACTATTCATACGACTCTCACAATCTATTAATAAATTGTATAATAATCACAGGAGATTGTAAACATCAATTCTTTTCACTTTTTGATTCCCTAGATTGTACCCAGTCACGGCTCTGAAGAGAACCCCGAGAGCAGTGTGGGGGTTCGAAACATGTCGGCACTGTTCAACCAGTGGGATACACTCATCAGATTTGAATCTCCTCTTATGGAATAGCAGTTAGTTTAAATAAGACTATCCCCAAGAGCATAAATAGTGTCCCCGCTGGTAGCTACCTTTCAATGAATGTATAAAGTGGTTAATGAATTACCATACCGGTTGCTTTTTCTTTGTTGAAATCATGACTGGTCTCTCTTGTTACATGTAATGTGCTTTTTGTAAATTTGTTTTTCACAATATGAGTTGTTTGTATGTCTAACTGTTGATATATATTGTTTGTTTCCCTTGTTCTGAACACTAAAAAAAACAAATGACTTTGTTTGAAATATTGAAAAAATGAGTAAATAAATACTCCAGACCAAAGAACCAGTTTATGGTCTGATGTTTGAATAATTGACAGTGGTTAATGTGATGACTAGACAATTTGTTGTTCTACTTTTAGAAAGTAGGCATTTTCTTGCTTAACCATCCTATGTGCCTCTGCTGAGTTGTGTATTGACTGTCTGGTTTGGGAATGACAGGGGCTGGGGATGTGCATTCACTGCAGACAGCCACTGGGGGGGCTGAGGTGTGTCTTGCTTTTCCTGGATGACTCGGAGCTGGGCTGAATAGACCTGGGCTGCATTTAGGGTAGTGGGAGGAGATTTCCTTGCACCTGAATGGGCCCTGTCTCCTGTGCACAATGCTGTCTCCACCTCCTGCCAGGAAGCTGGACCAGAGAGGACATAACTGGTTTGGACTGAGCTAAGAGACTCTCTGCCACAAGAGAACAAAGGAAAATGTGGTAAAAATATTGGGGCCCAGACCCCAGGACTTTAGAAGTCGCTTGGATCGAGGAACCTGCCAACAAGAAGAGCTGGGGAAGCTGTAAGGAGAGACTACCACTTTGCTGCGTGCTTTGTTGTGTTGGCCTGCAGTAGCTGCTTCTGTCTTGGGCAGAGAAAGGACTGGACTGAACTTTCTGTAACTTTTTCTACTGAGCATCTCCAAGGACTTTAAGTAGAACTTGCCCCCTGTTCAAGAACTCTCAGGAACAGCAAAGACTTCACCTTCCTCTGGGTACCGCCTCTGAGACCGTGTGTTCCAGTTGCCAGAGAGGGAAACTGCGGCCCGACACCATCACTGACACCGCTGCCAGCTCCGTGATCTGAAGACACCACAGAGGGCACCGCCGCACTTCGCACTGCAACCCTGGTCTCACCAACGATGACGACCATCGCCCCCGAGCCGCTGCTTGCACCGTGACCTGTGGGCACTGCACTCCGCACCACCTCAGTTCACTCCCCCACCCTGGTCTCCCCATTGACGAAGCTGTAAATTGATATCACCGCCACTGCCTGCACCATGGTTTGGGGGCACCGCTGGTAAGTCACACGACACACCGCCCTGTCCCACACAACAGTCTGGGCCCACCGATGCCAGCTCCCATCGACCGGCACCGCCACCTGCACCGTGACCTGTCAGCAATGCAACGAGCACCACCCCACTTCACACTGCCGCCCCGGTCTCACTGATGATGCTGGATCACCATCACTGAGCTTCTGCCTGCACCATGACCTGAGGGCACCGCTCCACTTCACACTGCAACTACGATGGTTGTCACAACTGGCCCGCACCGATGCGGTCTGCCGGAACCAAAGTTACTGTTTACAAGTCTTCTGACACTGACGCCGGTTCGCACCGACGTGGTTGTCTGAAACTGTTGGATTTGGTTGTTTTCAGCACCGCAGTAGGACCGGTCGGAGCTACCGACTTCAAGGAGCTGCATTTTTAAAGTTCTTCATGCAAAGTGCATATTTTGATTATTGTATGTTGAATTTTTGTCGTTTTAGTCTTGTTTGGTTTAGATAAAGATTACCTATTTTTCTAAACTGGTGTGGTGTCCATTTGTTGTGTTTTCACTCTGTAGCTGTATGTGTGCACAAATGCTTTACACATTGCATCTGAGATAAGCCTGCCTGCTCGTGCCAAGCTACCAAGGGGGTGAGCAGGGGTTGTCTAAGGACGCAACTCCCTTACCCTGACTAGAAGCAAGGGTCCCTACTTGGACAAAGGTGCAACCCATTGCCAACTAGAGACCCCCATTTTTAACAACTACCCTGATGAAAAGCTGCAGCACCAATAGAGATTATGACAGGGCTGAAGAAGAACTAATGAGAAGAATTAAGGCATGGGGATAGTCACCCAAAGTATTACTAATAGCTATTGAGAAACTGGACACATTCACTAGGGAATGCATTCTCCTTAAGAACAAAATGTCACCCCTCACCCAAATTACTACAAATGAATACACAAATGAGCATCACAAAGCCACGGTCAGAGTAGTAATTACATTTTCTTTTTGGTTTATAACAACAAGAAGGCTTTTAATGGGTTGTTCTGCTAAGTGACAATAGTATAAATAAATGTCTTGAGAATACTCCTATGATCACATAAAGAAGAGCCATAAAAAAGAGACATTATGCAACCCATTAAACTCACCACTTGCACTAAAGAAAAAACAGGAACCTATCCTAGTGGCAAGTGCAAGGCATGTATGCACAGGACAGTAATCACACATTTAAAGTACTACAAACTCCAAAAGAGTATGAGAACAGTCATCATATAATTTGAAACACAGACTTTGTAGTCTATGTTAAAGCGAATTCCATTCAATATGGGAATAAAAGATAATCTTTTCTGTAGTATCTTAATGATGATTGGAGAGATCATTGTTTTTAAATGCTAAAAAATATGGTTTCTTTCCTGTCTTATGCATCCCTTTCACTGATGATTAATGTGAAGTTGGATGTTTTCTGCTCCCGCCTGGTGAATTTCTTTGGCCTTCATTTAAAAGATGTGATGATTCATATGTTTGCCTGTTGGTAGTGTTCCTTTTGTTTGTGCTAGATCATCATGCCTTCTATTTTTTCCTCTGAACTGGTTATTGATGTTGATGTGTCAGTAGCAGAGGTTAGTTCACTACCTGGTAAGCAGTCTTGTATTTTCGAGGTTCTCAGTTTGTATCTGTCTATTGTTATACTTGATGTTACAATAGTCATAGTCATCTTCTTTCTGGCAAGGAGTGTTTCATCAATTAATTTTTTTCTCATATTGTTCAGTTTTGGCATTAGTTTCTTGTAGTGCATTTTGGAATCATCTAATTGCATTTGAGTGTTATGTGGGATCACTGACAGAATATAGACAACACTAATATCGACCTACAGAAATATCGTGACATAAATGTCCCACAGAAATATTGTGACATAAATGTCGCTGTCAAAAATATCGACCTCCTATCTTCATAATGGTAAGTACAAAAATATAGAGAAAAAAATATTGGTGTTAAAAATATCGAAGTACAAAATATTGTTTTTTTTATATGTATTATAAATAATGTAAAATAAATTAAATAATACATTTTACTTAAAAAAAATATTTAGATTTATTTGTAAATGTTAACAATTATAAGTAATAAATGTAATTTAAAAATAAATTAAACATACATATATAAAATGTAATATATATATTTACTTAAAAATAAATAGTAATTTTAATTAATTATAAAATGTTAGAAATATATTAAAAAATAAAGATAACTATATATATATATATACATACACCTGTAACATAAAAAAAAATATATATTATAAATTAAAATATTAAAATATGTAATATTTTTTAAACCTACATTTTAAACTACATTTAGTGCAACAGTAGGGAAATTGTTGGATAGCGGAGGGTAAAAAATTACTATTCTCAATCCAGCGAGTGCAACAGTTGGGAAAGTGTTGGATAGCGGAGGGGAATAATTTACTATTCCCACTCCAGCGATTGCAACAGTAGGGAAAGTGTTGGATAGCGGAGGGGAATAATTTACTATTCCCACTCTAATGAGTGCAACAGTAGGGAAAGTGTTGGATAGCGGAGGGTAAAAAATTACTATTCCCACTCCAGCGAGTGCAACAGTCGGGAAAGTGTTGGAGAGCGGAGGGGCATAATTTACTATTCCCACTCCAGCGATTGCAACAGTAGGGAAAGTGTTGGATAGCGGAGGGGAATAATTTACTATTCCCACTTTAATCAGTGCAACAGTAGGGAAAGTGTTGGATAGCGGAGGGTAAAAAATTACTTTTCCCACTCCAGCGAGTGCAACAGTAGGGAAAGTGTTTGATAGCGGAGGGGAATAATTTACTATTCCCACTCCAGTGAGTGCAACAGTAGGGAAAGTGTTGGATAGCGGAGGGATAAAAATGACTAGTCCCACTCCAGCAAGTGCAACAGTAGGGAAAGTGTTGGATAGCATAGGGGTAAAAATTACTATTCCCACTCCAGTGAGTGCAACAGTAGGGAAAGTGTTGGATAGTGGAGGGAAATAATTTACTATTCCCACTCCAGCAAGTGCAACAGTAGGGAAAGTGTTGGATAGCGGAGGGGAATAATTTACTATTCCTACTCCAGTGAGTGCAACAGTAGGGAAAGTGTTGGATAGCGGAGGGATAAAAATTACTAGTCCCACTCCAGCAAGTGCAACAGTAGGGAAAGTGTTGGATAGCATAGGGGTAAATATTACTATTCCCACTCCAGTGAGTGCAACAGTAGGGAAAGTTTTGGATAGCGGAGGGAAATAATTTACTATTTCCACTCCAGCAAGTGCAACAGTAAGGAAAGTGTTGGATAGCGGAGGGATAAAAATTACTATTCCCACTCCAGCAAGTGCAACAGTAGGGAAAGTGTTGGATAGCATAGGGGTAAAAATGACTATTCCCACTCCAGTGAGTGCAACAGTAGGGAAAGTGTTTGATAGCGGAGGGAAATAATTTACTATTCCCACTCCAGCAACTGCAACAGTAGGGAAAGTGTGGATAGCGGAGTGATAAAAATTGCTATTCCCACTCCAGCGAGTGCAACAGTAGGGAAAGTGTTGGATAGCGGAGGGCTAAAAATTACTATTCCCACTCCAGGAAGTGCAACAGTAGGGAAAGTGTTGGATAGGGAAGAGGAATAATTTACTATTCCCACTCCAACGAGTGCAACAGTAGGGAAAGTGTTGGATAGTGGAGGGGAATAATTTACTAATCCCACTCCAATGAGTGCAACAGTAGGGAAAGTGTTGGATAGCAAAGGGGATAAAATTACTATTACCACTCCAGGGAGTGCAACAGTAGGGAAAGTGTTGGATAGCGGAGGGGTACAAATTACTATTC
Source organism: Calotriton arnoldi (assembly GCA_963921515.1). Taxonomy (NCBI): domain Eukaryota; kingdom Metazoa; phylum Chordata; class Amphibia; order Caudata; family Salamandridae; genus Calotriton; species Calotriton arnoldi. The sequence continues at coordinate 937,382 of CAWUFW010001498.1, forward strand.
CCACCCCAATGAGTGCAACAGTAGGGAAACTGTTGGATAGCGGAGGGTATTAATTTACCATTCCCACTCCAATGAGTGCAACAGTAGCAAAAGTGTTGGATAGCGGAGGGGAGAAAAATACTATTCCCACTCTTGCAAGTGCAACAGTAGGGAAAGTGTTGGATAGCGGAGGGGTAAAATTTACTATTTCCACTCCAGCAAGTGCAACAGTAGGGAAAGTGTTGGATAGCGTAGGGTTATAAATTACTATTCCCACTCCTGCGAATGCATCAGTAGAGAAAGTGTTGGATAGCGGAGGGGTAAAAATTATTATTCCCACAGAACAAAATTCAAATTTAAAAACAAACAAAATATCAACTACAATACAAAATATAATAAAAAAACAAAAACAAAACATATATAAAAATATAAAAATTAACAAAACATATAAAAATATTTTAATGTAGCAGAAATCTAAAATTGATATAAAATATTATTTTTTAAATTTAACAAAAAATTTACAAACAAATATTTTGTAATAGAAATGTATCTTAATCAAAAAATTAAAAATTACATGAATGTAATATTTATTTTCCTACCCTATAACACCACACAATTTACAACACACATCTAACTTAAACAAAAAAGTGTACCTCTATAAGTAACACAATTAATTATCATCATCATCATCTTTCTTTATTCGGTTTCATAGTCAGCAAGCCATAAAAGCACAATATAAATACCAAGGTAAAATAGTAGGATACAAAATCTGCACTATCAAGAACAGGCCTAAGCAATTTCATGGCTCGTCAGTTATATACAGGGTGCATCTAAAATACATGCTTAGTAAAAACAATTAAAAAAAGAAGCAACAATGCATTGCAATAATTGAAATCACTGGCCCAATCCACACAATGTTGGCTGACAAGGATATATGGCCCAGGATCATTGTGGGAAGTAACACGTCTAATCACAGCTCATTCTAAGTTTCATGGCCGATTTAAAAAAGCTTAAAAAGTGAAAAACAGTGTTGCCCATCAGCATCTGTAAAAATGTAAATGCAGGCCGCACTTGTTTAAAGTTGACCTGCTTCAAGATGGGAATTAGATAGGATTTCCTTGGAGTATCATAAAAAGGGCAAAACATGGTGAAATGAAGCATTTCCTGCGGAGATGAACCATCGCAGCCGCAGGGAGGAAGGACTTGCCCTCTGCTTACACCCCTAGGGTATGAGAGAAGTAAATGGAACATGTCAAGCCGGAACCTGGTCAAAAGGAATCTATCGTGAGAGTTCACTAAACCAAGTATATATGGCTCCGCCTACTCGGTTGTCCTTAATATAACGAAGCGGCGGACACTTGGCTTCATTAGCTCCCTCTCTTCCCTTAAAACAAGCAGGCGCATGCCAAACGTCTTCTTCAGGGTGGATGTCTCTTTTTTGCCAATTCCCTCGGGGTTAGTGAAGAGGTCTCCTCTGCCCAAGCATGCTAGCTGATTTTTTATATATTTCAACCAAGGTATCCTTAGCGCTTGATCCAAGGATAAACAATCTAAAAGGATTGCCTTGTTTAACGAGTCCCCCTCCTTGGCCCATATTTTTAACCAGAGTGACAACGGGCTAAAAGCTATCTGGTCTGTGATGTAGGGCATTCCCAACTCTTCGTGGACAATAAAAGAGGGAATACCCTGGGGTACGGACAACAGGTTTCTCATGAATTTGTTTTCAGAGATTTGAACGTCCTTTGCATCTACATATCCCCATATTTCACTGCCATAAATTACTTTGACAAACACCTAGCCCTAAAAAGCTCCAGGAGGGCCCCCACTGGTCTTTTACCTAGCCTCACAGCAAAGTTAAAGATGGCGGCAACTTCCCTATTGAGGTCATTTCTCTTGCGGGTGAGTTGTGGAGCCCAGTTGAGTTTGTCATCCAGGAGTACCCCCAGGTAGGAAAAGACTGTAGTTTTGGGAATGGGGGTGAGTCCTACCTTAAAGGCATATGATCTTGAGGGGCGGGAATCTAGTTGCATGATGTATGATTTGGAATTATTGATTTTTAGGTCCAGATCTCCCATGAACTGGGCAAACAATGCTAAAATGGTTTGTAAGCCCCTCTCTGTCCTGGCCATCAAGACGGCATCATCTGCGTAAAGCAGAACCGGGAGGCCACGCCGACCAATCCGAGGGTAGTCAGTCATGGTCTCCAATAATGTTTTCTCCAAGTTGTTAATATAGAGGTTAAAAAGAAAAGGGGCCAATATGCAGCCTTGACGGACCCCGCTCCTTACAGGGAATGAGCGTGATACCTTCAAGCTCTGCGAGTATCGCACTACCGCCTTGGTGTCCCGGTGAAGATCATAGAGAAAGGAGACCAGCTCCCTGTCTACCCCTAAGGTTAAAAGGATCTGCCATAACTTGGTGCTGTTTACGCAATCGAAAGCGGATGACAGATCCATAAAAGCCAGGAAAATAGTGCTGCTGCGGGCAACTGTATATTTGCTGGAGATTAAGAAAACGTTCAGGGATTGTTCGATCGTTGAACGGCCAGGGCGGAACCCACATTGGACATCCGACAGAATGTTATTGTCAGTGGCCCAGGTCGCTAACCTATCCAACAAAATCCTGCCAACCACTTTTACCACCAAATCTATCAATGAGATCGGTCTGTAACACACCGTGCTGTCCCTGTCCCCCTTTTTGAAGACTGGTACAATGATAGAGGTGGCCCAGGAGGTCGGAGTACCGACCCTAGCAACTGCGTTAATTACAGAGGTGAGGACTGGAGCCCAGAGGGCCACATCTGACAGGTAAAGGCCGGGTGGAATACCGTCGGGACCCCGAGCCTTGTTGCGAGTCAGACCGGTGATACCGCGCCTTACTTCCTCTTCCAGGACGGCTAGTTTTGCATGAGTATCCCCAGAATTGGGTACGGGGGATGAGGCCAGGTCTCCTTTGAACATAGCCTCGAAGTGACTGACCCACTCATTTTCGGTAATGTGTGCTTCTAAAACATTGGCGGCCTCCTCACCCAAGATGGGACTGTTTATGATACTCCAGAACTTGGCGCTAGACTTATGGGTTATAGCTTCCATGAGGTTGTTCCCGGCTTCTTCCTTCAAGGCCACCCTGCGCTTGCTAAGTGCCAATTTATACTGTTTCCTACGGATCTTAACAAGCGCAGCGTTCCTCGGGGAGGTGTGAAGGGCTGATTTCAGCCTCCGGGCTGCGAGCGAGCAGTCAGAGTTAAACCATCTGGGCCCCCCTCTCTGGGTACTCTGTGAAGGGACAGTCAGTAGATCGGCAACAGAGCCGGAGATTAGGTTAAAAGCACGGATAATGGCCTCATCGGACTCGGCCTGGGCGTTCTGACAAATCAGGAATTCCTTCCGGCGCGTCTCCGTTAGGGACCTGCACAATGATTCTGGGATGATCTGGCCCCATCTGAGGCGTCTCCCACCGTCTGTTGCCCGTAAAGCCTCACCTCTTGTTACCTGTCTTTTTAGATCAAAGGAGGGCCAGGTACCTTTGATACGCAGGGGGTTGTGGTCACTGTAGCATCTGGCTATTATTGTGAACTCCGAGATCAGATAATAGAGAGGGGTGGAAGTTAAGATAAAATCAATAAATGAGGATTCCCGTCCCAGACCCTTAAAAGTTGGAATGAGGTATCGTCTGCTAGGAGTCAGTTTCCCTATAGTTAGTTGCAGGTCCAGGTCGCAGACCAAAGCATTTAATTTCTCCCCCTGCCTACAGTGTTCAAAATGCAAGCAGTCTGCTAGGGGACAAGAGGGTGCCTCGCTGGCTCCTGGACCCCTCTTCCTTAAGGCTCCACATATATGAGTGTTGAAATCCCCTACCAGGACTATGTTACCTGATTTACGTGACGAAACCTTACTGTTCGTTACAAAGGCACTTAAACGGGTGATGTTACACACCTCCGGAAGGAGAGAAGTAGCATTATAAAAATTCAAGAGTGTTAGGCTAAAAGATCCTGATGAAAGTATAGCGCCTGGAGGCACGGGTTATCCGTATTTAGTACCACAAAGTCACCTCGTAGGCCAAGTGAAACATAAACTGCAAGGCCCCCTTTAGCACGTCCCGCCCTTGACGGGGTTGCAGGAATACTAAAAAGCTTGTAACCCTCCAAGAAATGGGTATTGTCAACGGACCATGTCTCTTGGAGACAGATGATATCATGTCTTTTAATGAAAGTTAACCACCTCGTGTCCAAAAACTTGCTAGCCAAACCGGCTATGTTCCAAGAAACGATATTAAGGAAGTTGTAGTCCATGGTATGACGGTGACAATTCACTTTTTTCCGGCTGGACCTATGGGGCCGTTTGGAGGAGCACATTAGAATTCCTTGAGCCCTGGCCACCCAGTCAATCACATAGATCCAATTGGCTCAGGGGCTCAAATGAGTTGTATAGAGGGAGCATGGATGGTTTTATTATCAATTTAACAAATATTAATAATTATAAAACACATTTAAAAATTTAAAAATGTATGTACAAACCAAACGTTACAGCTATTGAACCTAAATCCCCAAACAAAATAAAAACAAAACAATTACCAAAAATATTTATCAATTAATAAATTAATATTAATGATCAAGTAATGATTAATTAATTTAAACTAAATTACTTTCCAGCCTCTACCCCAAAAAACACCAAAACACACACCTGAAAATATTTACACAATTTTACATGAATCAATTAATATCAATTATCAACAAATCATTAATTAATTTAAAAAAAAAAAAATTCCCACCATTTACCACTATAAACCCCACAACTCACAACTCAAACTTATTACACAATTGGCATATTTATAATCTAAATTAACTAATTAACAAATAATTAATTAATTATAAATAAATTACCTCCCAACATATTCCCCTATAAATACCACCACCAATTTCAGTAAAACATGACACAATTAACATATTTAATCAACAATTAATTAATTAATTAATAACAATTAACAAGCAAAATATAAATAATTATTAATAAATTAATTCACACAATTAACACTATAAAATAAAATTAATTAAATATTATATTAAAAATATTAATAAATGTATTAAAATTAAATTACTTCCCACCCTACTCCCCTATCAACCCACAACCCACTCCTAAAAAATAACACAGTTAACATAATTACCAATTAATTAATAATAATTAACAACCAATTAATAAATAATTAATAATAAATTAATTCCCACAATTAACAATATAAAATATAACATAAATAAATAAATATTAATTAATAAAACATATTAATAAATTAATTATAATTAAATTACTTCCCACCCTAATCCCCTATAAACCCACAACCCGCTCCTAAAAAATGACAAAATTAACATATTTACCAATTAATTAATCAATAAAAATTAAAAGCCAATTATTAATAAATTAATTATAAAATAATTCCCACAATTAACACTATAAAATCAAAAATAAATAAATACTAATAAATAAAAATTAATATTCAATGTATTATAATTAAATTACTTCCCACCCTATTCCCCTATAAACCCACAACCCACTACGGAACTAAAACGCAAAATTTGATTAAAATAAAATTAATAACTTCTAAAAATTTAACACATATATTTAAAAACAAATGCAATACTTAGACAAAAAAATAGAGCACATACATTTAAAATACATACTAAAATACATAACACTAACTAAAAAAACTATATTTTTTACAACTATTTTTTGCAAACAATATTAATTAATTCGATATTTTAGAAAACAATATTTCTTACCTGAAACTCCATATTTTTGACCACGATATTCTTGCAGTCCATATTTATGTATCTCGATATTTTGCACTCGATATTAGTGCAAGTCGACATTTCCTACTCGATTTTCTGACTCTTTACCATTATGTGCCCCTTCTACTGTTGAAATGTTGACACTAAGATAATATATTCCCTTCTCTAGTCAAACAAACATTTGTAGAGTTTCATATACTGATTCCTGGTATAGTATTCAGATTTTTTGCATAACGACAGCTTTAGAGGAATCCTTAATCCTGGTATTTCCTTGTTCATATAATATGATGCAAAGATTTAAAAGATGCAACTTTTGTTTGATTTTCTTAAGAATTCTCTATTGTGTTTTTTACCATGATTTTTGTTAGTGTTTCAGTGCATTTACTAGTACCCGCTTGACCTCTTTATCTGTAAACGGGAAGGTGTCTTATAGGGACATTCTTTTAAAAAATATTCTCTTTGGACTTTCTTAATTTTATGGCTGCAGCTTTGGAGTTTAGGAAATGCTGACATCGTAAGTTATAACAATATTCTGCAGGTCCGCACTCCGTAAATTTTAACCAAATCTTAAGGGAGTGTTCTCTCGTCTGTGTAATTTGGTTTGTTACCCGTGGCCAAGCTCTCTCCTTTCTTGTCCCTGCTGTAAGCCACCATCCTAGGCAGAGCATTCTAGAGCTCCCTGCACAGATCCAGATGTGTAGCAGAGATTGGCCCAAGGGAGGCTCCTCCGGTGTGGTGGAGGAACGTCGCCCCACTATCTGGCAGCTGATTTAAACAAATGACAAATAAAATTATATTAAACCAATTTTATTATCATTTTATTTTTCTTCTTACCTGCAGGCTGCCAGCGGGCCGTATCATAGGGCGGGGCCATGCAATCTATGTGCAACTGCAGTGGGGAGGAGCTGTGATGGGCACTACTAAGTGCGCATGATGGTTTGGCCGGCCGTCTTAGGCCCGCCAAACCCTCAGGCGCACTTAGCATTTCTCCACCTGGCTGTGTTTTACAGCCGGGTGGAGAAAAGCCACAGGCAAACCAGGCTGCTCAGATTAATCCCAGTGCTTCTTTCATGCTGGGAATAGTATTCCCAGCAAGAGAACAGCATCAGGATTGGCATCTGTGAGCCTGCACAGTGTGCATCAGCCCTGGAGTCGAGGATCGGGAGAGAAGCAATGCGGCGACCATAGTGACAGGTAAGTAAAGTTTTATAGTTTTTATTTACTTTTTTTGTCTGTGCTTATTTTTGTATTCCCCCTCAACCCCCTCCCACCCACTGCCTCACCACTTCATATCCCGAGCAGCCGCCACTGGTCTGGTCCTGAATAAGAAGGACAGCTTGAAATAGTACTGCCCTGTATCAACACACTAGCACTCAACTGTAGCTGCCACATTAAGGACCAGTCACTATAATATGCTTTGGCAGTTGCCAGGAGCCTAATAGCTCTGTACATGGCTTTAACAGATACGTTTTGAGCTCATATAGTTGATATGATTGGTCATAAGTATTTCTAATGAATTTCAGTTGCAGAAACTGTCTTTGAAAGACAATCTTTTATTGATTGTAAGTTAACCTACATTGATTGTTAACCTACAACAATACATAATTGTGCTTATAAGACAACAGTGTCTGCAACTTCAAATTTCATTTAGAAATACTGATGACTATATCAACTATATGACCTCAACATTCTGGTCTTTTTTGATTGACTTACAAAGTGTTAGCAGGAGTGACACTATATTGCTTTGAGGTGTAAATTAATCTTAGTAGAGCCTCTTTTCACTCGAACCCTTTTTGTTAAGATTGCTTTAAGCGGCTTCACTCATCATGGTGTACAATCTATTCCATTTGCTGAGATCCTGAAGAATGATTGCTTTGCTTTGTAGAATCCTACAGAAAACAAGGAATACTCCATCAATCATAAATGACAGTTCCTACACCAAATGGCTGTATGTGATCTTTAAACAAATTTGGCTGAGGCTGACCCATTGCCCGTTAAGTTGTCCATTATGATGTATTGTTTTTAAAGGATATGGGGGCACATGCATGAAGCATTTTTGTATTCGCAAAGGGGCCGGTTCGCAGAATCGTCCCGTTTGCGAATACAAAAAAAAAAAGGCTTTTCACATGCATCAAACCCAAATTGCGATTCTGTAACTTGTTACCGAATTGCAAATTGGGTTTTGCGATTCGGTATTTGGAAGGGGCGTGTTAAGGGCGTCCCTTCCAAATACCGAATCCAAACAGTATGCATAAATGTTTTGTGACCGCGAATGCGGTCGCAAAACATTTGCATATTACCACCTACTTCAAGTAGGTGGTAGCCCATTCGCAAATGGGAAGGGGTCCCCAAGGGACCCCTTCCCCTTTGTGAGGGGTTGTAAAAGCATTTTCAAGAGCAGGCAGTGGTCCCACTGCCTGCTCTTAAAAAATGAAAAGAAAACTTTTCATTTTACTTTTTGTAAAGCATCTCGTTTTCCTTTAAGGAAAACGGGCTGCTTTACAAAAAAAAAGATTGCTTTATTTAAAAACAATCACGGACATGGTGGTCGGCTGACCTCAGGAGGCCACCATCCCTGTGATTTTTGCGATTCCTAGGGGGTCGCAAAGTGCAATCTACCTCAATAATATTAATGAGGTAGAGCGATTTGCGACCCCTAGGAATCGCAATCTGAAACTCTTTGGGCCAGATGTATCATCATTGTATTTTGCGAGTCCTTAATAGCGAATTTTACCGATTCGCTAGTAAGGACTCGCAAAATGCAATGTACGTAGGTTTCCCAATAATAATTGCAATTCCTACATATTCCTTAATTGCGAATCGCAAATTGCGATTCGCAATTAAGAATACCTTCCCATTCATTCCTATGGGCCGTGCGGCCCATAGGAATGAATGGGAAGACATTCGCAATTTGTGAGTACCCAATAGGTATTCTCAAATTGCAAATGCAATTTCAAGGGTGCAAGGGTGCCGAAAGGATACCCTGTTGCACCCCTGAAATATGCATGTGTGCACATGTGGCGAACATACATGCCCTAAGGGCATGTATGTGCGCCATATGGCACATTGAAAAATGCAACAAAGTGCATTTTTCTAGGAAATCGCAAATTACCACCAACTTGAAGTTGGTGGTAATTTGCGATTCCTTAAGGCCAAATCGCAATTCTGAGAATCGGCCCGTTTGCGAAAGGGAAAAAGGCTTGATACATCTGACCCTTTGAGTTTCATGCATTGTAAATTGTGATTACCTAATTGCGATTCTCAGGAATTCGCAATTAGGTATTTGCAATTTACAATGTTGATGCATGTGCCCCCTGATACTTAAATCTATCTCAGCTAGACCTAACATGGCAGTGTGCTAGTCAGTGAAAATGTTGCACTTTCTGTGAGGCGTTCACCTGCATCTACTGAAAAGAAAACAATTTCTACTCTTTTGAATTTAGAAAAGTACCAAAATTAACAGAAACAAAAAGTAACAGGTAACCAGAGAACTTCTGTAAAAATCGCAAAATACATTTAGTTAAAATACATAAAATAGTTTGTTTTCCAATTTCTAATTCATACTAAATATTAAAATTGTTAAGAAGAACTTGTATCCGAATTGAAGATGTAAAAGCAGCCACCAATGTGCAGTCGTGATTTCACTAAAGCACTTTTGTGTTTAAAGGTGAAGAGTTCACTAATGCAATAGATGACTCTGAATATTATTGATTCGATCACTATTTCAGATCCCAAAGAACAAAGGGCCAGATGCATCAAGCATTTTTCTCCTCGCAAACGGGTCGAATTGCAGAATCGGCCCATTTGCGATTGCAAAAAATGCTTTTGCGATGCATCAAACCCAATTTTGCGATTCGGTAACCTGTTACCGAATTGCAAAATGGGTTTGCGATTCGCTATTTGGAAGGGGCGTGTTTAGGGCGTCCCTTCCAAATAGCAAATCCTAACAGTATGCATGAATGTTTTGTGACCGTGAAGGCGGTCGCAAAACATTCGCATTTTACCACCTACTTCAAGTGGGTGGTAAGTCATTCGTAAAGGGACCCCTTCCCCTAAGTGAATGTTTGTAAAAGCATTTTAAAGAGCAGGCAGTGGGACCACTGCCTGCTCTTAAAAAATGAAAAGAAAACTTTTCATTTTTCTTTTTGTAAAGCATCTCGTTTTCCTTTAAGGAAAACGGGCTGCTTTACAAAAAAAATTATTGCTTTATTTAAAAGCAATCACAGACATGGTGGTCTGCTTATCTCAGCAGGCCACCATCCCTGTGATTTTTGCGATTCTTAGGGGGTCGTAAATTGCGACCTACCTCATTAATATTCATGAGGTAGGTAATTTGCGACCCCTTAGGAATCGCAGATAGTGTACTGCACACTTTCATGCATGCCGTTTTGCGATTACCTAATTGCGAATCGCAAATCATTTTTTTTATGCATCTGGCCCAAAGTCCCTATACAGTATGACCAGTTGGCTGAGTTTCATTCCCAGTGCTTATGGAGCTAAAGGAAGTCGTCCTCCTATGTGTCTGTTGTTTGGTCATTGCCGGGAACTGGAGACCACATTTTCTTGCAATTACCAAAAAAGTGGAGTACAACTGTCAAAACATACGGATTACATCAAACCACACGATGACCTCATTGGTTTCGCACGTCTGAATTGTTAGACGCTCAGTTTTCCCGACTTTGTATCTGAAAGATGATCTTAACCCGTCTTTTTTGGTCTGTTATACTTAGTCATTTCTTTTGCGGTTAGAAGTCAAGATAGAGTTTAAATGACTCACCACCAGCTACGAACACATTATTTGTTATAAAGTTACCTCCTTGAAAAGTAATTATGGCGTCATCGTTTTGAGCTTTTATTATTTTATGAAAGGAGCAAAGAAAAAACAGTCTGCCTTTTTACATTGAGTTGCCTGTAACAATCACACCTTGTTTCAGCATTATATACATATAGCAAAGTATCAAGTTTTATTGTATTTTAATTTCGAAGTGACAGCAGACTGCCTGCTTCCGTATATTCCCGTCGACTTTGCTGGGACTTTTACAATAACTTATGCGGCCACATATCACATTATATGAGGGTGACAATTCGGTTTTCTAGCTTGTGAATAATTTAAATCATTTGGTTTGAAAAAAAGTTATTTATCAGATGGTCCAGAGGTGGATTTCCACAATAAATGTGTTATTTTCAAATCATTTGCTACAAACCTAGGGCCAGATTTATCAAAGTGTTGCGTTGCCTTTCCATCGCGCATGGTAAGGCAAGGGCAACGCAACACTAAAGTCAGATTTACCAAGCCATGCAAGGCCACCTTGCATGACCCTGAGGTGCTTGGTAAATCTGGAGTAACGCAAGGCAGGGCAGGTCGCTGCCTTGCTTTACTTTGTTCCAGGCAGGCGTTCCATGGGTGATGCATGTGTGTTCCCATGCATCCACCTATGGATTTTGGCGCATTCACAGATTTACCTTGAGTGGTAGAACTGGGAATACGTCAAAATGCTACTCCTTGACCTTGGTAGACATAACAAGGAGAAATCTCTTAATTTCACCTCGGTATTTCCTCTTTCTAAGTCAGCTGCACTCTGCGAAGTCAAAGAGGAAAAAGCCTCGGAGGATTGTTTTTGTGCAGGAAGGTCCACCATCCTGGGCAAAACAATCCTGCCTGAAATGCAGGCACCCTTGCACCATGTCTCAAGGGTGTCTGTGATGGCGCTAGGCAGCCAAAAGTGCACCAGCGCAAGGAGCTAACAGAAATGTCCCTTACAATGTTAAATATGGCCCATTTCTGACCTCCCCCTTTTGCGCAGGGCAGGTGTTTTGCTGCGTTGCGTTGTTTGAAATGTTGATAAATCTGCCCCCTAGTTTCCTCTCAAAATTAATTTTGCCATAGTAAGATTGATATCAATTTTAAATGGAGTAAATTCCCTCTTTTCTCACTACTTCCTTACTCTTCAGTCTCTCTTGGTTCTTCCTATCCTTCCACTGCACTTCCCACCAGCTGTACTTCTAGCAATTATACTATTTTTACGAGTAGGAAAGTAAACCACCTTCTCCTCCTTTTTGAATCTAGTTACCACCTATTTTTGTTCAAAGCCATATCTAAATTCTTTATTTAATCTTTTCGATTTTCTTTGTTTATTTCATAACTTTTATTTTACAGCTGTAATTTGTCTTACTAATTATTTTCACATGTTTGTTTTATTCGATCAATTTGGTTCAGAATGAATGTAATTAAGTCAAATGGAATCAAACTTGTATTCATGTACTTCAGCCAGTCTTTTTCATGGCTACTAAGGGCCTAATTATGAGTTTGTTGGTGTGGCAGTGGGCCGCCACGCCAGCGCCCCACTGTTACGCCACCAAACTCGCCCGCACACCACCTGCCAGATTACAAGTTCATTCGTTGTCTGGCAGGCAGTGCTTTGGCTGTTCCACAGCGGTGCCTTTCAAAAGGCTCATATCTGAGCCTTAAAAATGCACCGTAATGGGAGCGCCAAAGCACGTTGCTGCATGACATGGACTGTGCAGCCCATGCCGTGCAGGAAATGGGGGTCCATACAGACAGGGGGGCACACCATATGCCTCCCTGTATGCACCCCCAGGCCCAGAGGCAACAAGGGGCCCAGTAGGACCCACTTAGTTTCCTCATCGCCATGAAAAGGAGGAAAGTGAGGACACTCATAATATGCTTGGCGGTGCAGCAGCTGCACCACAAGCATATTTGGGCCTCTGACCGCTGTGCTACCGCCACGGGATCAAGGATCCCGGTGGTGGCAGTGGCCTTGTGGCGGTCCTACCGCCGTAGTCATAATACGGTGGGTGGACCACCAGTCAGGCAGTTCAGGGACTGCCACCACGGGTTCGGCGGTCCTATGGATTGCCTAATTAGTAATTAGGCCCTAAGTATGGTCATTTTCAGTCATTGTCTGCCTTAAGTCTATGGGCCAAAGGACTAAGGTACTATTACACCTTTTCCCAAAAATGATCGCAAATTGTGCAGACTTTTTGAGGATGGAAAAGGATTATGCAATCCGACCTCTGTACTAATAGGTAAATTCACAAAATAATGAATCACAGGGAGTTGCATAAAGTCCTGCTTTATTAATATTCATTTAGGTAGTTCACTATTTGTGACCCTTTGTAATTGGCTGCAATCACAGGGGATAGCAGACCACAATCCCGATAATTGCATTCCAGAACAGAATCAGTTCTTTTTTTAAACATTCCATGTTCCTTTAAGGAACCAGTTCTCATTTAAAAAACATTTTTCCATTTTAGGAAACTTCATGGGCAGCACTCTTGACCACTATGTATTTTCCCCAAGGCTGCCAGAATGATACTTAAAAGAGAGAGGGCTCCGAAAGGATCCCTTCCCTCTTGTAAATCAGTTACTACTTCCTTTGAGGAGTCCATAACTGGTCAATGGTTTCCACTCTATACTGCAGTCACAAATCATTGACACAATCAATACAGAATCACAATTTAGAAGAAACACCTCTGAATGCCCCTTTCAATCGTAACTCGGTTTGAGCCCCAAAACCCATTCTTTGAGTGAGAAAAACGTTTCTGACTCGTAAAATGGGGTTTATATATTTTACAAATAGCCCTTATGTGGTCGTAAACCCTGTGATTCTGCAAATCACAGGGTTTGTGACTGCCAAAGGTACCAGTACTTTCGCCCGTATGTCACTGAATTTTGTTTCCAGTTTGGAGAAACCCTACTTTTCTGGCATGGTGCTGTTCACAAGGCAGTTAGTTTCTCTGCCAGGTTTATATGGGTACTGGGTAAGGTGTCCTTATGTTTGGAACAGCTTATTTTAAAGATGATACAGACTTGGAGTGGTAAGCAGTGACATTCTATCAGGGTTGAAGTGATATGTTCAAGCTTCTTTAGACCTTTGATGAGATGTGCTGCTGCATGTAGGATGCCTCTCAGGGGAGCAAGTGTGGTATCTTGGAGATGGCAGATCATGGCATATCCTCTGTCTAAGTGTGAGAGGACTAAGGCTTGGATAGTTGTTGTGAAGTTGGTTTCCAGGTGGTAGAGTTTTACTTTACTCTGGTAGTAGAGTTGTTAAACTGCTTTCCAATGTCTTCTTTGAAAGAATCAATGATATCCATTCAGCAATGCCATTCACATCTACCAAGCATCCTTCCTCTAAATTGATCAGACTGTATGTCATTTGGTTCATCATTTCACACTGTACACCACAGCCGCAGACATAAGCCCCACTGATCATGACCAGATCATTCAAAATTGTCCCCACTGATTAACTCATTGCTTTCATGTGCTTGGATGATGCATACATTGCCCCATTGAAGGAGCATAGTGCATATTTTAGGAAACTCAGATGCTAACATCTATATTCCAAAAAGAGTTGATGTCTGTCCCTTTCTGTATACTCCTATTTACAAACAGGTATTATCCACAAAGTTCTTTCAGCAAAGAAAATTCTTGTTCCAAATGCCTATAAACCAAAGGTTTGGATCACATTCACTCTTGATTTAAAGCTACTTGGTTCATTGACAGTGTTTTCCCAAATTTAGAAGCTATCCTCTAAGAAAACCTAATATAATTTTATTTTTGGCTCAAGGTTTAGGATTCTGGTTGCAGAGAGAAATCTGTTACTCCACTAGACACTGGTTGCAGAATGTTGGTATAGAGTAGGTCGACATCATGTGAAGACAATTCAACATTTTGCATGTTGTACTGAATAACCTTCAAGACATTTAGAAACTGTGTGGTAATTTTGGTGTATGACCTCTATTGAAATAACCTTCCATTTTTTTTTTTTTTAAATGAAGCATATCTGAAAAGGCAGTAGCCTCGATGGAGTGTAAATATGGATTTAAGGCATATAGTGATACACCTATAAAAAAAGCTAATGAAAATGTGTTGAAATTCCAATTATTTTCGTATGCACTTTGCTGACAAAGTAGGGGATATTTAAAGTCTAGGTCGCTTTGGAGTCATTTAATACATCCTGGAAAAATGTGCCTAAAAAAAAAGAAGTGCCCGTGCACCTACACAAATTGGGAACACTTTTAGCAATCTTAACCCTTCCGGTTTGAAGAGAGAATTATGTAGCCTTTGCGTTGCATAGGGAAATTAAATGAACAGTGCAATTACAATGAGGTGTTCAGGAGCTATAAAGAAATACAACCATCTTTCAGCTAGGGTAAGATGCACTACAAGTACAGGGTGGAGGTAAAATAAAGGCTCAGTCTCTTTAGGAGCCACCACTCTTCAGGAGGACTCAAAATAAAACAATGCTAAGAAGACAGGGCTGTGCTAATATTGTATTTGGGTATCTCTTCTGCATGGCCAGCATGGATGCATTTCCGTCAGTGCAAGAGGTGTGCAGGAAGTCATGCAGGGTCAAGATTACCAGGATGAGACCTAAAAACAGAGTAATTATGGCAATAGGTGTACAGTAAAAAAGACCCTAAAACGTAGTTTACATCACAAAGCCAACACATGTTTGCCAATGCACGATCATATTGTGAGGGACAAACACAGCACTACCTATCTTGATAATGGTAGATAAACTAAAGAAGGTGTTAAATAGTAGGGTGCAAGAAAATCAGAGAGGCAGATTAACTGTTGCATGGTTTTACAATTGGCTTTATATCCCATTTAACAGCATCAGTGAAGCACGCTTGCCCAAAAGTCTAAAGTCAGCACCAAAGTGCTTGGGCTGGGACTAAAAACACAGATACTATAGAAAGATTTGTGATCGTCGCAGGGTGTCTGTATGACACCATACTGAGAAAAACAACAGTAAAATACCAAAATCTCATAAAAAAATTAGCAACCTAAATATCACAACTTCATACTTAAGCGGTAAAAACACAAATATAAAAAAAGTGCTGAAGAAATATCTAAAATACATCAAAACAAAATAAGAAAAACAGATATTGCCACTTCATTAAAACTAATAAAACAAAACATATCATAAAAACGAAATTGTCAAGAAATAGGAAAATGACATTATAAAAAAAAACAAAAAAACAATAAATATATAAATAAATATAAAATTATAAATAAATATACATTACACTTACAATAAAAACACTAGTAATTAGTCCTTAACATAAGTAGCACAAATATTCAAAGTACACTCCAAACAAACCTTCAGATTGAACTTAAAACAGTTGGCAAATAGAAATGCTTTCACAATCACAAACAGTATAAAAGGAACATCATTACATACAACAAATGGATCCAGAAAAGCAATAACATAAGGACAGCTTCACTCTTCTCAAATGAAACTCAACAAAAGGAGGACTTACATTGCAAAGGGTGTCAAAAACAACAACAAACGTATGTTTTGCAGCAAATGTCAGCTGAGACAGTTTATTTTTTTATTTTACTTTTTATTTGGAGTTCATCAGTTTTACTTGATTTTTTAAATTATATCTACGCAATATTTTTACTTTAAATGTTAACTCTGTGGGCTGATGTTCCTTTCTTTTTTGTCTTTTGTCCTCTTGTAGTAAATGAAGATGTATTTCGGAGACAAAATATAGTGTTGTTTGGTATTTTGTTATATTTATTTAAAAAATAAATAAATAATATATATATATATATTTTTTTTCAAACAAAGTGCCCCAAAGCAATGAACAAACTGACAAAATGCTGGAGCATTGGGGCAAGCTGCTTTATGACGCCGGATGGCAAGAGCGATGTCGAGTGCCTTCTCATTGCTTTGGGGCACTTTGTTTGAAAAAATTTACGCACGGCCGTCCTGCCGTGGAGAGGAGCACCATTTCCAATTGAGAGAGGCTGTGGAGTGGAACTGATCGACACCGTGACAGCACATCGTTCTATATGCAAATGAAGCTTGTCTGACTGCTCCGATACCTACTAAAGGATAATAATAATGCTTTTATTTACAAATGTACATTGAACTTACCAAAGGGAACACTTATGCTCACATTAGGGACTTCATGTCCCATCATGCATCAAAGAATATCGCACTAAGCAAATGCCCACTGGGGGCTAGCATGGAAATAAATAAAGCCGGAAACAGAAACAATGTGAGCCTTCAACGTGATGTTTGTTTTAGCAGCCCATGAAGAAGAGGCTTGTAGCCTTGAAACACGTCGGCATGGATTACAAAATGCTGGAGCATTGGGGCAAGCTGCTTTATGACGCCAGATGGCAAGAGCGATGTCGAGTGCCTTCTCATTGCTTTGGGGCACTTTGTTTGAAAAAAAGAAATTTACGCATGGCCGTCCTGCCGTGGAGAGGAGCACCATCTCCAATTGAGAGAGACTGTGGAGTGGAACTGATCGACACCGTGACAGCACATCATTCTATATGCAAATGAAGCTTGTCTGACTGCTCCGATACCTACTAAAGGATAATAATAATGCTTTTATTTACAAATGTACATTGAACTTACCAAAGGGAACACTTATGATCACATTAGGGACTTCATGTCCCATCATGCATCAAAGAATATTGCACTAAGCAAATGCCCACTGGGGGCTAGCATGGAAATAAATAAAGCCGGAAACAGAAACAATGTGAGCCTTCAATGTGACGTTTGTTTAAGCAGCCCATGAAGAAGAGGCTTGTAGCCTTGAAACGCGTCGGCATGGATTACAAAATGCTGGAGCATTGGGGCAAGCTGCTTTATGACGCCGGATGGCAAGAGCGATGTCGAGTGCCTTCTCATTGCTTTGGGGCACTATGTTTGAAAAAATTTACCCACGGCCGTCCTGCCGTGGAGAGGAGCACCATCTCCAATTGAGAGAGGCTGTGGAGTGGAACTGATTGACACCGTGACAGCACATCGTTCTATATGCAAATGAAGCTTGTGTGACTGCTCCGATACCTACTAAAGGATAATAATAATGCTTTTACTTGCAAATGTACATTGAACTTAACAAAGAGAGCACTTATGCTCACATTAGGGACTTCATGTCCCATCATGCATCAAAGAATATCGCACTAAGCAAATGCCCACTGGGCTAGCATGGAAATAAATAAAGCCGGAAACACAAACAATGTGAGCCTTCAATGTGATGCTTGTTTTAGCAGCCCATGAAGAAGAGGCTTGTAGCCTTGAAACGCGTCAGCATGGATTACAAAATGCTGGAGCATTGGGGCAAGCTGCTTTATGACGCTGGATGGCAAGAGCGATGCCGAGTGCCTTCTCATTGCTTTGGGGCACTTTGTTTAAAAAAAAAAATATATATATATATATATATATATATGCTTGAAGATTCCTGCTAGCGCAGCAGCGCCGCAAGTAAAGCCCGCACTCCAGGTAAGTCCAGAAAAGTTATTTATTGTAGCTGACGCATTTCGACCAGGAGGTCTTTATCAAAGCTAGGGAGGAAACATTGTGGCAGTGTATTTAAGGCATACAGTGAGACACAGTAACAGAACAAAATAAACATAGGAAAAAGACTTTAGGCATATAAAAATGCACACTCATCAGTCGCATGAAAAAAGACTACATCTAGTCAATGTAAAAACATTTTCCATCCCATCATAACTTTAAATAAAGAAGAGAAAATTATCATTTTTTTAAAACTGAGGGTGTCTCACCCTTAAACTAAATTTAACATAAATCAAATGTGTGAAAAATTTAAAAAAATACAGAGAGAGGGCCAAATTTTAACAGAAGGAAGGCAAGCGCAAGTGCTAGTAGACGCCTCTACCAAATGTTGTCTTCCATTGCCCAGAAAGTTAATTTAAACATCAATGCTTTGTTATGTTGGATCGTACTACAGATTGATGGTCAAGTGACCATATAATGACCAGTTAAAAGACTCTTCCCATAAGGACTCAAAGAGGAGAGGAACATTAGAGAAAAGGGGGGACATAGGATCAAGGTTGTGCAAGCCTAGTGGCTTAGGAAAGATATACAAGCGAGAGAGGCAGGAGATCAGGTAAGAGAAGTGGAAGGCAGGGAAACACTGATGTTATCCTAGATGCACGTGGAGTTCCTCGTCCTGGTTCAGACCTCCCGGGTGTTTACTGTTGAGGCTGATAATGTATCTCAATTCAAGTCTTCTAAGGGCCCGTTCCCTGTCTCCACCCCGGCTCTTCATGGGAATCCTGTCAATTCCCAAAAATTATATTTTCAGATCCTCAGGTTTAGTTAAGGCATGCAAAGTGTTACAATGCCTGGTCATGGGATATGTCACATCATTGTTTCTTATAGCCCTAAGATGTTCCAGAACTCGCTTTTTTACCGGGAAAATCATGCTGCCAACATACCTAAGGCCACACACACACACCAAAACATAGAAAGTGAAGTCATTATTGCAGTTGATGAATGGCCTGATTTTATATTGTTTGCCATTGGACAAGAGGACTGTCCTGACATTGGTACTGTGTGTGCACGCTTTGCATTTCCCACATTTGTGGAAACCTGGGAGTTCCCTCAACCAAGTGCTGCTTTGTGTCTGGGTGGGTTCCATGACGCTGTGGACCAACATGTCCCTCAGAGAGTTGCTTCAGCGATACGTGATCTTAGCACTGGGTGTGACTAGTTTGCCAATGATGGGGTCCAGTTTGACCAAATGCCAATGTTTTCTGACGATTGCCTGAACCTTAGTGCAATCTGTGTTGAATGTGGTAACTAGCCTGATCTCTGGTTTGTTGGCCTTCCTTGACCTGGGTTTGAGCAAGGTTTCCCTTTTCACCCCTCTCACTTTCCGTCTGGCGTCTACCACCACTTTCCGCGTGTACCCTCTTTGTAAGAATCTGTCTACTATGATACCCTCCTCTCGTGTGTAAGCTTCTGTAGTGCTGCAATTTCTCTTGGCTCGCAAAAGTTCCCCGTAGGGGATACTGTTCTTTAGTTTCTGGGGATGGTGGCTTGAGGCATGGAGGATACTATTACCCGCAGTCTCTTTTCTGTGCAATCACGTGTGTATTGTGTCATTGAACGCTTCTACTGTAACATCAAGGAAATACACCCTGTCCTTGCTAGTGACACTTGTAAACTTAAGGTTTATCTCATTATGAGAGATAGCTAGTAGGAAATCGTTCAAAGCTGCCTGTGTGCCATCCCATATCAGGAAGATATCATCAATATATCTGGTCCAAAGGACCAAATACCTGGTGTATTCCACAAATTTCTCAGCCCAGATATGCTCTGATTCCCACCAACCCATGAACATGCATGCGTAGCTCGGTGCAAAGCAACTGCCCATGGCAGTCCCGGACAGTTGCTTGTACCACTGCTTGCCATGCATAAAGTAGTTGTTCTCCAGACAGAACTGGAGCATCTCGAGCAACATGTTAGTGTGGTCATAAGTGGCTATGGGTTTGTCCCTGAAAAAGTGCCTGCATGCTGTGATACCGAGGTCATGTTGGATACAGGTGTACAATGATACCACATCCACTGTGGCCATGATGTAACTTGATTGCCACAGTATGTCTGAGACTTTGGATATAAAATCCATGCTGTCACGGCAATATGACGGTAGGTTGAAGACATAGGGAAACAAGAAATGATCTAAAAAAATGGAAGTGTTCTCAAGTAGGCTGTCATTGGCCGAGATGATAGGCCTCCCTGGCGGGTTTGTACTGTGTTTGTGGACCTTTGGCAATAAATAAAAGCATGGAGAGACAGGTTTTTTCATAGTTAAAAACAACAATTCATCATTGCTCAACAGCCCAAGGGTGTGCCATTCAGAAAGCCTATTATGGAAACAGTCAATGGTCGAGGCATAGTGGCCAAAAGTACTTTTAGTGTAGCTGCCAGAGAAGTCCAACTGTCTCTTGGCTTCGGCCATGTATTTCTTGATGTCCCAAAGCACCACATTACCCCCCTTGTCAGAAGGCTTGATGACAAAGGTGGTGGCTTGCTTTAGGGACTCCAATGCAGCTTGTTGGCCTCTGGTTAAATTGTTCGTGGCCCCCTTGCTACTTCCGGTTTTGAGTTTGTGAATGTCTCGTACTACTGCCTCATGGAAGGAGTCAATATTGTCATGGGGGGTATTTGGGTTAAACCTGGACTTAGGTTTGAAATCACTGCGGCTTCTCCTGCCCGTTTCCAGTTCCAGAGTGTGCAAAAGGTCCCGCTCAGAGGCCCAATCCCTGTCCCCAATTTCCAATTCTCTGAGGAAGGCTAGGCCTCCAATGTCCCCACTCGAGAGGAGATTGGAGGGTGTTTCCAAATCGGCAGGGTCATAGCTCGCTGTTGCCCTGTCTCGCTCCACCCTTGGGCCTTTGAGAGTGTGGATTTTGAGGAGTTTTAGCTTTCTGGCAAAAAGGAACACATTAATGCGGGTGCAGGGATAGTCAAAGTTATTCGTGGGGCAAAAAGAGAGACCTAATTCCAGAAGGGACTGCTCATCAGGGGTGAGGGTGTGGGAGGAAAGGTTGATAACAGTAAAGGTTGTCTTACCCATTACTTGTTCCTCTTGCTGAACTGGACTCCCTTCCCACGCGGTTTCTCGATTTCTTTTGCCTCCACCACCCCTCGGGATTTTCCTTTTGCGCTGCTTTCTCCTTTTTCTTTTTCGTTTGGGGGTTTCCGCCTTGGCCCCTGGCTTTGCCGTAAAAAACGGTATTCTTCCAGTGTAGTGAAAGGAGCGATGCCACTGCTGCCTGCTGTTTGCCTTTCGTCTAGGTCCAAGATATCCGAGCTGGATTCTGAAGTAACTGCTTCCTGTTGTTTCAAAGCATAAGTGCGTCTGAACTCTTTCCTCGCACCATCGTATTTCCTTCCAAAAGTCAAAATTCGACCTGAGGCATAGTCGTTCTTGTCCCTAGTGAATTTCCATTTTTTCTTTGTTTTAATTTCATCTTCATATTTTGCCAGTCTGCCCTCCATCTCTTTGAAAAAGGCCTGAATTTCTTCTTGCTGCGGGTGTTTGTCAAGAAGATCCTGCATATTTTTAAGATCCTCAATCACCTGTTCCAGCTCCAAGGCCGCATATTTGGAGAGAAGGTCCAGCATCTGCTTACATGTTGCGGCCATCAGTGCCAACCACTCCTCTAAAAGTTTGGGGTTTGGGTCCTGGTACGTGGGTGTAATCAGGATGCGAAGTCCTCGTGGCACCCTACCCACTTCTATATAGTTGTCTAGGGAGATCACCTCCCAGCTGCGGTTAACCTCCTTTTTGCGCAGTTTCTCATAGGCCCCCAGTGTCTGTTTGAGCGAAGCATTCTCCCTCTGCGTGCCGGTAGTGCCTGCGGCCGCACTCGGTCCTTGGACGACCTCCTCTTCATTAAAGAGGTCTTTGGCGATGCCTAGTCTCTTGCGTATTGCTTCGCACATAACTGTGTTGCGTGCTCGTTGCGCTCCTTGGTGCGTGTCCCCCCCCTTTTTTTTTTTCTCCCCTCCTTGGTTTGAGGGAAGGCTGTTTGGGCGGCAAAGTCTCTGGGCAAAGAGTTGGCCTCAGTAACAATGTTAAAGTTCCCTATTTATAACGAAAAACAACATGTTGGTTCCGCGAACCCAGGAAACAAATACCTGCCGCACCAGCGTGAGATTCTGTCACGCTGGAAAACGGGACCTCTGCCTTGTGAAGTGATGCCTTGGATGCCGGATACACTCTGACGTCCTGCTGGAAGCCATCACTCGTCTCCTTCCAGAAAGCCGTGTAGCTCTGGCAGCCGTGTGATTTTAGTGTAGGTCAGATGGCAAGATCCGGATTCGTTCTTGGTAAAGGCGGCGGGAATCGGAGATCGGATACCTCCGCAAAACCAGTTGTCTGCTTTGTTCCGATTACGTCCACCAAACGAGGCCGGTGCTGGGCAGATTGGAGCAGAGCCCATCAAAACTTGCTTGAAGATTCCTGCTAGCGCATGTATATATATATATATATATATTTTTTTTTAAATAAATATAAGAAAATACCAAACAACACTATATTTTGTCTCCGGGTTACATCTTCATTTACTACAAGAAGACAAAAGACAAAAAGAAAGGAACATCAACCCACAGAGTTAACATTTAAAGTAAAAATATTGCGTAGATATAATTAAAAAAATCAAGTAAAACTGATGAACTCCAAATAAGAAGTAAAATTAAAAAATAAACTGCCACAACTGGCATATCACTTCCTCTCAACAGGCTGCAACACACAAAAACCTGCACCAAAAACAGTAACAAACAGTAGCCCTGCAAAACAAATACCCACAAAGAAAAGCAAAGTAAAGACAACACCCAAAATCTAATTAAAATGTGCAGCTACAATGTAAAAATGTTAAAATAAACATAACAGTATCATATTTTAAAATAATTAATATATAATTTGTATTTTCTAAAACCCATGGATAAAATGTTGGAAACAGCAACAAACATCAAATCCCAGATTTGGAAGCTGTTAATAGGTTAAAGAGGATATACATATAGTAAAGAGAGTACTATCAAAGAGAAAACACACTGGAAATACACCAAATACTACTCTAACACATGCTATGGCAGGGTTACCATGAAAAATAAAAGTTAGTAAGTGTTAGGAAACATAATAATCTCACTAATATAAAAGAAACAGAAGTGAGAAAAGTTCTATGACCTGAAAGAGACCAGAACAAGCTCACAATAGCCAACAGGAACAATACCTCAACATATAATTACAAATGCTCCCAAACAGGCAACAGACCAACTCCCTGCCATACCAAATCTAAAAAGATTCATTACCAGAATACGTACAACATCAAGTGAAACACCAGTAGCACCACACAATTATGAAGAAATAGCCATACCCCAAAACATGCTATTCACACATAAAAAAGCCACCTTTGTACTATATGACAATCACAATAAGGGTAAAAGTACTATAATGTATAGTACTAATGACAATATACTAATGTCAATACAATGTAACATATTGATAATGAATGGCACTATTAAGTCGTGCTCTCCACCAATCAAGCCAAAAATATCTAAATAAACTAAATAAATACATCGAATCCTAGCACGCAAAGTAAAACTCTTTCAAAACAACAAAGGCCTACTATGTCTAGAATCAATAGCACGAATGCTACTTCAAAAGTACCATACTCAACATCAACACAATGTAAAACTTCCCAAAAACACACATTTTCTTAATATTTAGTTCTAAATAGTACACAAACTGCCAGAATCTGCTCTCAAATATAAAACTGAAAATAATTCGAAACAGAATTGACTGCTAATTAAAAATAGGAATAATAAATATTTTAAAATAAATAAAGAAACAAACCAACAAAACTGAGATTAATTTAAATTACCACTTTTCCAGTTCTTATGCAAATATCCTAAAACATATAAAAAAGCAGATGAATACATAATAAATTAAAAAACATAGGGCCTAATTATGATGTCGGTGGGTCCGACACTGACACCATGTTGGTGTCGGACCCACCGGCATCTCATACAGTGGTCTGCCTGCCGCATTATGATGTGGAGGGTGAAGGCATTGGGCTGAGGGTCCATCCATGGCATTTCCGATGGGCTCAAGGAGCCAGAAGCCATCCAAAATCCACAATGACGGCAGAGCCAGGCTCGGCTCCGTCGTCGGCATTATGATGGCACTTTCCGAAGCAGTTCCATGTCGGCCTTTCTGACATGGAACTGCGATCAGAAAGTGTTTTTGGGGGCCCCTAGCAGGGCCCCTATCCTTCTGGGGCCTCCGCTCTGGGTCCCCTCAACATCCTGCACCATGTGGCAGGCAGCGCATGGTGCCTGCCACATGGTGCAGGGATGTTTCAAAGCCTCCATTTGTCAATGGAAGCTCGTGTGGTGGGCCTTTTCCGCCCGCTGCACAAGCTTTTGTTGGCAATGTAGGCTTGTGACCGCATCGTAATAGGGTGGTCGGAACAGCCAGCCTAAGGTCAAACCGTTCCTTTTCCACAACGTCAGACAGATATCGTAATAAGCCTCATAATGTCAGTAAATTAACGTTGGCAAACCAGTAACACCAATAAATAAAATAACAAGAACACTCATGTTTTAATAGCTGAAGTCCTGGTAAGTGAAATAATGATCCAGAAAAACACAGTTCAAAAAAATATTGATAAAAAAGAGACCAAAAATAAATAACACAAAAATAAAGCATCCAATATGACTGCAATATACCAGGGAATCAATCCAATACCCACAAATATGAAAATAATTAAATAACTGTACCATTAAGACGAAAAAAATGAAGGGCAATTAAAAAAAATATTTTGGCTAAAAATAATCAACAATTTTGAATTCATCCAGGTTAAAAATAAAGTACATTAAAAATCTGTAAAGAAAACACATATAAACCACCCAAGCAACGTTGAAAGCTCTTATTTAAAACACACAACAGTAGAAAAGCACTAGAAAAAATAATATATTAATTAAAAACTCATACGAAATGGATATAAATATGACAACCTACTCTATGACCAACAGCACTACCGTGAAAATAGCTCATATATACTACACAAACAAACAACACACTAAAATAACAACTAAAAGCAATAGCTTAACTAACAATTAACATCTCCCTAACAGTAGTTCCCAAACTGTGTGCTGTGGCTCCCTGGGGAGCCGCCAAACCTAGCCAGGGGAGCCATGCACCAAGCACTTTAATGCATTTAATGTTGAAGGGTCTGTTGGCTTTAGTTAAACTAATTACACTTAAACGCATGATGTCGATGATTTGTAAGTGACACGCCTAAAGCTGTAAACTTAGTGCTTAATTGATGGCATGTCGAGGGAGATGACCTCCATATTTCACTGGATACCCACGTCCCAACACTCCCAAAGTAAGCCGAAGATGCCTGATTTATTTTGTTAGACTCGTTAATAGTTTCTTTTTTTCCCAAATGCATTTTACACCAATGCAAGTTATCAGGAAAGTACAGTTGTCCTGTCAATTAAACACACTAAGTATTATTAAGTATTGACATTTGTACTTGAATCATAGATACTTCCAGTACACATTTCTTTCAGTACACACACATTTCTATACAGGCCTGGTCTCTCCTGGAGCACAGGGAAGTAAAACACCATATATGGCATAATGCCAACATTTGGAAGCAAGAAAGAGGGATGTTTAAAAGAAAAAAGGAATTTATTTTACTTGCATTGATTTGGAGGCAATTTTAGGGAGGAGACAGCAAAAATAAAGCTGTATGTGGTTTACAAAATCGGGAGTCACCCTGCTGAGACAGGTGTGTTGGCACGTATGACATGGGTAGAATTGGAAGTGTATCCAAATATTTTTCAAGCACAGAAACACTTTGGCAATGGGGCCTACATGCATAGGGGTGCTATCTAGCACTGTAAGTGGGATAAAAAAGTTTGAGAGGGTACTCTAAAAAAGGCACGGGCAAAGAAGTGTAACTAGGAATATTTTATAAGAGGCGCCGCCTTAGCAATACGAAACACCCGGCGTATATGATTATAATACCTTCATCAGCTTCATCCCAATCATTTTCAGGGAGAAAAATGCAAGTACTCCAGAGGCCGGGCTTACACCATCCCACCCTCCAAAAAAAAAAAAACAGTGGGGAGCCATGGGCAGTGGCCAATGGGCCAAGGGAGCCATTGGTTGAAAAAGTTTGGGAACCACTGCCCTAACACTAAACCCATAGAAAATACCTTTAAATTAGCAATACCTGAACCGTAGAGCTGGAACAGAAAACCATGACTGCAAAGTCCACAATCAGACCAAAATGATGAACAAAAACACTGGATAAAAAATGGTGGAAAAAGAAAAAAACTATTGTATCCGACATGAATCATTGGAAGATATAAATGCATATTGTTTATTAATGTTTGTGAAATTTATCACAGACATGATAAAAAATTAGCAATGTATTTGTTTGTTGAAACAATGTATAAAAAGTAAAATAAATATGCACATTAAAAGTGTGAAAAACAAATGCCAAAAATGTTTTTCAATACTTTGTAATATATTATAATATATATAAAATTGGAAATATGTCTCGCAAGTTAAAAAAGAAATACATGTAAGTAAAAATGGTATAACTACAAATATTAATTAATGCACACTAAAACTGAATCATATGTTATGTTATGTTATGTTGTAGGAACTTATAAAGCTCAGCGGTTACCCGGAGGTGTCCTGGCGCTAGTGATTATCCCCTGAGTAAAGCACGGTAAACCGCAATTACAGGATAAAAAGCCAGGTCTTTAGTCCCTTCCTAAATGTCAGGAGATCTGTGGTGTTTCTCAGGAAAAAAGGAAGGTCATTTCAGGCTTTTGCAGAGCGTACGATAAAGCTTCTTCCACCCCAAGAGGCTTTTTTTGTAAGTGGTACTATCACCAGCTTGGCTTCCATGGAACGCAGGGTTCTTTTAGGCTGGTACCATTGTATATGCTGTTTCAGATAATCTGGACCTGTGCCTTGGAGAGCCTTGAAAACTGTACAAAGGGCTTTAAAGTGCACCCGTTTCCTGACAGGCAGCCAGTGAAGTTTTTTAATTTCCTTGGAGATGGACACAAATTTAGGTGTGCCCGAAAGCAGCCTCGCTGCCGCGTTTTGCAGCAGTTGGAGTTTGTTCATGAAGCGTTCCTGTAGGCTCAGATAGAGGCCATTACAATAATCGAGCCTAGACAGGATAAGCGCCCTGACCACTGTCCACTGGCTGTCAACCGGTAGAAAGGGGAGAATTTTCTTGATCGTTCTGAGCACATAGAAGGTGGTAGATGACACTGCACTAATCTGATCGCCAAAATTAAGCTTGTCATCAACCATAATACCTAGGTTTTTTACTTTCCTTGAAGGTATAGGAAGAGTGCCCATTGTCATTGGCCACAAGTTGGGGGTCCAAAAGTTGGCATCATTCCCGAAAAGGATGACTTCTGTCTTGCCTGAATTT
Source organism: Calotriton arnoldi (assembly GCA_963921515.1). NCBI lineage: Eukaryota > Metazoa > Chordata > Amphibia > Caudata > Salamandridae > Calotriton > Calotriton arnoldi. Next base: position 964,924 of record CAWUFW010001498.1, read on the forward strand.
AATTTTAGCCAGTTTTGTGACATCCACCTCCCCACCGCTTCCATACAGTCGTGAAACTGATTATCTAATTCAGTTCCCTGACCAGGCCGCAGCGCCACAACAATCTGTGTGTCATCAGCGTAGGAGGTCAGGTTAAAACCGAAGGAGGTGATTAGTGAGGCTAAGGATGAGATGTACACATTAAAGACTAAGGGGTTGAGCGAAGACGCCTGTGGCACTCCACAAGGCAGGGTGAAAGGTTTAGAGTGAAATTCATCCAGTGCCACTACTTGTGATCGCCCAGATAAAAACGATTTCAGGAGCTTCCACTGCAGAGGTCGATCAAATTCCAGATATAAATATTGGTCCCATGATCGACACACTCAATCAGACATTGGAAAGGCTAGACCATCTACATCTGTCTATGTATGGGCGAAGTAACGTTATCAAAATGGTGGTATTCCCAAAATTTTTGTACCTGTTCAGGACTATAGAACCAGAACAGAGGGGACCAGCAATTGCCAATGCCCCCTCAACATCCACAATTGTACTTAAAAACACGCAACCAACAATATTGGAGAACTTAGATAGCATAAACCATCAGCAATGTATGGCTGATGATACCCTACCCATTTTTAATCTCTCATCTAACACCTTGACATATGAGGAGACAAAACTATTAGGTAGGGGTCTCTCCTTTGTTCCTAGTACTAGTCCCAACCTGTTTCAATTGCATCAAGACATGTTCTCCTTCTTCAGAAAGGTCAGATTAAAAAAAAAATGTATGCATAGGCAGGTAGAAAACCAAGTAGAAAATGTTTCTCACTGTAAGCCACCATCCACCTTTACCCCCACGTTAGATATGGTGGGTTCAGAGGTGGAAATATTTGAGAAAACTGTACTAAAAGAATTACAACGTGTGACCAAGCACCCTCCCTATAAACAACATCATTTGTCCCTTCAAGACCATCAAGCTCTTAACAACATCAAAAATAATCATGCTATTGTCATCAAACCTTGTGTCAAAGGTGGGGGAATTGTAGTCATGAACCAAACTGACTATAATGATAAGATCTTTGCCATGTTAGCAGTACAAGAGCATTATAAAAAATCCCACCCTAGGGAACTAGGTAGACTCAACATTCGCATCCAAGAGATGACTAAAAGGGCACTAGAACAGGAGGTTATCTGTCAACAAGAATTTATGTTTTTGAATAAATCCAACCCTGTCATACCTGCGCTTTATGGAGTCCCAAAGACTCATAAAAATATATCTGACCCTCCCCTGCGTCCTATCATCTCTTCTATAGGATCAAGTACGGAACCCCTCTCCAAGTATGTCGATGCTTTCCTGTGCCCCCTTACGAGGAACTATGCTTCCTTTATTCGTGACACTGGGGACATGATTGGACATATTGAGGGTAAACCGGCTGACTGTCTCCATGACATCTTGGTAACGCTTGACATTGAGGCTTTGTATACTAACATTCCTCAATGTCAGGCGTTACGAGCAGTGGCCGCACTTTTGAGCAGAACTCCAGGCGTGAGACCGGATGCCTTTATACTCGAATGCTTAGAAATAGTCCTATTGAATAATTATTTTGAATTCAATGGTGTGGTATATCAGCAGACTAAAGGCACGAGTATGGGCGCTTCTTGTGCGCCTAGTGTCGCAAATATTTACATGGGTGAGTGGGAACTCACCAACATCTTCAATGAAGCAGCTCCTTTTTTGAAAACGTGCGGTGCTGGAAGCGCTTTATTGACGATATTTTTTCGTTTGGAAAGGTGATAACGATACCTTACAGGAATATATCGCTTGGCTTAATGCCAGCGATTGTAATTTGAAGTTCACAGCTAACTTTAGTCCTAGGCAAGTGGAATTTCTGGACATAGTTATTAAAAGCTCAGATGAAGGACTGCAGGTAGACTTTTTAGAAAACCGACAGCTAAGAACACCATCTTACAGCACCAAAGTTTCCATCCGCCGTGCCAAAAGATTCCATCCCCTTTGGGGAGTTCTTACGTGTACGCCGTAATTGTACGAACATCGGTGACTTTATGTCCCATGGTAAAGCTCTTACACAACGCCTCCTTGCCCGAGGCTACCCTCGTCGTCTGGTTTCAACAGCCTTTAAAAGGGCTAAATATTATAACCGAGAAGCCCTTTTGCAGGGCAATGCCCGTACTACTAAAGATCAAATAGTATGTGTTGTCAACCATTCGCAACTCAACTATAAAATAAGAAACATCATAACCAAGAATTGGAAAATCCTCAATGCACATGGAGATGAAGATTTGAGACTTCCATTAGTAGCCTATAGGAGGAACAAAAATCTTCGTGACATGCTTGTACATACTAGACAGGAAGTCCGCCACACACATCAGCAGACTACACTCACGGGCCTACCCCCTATTCTAGGAAACCACAAATGTGGTTGTTGTCATGCATGTGACACTGCAATAGTTACTGACACCCTTATTTACAAAGGGAAAAATATCAATCTTAGAGTGCTTAGCAATTGCAGAAGTCATAATGTCGTATACATCATCTTGTGCCCATGTGAACTAGCATACATAGGGGAAACGGGTCGCGAATTTCGCATTAGATACAGTGAGCACAAATCGGCCATCAGGACAAACAAACTTTCGGCTCCTATCATTGCACACTGTTTAGAAAAGAGGCATGGAGAAAATGACTTACGGTGGTGTATCCTGGAAAAGGTTAAACCCAAACCAGGCTCATCTACTGAAATAATCCGTAAAAGGAGGGAAACCTTATGGATTTTCACCCTTAATAGTGTAAAAGAGGGATTGAATGAAGAAATAATTTGGAACATCACTGACCGGTACGCATAATTAATATATATGTATGGGCATTTATGAGGCCCTAGATTGTTTCTGTCGGTTTTTCATATGAGCAAATAAATTGTCCATATAAGGGGCTGTTAGCCCTCAGTTTTTACTGCTTGATGGGTGTTTTGTTTAACCTCATTATGAGTAATCCTGGTTATTTTTCTTGATATACTATCTACCAATATTAAACTGATCATATCTGCATGCTAGCTATTTTCTCATTGGCCGTGCATGGACATTGACAAAAACTAGAACCTTTGGTATTGTGCACTGTGTACTCTAGTTGATCTAAGTGTACCCTATATTGCACATGCTATGGTGGTCCTGTTATTAATAGGTAGGTTGGCCTCATGTGTTTGAGTACATATCACTTCGTGCATTATCTTAGTAGGTTAATCAAATATGGGTCTGATAACGTAATGATAATTTAAATTTTAGCATATCCTCTGCATGTCTGATCTTGCGGTTTCCTTTAGAAATCTCTAATCGCATACGATTTTAGCCCATTATGTGTTTGTTAGCAGCTACACAGATGTTATGTTTCAATCGGGCAGTGAGGGATTAGTATTGTTTCCCGGTGTAGGGACTGCCTTCCAACCGTCAATTATGTACCACACTAAGATGGCGGATTCTTTAACGTTAATCTTGCGTTGGATTTGCTACATGTGATTGTTACGTATACACGCAATCACTTACGGGACGTTCGGCGCATGCGCAGCTCACTATTTAAAGACTGCCTTTAGTATCGCAAAGATCGGCAATGGTGGCAGGACGCGGAGCACTTTGCAGGACCCTACTTTCAATTCTGGTGAGTTTTCGGCTGATGACTGCACAGGGACTGTTTGTTTTTCAAATTAGTTTGGCTCTCTATTTTTTTGTTATTAGGTTACGTTGCTAATGTGGGCAGACCTTACATTATTATTTTGCCTTTCCAACATTCCTGGGCAGTTAGATCGGGCCTGTGTTGGCAAGAAATAGGCAGGCCAACAGCCAAGTGGTATGGGGGGGTTTCTCTATCCCCAGGCATATGTTTCAGTAGGGAGTGTCTGCCCCCCTTATTAAAATGGATTGCTACTTAGCGGGTATGTGGTCACGAATGTACGTAGTGACTCCATGTACAATATACAGCACGTCATAGTATTGCCTGCTGGACTATCTGTGGTAATAGGCTGCGTTCCTATAATGCCAGTAACAGGCAAGCTAGGAGCCGTTGGATATGGGGTGTCCATGCATAGTTTGTATATGTGACGACACCATCAATAGATCTATACAACCATATTAATTCATGTTTACCTTGTTTTTAGGAACTGGGATCATTGTCATTAATCATTTGAATATTATAACCACTTTGTGGGGTTGTCACTCCCTATGGTGGCTGATTACGATTAACAGCTTGCCACTAAATAATATATGGAAGATAGTATATCTAGGAATATACGTCAATATGTAAGTATGAATATAGAATGATCCTACATCAATACAGGTCACTCTAGGATCAGGAATTGTTCTTACAATTATATAATATTTCCTTTTCCAGACTATTCGTGTTTCTAAATCTCGCTAAGGTCCTGCTACTATTTATACAAGATATATCGAAGGCCACACAATTTGTGTCATATTTGGTAAGGACTCACCATTATATCAGCATATAGTATCTGGGGCCCCTCAGAGAGCTCTTAAAGTAATTCTACATCTTCTATTCCACCGTAGAAAATAGGTTTCAGTGGCTACTACCTCCGACATTAGACTCCGCCATTCCAGTCGTGAACATTGGAAACCTCATTAATAGAAACTTGTAAGTTTAGCGTGGCTTACTTGAAAATCTATAGATAGACACAGGTGAATCAGCACTGGGTGTATATTGGAGAGCATGCATGGAGGGCTCTCTTATTATACATGGAAGGGCTGCCTTTTACTTTCATGGCACCAATACATATTAATCTTATTTTCTGGAACATCTCACAGTGAGTATGAGTTGCTCCATTAATATGTGCACTTATGATCTGCATGTTCACAATTCACAACTAGTTTCACCTTGTTGAAGGGATTATAAATGGTCTATCATGCTGTGTTTCTGCTGAATTTGCAGCATAGTGGTCTGATCGAATACAGAGTTTTTTAATTATGGTTTAGTGTATGGGTTAATGAATTGTATCATTTATTGTTCCATAGGTCCCCCTGTATATGTATGATTGATACTGTGCCCGATTTGGATAAGGTCCTGAAGAAGGTGGTTCATGCTTGTGTCAACCCACCGAAACGCGCGTCGACCTCGTGTGTCCAGATCTTATTGTTTGTGTCATCTTGGTGGAAATAATTTACATCTTTAGTTTCCCTTGAGTCCAGATGTGCATACGTGTCTTGTATGTATGTGAATGAGTGTGAGGAATGTATGAGTTTTAGGAGAATTGTTATTGTGGGGAGTAATAAAATTGTTTTTTTATGCTGCATGTTTGTGTATATGTACTTACATTTTATATAAAAATTATATCCCCAAAAAGTTTTTTTGTACCTATTGAAAAAAATGACATTTAATGCATTGGAAGAGAAAGAAAAAAGAAATCAATGACAATAATAAATATGATCTCAAAAAATAGTGATGTTGTTTATATGTTATAAGTACCTGATGTATGGCACAAGTGTACACCCATACTAGATTTATTCCTGTATAAAAGAAATATAGGTTGAAGGGGAGTGTTTTCTGGTTCTATTGGTTCTCTTAGTTCCCCTCTTACTCCCAGACCTTATTCGTTTCGTAGAGGGGGTCCCTTGTTCTATTATTATATTATCCTGTTCAGGACTATCCCATTAGAATTTCCCGCTCTATGGTTTAAAGAGATCGAAAGGATGTGCTCCAGGTTTCTGTGGAGCTATCATAGATCTAGGAGAGCAGCTAAGTGGCTGACCCTCCCAAGATTGCGAGGGGGTTGGGCCATCCCAAATTTTTTATTTTATTACTGGGCGTGTATGCTGCAACATATGGGGGTACTCTTAGCTGGAGACAGGTCTCAATGTTCAGAGGAAGCCAGACCAACAGTCTATGAAATTGGTATGGGGGATAATGCTAAGCAGTGTCTGGTTAAGATCTTAGAACCTAGCTATTATAAAAAGACTAGATTCAAGACAGTCGAGGCCGCCTATTCGATCTGGAGAAAGATACGCCGTAGATTTCAAATCTCCAATATTAATAGGTATACGCCACTCTCGGCTACTGGGATCTTCCCGGCAATCTTTCAAGATCAAACCACATATAGATGGGGTAAGCTTGGGATTAGTACGGTGGGGGACCTGAGTCATGTAGACCAATTAGCCTCCTTCTCCTTCTTACAAGAAAAATATCTACAGATCCGTAGCTTCCTAGATAGTAAAGCACAAGGCCTGGTCCTAAAATATGGGAAGGTATCATTAGTTGAATCAATTCAAAAGAAACCCGGATTGGCGCAATCTATCAGATCCTGCTGGAGACCGTCCTGGATGATTTATTCAGTCAGAATGATAAATGGGATCGGAAATTTGGGGAGGAGGGTACCAATATCGAGTATTCACTTGAATTAGCCAGCCAGACTCTCTTAGCCGGAAGCCTTCGGAGCCAACATTTTATGTCTATTTTTGATCTTTATTATACACCTGCAAAAATAGCCAAATGGGGAGGGAACGTGGGCGGTTCATGTAGCAGATGTGGTATGCTATCAGCAGATACAGCTCATATGTTTTTTTCTTGTCCTTTGTTAGCGACATTTCTACAGGACATTGAACACTTTTTGACAAAGGTCTTAGGATTTCCAATTTCTATTACTCCAGACTTGGTTATTTTGGGAGTGGCTAGAAATATCAGCTGGTCGCGTGCTATCACTGGGTTTGTTTTTCTGTCAATGGCCATAGTTCGACTCTGTATTACATCGCACTGAATTAGTCCTGACCCTCCCACTTTTTGTAATTGGCGCTCTAGGCTTCTTGCTGTATATAATATGAAAGTTTCAGTCTATCGCCTGAAAGGGCGAAGGAGACGGGAAAAGGGGCAAAAGCTGTGGGCTCCTATAACAGATTGGTTACAGTAACATGAGTAGCAACTAATATCAATCTGCAGGTATTTCCCAAACCGCAAATATGCCAATAGGTAAATATGGCATTACTCTCAGTCTGGAGGTGTTTTTTTTTTTTTTTTACTTTTATGATTATAGCTTTGATTTTGATTATTAGATATTCTAACAGTCATAAACTAGAATGAGAGACTGTCTCCTACTTTGAAGGTTAAATACTGTTGTACCTAAAGATGATTAATGTGTAGTATTTGTTTGCATACATATACTAAGGAATCAGGCATAATGTGTTAGAATGAAATTTGGATTTGTCTTTTTGTCCTGTATCCTTTTTCCCTCCTTTCTTTCTTGTTACTGTAAACAACAACAGAAAATAAAAAAAAAATTAAAAAAAGGAGCTTCCACGCTTTACCTTGAACCCCGCATGCCAACAGACGGTCCATCAATAGTTCATGATGGACCGTATCAAAGGCCGCCGACAGGTCGAGCAGAACCAGGGCGGCCTTACCTCCCTTATCCAGAGCTTCCCTAATCTCTTCCGTAGATTTAATAAGTGCAGACTCGGTACTGTGACCTTCTCTGAAACCGTATTGCGTAGGGTCTGACACTTGGTTTTCACGTAGGAAGGCACTGAGTTGCAAGTTCATTGACTTCTCGATCATTTCCGCTGATCAAGGCTCGGCTTCTTTAGCAAGGGTAATATAGAAGCGATTTTCCACAGTTTTGGGAAATGCCCTGTTTCGAAAATTGAATTGATGAGGGAGGTGAGTGCAAGGGCTACGGGTGCCGGGGTGCGTTTGATCACCGAGACCGGGCAGGGATCAAAGGGGGAACCTGATCTCGCTGCCATGAGGAGTCTCTTAGTATCCGTTAAGGATATTTCGGCAAATTTGTCAAAGACAAGGGGAGGGTCCTTAGCTGGCCTCCTTTTCTCCAGTGAAACCTCGGTCTCTGCGGAGCTTGGGGGGTTAAATGCTGAAAAAATGACCTCCACCTTATTCAGGAAGAACCTCGCGATGTCCCTGATTTGACTCAATTTTTGCTGGACGGGGGGAGGCCAAACTTGATACTGTTTTAAAGATTTCTTTCGCCAAATTTTTTGCTAAACTGATTTGATTTGCGAAGAAAGATTTCTTGGCATTAAATAGCAGTAGCTTGTAGGAGGCAAGACTTTGTTTGTATATCTTTTTATCTGATTCCTCATATTTTTTCCTCCAATTCCGCTCCAAGGATTTGCAAGTCAGTTTCTGTTTCCTCAGCTCCTCCGTATACCAGGGAGCTGTTGGATGAGATCTTTTGGGAAATCGGAGTTTTACTGGGGCTAATTTATTGCACGCTGTTCCCACCCAGTCTGTGTAAAAGGAGGTCGCCTCATCTATTCCTGTAGGTAACGGACTAGCAGTTGCTGTAAGCGCCACCTCTAGGTCATTGCCTTCAATTTTATTTCATGCCCTGCTATCAATCTGACTCTTAATGCCCCCCCTTGCTACACCGTGAGCGGGATGGGTCAGTTCGAATAATACAGCTGCATGATCAGTCCATGTAAGGGGCAGCACGTCCTTACAGGTGAGTTGTGGATGGTTTGAAAAAATACCATCCAAATTGTGCCCTGCTATGTGAGTGGGTCCTGTCACCTGTTGAATAAGGTCCCAGCTCTTCATCATGTCTACGAGAGCCCATGTGTCAGGTTCCATAAGTGCTTCCAGGTGATAGTTGAAATCACCCAAGATCGTGAAGGAGTCAGTACACAGCCCTACTTCCAACAGATTCCCAATAGAGGCTAGGAAGTTGCTTCTGGGCCCAGGGGGTCTGTATAGTACAATGCCCTTAAAAGTGTGGTGATCGGAAAGAGAGAAGCTAAAGGAGAGTGCCTCACAGGCTGAGTTTGAAGCTGCACAAAAACCCGCCTTCAATGAGTTGTGATAGATTATAGCTACACCTCCTCCTTTCCTAAGTGGTCTGTTTAAGGTGTGACATAGGAACCCAAGAGGGGTGGCCTTAACAATGTCAGGACCTGATGCTTCGTCAGTCCACGTTTCTGTAATAAACGCCATTTTGATATCTCTTTCCTCAATTAGGTCCGCACACTCTATGCTGTGCTTCACTAAAGATCTGGCGTTAAGCATCATGCATTTAATCGCTGTATTCGCCAGCCCCGTGCATTTTTGCTTTATAGGGATTATGGAGCTAACAGTTTGGTACATGAGTCTGGGTAACGTGCAGTTGCAAATGGTACAGGTGACCAGGGGAGAGGGAGGACTTGAATCCAACGTGAGACATACACACCCAGTGGATTTACTAGTTGGCCTCAAATCTAGTAGCTGTGTTTTTGTGTAACATACGATGGAGGCAACTCCTGATTTAAAATGCACAGGGGAACTGGCACTGAGCGCGACCCGAGCGCGGACGGTGCAGACGGGCTTGAATTTGGCGGGCCTTCGGTGCACCCGCTGCGCGCGTCCGCTGCGCGGTTGCGTCAGCACGTGCATTTGTAGTCAGGCAGGGCGAGGGACTAGCCCGCTAACCTACAATATCCCCAAGATGGCGGTTCCGTTCAGCCCTTCGGGACTGTCACAATCTCAGCGTGCAACCCCCAAGCGAGATGCCACACCGCAACTAAGAGTGCAGCGGCGATCCCACAGAGTCCCAGGTGCGATTTAAAATACAAATTAAAAACACAGTATACACAGTTAAAAAATCAGGGAAATGTCATCAGAGTGAATGTGCAAAATAAAGCAAATAGTGCAAGTCGCGCTACTAAGGGGCCGATTCCGATCTCGGTCGGAGGCGTACCCAGCACCATTCGGTCGGGAAAAAAGCCATGCGAAAGCCTGTTTCCCGACCGATCCGTACAGCACACCGAACGAGTAAGTACGATGCGCACAACAGCAAAGAATCCGGCCGAGCCGTACTCACCCAAACCAGGTCCTGTTCCCCGACCGAGGCGAATCCGGAAACGCCGAATCGAGTCGCACGGAAGGAAAAATGCAGCCCCGTCCGGCCGGACAAGTACGATGCGCTTTCCGTACGCGCCGAACCCGTCGCTACGCACGGCACGTCAAAGCATCCGGGAGAGGCGCACATAAGCTCCGATTCGCGCCACAACACGATCCACGGCTCCGAGACGAACACGGCAGCGGCGAGGACGAGGCGAAGCGGCGAGGCGAAGCGACGAGGACGAGGCGAAGCGGCGAGGACGACGCGAAGCAACAAGAAGGACGAACGACACGAACCAACCATGAATCCCTTCGTCCCGATCATACCAATATTCTACATTTACTACCGGAACAGGCACGGACGCGTACGGCGCAGAAGGTAAGCCAGACACCAACCACGAAACACATACAACACGTACACGACACATCACACACACAGAGGGATGCAGAATATACTTACACCAGCAACAGCAGCACCATAGGGGCGGGATGCCCATCACCCATGCCACATATGCACACAGGGGCCTGAATGCCCACCACTACTGCCACCCTCACCCAGGGGGGGCAGGATGCCTACCACTACTACCACCCTCACCCAGGGGGGGCAGGATGCCTACCACTACACCCACCCTCACCCAGGGGGGGCAGCATGCCTACCACTACTACCACCCTCACCCAGGGGGGGCAGCATGCCTACCACTACTACCACCCTCACCCAGGGGGGGGCAGCATGCCTACCACTACTAACACCCTCACCCAGGGGGCAGGATGCCTACCACTACTACCACCCTCACCCAGGGGGGCAGGATGCCTACCACTACTACCACCCTTAGCCAGGGGGGCAGGATGCCTACCACTACTACCACCCTCACCCAGGGGGGCAGGATGCCTACCACTACTACCACCCTCACCCAGGGGGGCAGCATGCCTACCACTACTACCACCCTCACCCAGGGGGCAGCATGCCTACCACTACTACCACCCTTAGCCAGGGGGGCAGGATGCCTACCACCACTACCACCCTCACCCAGGGGGGCAGGATGCCTACCACTACTACCACCCTTAGCCAGGGGGCAGCATGCCTACCACTACTACCACCCTTAGCCAGGGGGGCAGGATGCCTACCACTACTACCACCCTCACCCAGGGGGGCAGCATGCCTACCACTACTACCACCCTTAGCCAGGGGGCAGGATGCCTACCACTACTACCACCCTCACCCAGGGGGGCAGCATGCCTACCACTACTACCACCCTTAGCCAGGGGGGCAGGATGCCTACCACCACTACCACCCTCACCCAGGGGGGCAGGATGCCTACCACTACTACCACCCTTAGCCAGGGGGGCAGGATGCCTACCACTACTACCACCCTCACCCAGGGGGGCAGGATGCCTACCACTACTACCACCCTCACCCAGGGGGCAGGATGCCTACCACTACTACCACCCTTAGCCAGGGGGCAGGATGCCTACCACTACTACCACCCTCACCCAGGGGGGCAGGATGCCTACCACTACTACCACCCTCACCCAGGGGGGCAGGATGCCTACCACTACTACCACCCTCACCCAGGGGGCAGCATGCCTACCACTACTACCACCCTTAGCCAGGGGGCAGGATGCCTACCACCACTACCACCCTCACCCAGGGGGGCAGGATGCCTACCACTACTACCACCCTTAGCCAGGGGGGCAGCATGCCTACCACTACTACCACCCTTAGCCAGGGGGGCAGGATGCCTACCACTACTACCACCCTCACCCAGGGGGCTGGATGCCTACCACTACTACCACCCTTAGCCAGGGGGCAGGATGCCTACCACTACTACCACCCTCACCCAGGGGGCAGGATGCCTACCACTACTACCACCCTTAGCCAGGGGGGCAGGATGCCTACCACTACTACCACCCTTAGCCAGGGGGGCAGGATGCCTACCACTACTACCACCCTTAGCCAGGGGGGCAGGATGCCTACCACTGCTACCACCCTTAGCCAGGGGGCAGGATGCCTACCACTGCTACCACCCTCACCCAGGGGGGCAGGATGCCTACCACTACTACCACCCTCACCCAGGGGGGCAGGATGCCTACCACTACTACCACCCTTAGCCAGGGGGGCAGGATGCCTACCACTACTACCACCCTTACCCAGGGGGGCAGGATGCCTACCACTACTACCACCCTCACCCAGGGGGGGCAGGATGCCTACCACTACTACCACCCTCACCCAGCGGGGGCAGGATGCCTACCACCACTACCACCCCCACCCATAGGATGGAGAATGCATGACACAACCAGCAAACCACAACCTAGGGAATGCAAGAAGAAGACATCCCCCCAACACCATGACAAGCGTGTGTAGACTGTGTCAAATGCCTACAACACCGAACATGACTTTGAACATACAATGTGACCCCCTAGCACATGTGCCACACAAATATGTGTGTGGCACCCACAATGCAAGCAGGCCATGACCATTGTGTCAATGTGGTCCAAACCCCCATCATCACAGTGACCAAAATGTAAGTGTGGGGTCCATAGCTGCAGCACATTTTGAACATTGTGGCAATGGGGTCCAAACCCCCATCATCACAGTGACCAAAAGGTAAGTGTGGGGTCCATAGCTGCAGCACATTTTGAACATTGTGGCAATGGGGTCCAAACCCCCATCATCACAGTGACCAAAAGGTAAGTGTGGGGTCCATAGCTGCAGCACATTTTGAACATTGTGGCAATGGGGTCCAAACCCCCATCATCACAGTGACCAAAAGGTAAGTGTGGGGTCCATAGCTGAAGCACATTTTGAACATTGTGGCAATGGGGTCCAAACCCCCATCATCACAGTGACCAAATGGTAAGTGTTGACAAAGTAAGAGGTGCAACTGCCAAACTGCATGGATGATTCCTGGTCACAGAACAACAAACACATCAGTGGCAAAGTAGTGTATGTGTCCCATTGCAACATAAATTGGGGAGCCAAATCCTGCAGTGCAAATAAGACATAACTTTGGCCATGTGCAGACAAACAACACCCATGGGGGCTGACACCGTCAACAATCATCAATGACACAATGACAGAAGTGACCATCCGAATGCAGACCCACATATTTGCACCAATGGGCACACACATGCAGATACCCTGTGGAGACTGCAGATGTGAGGTGAACAGATACCATACCATGGCAGCAATGGGACACACAAACCATGATCATTGTGCTGACCGATGACCTAGGAGTCCCAGGGACAGCAGGGGAAACCCACCAAACTACATACAACCAATGGCACACCCAAGATATGCCAATGCAGTGGTGCAGATGCACAAACACAAACAGGCAGACCCACCCTGCACATCATACACAACAGGTGAGGGGGGGTGCCAGTGTCCCCAGGCAACCAGACAACACATGAGGAGACATGAATACCAATCATACAGATGTGCATACAGTGCCACACAAAGGTAACTCATGGATCCAAATTCCCTATGTGGGCAAGCAGGCATTGTCAGATGAGAGGGAGCACAAATCACACATGTCACACAGGCACGTAGGGACAGCAACTGACACAGCAAGACACAGACACACCACAGCACCACCCCCAGGGCCCCCACAATGTGGTGACCCTGGGCTGCATTACAATCCCACTGTGATGACAAAGCTAAATGTGGTTCACACTGTGAACCACAGTCATGTGTACTGAGCAACTAACTACCATCACACCTACAAAAGCACAAATCAAACAGCATGGCCAGTGAGCCAAGGCCAACATGGAGGCAGGGGCCTAGCCGGGCAACAACTCTCATCTGCACACACTCAACACCACACCCCTCGACCTCCAACAATGTGCAGCAGTGAAGCACACATGCACTGGTGACATTGCACATGCACCCATGACTATTCCAGGGTGGTGGGTGGGAACCAAGGTGCAGAAACACATCACACATGGACACTAAACAAGACTCCTGAATGTCTGACACACTGCACACTACGCCGTACATGGACATGACGGCAATACCACACCAACCAATGGGATCACAGCCACAGTCACACACCAATGAAGAAGCCAAGGTCACCCACAAAGAACACACATAGACAACAACCAACATTGCAGCCCGGAACCTGAGGAGTGCCAGCAGTCACACACACAACGTGTCACAATCACTGAAAGATAACACAAACTGGAAATCACATGACAGGGGCAAACAACAAGTACCAAGGGGAAACCTGACTGTGACCCAGCTGCGTCTGCACACAAACTCAGCCCTGACAGCAAGCACACCTATGGGTGACACCCTGATGACCAGTAATGTGCCATGCACCCACATCACAGAGAACCCAGGGATAAGACTTTGGGGGAACATAGCTCAACTCAGCTAGCATCACAAACAGGTACAACACTAGGGATCACAGCATGCACAGCTAAACGGAAGTGAACACACAGACATGCACATACAACACACACCTTGGGCGCAGGCAATGTCACAGGAGTACACACTGCCATGAGGGGACTCCACTCCTGTGTGAGGACAGCTGTGCCATATGTTGCCTCAGTAGGGCCCCACCATGTCAGCTGAGCACTTGGTCACACAATCAACAATTAGCACCAAATGAGGGCTCCCGTCACATCAGCCTGGTCATGGAAGTGCCAACGGAATCATCAGCACAGATCCAACACACTTGTATAGCAATGTTGCACTGACAACACAGATGAGTCCTTCCCCATTGATGCCCAAACCTGCATGTCCAGTGGAGATGGCCACACGGTCAGGGAAGTAGACGAATAGAACAATGGCAGGCACAACAGATGTGCAGGGGTGGAAGCCACAGATGTGAAATTGCCAATCTAAGTAGGAAATCCCATTGCCAAATACTGAACACATGACACCCTCAGATGCTGCTATGGATGACATGGATACACCACAGGATAGGACACATTCCCCCTGGACCACATGGGTTCCTGCACAGTAACACTTCATTATCATGAGACCAAATGTCACCATCACTGCAGCAAGGGCATGGTTAGCATCATCAACATCATGTACATCAGAAGCAAAAGCACTAGAGAACAGAAAGTTGCTTTATTCAGCATATGTGGCATTAAAAGGAGAAGTCCGGTAGAACATAAACAAAGGCCAATGGCCAGTCCATCAACAAAGTCACAAGTGGGTGACAGTGGCAGATGCCACCCTACACATGTCTGCACAAAACCAGGGACAATCCACTAGGAGGGGCAACCGGGGGGCGTAGGCCAGGCACCGCAGGGACAGGATCAGGGCTCACCAGGAGGAAGCAGGGAAGGGGTGGTGGGTGCTGGAGAGCCACTGACAACTGCAGTGGAGGTGTCTGACATGGTGTGTGCCGGCACAACTGGGGGGCATGGCTCAGATGTTGTGGGTGCCGGCACGACTGCAGTGGACCCTGCAGATGGAGTGGACAGGTCCGCCACTGCAGTGCCCAAGTCAGACAGGGTGGTAGTGGACTCCACTGCAGTGCCTACCACCAGGGGAGGAGAATGGGGAACAGGCAAGGTGGGCTGGACAGAGGGGAGGACACCCTCACCACATCAGTGGCACAGACAAGCGCAGCGGGGGTGTTGTTCCGGGAGAGCAAGTGGCAGGGGAGAAGGCCGGAGCCTCTTGGGGATGGTATATCTGTGGGTGGGGGAACCTGGGGCAGGGTGTGGTGGGGGCACCTGTGGAGTGGGGGCCTGAGGGATGGAGGAAGGAGACCTGGTGCTTGAGCTGCAGGGCGGCGGCGGGGTCTTGCTCTTAGCACTCCGGGGGACTTGCGGGTGGGGGCCTCAGTCTGTCTGCGCCTGGGGGAGGGTGTCCGGGGGCGAGGGCACTCTGCTCTGTGTGGGGGGCTTCCTCTTCCCCCTGGATGCTGGGGCAGCTGGATCGGAGGGGAAGAGGCCGAGGTCACTGAGGATGAGGCGCTGGGTCTTTGGGGTTGCAGGTGAGGCAAGGGAGGGTGCTTTGGAGGGAGAGGCAACTGAGGACTGCGCAGTGCCCGTGGATGCGTGTGTGTGTACCAGGGCCCCATCCCCTGTGAGTCTGGTTTCAGTCCCCTGACTGTGCGTGCGTGTGCATTTAGTTTGTGGCGTGTGTGTCTGTGTGCTGGATGTGTGTGTGCTGGTGTGTGCCTGTGCCGGTGTGTGTGTGCTTGGGACGGGTAAGGTGCTGGGGAGTGTGGATGGAGCAGAGGCAGGAGGGGTGAGGGACTGTCTGAGGAGGGACACCGCTGCCGTCAGGGAGGAGTCCATGGACCTGTTGCCCCTCTGTAGGTCAGACATGCCCGATGAGATGCCCTCCATGAATGACACCAGCTGAGTCAACAGTGCGGTGTGCGCATGGAGGACACTCAGCATGGCTGTCTGCCCTACATGGAGCTGGCGAAGGAGGTACACAGACTCCTCACTCAGGGCAGCAGGGGACACAGGGGCAGGGGGTGCGGTGCCTGGCCCAAAGGAGACATGCTCCCGAACATGGGAGCCTCCACGGACCTGGGGAATGGGAGCCGATGGGAGGGCGGTGGTGGTGCTGGTGGTGGTGGGGACAGCAACACTAGCTGGCGTGTGGTGGCTGCTGACACCCGCCTCCACAAGGGAGTCATCCTCCGAGTTGCTCTGCTCCTCAGCTGAGGTGGATGGTGCTGAGGACTCCTCGGTGTGGCTCCCCTCGCCCTCCGTGCCACTGGGTCTCTCCGAACACTCCTCGGCTGCTGACCCAGTCTGGCTCTCTGGCTCCTCCTGGTCCATGGAGCTGTCCCCTTCCGTGGCCGTGGATGTATCTGCAAACAATGGGGAAACAGACAGACATCAGTCACCTGCACCAAACGCACACACCACTGTGAGCACAGCACATTACAGAGCAAGCCCTGGCATCATTAGTTGTACATTGCTAAAAGTGCCCTAACTGAACAGGAGAAGCCAATTGTCAGTCTGATGCCAAGCTTGGCACTCACATCCCACATGGCCTTGCACCCATCTGTCTGGTGTCTGTTGGATTGCAACACCCCAGTGTGGACACATGCACCAAGTACACAGTAGTTGGACAGTGCAGAGGACACGGTGTGGCATGTGGACATGCACACATCACAGCTCTTGCCACTGAGTCAGTACAGGTTTCCGGATGAAAGGGATGCCCAGAGTCAAATAGGAAATGCATGTGATGCATACCAGCGACAGACACCATGATGCACCCATGTCCTGATAGCCAGCGCCACTATGGTGTGCATGTAGCACATGTCACTCCCCTGCAGGACCACCAATAAGTTGACACATGCCATGGCAGAGGCATGACTGCTAAGTCATACATCACTGTCTCAGTGATGTATGACTTGGCAGCCAGACAACAACACTATGCACTGTGTCACAATAGTAGGTCATGGGGAATGCAAGTCCTGGAGCTGCACAAGTGCACATGAACATCCCCCACACAACACATCATCTTAACCCTCATCTGTCCAGGTCACACCTATTGGACATATGGGAGACCTGTGACACTACCCTTGGAACCTGAGCCCCTCACAATTTGCTGTGAATGGGGAACAGCTGCCTGAACTTCACATTCGCATACCCCAGTCTGCACGGGCAGCTGATCAAACACCTATGTGACACACAAGTATCGTCTCCTATGGTCACATCTCCAGGGGCATGCTGAGCCCCTACCAAGAAACACCCCAGCAGTCCTGGCAACTAATCCACAGCACACTGACACAGAGGCAGACACCTGAGGGGTCAAATCACTGTGCACAATGTGTCAGCTGATACACGGGAGTGGGAGTACAGAGTGCATTGCATGGCCTGGAGTAGGCATGACTGTCCTGCTCCACATGAATGAGGGATGTGCCCTGGACAGTGGATAGCTGGCCATGTATGTGTGACACACGTAATCTGCACACTCCTGGGGCCCAAACATTGTTCCCACCCGCTGCATGGGCGTGTGCCACATACCCCAGGCACATGTGGTGGCTCAGCTCAGCAAGTGGACCGCATATCAAAGCAACACGCAGATCACATGTCCAAACCCAGGCGTTGTGTGAACAATGGACCCACCCATGATGCCCACAACAGAGTTAGGGAAACAGATGCTGTCCCCCACCTTTAGTGAAGCAAACTGCAAGGACACAGTCCCAAGTGACACAATTCCCTGTATGTAAGGGCCACACCTGGGTATCAGATGAGCAGTGGGCAGTGCACAATAGAGGGACATGGCTCCTGGACAACATGACTGCTGCACTGTGGCAGTTGAACCAGGCCAGAGGAGGGCACAAAGCATGTAATACAGAGTTCACAGTGCAGTCTTTGACTCACCCCTCCTTGCTGCTGTCTGGCCTTCAGCTGCCCATCCAGGTCTGGAAACACCACCGCCAGGATCTGGAGCATGTGGGGGTCAGGGTCCGTGTTCCGCCCCTCCTGCGAGGAGGCGACAGCTTCAGCTGGACCCGTGCAATCCTCCGGGTCCAGCCCCGAAGGTCCTGCCACCTCTTCTGGCAGTTGCGGATCCGGCGCTTGTAGACCCCCACGGACCGGACAGCCCGGACGATGTCCTTCCAGATTTCCTGCTTCCGATGGGCATTAACCTGTCAGGATGACAAAGTGAAAAGGCCATTACCACACATGCAACATATCCGTGCATGACACAGTTGTATATACATGTCTCAATCACAGGGGCACATGATGTACACAGGCAATGCAAAGCTGACCATGGACAGTTTGCCAGACGTCACTACATGGTATCATTGCATGGGAAGTAAAACCATGTTCAAATGCACTGTCACTGCACCATACCTGTCCAGTGCAAGTCACTACACACTATGGGGGTGACAACTACTCAGTGAGCCTGCTAGCCAGTGGCGTGCAGACTCTCAGCCTTGCTAGTCACACAAAATGCACATTCAGAAAGGCAGTGCACAGAACACTCACCTGCTCCCCTGGTGTCCCATACAGCTTGCTGTACTGTGGAAGTAGGCTGTCCAGCAGGGCCTGGTTCTCTTCAAGGCTGAAGGCTGGGGCTCTCTCCACAGTACGTGCCATTGCAGGGTCCAGAGGGGCAGAGACAGCAGCAGTGCAGTGGCAGATGTCGTCCTGGAGCATGTAGTGCAGGCAAGTGAGCTCTCAGGGGAATAGCCAGCAATATATATGTGCTGGAGAGGCAGATACTGTCCCTTGTGTCCAAAGTGATAGGTCCAAGTCGTTTGCATCTTCTGAATCTGGCCAATCCATGGAATAGCAGCACCAAAACACGCCCACAGCATCCTTCAAATCTTCAACTTCATGACATACATGATTTTGCAACATTGTTGTGGGTGACCAACTGAATTTACAGCAACCGACTCGTTCGAAATTCGAAAACGCGTCCGTTGCCAGGCAAGCCCATTGTCAATGGGTGCGCACCGATCGGTCCATTGCGGTACAACGCGCACAGGGGTACAACGCGTACCCGCACACATTGAATGCAATGGGCCGGCCGGAGGCACCGATCGGTCCATTGCACTTCAACGCGCACAGGGGTACAACGCGTACCCGCACACATTGAATGCAATGGGCCGGCCGGAGGCACCGATCGGTCCATTGCAGTTCAACGCGCACAGGGGTACAACGCGTACCCGCACACATTGAATGCAATGGGCCGGCCGGAGGCACCGATCGGTCCATTGCAGTTCAACGCGCACAGGGGTACAACGCGTACCCGCACACATTGAATGCAATGGGACGGCCGGAGGCACCGATCGGTCCATTGCAGTACAACGCATCACTGTACATGTGACTGGCATATGTCAGCATGCCTGTCTCAGATGGACATATGCCAGCCACAGATAGCTCCCAGGGAGTGAGGGGCACACCTACATCACGACAGCCTGTCCAAACTTTATCATAAGGCATGTAAGGCTGCATTTCCTATTGTGTGTATGTTGGTGTACATGTTGTCCTGTGGGTGTCACCTGTGGGCAGCCACCCCCAGGCTGTGCACGTGTTCATGGGGACAGGATCCTGGGTGTTACGTGTACATGACCACTGTGATGTGCAACTGTTCATATCTGTGCATGTGCCATGGTCACATTTCACAGTGGTGTATGTGTATGTCATGTCACATACCCCGTGAGTCCCATGTGGGACGGTATGTTTGAGCCAGGGTGTCCCAGTGGCACAATAGTGATGGTCCTCCACAGTCTTTGTGCATGTAGTGTTTACAATGTCTCTGATTTCATGTGCACAATGGGAGACAGTCTCCACATCCACGTTGTGTTTGCATGGACTCTGATGTTGTGCGTGTGTGTGTCACAGACGTCCATGTCTGTCCTGCCGTGGCAAGTGGGGCCACTACCTGTGGGGGTCATGGTTGTTTTGCTGTGGTGTATACATGATACTCCATGTAATGCCAGTGTCCATGTGGCATTACAGGGTCCCTGGGAATGTACCTGTCGTTGAGCTGTGGTGCCTGGGGCACAACTGCCCTCACATGTCACTGTGGGGGGTTATTGTGACACGGCAGCAGGAGATGGGAACTGTGACACGGCCTTATGATATCCAATGGGCCAACCTGGGACTAATTGATGCCACCTGTTGGACCGTGTTGACAGATGTTGGCCATGTATGTACCATACATGTCCTTCCGGTACTGCACACTTCATGTAGTTGTGCCTCATAATGATGTATGTTGGGATCTTGAGTGTGTTCAATGCCGCATATGTGGGGTGACTGACAATCTTGCTTACTTCTCCTCTGCACTGCAGGGCTCCTGCTGTCCATCGACCATTCCCAGACCTGGCAACGATGGTGGAACGGGACAGCATCCGACGGTACCGCTTCACCAGGCAGCTGATTGAGGATTTGGCAGTGCAGTTGTCCCCACATTTGCAGCCTGGCCGGCCGTATACCTACAGCGCTGACCCCCAAGGTGAAGGTGATGGCAGCCCTACACTTCTTTGCCACCGGTACCTTCCAATATACTGTGGCGACTGCTGGTGGGATGTCACAGACCATGTTCAGCCGTGTGCTCCGCGATGTTTTGGCGGCAATGTTGCTCTTCCTGAACCGGTACATCTATTTCCCTAGACTGCGACGACTCACTGACGTGAAGAGTGACTTTTATGCCCTGGGGAGGATGCCGCATGTCATTGGCTCCATTGATGGGACACATGTGGCTTTGGTACCACCACAGGCCCAGGAGCAGGCCTACAGGAACCGCAAGCACTACCACTCGGTCAATGCACTGGTGGTGTGTCTTGCAGACATGACCATCACACACGTGTGTGCCCGTTTCCCTGGTTCAGCACACGATGCCTTTGTGATGAGGAGTAGTCGCATGCCCAGGATGATGGCACAGATGCAGAACCAGCGTGCCTGGCTTGTCGGTGTGTACTGACTTTGTGCCATTGTGTGTGATCTGATCTGTAGTATTCCGCCCACTTTTCCAAGTCAGCTAATGTGCACTTGTCTGTCCGTAGGTGACTCGGGATACCCCAACATGCCGTGGTTGCTGACACCCCTCAGGAACCCTGTGACACCAGCCCAGATGCGCTACAATGAGGCACATGGTCGGACCAGGAGAGTGATTGAGCGGACCTTTGGTCTCCTGAAGAGCCGCTTCCGCTGCCTGGACAAGACCGGAGGGTCCCTCCCATATGCCCCTGCGAAAGTGTGCAAGATTATCATCGTCTGCTGCATGCTCCACAACCTGGCAGTGCGGAAGGAGTTGCCTCTCATCCAGGATGACAATGACCAACATCCGCCACCTGTGGAGGATCCTGGCCTGGACCACGATGCCAGTGACGATGATGATGATGATGGTGATGGTGATGTCCGCACACAGCTCATCACCAACTTCTTTAGCTGAGTGTGTCCATGGGCTACTTGACTGGATGTGTGTTGCGATGTGTGGTGACAGGTGGGCTGTACTCCCCAACAGTGTTGACATGCTAACTTGGTTCTGGGTGGGTATCTTGTAACATGTATTGTGCATGAGTTTTGCTGTTCTGTCCTGTACTCCATTGCTTTTGACTGTGTGTCATTTCTGTCCTTCACAGGGTACTTTCAGATTCGTTTGGTCAACTGTGTCCACCGACGACATGATTGCACATCCAGGCTGGTAGCTGTTGTGTCCCTACAGGTGATGTGCGCCACACCCATGGACTTCCTTCCGTCTACAGTTGTTGACTGTGTGCCCGCTGCCAGGTGGGATTACCTTGCATCTGTAGTGGTTACGGCATGTTGCAACTGTGTAATAAACCTGTGCTCCACTTTGTGATGTGCGTTGCCTGTGGTCACACATTTGACTGCCATTTGCTTACTGCACCTGTGGGCTACTTGACTACAACTGGGAATGGGTGTGGTGTCTGTGCATTGCACCGTCTTCCCTGGCAACATCAGTGTAGGCAATGAGTCAGATGGCCTAGGTGTGTATGTGTTGTGTAGCCCTGGTGGTGTGTCTCCCTCATGTGTGTCACGTTGCCTGTACTCACATGCCTGTGTTGTCCTTGCTGTTGCAGTTCTCATACACAGTGTAATTTTGCAGTTCATCATCCCCATAACAGTACCCACGTTGGAATCACGACAGAGGCAAGTATGGTGTATTAGTGTGTTTATTGTGATACATTTGTGTTAATAGTGCATGGGATGGGTAGTGCTGTACATAAATCTTGCAATCCCAAGTTCCTAGGTGAATTGAAAGTCCTGGTAGACAGGATCCCCAGTATCGGGGCCACAGTTGTCTGACACATTGGTCCAACTTGTACTCCCCATGCAATGTGTGGGAGTAGTGTTGCCGTCAACAGGGTGAACAGTCTGTGCACAAAGGCGAACATCCAGAACAGGTTCAGGCTTCCTGGGAGTTGCGCTTGGCCATCGGCCTCTCACTTTTCCCTCCTCGGACGACCCCTCTTCTTGGGGGGCCTCAAGTACAGGCTGCTGCGGTGCAGGGGACTCTCCGCCAGAGTCCTCCTCCCTCCCTGTGGCAGTTGCAGTTTGTTCGGCACCAGATGTTGTTGGCACACAGGGAGGTGTGGACTGGTTGCTGTTCATCTGGCGGAGGCATTGTAAAATGTCCCTGTGCACCGCCGTCATCTCATTCAGTGCATCCCACTTGGACTCCACGCGGGACATGTGTGAGTCCACACGGGACATGTGTGACTCCACGTGGGACATGTGGGAGTCCAAGCGGGCATGATGGGCAGCCTGCTGCTGTTTCATGTCTCTGAGGAGCCCCACTACCTGGCTGAGCTCTCCGGTGCTGGACTGGTACGCATCAGCTATGCGTACCAGTTGTGGGTCATCATGCACACCAGCAACGTCTGCAAGCAGCGACCTCTGTCTCCCACCCCTCCCACCACCCCTGCTGACATGTGCAGTGTGTGCAGTGGCACGCACAGATAACCCTGGTCCACCTTGGGGGTTAGTGGTGGTGGTGGTGTCCATGGCCCCAGGTTGGTCCAGGGTCCCTGTGCTGATGTTGCTCCTTGTTCTATCCATGTCGGCAGGGATGGTATTCGTGGTGACAGTCGTTGGAGGGGTGGGTGCAGGGGGTGCAGCTGGTGGTCCTCCTGCTGCTGCAGCTGGTGGTCCTGCTGGTGCTGCATGTTGACTTGCACCGGATGTGCCAGGTTGTTCTTCATCGTCCGAGGAGGACAGAGGCTGTACGACGCCAGTGAGCTCGGCATCCTCTTGAGCCTGGGACTGGGACTCCTCAGCGTCTGCTGCTGTGTCCCCATCATCACCTGTTTTTGGGAGACACAAACAATGTGTGTTATGTTTCTGCAGGCATCAATGGTTGACACACATGACAGTTGTGACTGTGCCTCTGGGTGCGGGCCTGTACATTGCATTGTCCTAAGTCGTCACAGTCAGTGTTGATATTGGTGTGGCACATTGTCCTGCATTATTTGGGCATGTCTATGTATTTTCTGGGGTGTGAACATGGTCTGCATTGGTTGTGTTTGGTTGACAGCCGGCCCTCCTTCCCACCCACCCAGCCAGTCAGTTATCCCACCATGGAACGTGCTTGCATTGCAGGGAGTGTAAGTTGTCTCTCAGGATGTCAGTCAGTGGTGTCCTGCTGTTTGTTGGTGCACAGTTGCCAGCAGGGCCTTGTGCTCCCCACAGCAGTAGCCAGTGTCAGCCATCTTGTGAGTCCTTCTCCACTTCCTGTGATGTGAGCATGGTTCAGGGTGGTGTTGATGGGACAGTTGTGGGGGTGACCAATATCAGTGACTACGACTCCCATCATGCCATTGCCTCCACCCCACTTCCCAGCATTCCCATACTTACTTGCTTTTGTGTGGAGTTCAGTGTGTGTGGGTGTGAGAGCAATGGCAAGATGGCTGACAGTGGTGTCCTGCTGTTGGTTGGTGTGCAGTACCCAGCATGCCCTTGTGCTCCCCACGACACAGCAACAGTGTCAGACATCTTTGATGGGCCTTTCCACTCTCTGTGGGATGTGCATGCGTGAGTGTGAGCTTGCTGGGCCATGTGGTGGGGGATGTAGAGCTGTGACTACGACTCCCATCATGCTATTGCCTCCTCCCCCTTCCCAGCATGCCCATGCTTCCTTCCTTTGACTCTGCTTCCCTGTGGGGTGGGGTGGCTGTGCTGACAGGATGGCTGGGAGTGTTGTCCTGGCAGTTGTTTGGCTGGAAGTCCCAAGAGTGTCCCTGTGCTTCACACAACATAACCCAGGGTGGTGGTTCTTTGTGGGATCTTGTGTTAGGATGGGGGCATTGCATTCTACCAGGTGGGTTCTGTGGAGTTTGTGTTGGGGGGTGTGAGGGGAGGTGCTTGTGACTATGGTCAGTGCTGCAAGTCCCCCTTCCCACCCAGCTAGCCAGATATCCCACCATGGAACGTGCTTGCATTGCAGGGAGTGTAAGTTGTCTCTCAGGATGTCAGTCAGTGGTGTCCTGCTGTTTGTTGGTGCACAGTTGCCAGCAGGGCCTTGTGCTCCCCACAGCAGTAGCCAGTGTCAGCCATCTTGTGAGTCCTTCTCCACTTCCTGTGATGTGAGCATGGTTCAGGGTGGTGTTGATGGGACAGTTGTGGGGGTGACCAATATCAGTGACTATGACTCCCATCATGCTATTGCCTCCACCCCCCTTCCTAGCATGCCCATGCTTCCTTCCTTTTGACTCTGCTTCCCTGTGGGGTGGGCTGGTTGTGCTGACAGGATGGCTGGGAGTGTTGTCCTGGCAGTTGTTTGGCTGGAAGTCCCAAGAGTGTCCCTGTGCTTCACACAACATAACCCAGGGTGGTGGTTCTTTGTGGGATCTTGTGTTAGGATGGGGGCATTGCATTCTACCAGGTGGGTTCTGTGGAGTTTGTGTTGGGGGGGTGTGAGGGGAGGTGCTTGTGACTATGGTCAGTGCTGCAAGTCCCCCTTCCCACCCAGCTAGCCAGATGACCCACCATGGAACGTGCTTGCATTGCAGGGAGTGTAAGTTGTCTCTCAGGATGTCAGTCAGTGGTGTCCTGCTGTTTGTTGGTGCACAGTTGCCAGCAGGGCCTTGTGCTCCCCACAGCAGTAGCCAGTGTCAGCCATCTTGTGAGTTCTTCTCCACTTCCTGTGATGTGAGCATGGTTCAGGGTGGTGTTGATGGGACAGTTGTGGGGGTGACCAATATCAGTGACTACGACTCCCATCATGCTATTGCCTCCACCCCCTTCCCAGCATGCCCATGCTTCCTTCCTTTTGACTCTGCTTCCCTGTGGGGTGGGGTGGCTGTGCTGACAGGATGGCTGGGAGTGTTGTCCTGGCAGTTGTTTGGCTGGAAGTCCCAAGAGTGTCCCTGTGCTTCACACAACATAACCCAGGGTGGTGGTTCTTTGTGGGATCTTGTGTTAGGATGGGGGCATTGCATTCTACCAGGTGGGTTCTGTGGAGTTTGTGTTGGGGGGTGTGAGGGGAGGTGCTTGTGACTATGGTCAGTGCTGCAAGTCCCCCTTCCCACCCAGCTAGCCAGATATCCCACCATGGAACGTGCTTGCATTGCAGGGAGTGTAAGTTGTCTCTCAGGATGTCAGTCAGTGGTGTCCTGCTGTTTGTTGGTGCACAGTTGCCAGCAGGGCCTTGTGCTCCCCACAGCAGTAGCCAGTGTCAGCCATCTTGTGAGTCCTTCTCCACTCCCTGTGATGTGAGCATGGTTCATGGTGGTGTTGATGGGACAGTTGTGGGGGGCAATATGTGTGACTGCGACTCCCATGATGCTATTGGCTACACTGACTTGGCCAGCATACACAGAATTCCTTCCTTTGAGTGGCCTTCACTGTGTGTTGGTGTTGTTGTGGTGGGTACATGTGTGGATGTGTTTGTTAGTTCTATTTGTGCCACTGCCTAGCTGTAGTTGTAGTTGTGTTTGTACATGTGTTGGCACAGTTGGATGTGACTTTTTGGATGGCATGTGTTGTGTTTATCTGACTGACATACACATTTTGGGATGATTCTGTTCTGGTTGCTGTGTAATTGCTATGAGTGCATGGTTTGACTCTCCCCTTGACAGTGATGTGTGTGTTTGTGGCAGTATATTGTGTACATTTGTTGTGTACTCACCAGGCTCTGGGATGTCCTCTAGTCCATATACGCTCACTGGCGGAAGGATGGCCCGCACCTTCTCCTCCCAGGGCCTGAGGTATATTGGCTTGGCAGGAGGGCCACTGCCGGTGTATTGGCTGTTGATGTAGTCTTTCTTCAGCATGTCCCGTACCCTCCTGCGCACGTCATACCACCTGTTCTGGATGTCGGTCTTTGTGCGCCGACATGGTGATTGTGCGTTCACCCTGTTGATGATCCTCTCCCACATCTTGGTTTTCTGCGACATGGGGGTCTGTTGGACCAGTGTGCCAAACAGCTGTGGCTCCACCCTGAGGATCTCGTCTACCATGACTTCCAATTCACTATCTAGGAACTTGGGATTCTTCTTGGGGGCATGGTGATGGGTGGTGATGGTGGGTGATGTGTGTGTTGGTGTGCAGGTGAGGGTGTGTGAGTGTGTGTTTTGCTGGGTGTATGTGAGGTAGGTATTTGTTGGTGTGCTGATGGTGTGTGGCTTGTGTGAGGGATGAGCTGTGGGTGTGTGGTTGCTTTCTCTTGGGTGCTGGCAGTGGAATGGCATTTGCAAAGGCTCATGGTTGTGATTTGTGTCCTTTATATAGGTGGAGTTGTGGGTGTGTCTTTGTTCTCTGTCCCCACCCCCAGTATTTATTGGCTTGGTAATTGCTTGTTTGGCCTTTTTTGGGTGATTTTTCCTTTGTGCTGTTTGTGCATGTTGGAAACGTTCTTGTGACCGAGTCGGACCCTGCATTAGTCTCGTACGGTGTTCTCCGTTTCGTTCACGCTGTGTTTGTGCAGTTTTGTATGCTGCGTACGCGTCGGTCGCGGTGTTTTGTGTTGCTTCGGCTCGGTTTTGTATGCGTGTCGGTCGTACGGCTTGGCCTCTGTCCGACTTCGCTCGTGGTTTCGCGCCTTGCATCGTACTTTTCGGTTTGGAGTTTGCGTGTACGTTTCGGTCGGATTTGTTCCGGGTGCGTGTCGGTCGGTTGGATTCGTGTGTTTTTCCGGCCGGATTGCTGTTTTCCGTGCGGCTTGGTCGGTCGACTTGGTTTAGGTACGTGTCGGTCGGATTTTCGCGCCTTGCATCGTACTTGGCGTGTCGTGCGCCACGGGTACGTGTCGGTCGGTATTATTTCCGGATCCGAGTCGGTCGGTGCTTTTTCCGGCCCGAATCGGAATCGACCCCTAAGTGTCTCCCGGCTCAAGCCTCAGGAGATAATAATATGTATAATGTTAATTAATTTGCCGTAAAAAAAATATTGTTCGTATATAAAAAAATTACAATTAAATTAATATTATTCCCAAACATTCTAATTAGTAAAATGGATTTATTAAAAGACATGTTTAGAAAATGTGTATAACCACCATTTAAAAACTTATATTCTAATATAGAAATGAAAAGAACACTTTATAGTACAAATTATCTGAAGTATTTACACTACAAAACAGTTACACTTTATGGACATCCGCTTTACAATTCAAAATGCAAACTTAACTACATTGGGGAAAGTGTTGGACTTTGGGGAGGGCCACATGTACTATTTCCACTCAAAACATAACACATTATGGAAAGTGTTGGACTTTAGAGGGTCATATTTACTACTCCCACTCCAAACTTAACAACAATGAGAACAATGTTGGATTTTGGGGTGAGGTGGGGGTAGATTTACTGTTCCCACTTTAACTATAGCCAAATTGGGAAAGTCTTTGACTTTTGCAGGGTCAGATCGACGATTCTCACTCCAAACCTAATTACTTTGGAAAGTGTTGAACTTTGAGGATAACACATACTACTCCCACTCCTAAATTAACCACATTGGGGAAAGACATTGAGGGGGAGCAGATTTACTATTTCCTCTCCAAACTTAACCATTTTGGAGAAAGTGTTGGACTTTGGGGGTGTCACATTTACTATTCCACCACCAATCTTACCCACATTGTGGGAAAGTGTTGGACTTTGGGGGTGGTGTCAGGTTTACTATTCCACATCCAAAGTTAACCATATTGGGGAAAGTGTTGGAATTTGGGGGGGTGGGGCATATTTACTATTTCCTCTCCAAACATAGGGCCTGATTACGAGTACGGCGGATCACAGGACCACCGTACTCATGGTGGCGGTCTGACCACCGCCACACTGCGGGTCTGCCCACAGTATTTTCAGTGTGCCAGTTTGACCACCATGAAACTGCCAGCTTCACTGGGATCTAGGATCCTGTGTGGCAGAGGAGGTGCTGCCAGGGGCAGCAATATGCAGGCAGTGCTGCTGTGGCACCACCAAGAATATTACAAGTTGCCTGTCCACCTCCCATTTCTAGGTGGTGAGCTTGCCATGAAAAGCATGGTAGAGAGGCAACTAAGGGGGCCCTAACAGGGCCCACTGCCACTCCTGGGCCTAGGAGGGCATGTGGGGTGGTACATGTAGTGCCCCCCTGGATTTGCACCCCCAGTTCCTGCATGTTGTAGAATGCATGCCACACCGTGCAGGAAGGTGCAGTCGGCGCTCTGATGGCAGTGGTCTGCATGTTAGGTTCTTCAATGAGCCTAACAGCAGCCGCCCACCTGACAAGGATTTAACTTCAAATCTGGCAGGCGGTCGCACTATGGCTTTGGCGGTCCTACAGTGGATGGCACGTTGCCGCCCCCCCTGTAGGACCGCCAAAGTCGTAATCAGGCCCTTAGCCACATTGGAAAACGTTTGGACTTGCAGCGGGTAGAAGTAAAATTCCCAGTCTAAACATAGCCCCATTGGAGAGAATGTTGAACTTTGGAAGGGTCAGATTGACTATCCCCACTCCAAATGTAACCATATTGGGGAAAGTGCTAAACCTTGGATGGGTCAGATTTCCCATTCCCACTCTAAACTTAAAGAGATTGGGAAAAGCGTTGGCAATTGCTGGGGGGGTAGATTTGCTATTACCACTTAAAATTGACTACATTGGGGAAAGTGTGGACTTTGTTGGAGGGGGGGGCCTGATTTACTATTCCCACTCCAAACCTAGGGCCTGACTATGGTGATGGTGAGACTGCCACCGACAGCCTGTTGGTGGCGGTCTTACCGACATCATAAGCATGTTTACTGCCCGCCATATTACAATGGCAGGCGGATGGTTGGCAGTCGGAAAGACCAACCGCCACGCATCTGTTGGGCTCAAGGAGCCCGTCGGTGCGTCGGATGGAGCCAAAACCCCTACAATGGTGGCGGTGCATGCCAAGCACTGCTGTAGGGATTATGATGTCCCTCCCCACCAGTCGTTTCATGGCGGTTTACCCGCCATGAAAAGGCTGGCAGAAAAGGACATTGGGGGTCCGTAGCGGGCCCCCCCTTCCCCCTGGCCCTTAGTTTTGGGTGTTGGGGGGCACCTATGGTGCCCCCTACATATCCCTGCACCATGTGGCAGGCACCGCATGGGGCCTGCCAAGTAGTAAAGGGATATGCGTCATGTCTATTTTTTATACAGCGGCGTGTGCTGCAGCACGCAGCACCCGCCGCAATACAAAACATAGACATTGCGACCGCATTGGAGGTGGTTGCATTGCAATTTCATTGGCGGGACCGCCGACAGCAAGTCGGGCGGTCCCGTCTCCGATATGATGGCAGTCGGATGTAAGTCCGACCGCCATCATAATGAGACCCTTAATCACATGTGATTGATTCGGGCATTCCATCAATCACTTTTTTGTTTGCTTTAGATGTCAAGTGATGTCAACTTATATGAAAGAAAAAGCAAACATTTCCACTTGCATTCTGGAAGACAGCGATAAAGTTGACTTAACTGCATTTCAGTCAAAAGCTCAAGTTTGGCCAGCTTTTCAATATCATTGGAACTTTGATGAATTGATCGCCACTAATTTCGGATTAGTATAAAGGTGGTGGGATAATTTTCCCTGAAAATGTCAGGATTGGTTTTTATTTGCTTTTCCTCTAAAGTTGAGTGGCACAGATATTTATGTCCAATCTTTTTATGTTCTCAAATGTTGATATTGTTTGGGTGAAGAGCACTTACAAACTAAATAGGATGACATAGATGTGGTATATTGACTATACCAATGTAAAACGACAAGTTTCTAAAATGCAACGTGCTTTTGATAAACAATTACTCCAGGTTCAGTGTGGCAAATGCTAATTTGGGGCCACTTTGCAGCTAAAACCAAGGAAGTGTTAACTAACAGGGTCAGGTATTTATCTGGGGGTTCTCTAAAAGGGGAATGGTCTATGTAATTAAGAGCTGGCTTTCACATGTAAACAATTTATGTAATTCACATTGAGTACCACTCAGCTGGTATTTTAGTGCCTCTCTGAGCTTTCTGTTATTGCATCTAGATTTATAACACAACAACTGACATCTCTGCCCTGGATATGGTGCACTATGTACAACGTTGTTTTTTTTAACAGCTTACATTTTCCTATTGCTTGCTAACTCAGAAAGCCTTCTCCCACTATACTACTAAATACTGCATGGAAAATTGACCCTTGACTTACTCCCACTTGATTTCTCTCCTTTCATCAGAGTGGCCCTCTTCTTACCTTCCATTCTTTGTATAACTTCATTTTCTGAGAATAGCCTCCTATCAATCTCATGCCTGCCTGTCTTAATCCTTCTTATTGAAAATTCTGTACCTGGATGAAATCGCATTTCATGGATCACAACCTCTCCTCTTTAAAACCCTATCCCTGCAATCTAACATTACTCAATCTCCACCAGCCTATCTATCTCACCAACCATTCACCGGAAACCACATAGCCCCCACTAATGACTGCACCTACCTGATATTAATATATCACAAAGTAACTGGAGTAAATGCATGCATTTTTTCTTGAGATCACATGATTAATTGTAATAACCAACAATAAACACTAGATTATCTACTAACCTTGGGCTTTGGAGTATTGTGCTTCTCGCCGTAAAGTTCTGTATAAATCCAATTTCAATTACAATTACATTGCAGAAAGTGCTGGGCTTTGCAGTGTGGGAAATCAAATTTGCTCTTCCCACTCCAAACCTAATTGCATTGGAGAAAGCGAGTAATTTTGCAGAGGGTCATCAAAAGAACTCTTCTCAAAACAAACTGAAAAAATATAAAAAATAACATTAACAATAAATATAAAACAAAAATAGAAACACAGACAATACAAAAATACATGAATGAAAATCACACATACAACATACATTACAATAGAAATATACATATAAATATATATTTACCAGTATTAAAAAACATAGTACAGCTAAAAATTTCACAATTGCTTATAAAAAATAAATTAGTTAATCAATTTAAAAACTGAAATAATTAAGTATTACATAAAAAATGCAACAATTAAAATATTAAAAAATAGTATTAAGTATTATTTAATATTTGGACTGCTATTTTAGTTGCACACAAATTAATAATGAACTAATATCAATAAATACAAATAATATACACATTTATCACAAAACAAACTACCAAACAAAAGAAACATTAAAATATACACACCATAAATATATGTTTCTATTTTCATGAAAGAAAGCAAAAAAAAATCATGAATAATTTAACAAATTTGAAAAAAACAAATATTAAAAAAATAAAAGAAAATCTATTTAAATCTCAGAAAAAAATTGAAAATAATTTTTAACAAATATGAAAACATTTGACCCCCAGCCGATACCCCTATGAAGCCAACATCACAAGTCTAAAATTATATTTAAAAAATTACTACTTAAAAAATTTGAACAATATTTTAATACAATCAAAAATAAACAAAATACATAAAAAACAGCACTATACATTTTAGCAATATTAAACAAGATTTATTTAACAGCAATATAAATATTAAAAAAATATATTGTTGCCTTCGATATTCTATATTATGATATTCTTCACATGACAGTATTTTTTTACCCGGTATTTATGTCTCACAATATTTTTGAAACCATATTTTGGTGGAAAGAAATTACAGGATTATTCAAAGAACATCTTGGAGGTATCTATGGGTTAGTACCAAAACAAATAGCTGTGATAATCCAGGATGATACTTCACCTACCATTGTTTTAGAGGAACTCAGTGAATAATTTGATTGAAAGAAGAATTCTTTGTTTCCTACATCTCCTGTTCGGCAGGGGAAAGTTTTGTATGGGAGGTGGGGCACAGTTAACCAAAAGTGACATCAAAACTGCTCTGAGGCTGGTGACAGCTCGCCGAAATAGCTATGCTTTTTGTTGTTTCAGCCTCTGACAAGTTCTACTTTGTGCTTGCTTACAGGTTAAAAATGTATAGTGCTGTATTTGCTTGAGTCAGTATATTTCTGGACTGATACTGCAGAAATAAAAGGGTGCATTAGGGGCGTAGCTTGGTCAGTACGATTGGGGGGGGTGAGCTTCATATTTTCCAACAATCAGGCTGGCATGTCATGTTAAAAGCTGGTCACATTAGAGGAGCTTAATTGACAGTGGAAAGGGAGACAAATGTGGATTGATATTGGTACTAAGTGAGAGAAAACCATATTTAGTAAATTAACCACCATTTTTATAGACAATCATAACAGAGAGGGAGAAAGTGTGTGTGCGTTATGTCTGTCTGTATGTAAAAATTGCTGGCGAAATCTGACAGACACTTCACCATACCCGACTGAAAGAACCTGAACCCAACTGTTTACCAGAAAAGACATTTATAAGGGACAAGTAACACCCCAAACACCTCCCGTGAAGCTACACCCCTCGGGGGCATGAAGACACTGGCCACTACATAGATCATTTTCTATTTGCATGCAAGGTTTAGACAGAAAATTGGAACAAATTGGCTTAAGGTTTTGAGACAATGACAGCCAGACATGAAAAACCCACAACTAAGCTACTTTTTTGAAAATGATAGCCATACAGTGTCAGCTAGAGGTGCATGTTGCTCATTTATAAGTTAACTTTTCAACTTTGGAAAAGGTAGCCATCTAAGGCAGATTGGCTCCATCATAGGAGGACTAAACCTTGCCACAAGGTAGATTATCTTGGCTTGGACTTCCCCCCTAGCTTGTGTTACCTACAGCATACTGAAGACCTTGAACACAGCAACCTCTCTACAAGCTACAAGCTTATGAAAAGGCACAAAGCAGAAGCTGCATATCTGGAAAAACATCTTAAGGGAATTCAATGGTGTGTTTTTGTGGAAATGAGAAGTTAACTAATGGGAAAGTTCAATGGTAAAAAGCAGTGATTGCTGATCTTGGCACCATCTTGGGAATACATTGGTGTACCTTCAACTAAGAAGAGAGATGCTTGAACATAAAAGTTTTGAAACTTTTTAGAACTCTTCCTAATATTGGGGCCTATTCACAAAGTGCACTTTGTAGTACATCTAGTAGTACTACAACAGCACCACTCACATAATAAACAATTATATTTGTAAACATGTTTGCGGTGACCTTCGCCTCCACCATTTCGATCTTTTCTTTGCAGAAATCTCTGCCTCTGTTACGGAGACCTTCACAGACATAGGTCTGGAAGGAACCTGGGGCAGTGGTTGTAAAATGGGGAATACTTACTACAAAATAGGAGAGGAATAGGGAGGGATAAGGAGGGGTTTAGGGATGGAAATGCAAGTATAAACAGCTACCCGCAAAAGAATAAGGTCATTGCTATTCGCAAATTGTGCTTCTAAAGTTACTACAGCCAAAAAGGACCCAAAAAAGTAGTAAATATACAATAGCCTAATCTTGGAGTAAGTACAGCACCACACTTGGCCTCTCACAGCAACACACTCCCTTAGAAAATAATGTATACAAGGACTTAAAATAACACCCCAGAGGAAATAAGGTTGAATATAATAATGTGTTTGAATTAAAATTCAGTCAGAAACTAAGGGCCTAATTTCGAGTTTGGTGGACGGGTTACTCCATCACCAACATGATGGATATCCCGTCTGCCATATTACGAGTCCCATTATATCCAATGAAATATAATGGAAGTCGTAATACGGTGGATGGGATATCCGTCACGTTTGTGATGGAGTAACCCGTCCACCAAACTCGTATTTAGGCCCATAGTATTAAAAGATATATTGAATTTAAAATATTTGGAAAAAACATAAATCAATATATCACATTTTTGTTTAAAATATTTAAGTAAATCTTTTACACTACTAATACAAAATGAAAAATGAAAATGAAAAAATTAAACAAATAAGTTAATAAAATTACTAAATTATAATTAAATGTACAGATTAGGGCAAGTGCCTTTACCGCAGATGCTTTACCATGCATGACCTTTACCATACAGTCTTTACCATGCAGGTAAGTATTTGTACATTGAGCACACAGTACTTTACAATGCTGCATAGTATATTTTTTTTAAACATAATATTTATGTTTTTTATTTTTAAAGTGGTTTATGTGTGGGTAGAGGTAAAGGGAGGTAAGGCCAATTTTAGGACTTAGGGATAGTCAGAGGTAAAGAGAGGTAAGGGTGATTCAAGGGTTTATAGACGGGTAGATGAAAAGGCCATGGAAGGGTAAATTTAAGGTTTAATGGTGGGTAGAGGTAAAGGG
Organism: Calotriton arnoldi; assembly: GCA_963921515.1. Classification (NCBI taxonomy): domain Eukaryota; kingdom Metazoa; phylum Chordata; class Amphibia; order Caudata; family Salamandridae; genus Calotriton; species Calotriton arnoldi. The sequence continues at coordinate 999,785 of CAWUFW010001498.1, forward strand.
AGGTAATTGTAATTTTAGGGTTTAGGAGTGGGTATGAGTAAAATAAGGTAAGGGGAAATGCAGGGTTTAGCGTAGGGAGGAGGCAAAGGTAGGTTAGAAGTGAAAAAGAGGGTTGGATTCCCTCCAAATAAAATAAAATTAAAGGCACGCTTGTTAATGGCATGAGTGGTAATGTCGTACAACCTAAAAATGATAATAAAGGTGGGATTTTCTTTTTAAATTATTTTAAATAGTAATATTTATTAATGAAAATAAAACGTTTAATTTGCTAAGCTTTTAAATTGATAAGTTAATGTGCTGTAATATTTTATTTTATTAGTTCTCGGTTAACAGTAAAAATTTAAAGTTAATTTACATTTTTATTTTACATTAAAAGATGTATAATATTATTAAACTTTACTATTTTCCCTCTATCTTACCATATGGAGATCTCTGCTTTGATAGTGAACCTACATGTGAAAAGTTACTAGTAGTAGCTTACTAGCTGTTCCAGCATGCTCCATCTCTAGTTTTGAGAAGTGGATGTACAGAAGTATGCCGCTAGGAGTAAATTTACACGCAGAAATGGGTAATAGCAGAAACGTGTAAAGTTACTACTAAATGCAGTAGTAACTTTCAATATGAGTTGATCTACACAAGTAAATTTACCCTTGTGAATAGGCTCTCTTAAAGGCACTCTCAGTCTGAAATTATATTTAGTATTTTTTGGTCAAACCAATGGCTCATTGCATAAGTCTGAAGCTCTGAACTCAGGAAACTAAAGAAATACCAAGGGCCTTATTACAAGTTTGGCGGTCTGTGGACTGCCTTATCAATGGTGGCGGTTCAACTTCGGCCAGTTTAGCGGTCCGACTGCCGTATTACGAGTTGGGCGGATTGGCTTTGAGAAGATCGCCGCCGAACCGCTGACACCGCCATCCAAATCCGACTGTGGCGGCCGCAGAGTGGACCTATAGGGCTGTGGGAGGCTCGGACCACCAGTGAAACCGCCCACCCAATTACAAGTTGCTTTACAGCCTGCATGATCGGTGGTCCAACCTCACATCTTCTACTGTCATGGAGCCCATCGGAAAACATCCTGCCGCTTCAGTACCACGTTCAAAACCCAGTCCATCACAGGGTCAAGACTGATTTGCATATGGCTGGGTTCAAACTGGAATGGCATGGTGAGCAAAAAAACGATGGATTTGGGCCCAGATCTCTGTACTGGGGTGAATGTATGACATTGTTCTGCATTCTGTCCATTAATTGTTGTTTTGCATTTGTCACCCCGAGTGGGACAGGTATGCCCAGACGTGGGTCCAGTGCTCTCCATGCCACTGGAGTCAAGCTATCCTGGCTGATGAGGGGTGAAACCCCGAAACCGGTCCTAGGATGCTTGTTTCCAGTCCTGGGAGGACCTGGCCTGGCAGTTCGGGCTGGACTGTTCCCATTGGGCACAGGGTCAAGACTGATTTGCATATGGCTGGGTTCAAACTGGAATGGCATGGTGAGCAAAAAAACGATGGATTTAATCCCAGAGCTCTGTACTGGTGTGAATGTGTGACATTGTTCTGCATTCTATCCATCAATTGTTGTTTTTGCATATGACTACCTTTTGCCATAGACTCTTCTGCAAAACGATGCCCTGCCACGGACCAGGCAAGGGATTTGGGATCCCTAAGTAATTTGCACGTATACAGGGACCCTGTCTGAGATTGTTTCATAACAATCATCAAAAATACATCTGCAGGAAGCCCTTCTAGGCCAAAACATTGGTAGTACACAGGCACACTGTAAACAAATGGACATGTGTTTGCAAATTATACGCAGTGATAGTGATGTGTGCATTATTTTGTGTTCCACAACAGTACCTCCTCAACAATATCTCACCTATAAATGTCTGTCACACATGTTTTGCCCGTTCTCACTTGTCTCCCATGGTACCCCTGATCTTCCATAGCCATACTGTTTGCCAATCCTCAAGTGTTGGGAAAGTGACATTGTAGTGAGTACAACTAACTGACCACACCTAACACGCTTTCTTGCATAATTCAACACCTCTGAGGATCATTCACGGGTAACCTTTTTACTCCCACCTCTCAGTTAATACTTGTCGACATAACCCACCCCAGCATGCCCCCCTCCGCTCAGTTCAGATTGGACTCCAGACTCCAGAAATTAGGTATTAATAGTCATACAATTAATTACCCAACCAACCTCTCCAAAATCGCGACTAAGGGGCCGATTCCGATCTGGGTCGGAAAGCTCTCCGACCGAGCCGGATCCGGAGAGATTTCCGACCGAGCCGGTCTCCCCCAGTCCGACCGAGCGAGTACGATGCGGCCGTATGCTGCCCGACTCGATTCGGTCGGACTCTCATTGAAGTCAATGGGAGCCGGTCGTACAACGCGTACACAGGCTCCCATTGACTGAATGGGCACGTCGCGAACAGGGGGGCCCCCTACAGTGGGTATGCGTTGGTGCGACTCGCACCGTACATGCATGTGTAGGGGGGACCCTTGGGTCCCCCCTGTGTTCGACTCGTGCGGCTACGCGTGCAGGGGGGTCCGACACGGACCCCCCAAGTCCGGCTCTGGGTGCTTTTGCGAGCTGGACGCTCCGACTCGATCCGGCCATCCGACGCATGCATCGTACTCGCTAGGTCAGGAAACGTCTCCATTGCGTGGTGCGAGCCGTGTCTGTACGAGTCGGTCGGAGCGGTTTGGACCTGGGAACGAGTCGGTCGGCGATTTCACGTGCGCTCGCATCGTACTTGCTCGCTGGGACGACTGTACGAATCGGTCGGAAAAAAGGCCTCCGAATCGGATCCGGTAAAGCCGAATCCGATTCGGAGCCCTACCGGCCGAGGTCGGAATCGGCCCCTAAGTCTCTGAAACATAGACTACTCAAAGCCAACCCAGAAACCCTTATCTCTGACCCCTATTTCTGTCAAAAAAAGGAGCGATTACTAGTGACCTGATCTTTCATACTAAAAGAAGAGCTCAGTGGAGGATAGCGTTCCACTCTCTACTCAGAATCGCCTCGGCTAAGAAATTTCCTCACGGTATTAGACTATTGGCGATATCCTCACCCAAATTTAGAGCAAACGCTACCATCTCCATCTATAACAATGGGATTATTCTCATTCAGGCCACAGATCGCAACCTGGCCATCTTTGACGAAAAGTTAAACTTCATTAAGAAATTGCTGGACCATAACGTAGCACCTACTCACCCGTTGAACGACCTTCCACTAACTCCAACCCAGGGTCAACTTGATCCCTCTCTATTGTCCCATAACCACCAGTCAAATTCCCCTCTTACTTCGAACAACTCTCTTAAAGCTCCAACCCCCCCTCACCTAGGCTCCTCATACTCATCCACCGGGCCTCGACCACCCATAATTCCCCCACTCCACTCCCGCTTGGTTGATGACTTTGCTATCCCTAGCACTGATCACCTCTCCCACACCTCCCACTCTCCCCTTCCTCCGAACGCTCTCCTGTCTAACTCCCGTTCCCCAGTACTTCCTGGCCCACTCTCTACCTGGACTGCAACGCCCCCTAACTCCCCCTCTAGCGCCCACTCACCTTGTTCTCCTCTCCATCTGAGACGGAAATCCTCCTCAGAGGATTTCTCCACTCCCCCTCGTCCCCTCTCTGTGAACTCACCTACGTCCACCACAGTGAACAGCACTCCTCCTCCCATCCACATGAACCATGAACCACACGCGAATCCGGCTACTAAGCTCCAAGAAATAAACTAGGAACTTCTCAAGCTCAAAATTGCCATCCAAAATCTCTTTAACACCACCGCTGACCTGGTCCTTGAGCTTGCTTCCAACAAGACCTCGCAGGATTCCCAGCACTCTACCCTACACCAACACTTCCCATCTTCCCATGGCACATTGTCACCTACTGACCCAGGGCTGAAACCCACAGGCCAGAACTGGAATACCACCCCATACCCTAATGCCCCATCTCGACACGCCAGATCCAAAAATCAGCTATCAGAAACTGACATTCTCTCCCTCCTCCGAGATTACAACGACCCACATTCGGCCATCTCAGCCCCTTCTGGTTCTTCCCAAACTACCCCTTTAAATCCACCTGAAATGAGCGGTCCCAAGCAAGACAACTCAGAGACCATACAATGCATCACACATAACCCACATAGAGCCACCAGACTTAACGCCAGCACCTTAAACGCCAGCAACCTCTTGCAGATCCCTATTACACAGCCCTCTATCATTGAACACAAAGCACACCTGAAATGCCTGCTACTTAACTGTAGATCAGCGGTGAAATATGCCACAGACCTTTCAGATCACATCCTGGCTCGGGAACTCGACCTACTTATCCTCACCGAAACCTGGCTCAATGACTCCTCTGGCCCCATCCTTGACATTCTAGTCCCGCACAGCCACAACATTATCAGACTCGATTGAGTTAAGAAAACGGGTGGTGGCATAGCCTGTATCCACCACAGCTCTCTCTCAGCAAAACAATGCCCCTCAGCTAATCTTTCATCCTGTGAATATCTTTCCCTTGATATAACTACCAAGCATAGACCCATATGTAGCCTGCACATCTTCTAACACCCGCCGGGAGACAACCTCCCGTTTATTGAACAAACTATGGAAACCATCTCCTCCAACCTGGGACGACATTCCCCCCAGATCTTCCTTGGAGACTTCAACCTCCACTGGAATGATCCGCATGATCAGGCAGTTAATAGTCTCAAAAACTTCCTAAGTGATCTCTCCCTGTCCCAAATCTGTGACACTCCCACGCACAAACTAGGCTCGACCCTAGACCTAATCATCGCCAACCCCAATTCCATTAAACTCGACTCTATTCTCCCCTGTGACTGGTCTGACCATCACTATATCACCTTCCGTATCCTTGAAAGCTGGAACGCCAAAAGATCACAACCACTTAAACATAAACAGTGGAAAAGATTGCTACATAATACCAACATAAATGAAATCATTTCTCACTGCAATATCTCCCTTCGGCCCCCTGCTATCATTGACAACGTTCATGACCTCACTGAACACTATAACAACTCCATGTTGTCTGCCCTCGATGCAGCTGCCCCCCTTCAACTAAAAAGGATACCCATCAAAGACTCCAAACCATGGTTTAATGACAGCCTTAATTCGGACAAACGCAGCCTTAGATTAGCAGAACGCACATGGAGATCAGCTCCATCAACTGAGCTACTAAAAACTCTTAGACTAAAAAGGAGCAGATACAATAAACTCATCAGAACGGCTAAAGCAAATTTCTTCAAAACCCAACTGGACAAAGCCAAAAATCGTCCAAAAAGATTCTTTGAGCTGATTAAGTCACAATATAATAACACTTCCGGACAATCACCTCACATCTCCCCCTGCCCTCAACCGAACTGTGTTGCCGTTGCTGACTTCTTCCTCGCTAAGGCGAATAAGATCGAATCTGACCTCAAATCGGCTCTCATCAAACTCGCTCCCTCTCCGGACTATCCTGATGCCTCCCTACCCGCCCCCTCCTACGCTGTCCTTTCTCTCCCCTAAAAACAACGCCTCTTGGAACCAATTCACCCCCTCAACAAGACTGCCATCCTTAGCATTCTATCGACCCTGAAACCCTCTAATCACTTCAATGACCCCCTCCCCCCCAACTTCTTTAAAGAAATGGTTGGAACACTAGTCCCACTCTGGTCTAAGATCATCAACGCTTCGCTTCTCCAAGGGGAGATCCCGGACTGCCTGAAGGCGGGCCTAGTTCTCCCTATTCTCAAAAAACCCACAGCTGACCCTGAAGACCTGAATAACTATCGACCAATCACAAACATCCCTACCCTGGCTAAACTCCTCGAGAAATGTGTACATGAACAATTGCGCAAACACATTGACCAATTCCAACGCCTCAACCAATACCAATCGGGCTTCCGCTCTAGCCACAGCACGGAGACAGCCATCACTCATATAGTGGATGATGCCCTCTCTATGCTTGACCAGAACGAAGCATGCCTACTAATACTACTCGATCTCTCATCTGCTTTTGACATGGTCAAACATGACAATCTTCTTAACCTCTTGGAATGTAGGATGGGACTCTCAGGCACTGTCCTAAAATGGTTTGCCTCCTTCCTCAACAAAAGGACACAAAGAGTCAAATCCAATCAAACTCTATCCAACCCCAGTCCCTGCACACTTGGTATCCCACAAGGTTCCTCACTAGCCCCCACACTCTTCAACCTCTTCATGGAACCACTGGCTGTAATACTCAAAAATTCCAACATCCAATACCACATGTATGCGGACGATACCCAACTGTACATGAAACTATCTTCACCAGAAGATATCCAGTCTTTCAACGGAACCCTGCACAAAACCTTAAACTGGTTAACCTCCAACCACCTCAAACTAAACGCCCTTAAAACTGAATTCCTCCTCATTTCACCCACTAGGCAAACCCCCACTGTAGTGAACTTCCTCACAAACCTCACCACTCTCAACTGCACACCACACATCCTTGACTCCACTAAATCATTGGGTGTTGCTCTAGATAAGAATCTAAACATGCAAGACCACATTAGAGCAGCGACCAAAGGAGCGAACTACCATCTAAGCATCCTAAGAAAACTCAAACCTTACCTCCCACAAGATGACTTCAAATCGGCGGTGCAAGCACTTGTCATTTCAAGACTCGAATACGGCAGTGGCACTCTATGCGGTCTCCCTAAGCTCAGCCTAGCCCCATTCAGAGCATCTCTGAATGCTGCGACTAGACTTGTCACTGGCTCCAAGAAATCCAACCACATCTCGCCAGTCCTGAAATCACTCAACTGGCTCCCATTCGAGGCAAGAATACAATAAAAAATTGCGTATATGACCCATAGAGCACTACACTTCAACACCCCTCTATACCTGAAAAATAAGCTCGAACTATCTGGTAGTGCTCGGACCTCAAGGAGCACCAGCACTCTGCTCCTTAAGCCAAAGAAATTTAAAAAACTGAAAACCTACAAACGCACTTTCTCCGGCACTGCCCCGAGAATCTGGAACTCCCTACCTGTTGAAACAAGACTGATTCCATCAACTTTTGCCTTCAAAAGGGAAGTGAAGGCTCTACTGCTGAACAATTCACTGAACTAGTAGCCTCTCTCCATCACCGCCCTACATGTTTTAGCGTCATGTGTTACCAACTGGCCTCTGCTACGGCCCTGTATCGCCTGCTACTGTGTTATTGCCGTTCCCAATGTAACTTGTCGTAACTGCTACCTGGCCTATGTCATGGCCCACTTTCGCCTGTACTCATGTCTCTGTTGCTCCTGATGTATATTGCCTTAATTGCCTTAATTGCCCTAATTTTCTCCCGCCGCTATCGACCTGTATCCTCTTCAACCATCATGTAAAGCGCTCTGATACCCGCTGGGGTCATGTTCGCGCTATACAAAACTTTTTAATAAATAACTACCATGAGCCCTTGTCACTCCAACTCTAACCAAGATGCTACACTCCTCTTGCCTCTTCTCACTTGTCTGTGATATAACTACTAAAGATCACTCATCATGCAGGTTACCATTTTTCAAGTGTTGCTGAGGTGAAATTAAAGTGACTTCAGCTACTATGAGGCCTTGTCACTCCAACTCTAACTAAGATGCTATATTCCTTTTGCCCCTTCTCACGTGTCTGCCATGTCATTACCGACCTTCATTCATCATGCAGGTTACTATTTGTCAAGTCTTGCTAAAGTGAGATTGAAGTGACTACAACTACCACAAGGCATTGTCACTCCAACTCTAACCAAGATTCTATAGTGAATGTGACACACTTATATTGCACACACCCCAGGTTCTGTTTTGATGTCAAAGAAATATCTGTATGGATATGTCATTAAATGGAAACATACCTTCTCTGTTACAACTCTGTATTGAACTCTCACATATCAGCCACATGAAAAGGCAATGCCAATCAATGGGATTACATAGAATCAGTGTGAGAACCATTCTAAGGGCACAATGGAAACACTCTCTGCAGGTTAGCTATGCCTCTATCAGGGGGAACCCTGAAATGCTGGGGCCCTGAGGCCCAGTACATTTTGCACATGTCTGACAAACTTGATGTTCACTGGACCTGGGAACTAAAGCATATCAGCGACAACCAATAGCAGAACCAAGTGCAGTGCATGTGTAGGCAATGGGTAAGTGCAACCTATGAAAGCAAACACGGCACTAACAGCATGTGGCATACCTCTAGATAAAGTAGCTGTATGGTACACACAGCAAAATGGACACATGTTCATGCAGAACTCCACAAAGGTATGACAAGGTGACACCCTCCATGTGTGGATACACAAATATCTAACTTCAACACATCAAACACATCTCCAACTTACATCATAGGGAGAAGTGCAACCTAAATGATGTTGACAGTGGTCAGGCCAAGCTGAAATACTTACCACATAACATGTCACCCAATGCAATGCCTTCCCCAGTTGGATGTCATCCCACATAGACATTCATCCAACATTTCCCCATGCCCTGTGTAACTCCAGCACTGGCTCCAAGGGCACATCATATTAACCACTTCAACCGAACTTGGGTGTGTGGTCTTTGGGGCTGGGTTTAGGATTTAAAAAAAAGAAAATTTGGCTGGGGTCAGAGGAGTGGGGAGGCTGTTTTTCAGGGGTGGAGTGGGAAGTGTAAGGGATGGGTTTGGGTGTAGGAGATGTTTTTGGGACTTTGGGAGGGTGGATCAGGTGTCACAGGGTTATGGGCATGGGTAAACAACAGATCTTCATGGGGGAAACGGGTAGGGTGTTTGGTATAGAGTTCGGGTTGGGAGGAAGAGAGAGTGGAAGTGTGAGGTGGGTCTGCTGTCTGCACTGTGTGCTGTGTGCTGTGTGGGTGTCTGTTGTGTGGGTGACTTTTGCGATCTTTGGGTGGGAGTGTTGTGGATGTGCTGGGTGTTGTGTAAGGTCTGTGGATGTTCTTGTGGTGTCTGCGTATATCCTAGGTGTTGTGGAGGGCACTGTTAATGTTAATTGAAATTTATAAAGCGCATATCACCGGCAGGTCTCTAAGCGCTAAAGAGAGAGTAGCTATTGCCCACCCCAGTGAGTGACTATTGGTCTCTAGTCAATGTGTGTGAATTATGCCCAGGCTTCTGTGAAGAGGAGGGTCTTCAATTTTTTCCTAAAAGGGAGAAGGGATTTTTCCTTACAAAGGTATCCTGGCAGCTTATTCCATAGCTGTGGGATCAGGACCGAGAATGCTCGTCCTCCTTTGGTCGTTGTGTTGAAATGTGGACAGGCCAGTTGGCCTGCCTCTGATGACCGGAGAGTACGTCCGGGGACATAACTCACCAGACTCTCCTTGATGTAGATTGGAGCCTGGCCATAAAGGGCTTTATGGGCGATGCAGAGGCCTTTAAACCTGGCTCGCTGCTTGACGGGGAGCCAGTGAAGCTGTTGCAACAGAGGTGTGGCCCATGCCCGCCTAGGGAGCTTGAAAATCAGCCTAACTGCATCATTCATAGCTACTTGCAGCTTGCCCAGTAGCTTTTCGGGTAATCCAATGTAAAGCGCATTACCATAGTCTAGGCGGGACATGATCAGTGCAGTCACCACCATCCGCAGGGTGGGGAAAGAGAGGAGGGGTGATAATTTCCTCAACTGTCTCAGCAGGCCTACACAGGTCCCGACCACGGAGGACACTTGGTTAGACAATGTGAGTTTGTTGTCTACTTTAATGCCTAGGCTTTTAACGACTGGGGCTGGGGTAGGAGTAGCCCCTAGCTCCGGTGGCCAGAAGAGGTCAGACCACGGGGTATTTCCCGTGGTGAAGGCTAGAACCTCAGTTTTGTCCGGGTTAACTTTGAGTGAATTAACTGTCATCCAGTTGACCACGTATCTAAGAATGTTTTGCATGCGTAGGTGTGCTTGAGGCGTGTTGTCAATTTGAAGAATTAATTGGGTGTCATCGGCGTAGTTGAACACCTGGCAGTCCATACGTGCTAGGGCCCCCACTAATGGTCTGAGATAGATATTGAACAATAGTGGGGATAGAGCAGACCCTTGAGGGACTCCACTTGTTAATGTCCTTTTATTGGAGACAAGTCCGCCATCTGGATCCTTTGCGTCTGGGCTGTCAGGAAGGAGGCGATCCATTGATAGGCCCTCCCGCTAATGCCTATATTTCCAATTCGTGTCAATAGTTGGCTGTCATTGACCGTGTCGAACGCCGCCGTGAGATCTAATAGAATCAGGGCGCACAGCTTCTTAATGTCGGCCGTGAGCCTGAGTTCGTCCAACACAGACAGCATCACCAGCTCTGTACTGTGATGGGCCCTAAATCCTGCCTGCCGACCTTCGAGTAGCTGATGTTTCTGGATAAATAGGGACATGGTTTTTAGGACATGCAGTTCCAGTATTTTGGCCAAGAAAGGAAGTTGTGATATGAGTCTATAATTTTTCAGGTTGGTAATGTCTACCCCTGCCTTTTTCAATAGCGGTGGGTGCAGCTGTAGTTTCTGTGGGTATGTAGTGCCTCTGGAGGGGTCAGGTAGTGTTCATGTGGTGTCTGCAGTTACGGGTGTTTCTGTGGATGGGTCTGTATGTGTTGCTGTGGTGCCTGGGGTATGCTGGTGGTGGTGAGGGGGTGAGTGTCTGCTGTGTGCATGCATGTTTGAGTTTTTAGATCTCTTTTGTTTGTGTCTGGTGCTTTTGTCTGATGAAGTGTGTGTATGTTTGGGTCTTCGTATGCTTGGGATAGTAAGAGTCATAGGGAATGTGGATGGGAGAGACAGGATGGGTGGTGGAAGGTTGGAATGGGTGGAGGGCTGCTGTGAGGGAGGAGGCCAGAGCCTGAAACGATCTCTGTAGGGTAGACATGGCAGTGTGAATGCCTTCCAGGTAGGCAACCACCTGGGTCAGCTTGTTGCCTTGCTCCTGGATGGCATTCAGCACTGTATTCTGACCCACAGAGAAGCTCCTCAGGAGGTTAATAGCCTCTTCACTCAGGGCTGCAAGGCTAATAGGGGCAGGGGATGAGGTGCCTGGAGCAAAGTAGACCCCTACCCTCTTAGGGGAGCGGGAACGGCCAACTTATGGGGGGACAACAGGGAGGATAGCGATGAAACTGGGTTTGGCGGACAAGGATGAAGGTGGAACTAGTCCTGTAGGTTCCGCCACCCCTCGGGAGTGTCCACAGGAGGATGCCTCTGAAGATGACAAACTTGAGCTGATGCCCTTCAGGGCATTCCTCACACCCTCCTGGTCAATGGGTCCCTCCATGTCTGACCACTCACATCCAGAACTGCTGTGACCAGCTGTATCCCTGCCATTGTTGGCCCCTTCTCCTCCACTCACCCTGGATGTATACGAAATTACATGTAATATGGGTTTATTCAACTGCGCTTCCACACCTTACCATCACAAATCCACTGAAAACATTGAAGAAGTCCACATATCATACCACCTTCATGGTTCACACCATAGGCTTCTAATTTTGCATGAGCACCTGCATGCATGCTACGTCATTTGCAAACAGTTGGGTCAACTCATGTCATAACCCCAGACAGGCCCAAATTCATTGATGGAATTCTCAACACTCCATCCTTATGTCCATACTAGGATAGTTGATCCCCTTGCTTACTTTGGCACCTGTTGTATACCATTGTAAAGAGAAGTAATCAAATAGGATGGATCCAAGTGTGAGATGTACACAATGTCCACACGAGGCCCAGAATCAAACACATCTATTTATTACTCATAACACATCATGATGTCATGAAGGTCAATTTGAACACCAATGTACCATCAATTACTGTTGTGCCAGACATCATGTCACATGCAAATGCTCATTGCACACTGATGAAACTTTGCACTCCAACTTACATCATATATCCACTATCTGAAAAGTCAAATTACAGCAGTACACATGTAGTTTATCTGTGTATCACAGTTTGAAGATACAATTCCTTGTAAACATTGCGGTCCAAACATTTGGGAGATAGTTACTCTGATTTCACACAGCACAACACTCCATATAGCCATATGAACATCCCCTATCCTGCTTGGTACAGGTGATGACACCAGTCAGAAATGGTATATCCACAAGCCAATACACTTTTGAAGGTTTTGGGTGTCCATGAAAATCTATGATGGGAAGATGTGGGATCACTAGAGCCCCAATGGGCAGGCACATCACACCACTCTTTGGTATTGAATACTCAGATTATCTTGTAAGGATCAGTATAGACACTCACATTTCTTCCTCACAGTTCTAAATCTCACTCCCTCATGCATGTCACCAATCAGTGAATTCCAGGCGATGGCTCTCAAAATGGCCTTCTCTGATGGGAGTTGACCTGTATGGATGCAATAGGTGTAGAAACTGATTGTAACTGGAACTGTAAGGATATCTGTATGGTTAATAACACCTAGCACAAACATTCATCAAGAGTCAACACAATACATGTGTCCATGTCACATGCTAAGCATTAATAAAGCATGGATACACACTTTTGTTGTCATAATGTGATGATTATCCTCAACCCTGGTCATTACCTACACTGACTGAGCCAGCCTACTAACATAATGTAGGCCAGGCTAGGCCCATCCTACATGGAATGTGATGTTAGGTCCCATGACACACAGCACACCATTTGGACCTTCTGAAGGATAAGCTACCTGCACATGACTGTCCAGATACCTTTACTGCCAGGCCCATTGCAATGATGCATATGGTCCATAGAGGAAAGTACCATAGTATACACAACATCCTAAGACTAAGGTCACAAGGTAAGGGCTGGCATGTGTGACACTTGGAGCTACTTCTCTGGGGGCTGTGTGGACATGTGGACCACTCATATGAATATCCTAGTAAGGCATAAAAAGTTTGTGTTGTTTGTCGTGCCATCATAGGATATCCCTTGTGCCATATGTGGCACTGTAACTGGGATGACACCGAACATACCATTGTATATGTAGTGTGATTGGGAATACTTTAGCTAAGCAGATGATTTACATTTCTACATCTATTCAAAAGCAACCCACTATCTACACTGTTCATTTTTCTCAGATGTCAAATAGGCCTGTACAGTGTAAGCAACACTATTAGAAAAATGTCAACAGACCAGTGTGAGTAAGGGGACAGTCATTAGTGGCAGACACATATTGACACTGTGGGCAAATGGAAAGAAGTATCAGGTCAGGAGATCATCCTAGTCACCATGCCTCATGCTCTCCATGTAACAACTGTAAGGGCTACTAGTGGTACAGGTAACTCTTTTAGGGAACATCCATGGATCAGCAGGTCTACAGGGACATTACTCTGTGCAACAGTTCTCCTGCCACAGTCAGGCCTTGCTCTCTGCAGCCTGAGACTACTTATCCCACATGAACCTCACATTTCCAAGAATTTAAAACAGAAAAGTGAAACTTCTGTCCATTTCATATGTGAACATACATTTGTGTGACACTTTGAAGGGGTCTGTGAGGTATAGCTACCTCCCAGACAACTCTTTTGCAAAGTCTGATGTGGGCTGAGTGATCACTGGGATGGTACACTTGGCTAAATCATCCTCAAATGCCAACAGCAGTATACAGATATGGCTCATTGTGTAAAGCTTACACATAACGATGCACATATACCATGCTGGAATTTGAGAAGTAATTGCAGCTACTATGAACTTGATCCTTGCATAGAGATATCCCTGTAACACATGTAGAAATCACACATTGGAAAGGTGGCCTTCTCTCCACGAAGTTCAGGGCTCCATAATCCATCACATGTCTGCCCTATGTAGGGGCCACGCAATATATGCAATCAACATAATGCTTGCACTCTGACACTCAGAGGCACATGGTAGCCTATGGAAATAGAAAGGAAGCAGTGAAATGGATTAAATATGTATTTGAGAAACTTACCTGTTCCTCTGGTGAGCCATAGAGCTTGGCACACAGGGTAAGAACCTTGTCCACCAGGGCATCCAGCTCCTCTGCAGTGAAGGGAAGGGCGAAGTCCCCTGTAGTGCATGCCTTTATTGCTCCCAGAGGTGGCAAACAGCAGCTAAAATGGAGGAGGTGTTGATAGCAGCAGTGTCAGGAGGCAAGTGAGAATTTTTTTCCAACCGGTGCACATGTACACCACATACGCGGTCATCAGCATCGGCACACACAGCCATTGGGCAGCGACCACCACTATCCCCAATGTTAGCCTATGGCTGTGACCGTCATGCATGCGACCGCCTACCACGTGGTCGACTACCGTCGGCAGCATAAGTTCGACATGTCCTATTAGCCAGGTCAGGCATCCACCATGTTAGCGGTTGGGAACACTGTATTGGTGAAGTTAAGTGCATCACCACCACTTCAAATAAGAGCAAACATGATTACATTTGAAATGCTCCATTCCCATGTCTTGCCCAGTACAAAACTTTATCAGTGTAGTGCATTACTGTGCACATAGGTAAAATGTGTGCAGCGCACTGTATACCACGGTTGGCGGTATGTCACATGGAAAGTTATGCTACCCTCACCATAGTGGCAATTTACCTTTTCTGAATTGATGATGTGCACAGTTCTATAACAGACCAGTGAAGGCCACCTTGAGGATAACTGATGGATGTTTAGGATTTGACATTGATGATGTAAAATGTGCAGTGCTTCATGAAGCATTCATGTTCAGACACATGACTTTTGCCTTACTCTTCACATATGTTACTCTGCACACTATGACCAATGTACATTTTTGTGCTACTCCTCACATAGGCACCCTGGGAGGGAGAGCAGATGTCAAGCTCCAGTGTACTGCCCAATTCCAGACCTACACGCCATGAAAGAGCGACATGTAATCCAGAGGTTCAGTTTGAACCGTCAAACTATCCTGGATTTATGTAATCAGTTGGAGCCTGACCTCCTACTTCACATCAATAATCCTACATCAATCCCACCTCTTGTTAAACTCATGTCAGTTTTGCATTATTTGGCCACAGGCTCATTTCAATTCACTGTGGCTATTTCAGGTTGAATGTCATAACCTATGTTCAGTTTGGTACTCACAGAGGTGCTAGCAGCACTTTTGAGACACATGACCAGCTACATCCAGTTCCACAGATGTGAGTATTTAGCCACTGTGAAGGTGGATTTCTAATCTTTTGGTCACCTCCCAATAATAATTGGATTTATTGATGGCACCCATATTGCCTTAGTACCACACACAACACAGAGCAAGTCTACTGGAACATGAAGCACTTCCATTCTATCAGTATGCAAGTTGTCTGCTTTCCGGATTTGTACATCTCAAAAGTCTGTGCCTGGTTCCCAGGATCTGCACATGATGTCTTCGTACTGCGAAACAGCACCATACCCCAGCTGATGTCACAACTACTACCCGAGAGGGCCTGGCTTGTAGTTCTAACTTTGTGTGGGAAATGTCAGGTAGTATGATCTGAAAGTGTGTAACTAAATGCTGCCCTTCTGTCTATTTTCCATCTAGGAGACTCAGCGTATCCCAACCGGCCATGGTTGTTGGCACCACTGAGGAATCCTACAATGCCAGGGGAAGTCCGCTTCAATGAGGACCATGAAGAACACAGCGGCCAGTTTAGCAGGCTTTTGGGCTCCTGAAAGCCAGATTCAGATGTCTGGACCGGACTGCCCTCCTCTATTCACCCGGGAAGGTGTGTAAGATCAACGTGGCCTGCTGCATACTCCACAACATTGCCCTGCGACAGAACATACCTTACACCGTAGAGGATGCAGGCCATGAAGAGCCACCGGGTGGGGACCTGAACTGCCAAATGAAGATGATGATAGTGATGAAGAAGAAGGAGCTAACTTGCGTTAGGATCTCACCCAGAACTACTTCGCGTTAGTGTAAGTATAGTGCGAGATGTGATGACTTTGACTATTCTTGCAACTCTTGTAGTGATGTTGTGAGGAGGTTGTTAATATTAGATACTAGGACTGTATGGGTCTGGAAATATCTAGGAAAATGTGTTTGTATTGCAAGTGTAGTTTTGTTCAGCTGTAAATGTTGTTTTGGACTGTTTTCTCTAGAAGTTGACAATGTGATGTGTGTCATATGTATGTTTCCCTAGCTAATCTCTATGTTTTGGTCTGCTTTAGGTACTTTCACTGTGTCAACTTAATTTGGACATTTCCGAGTTGTGACATTAGCAGGTATATGGTGCGGTTCAGATGTACGAAGTGGACATGGATTGGTCCAGGGAATGTCTGTCATTGAGTTCGGGTGTACAAAGCCGGCACCAAGACAGCTTGCACAGTGATAGAATGGAAGTTATCTGGCTTTCTTGAACTTATGCGTTGGTCCTAATGCAATATGTGTGCCATCATGTGATTGAACACAATTTTGTGTTGTGCCCAATTCATGCTATCCTGCCTTAACATTGGCTAATTCCTCATTGTGTATTAACTGTATGTAGCTGTTGATGTGTCTCCTTATTGTAGGCCAAAGTGCTTGTAGCACATCACTGACATTTGTTTGTGGCATTCTACCAGATGCAAATAACACTTGATTGAAATCACCCTGTGGTCAGAACCTGTTGTACTGACATGTCTGTTTATTTGTATATTTGATGTAGGATTGCTTTTGTGAGGTAGGCAATATGGCTCCAGCTGATGATGTAGACCTAATTTATATTTGTCTATTGTGTGAGATATTGTCAGATGTATCCCCTCCTTCCATGTTGGGAAAGTCTACAATTGATTATGTGAGTCATGTCTTATTTGCGATGCGTCTCACATCATGTCAGCATATGTTTTGAACAATGGAATAAAGATGTTATCAGCCCAGACAATTGTATGTGTTTTGTTGTGACATGGTAGTGATCCTGAGTTAACGTTGTTTACATACAACAATCCATGCTTCCAGAAGTCCATAGTTTTGACACTGCAAAGTTCACATGGTAGTACATTAACATTGTTATATGTGTGAATTACAACAGCAAACAATGCTTTGGTGATGTGTGCGTTTAATGAAGTGAACAAGGATAAGATCAAGAAATTAGCTCAAGATTTAACAATGCAAACAAAAAGTTAAGTCTTCAGTCATGGTGGATGAAATCATTGTAGTAGAGTCCAAATGGTGAGGAGTCCAAAGTCCAACATACTCCTCCTATCAGATATGGAAAAGTAGGCAGGAATAATCCAACAAAGTGAATGTGTAGCACACACAGGAGGACATTAGGGTCAAGGTCTCTTACTGGCGGTGGTGGTTGTCTTGCCATCCTGAGCTCCTGGGTTTTTGCATGGACAGAGGAGGGATCTTGAGCTTCTGAGACAGGAGCACTTGCAGGTGTGCCGTCCTCTGACAGGGCCTCCCTTCCTGTCACTGTTTCAGATGTTGATGGTGTGGATGTACTTGGACCACAGGAAGGGCTAGATGCAGGTGGAAATGTTGTGCAGATGGTAGTGTTTATGTCCCGCAGCACCCCAACGAGTGAGGCCACTTGGTGCGGATGCTGGCCACCTCCCAGTGTGTGTCTCTCAGTAGCTCCTTCATTTCCTGGATTCCGCCAATACCTGGCCCATGACACTTTGGGAGTCCTGGTAGACTCCCAGGACTTGGATAATGGCAGCCTGGGTGTCAGTGGCCTCAGTGGGCTCAGTCTGTGGGCCCACAGTTGCCCTCCTATAGCGCCAGCCCCCATGGCCATGTGCCCTTGTTACAGGCTGGACCCACCCACTGGGTCCTGGTTTCTCCGTGACTGGGGTGGTGTTAGCAGTCTTAGAATCCAGGACTGGGGGCACAGGATGGGACTGACTGTGCTAGGTGCACAGGTTGGGCGGGGCAGTGGTTGGCTGGGATGTTGCAGTGGTGGGAGGTGTTAAATTGGGCACAGTGAGCCCCACAGTTGGAGTCTGCCCAGGCTGACCAGATGGGCCAGGACCATCATCCACGTCCATCTTTTTCAGGAGCGTTGTCATCGCTGAGGGCTTTGTCTTGGGGTGGAGAGGAGCTCTGATCAGTTTCCAAACTCTGTGCAGGAGCAGTGGTGGATCAACCTGTTGAGAGATAGATATCATTGTTATTGGTGGAAGTGAGGTATCTACATCCATGTTGTTTGTGTCAAGGTAAATATGGATCTGGAATTGAACCAAATAGATAGAGATTAGTGTGGTCATTTGTTGACATTCAATAGATGTAGTAGATTTCATCAGCTCATTAGATGTGCAGATATGTGGAATTTTTTGCTTTAGAGACAGACTTGACATCTCCAAAACTCTGCTTCAAACACAATGCAGTCATAACATGTGTATTTCTCCATTCCAAGACCTAGTTGTGTCTAATACAGGCAAACACCCAGCTTGGGTGTATACTTAGCATTGCTTATCATGTGTGAGAAGTGCAGAGCCAAGGTTTCACCTGGCAGTGCTAATGATCTGAGTTTACTTCATGGCTCACATAAATTAGGGGTACACCATTGTTATGGTTTCACTCATGCCATCAATAGCTTCAGTTGATGGGTCCAGGACACCATCAAGCAAAGTATTCAGATATATATTCTGCACATTGCACAGTCCATGATGAGTGTAGGTCAGTTGTAACAAATGACAAGGGACAATAGAAGTCTAGCATCTTGGTCAGAGTTTCAGTCACAAGGCCTCATTGTAGTTGTAGTAAATTCAATCTCACTTTAGCAACACTTGACAAATGGTAAGCTGCATGACTAGTGAAGATGAGTAGTGACATGGCAGACAAGTGAGAAGGGGCAAAAGCAGTCTAGCATCTTGTTTAGGGTTGGAGTGACATGGCCTCATGGTAGTAGTGGTAGCTTTTCTATCTTTACTTACCAACACTTGACAAATGGTAAGCTACATGATAAGTGAACATCAGATGTAACATGGCAGACAAGTGAGAAGGTGCTTAAGGTGTCTAGCATATTGGTAAGAATTACAATCACAAGGACTCATGGTAGTTGTAGTCACTTCAATCTCACTTTACCAACACTTGACATACAGTTATTGTACCCTAGCTGTTGGCAACATGCATTTGGGATTAACCACATGTTTACATTTTAACACATATCATGGGTCCTGGATTGATATTTTGATGGCAATGCACTTACAGACAGCATTGCAATATGTGGCATGTCATGGAGTTGGATACATGTGCTCTTATATGCAGAAATATACATTGCCACAGACAAATCGGCATCTCAGATACTTTGAGTATTGCACGTTAGGAAAGTAGATAGAGAACACAATAGCAAAAGCAGAGTTGAGAGCAAACAGGACATTGTTATATTTTGCCAGTTATTAAAGTGTAACTTACCAGCACCCACTCCCCCCTCTATTCCTGTCAAGCCGTCAGTATGCAGGAGGGCCAAGACCTTCTCCTCCCAGCAGAAGAGTTGTTATGGTGCACTGGGGGGGGAAGGGGGCAACGCAAGTCCTCTGAACTGCCAGGTGCTGGCTGTTGTACTTGGTACATACCCTCAGCCTGAGGATGTTCCACCTCTTCCCAATGTTGCCCTGTGTGCGCCGGGTGGTTCCAACAGCATTCACTCTGTTGACTATCCTGTACTACATTTCAGTTTTCCTACTGAGAGGAGTTGCTGGACTTGGGCTCCAAAAATGTGTGGCTCTACTCTAATGATTTCATCCACCATGATTGTCAACTCTTGCTCATTGAAACTTGTTTTTTTCCCAGGCATGGTGAAAATATAAAATGTGAGTGAGATAATGAACGAAAAACAAATAAATGATAGAGGTAAAAAGATGCAAAACAAAATATTACAGGTGGTGGAGAGTGCTAAATGGAAAGATGAAAAAAAGGCGTGCCTTATGTAAAAATGCATAAAACGCTAGTGCCTGTCATGTGGGCTGCAGTTTGGAAGCAAAGAATGCTGGTGAGGGATGGGGTGTGTTTTATAGTGTAATTTGCAGGTGTGTTCACTTGCCAAAGCACATCGGGTGTGTAGTTTTTAAATCCATCCAATGGTCACTGTTGTGGTTTTTTTTTAGCGCGTACCATGGCGGTCAACCGCCGTTGGGTAGCTGCCATTTGTTGACCACCTCTGGGAGACCTTGAGCACGACTGTGTAATCATAATATGCTCAGCCGGTGGACCGCAGACCTGGCGGCATCGGTGGATGCACCACCGACATTGCAGACTGCTACAGCTCCACCGGGTAGACCACCATTGCTGCGGTCGGGGTTTCAGACAGCACAACTCGTAATACGGTGGGTGGTAGATCGCGGGTGCAGAGGTGTCATAGATGACGCTGAGGCGGTTCTCAGGCAGTCGGACCGCTAAACTCGTAATCAGCCCGCTAGTGTTGAATGGATTTTTTTAATATAAATTCTTGTATAGTTTTGCAAGAATGAGTTGGATCATATTTTGTGTTGTTACGAGGGGAACATTTTCAGGTCATCAGTCCAAAAAGCAAAGTAGATGATGTCACCACAACTTCAAGACCTGTAGAGTTTTGGGCAATCCGACTAAACCCCATGGCATTAAATTATTTGTTGATCAAGATTTGAAGCAGGTATCAAGAAATACATAGATTGTTATGGGAAGCATGGACATCCACATCTTTGGCAGCTAGAGGATGCTGCTGTGGCTTTTCTGCAATAAGCTTTTAGTTGCTACAACTACGTCCTTAGAACTCCCGCCATGCACAATTAATTTAATTGCTTAAGCCACCTAGAATGAAGGATAGTGAACATCAATTACAAATGAATTATTATTGGAATTGCAAGAGATAGCAAAGCCATGCCTAATAAAAAGATGACATTTCCTTACGGGTGCAAGAGGGATTAGTGTAAGCCCTAGCCCTTGATTGCTGTAAAAAGTATTAACAAAATCTTAAAATGGGTCCCAGACTCTTGCAACTCTAGCTTATTTTGATGCTTTAAGCGTGAGTGGCATAACAGTTTCTGGGATGATTGGGGCATTGGAAAAGTAGCACAAAAGAACATTGCTGAATTTTGGATGCAATGTGAGAAGTTGGCCTGGTATATGCTGTTCACTAGTTAAAGTGGACACCTTGCACCAGTACAATTCGACTCTTATGGTAGGTAGGCTTAAGACAACCTTTATAGAAAGCTATCCTAGTGGTAGCTGTGGAGAGCAGCCTTCAGGCTAAGTCTTGGAGGAATGTAAAGCAGCTTGTTTTACCACACAATCTCTTGAATCACCAAATGAAAAGACACCACACAGGTATATATATCAAGTATATATGTATTTATTACTAAACAACTCTCTACTAATCTCTTGTGAGATTAGAAGACAGGAACATATGCATAAATCATCGTTTCACAATAAATTAGGCACAAATATGGCTGGGGCCCTAGGGGCGTACCAGACCATATACTAAAAAAGAGACTTAAGAACAACGACTTGCAAAGAGACAAGGCCCAGGGCCTTCAGAAGTGCTGGGGCCTCACGAAACCACCCAAGGCAGGTAAGTAAAGGACCCACGGGGGACGCGTGCAGTGCGTGGAACACAGGCGCGGATCGCCGTAGACTTCAATGGGGCAAGTCGCGGTTGGAAATTAAGAGTTTAAGGGCACTTCGGGAGTAGCTACAAGCAAGTCACTTACAGGGTAAGTAGTTCTAGGGCCAACACCCACAGGAGCACCGTAGTGCTGGAGTTACCTCACCCAGGGAAGCCGGGTGCATAGGTGTCCTTTGGTGTCGGGTCGCGGCATCGTTTTCAATGGGAGCCAATGAAGACTTGCTGCTTGTGAAGCCAGAAGAAGTGTCCGGTGGAATCCAAGACTGGATTCGGAAGAAGGAAGACCTGAAAGCAGAGGGGACAGTGTTCAAAGTCACTGGGCAGTGACCCGGGGCAAGGAAGATGAATGCCCACCGTCGCCAACAGATTCAGGTCGTTCACGGGTGTCTTGACTCTTCGGCCACGAGGTCCAGGAGGTGTCGAGGACAACCAGGAGCTGGATTCAGTGTGCCCCACAAAGTTTGCAGCTGACTGCAGTGACGGCGACCCGATTGGAGCCAACAAGCCTTGGTAGCAGCAAGTCTTGTGGAAAGCGTAAAAAGTCAATGGTGCAGACCAGCAAGGTCTGGGGAACTCACCCAGCAAGGGTAAGTCAGGGCAGGCTTGGAACAATCAGGAGAGCCCTTTGGTTCTGTAGAAAAGTTTTCAGGGGACCCACAAGCTGGCTGGCAAGGGATCGCAAAGATGCCTCAGGAGGATTCCTTCAACAGGGTCCACGGTCACTCGGGATGGGATAGGCCTCTGATCTTCGGAGGGGTTCCTGCTAGAGGCTGGGACCACATGTGGTCCAAAGCACAGGGTCGTAGAACATCGTAAAGGGGTTGCACTTGACAATAGTGCACGGTACCAGGGACTGCGGTTCCTCGTTACTCGTGGGGTCCACTTGCCTCAGCTTCGCTGGGGACTCAAAATGGCCTTGGAGAAGTCAGGAAATTCTTGTCTTGGGCTACAGGGACCTCGGGCTCTGGTGGAAGCAGCGTAGTTTGCAACCATCGTTTCAGTTTTTGGTGCCTGCCAAGCAGGGGAGTCACTCCTTGACCCCAAGGGAGATTCTTCAGTCTTCCAGAGGTAGTGGAACATTGAAGGTCCAGGATTCTTCTTCAGAGCGTCGTCCAGGGATATCTAGTTTGCAAGTTCAAGGGTTCCCTACCTTATACTAAAAAGGAAGGGAGGGACTAGCTCTAAGACCCCACCTATGGGAGGGTCAGGGGAGTGGGTGGCTACACCCACTTCCCTTTGTCCAGTTTCACACCAGAGCAGGGGCAGGTAGCCCCTGAGCCGGTTTGAACTGGTGTATGCACAGAGGAGCCTTCTGCTCCCCCAGTGCAGGACTTCAAAGCACTCTAGGAGTGCACCCACCCAGGCCCAATACACTAAACCCTGTCTGGGAGGTGGTCACACCTCCCTGGGACAGGATACCTATTGTTGGGCTTCCTCCACTGCGAGTTTCGGTCATCAGCAGGAGGGCAGCCCAGTGTCTGTGACTGGTGGCATCCATTTTGTGATGCCAGGGCTCTTCAGGATTCTACCGCGTTTCCACAGTAGGTACATGTCTATCCCTCTAGAAGGGTGGAATGCTACCCCCGCCACCAGAACTGGCGGGGGGGTAGTATTCCAAGATGTTTGACACCAAACACGACATGTTTCCGTGCAGCCATCCCAAAGTTAGCATTTAACGCGAGGTTATAATGCGCTTAAGAGTATATGGTCAGTCTGCACTACAAACAGCATCAGAGAAGGGTCTCCGAAGGCTGCAGAGGGGCTCTGCTCATGCAAGGGCACCCTCTCACATAGGAACCAAGCACTCTGCCTTCAGGATTGATAAGGCCTGCCATAGGAGTGACTTATAGGTTTATATGTGTGTATCTATGTAGTGATATAGGTAGCCTATACCACAGTAAGGGGTGCATGCACCACCTTACCCAGGCTGCAGTAGCAGACCTGTGGTGTCAGATTTAGTCTGCTTCCCAGGGGTGGCATAATACATGCCTCAGCCCCTGGTAGGCCTGTGAAGTACCTATGCCCTTGGCACCTAAGGTACCATATACTAGGGACTCATAAGGTACCACAGTATCCAATCATTAGTGCACCTAGAGTGCACTCCAAGTCGTTTAGAGAGAACAGAGAGGCTGGGGCCCTGATTGGCAGGGTCACAGCCTGACTATAGCCAGAAACCAGTGTAAACATCAGAAAAAAAGTGGGGGCAACATAAGAGGCAGATCCTACTCTCCTACATGCAACAATCTAATTTATCATCCCAATTTCAAAAGCTAGGACCATAGATAATTCTGATGCACCACACAGGGCGTGCCCGGTGAAGACTGTGTGGCACTTTTTGACTTTCTGGTGCACTGCACAGGTTGCAAATATTCAGGGCCTCATTTATCAGGAAAGTACACAATGCAGCACAGCAAGTCACCTTACTGCACTGCACTGCGTGACTGGCAAAGGGCAGGAATGTGCCTTATTTAAGTCAATGTGTTGCATTCCTGTACTTTCCCTTGCTCTGGTGCCCTTTTGGAAGCCTAGCGCCAATGCAGACCCCCCTTGCACCATGGTGCAAGGGTGCCTGTGTTACATGCAGGATTGTTTTTGTGCAGGAAGGTGCCCCTTCCTGCACAAAAACAATCCTGGGAGGCATATTCCTCTTTTTATATGTGCTGCAGAATGCAGCACACATAGAAACAGGAAGAACTGAGGAGAAATGGAGCTATTTCTCCTCATTACACCTCCCCTGGATAAGTGCAAGTTTTTGGTGCGTCAAAATCCATTGGAGTCGTGTGGGAACACTTGTGCATAGTTGCAACACAAAAAGAGCATGGACGAAATGCTGAACATTGTCAAACATTCACCCCCTGTCACAGGTCTGGGGTTTATCCATCGTTATTTTGCTCATCATGCCATTCCAGTTTAGACCCAGTCATATGCAAATTAGCCTTGACCCTGCTCCCCATGGGAACAGTCCAGCCCGAACTGCCAGGCCAGGACCTCCCTGGGCCGGAAAACAAGCATCCTGGGACCGGTTTCGGGGTATCACTCCTCATCAACCGGTGGGGTGAGTGTTTCAAAAGTTTCAACACTCTGACCATCATTTTATTTGGCTATGTTGCTACCCACGCAAAGCCCATGGAATGCCTACCCAGGGCAGAATAACACAACACAGCAACTGCGCTGCGTTGCTCTACTTCAGATTCTTTAAGCCACTGAGGGCCACGCAGTGGCTTTGAGGGGCTTAAAATATGACTGAGAGGTTTGCGTCAGGCATGTACCACGTTACGTTGTGCAAACTTGTCACAACCCTCACATGAATATGCCTCTCAATTCGTAGAGATTGCTCCAGGTTAAGGGATATATTGAAATGTTGTATTTTGTACTTTTCACTTCACATTCATTTATATAATAACCATTGAGAGGCAGGTAACTATGACTTTAACACTGCTTGTCATTTTCTTGAAAACAGCTGCATTCTCTTGAAATAGGAATTCTGGAATTCTATCTGTAGACAGCAGGACCTCGCCTGCGGTACTTCACCTGCTTCAGCCCTAAAAAGAAGACACTTTGTGACACTTCACACGACATTCGTACAGAGGTCGTTTCAGTGCACGCACTATGGTACCCTCTGTTCAATTTTAAACCTCAGGGGATTTCTGCAACTGCATAAACATGATTTAAACTCCTCTTGACAAGAACATTACATCTTGTCTATCATTAGTGATCTGCTCGTTCTATTCACTGCTTCTCTCTTCAGTCATTTACTTTGTTTAAAAGATTAAGCCTAATACAGTTGCTTTTGTAACCATTCTGCGAGGATTGGTGTTCAACTAATCAAAATCTGCAAAATGACAGGCTATATTACTAAAAATATATTTTTCTTATTCCAAGTACTAGTTTCTAATCCTTTATTTTTCAAACATGTTCAAGTTTTTAAGTCTAAGTGGTGGTACTATGAGCAGCCGTTCCTTGTGAGATTTTACTCCCATCGGATGTGCGATCAGTCGCTACAGTTCATTGCCACAAACACTAAGTAAATAAATCAATATGTCCTTCTCCTCTGGGCTTCACTCGTACATCTCTCATCTAGAGTGACTAAATAGTTGGCGTTGGAGAGGATAGGCAGTTAGAACCCTTGACCATGTTGATAACGTATAGGATAAAACCAAAGGGAACGTCAGAGTATGGTAAATGGCTCACCAATCGCTAGGTCAGCAGAGGCTCTGTCAACAAGCTGGTGAACCATCAGTCATATTTAAAGATCTCTATTGGCTTGGCTGAGAAGGCTGTTGTGTTTTTTTCATGTTTATGATTGCCATAGATTATATACCGCCGCAAACAGGTAACAAAGCCTTTTGAAAGCCCGCCCAATGCATGCCAAATACTGCAGGCCTCGCAATGCCTTAGAAGTGGTAGCATTTTGGCTGATAATAATAATCCACTTTTGTAAAGCCCGAACATATCCCCCCTTAAGGTTTCAAGGAGATGGGGGCCTGTCGGGGAGATTAAGTGAGCTATTGCCCAGAGTCACATGATGCTGACCTAGCTACAGCCGGGGATCAAACCATGGCCCAGCGCTCCGAGTCAGACGTTCTGGCCGCTGCGCCACACCTCTCCTATAATGGCTGATGGGCCAGTGCCAAGGAGTTTCTGACAGCAGAGCCATCTGAAGCTCAGGTACAGGAACAAAAGGTAAGACAAAGCACACCTAAAACACTTGACCCAAATGACTCACTAGCCACTCTTCTCTGTTCCATGCATTACATACATTCCACATTCTGCATCAACACTTCCACATTTCATCCCAGCACTCACATCTCCAAGTGTCACATGCTTCACCATGTAGACAACCAACACTTAACTAACAACAACCCACCATGACAGTGCAGAAGAAGTACCCAAACCAAATATGACTAATATGAGGTCAAGCACACCGACTAACACACAGACCACAACAATCGTGTGATCCAACACCCACAAGTCACATCTACCCAATGGCAAAGCAAAGTCTTTACATTTAATAGGAACTTTCCTTAGCAGCACATACACTTATCTACATGCCTAATAACCCCTTCAACACAAGTTGCTTTAATTACCCCTCCAGCACTTTCAGAGTTAAGAATTGTTAACCTGCCACTAACACTTCCCAAATTCCAATTGACTCCTTAGCATCCTTGACATCTTAAACTACATTGGAATCAAAATCACTTACACCATAATTTGAACCCTACACAGCATCATTGCATAATGAAACTATTCTGATTCCACCCAACCTCTCCTTCATCTCTTTCTGTTTGTTCAACATTTCTATAACTTTGACAGCAAAGACTAAATTGACTTTCACTTCTTGAGGTTCCTGAGTGACTTAAACCCAAACAGTTGTCCTACTGCTACCATAGGGGCTGATTACGATGGCGGGCGGACTTGGTCCGCCCGCCATCGTAGCGGTGTTTGGGACCGTCCACCATGCACACGGCAGTCCCGCCTACCCGATTAGGATGGGACTGCAACCGCTGCGGTCAGAGTCCGCACCGTTAACATTGCGGCGGTGGCTGCTGACGGCAGCACCGCCGCGATGTCGAAAAGAGCATGTTGTGCATTGCACTGCAATGCGTGGCAGGCACTACACTGTGCCTGCCACATGGTGCAGTAAAATGCAGGGGGTACCATGGGTACCCCGCCAGTGCACCTACACCTCCCCCCAACACAGGGGGGGCCCGCAACGGGCCCCCAAAATCAATCCCCGCCAGCCTTTCAATGGCTGTTCACCCGCCATGGAAAGGCTGGCTTCCGCCTGCATCGTAATTCGGCGGACGGAGCCTGCTTGGCTCCGCCACAATTGTGAGCATGCTGACCGCTCCGCCAGGCAATCGCAATGATTGCCTGTGGCGGTTCTGTGGCAGACGGGCTTTGCCTCCGCTGCGGTCGCGGTCTGGATCCCACCGCCATCGTAATATGGCAGTCAGAGAATCACGGTCCGCAGGGCCGGCGGACCTCACCGCCGGCCCGGCGGTGGTGATCGTTCCGCCATCGTTATCAGCCCCATAGTATTCTCACACTTGTCTTTTCATGGTATTCGTACAAAATATTGAGTAAACAGTGTCGAGATACACAAATATCAAATTTTTAAAATTGTGATACACAAATATTGTGATTCAGTAATATCGTTTACAAGAATATTGATTTTTTAAGGTAAGTAATATTGAGGTAAAAAATATCTATGTTGTACATATTGTTTACAAAAATATCTATGCTGTTAATATCATTTACAAAAATGACATTGTAAAGAATATTGTTCTTTAATTTTCTTTATGTATTTTAATATATGTTTTAATTGTGTATTTTACAAATTGTAAGTATTGTAATTGTTTTTAAATAAAGTTTGTCAATTTTTTGTTGTTTTTAAATTAAATTTTATTTTTAACGGTACTTTTTAGTGTCGTACTGGGTTGTGGGGTTTGTAGGTGTACAGGGTAGAAAGTAAATTAAATATAAATAATTTAAAATTAATATTAATTATATAATTGTTAATTATGTAAATTGTGTAATTATTTATTTTTTAAGTTATATTACAGGTGTGGGTTGTGGGGTTTGTAGGGGTACAGGGTGGGAAGTAAATTAATTATAATTAAATATTATTCTTTTAATTTTTTTAAGTATTTAATTGATAATTATGTACATTGTGTAATAAAATAAATTTTTAATGAATGATAATTACTAATAATTATTTAATTGATAATTAATTATGTACATTGTGTAATTAAGATTTTTTTAACATTATATTTCAGTTGCGGGTTGTTGGGTTTATAGGGGTAATGGGTGGGAAGTTAATCAAAAATAATCAATTATTTGTTTGTTAATTATTATCAATTGTTGAATTGATAATTAATTATGTAAACTGTGTAATTCTTATAATTTTTAAGATATATTTTAGGTGTGGGTTGTTAGGCTTTTAGGAGTACAGGGGTGGGAAGTTAATTAAGAAATAATTTATTGATGATTAATTGTTAATCTGTTATTAATTATTTAATTGATAATTATGTAAACTGTGAAATTATATTTGTTAAGTTATATTTTAGGTGTGTGTTGTTTAGTTTGTAGAGGTATAGGGTTGTAAGTTATTTACGTAATAATACATTTAAACGTATTTATTTATTGATTAGAAATAGTTTTATTTATTACGTAATATGTTAATTGTGTCATGCTTTTTAATTTCAATTACATTCTAATTGTCGGCTGCTATGATTGTGAGACTATAGTGTGGTATTTTAATTAAATTGATATTATTTGTTTTAATTAATAATAATTATTAAAAATTGTAATCATTCTGCAATTTGTTCAGTTTTTTTCTTAAAATGTAGACATATAGGGGCATATTACAATGTCAGGCGGACTTGCGTCCTCCTGACACTGTCTCGGTGTGAGAACTGACTGACCATAGGTCGGCGGTTCCGCACTCCCTATCACAACATGGTGTGGTCGCAAACTCCCATTTCTCTATGGGAGCTTGTGCTGCGGTCGGAAACCAGCCGCAGCACAAGATCCCATAGAGAAATGGGAGTTTCCGTGAATCCCTGCACTGCGTGGCAGGAACCTCACTGTGCCTGCCACACGGTGCAGGGATTTACAGGTGGATGCCATAGGTGCCCCCCAGGTCCCCAACTGGAGGCGGCTGAGTGATGGGGGCCCTGCTAAGTCGCTTTCCGACAGGCTTTCCATGTTAGAAAGCCCAACATGGAAAGCCTGTCTGAAACGGACATCTTATTCCAGACGGCGGAAACGTCGTCCATAAGGGATTATGTTTCGGTTTCTGATTGGCCAATGTGCTCCTTGAGCATGTCAGAAGCCAGTCGGAAAGACCGGACAATTTGATTTCCGACCACCGTAATAGTAATACGGCGGTCAGAAGTCAAACCAAGGATGTCCCAACCAACATCCTAATTAGGCCCATAATTTTTTTATTTCATATTTATATTTTTTGTTATTTAATAGAGTTATTAAAATATGTTATTTGCTTGAAGTGAACTACTCTCTCTCTCTGCTGTTACCCCGACTAGAGTGGAAATACCACATTTTACCCCTCCTGAGTCCAACGCTTTCCCTACTGTTGCACAAACTGGAGTGGGATTAGTAAATTTTACCCCTTCTGAGTCCAACGCTTTCCCTACTGTTGCATCAACTGGAGTGGGAATCGTGAATTTTACCCCTCCTGAGTTCAACGCTTCCACTGTTTCACCCACTGGAGAGGGAATAATATATTTTACCCCTCCGGAGTCCAACACTTTACCTACTGTTAAACATATTGGAGTGGGAATGGTACATTTTACCCCTTCCGAGTTTAACGTTTTCTCTGCTGTTGCACCGGTTGGAGTGGGAATAGTAAATTTTACCCCTCCTGAGTACAACACTTTCCCTACTGCTGCACCGACTGGAGTAGGAATAGTACATTTTACCCCTCCTGGGTCCAACACTTTCACTACTGTTTCACCCACTGAAGAGGGAATAGAAACTTGAGCCCTTCCTAAGTACAATGCTTTACCTACCGTTGCATATATTGGAGTGAGAATGTTACATTTTATCCCTTCTGAGTCCAACACTTTCCCTACTGTTGCACCAACTGGAGTGGGAATAGTAAATTTTACCCTTCCTGCGTCCAATGCTTTCCCTACTGCTGCACTGACTGGAGTGGGAATAGTACATTTTACCCAGCCTGAGTTTAATGCTTTCTCTACTGTACTATAAATTGGAGAGGGAATAGTATATTTGTTATTTATATAATTTACTTTTTTATTATTATTGTTTAAATATATATTATTATTATGTGTTTGTGAATTTAATTTTATATTTTTAATATATATGTATACATTATGAAATTTTGAAGATATTTTTAGTAAAACATATTTTTATATATTATTTACTTCTTATGTATAATTAAATTGGAAATATTGGGCATTTTTGTGCAGACTATTTGTTGTACTTTTTATTTCTTATGTGGATGTAAAAAAAAAAAATATATATATATATATATATATTTTATTGTTTAATATTTTAGCGGAGTGCATGTCGTCTCATGGAAGAAATACAAAAAGGCACTACAAGTACCAGGAGTCTCCTTTGTGATGGCCACGCCCACAGGGGCAAGTACTATGTTTAAATAACGGTGCCTTTATTGCCATGCAGCTCTGTGTTTGTTCAGCCAAAGAAGAAGGGCAGGAGCCCGAAACGCGTCGGCTGTTTGGTATACAGCTGTGAACATTGTGAGTGTTTCGCTGCAGTCTCTATTAAAGAATCGAATGGCAAATATAAACCTGTGCGGGCTTCTACTGTTGGAGGTAACTTTGTGATGGATGTTTAACGGCTGGCCTCAGCCGTAGTGGAAGCCCCGCTGTGGTGAGCAGACCATGACGACGCCAATCGACGTTGCCAGTATTGGACAGGTGCCGGTGATAAAGACTGTAATATGTCAGCGGAACATTGCCGCGATGCCACATCCACCCACTGTGGTTTTATTGTTTAATATTTTAGCGGAGTGCATGTCATCTCACGGAAGAAATACAAAAAGGCACTACAAGTACCAGTAGTCTCCTTTGTGATGGCCACGCCCACAGGGGCAACAACTATGTTTAAATAACGGTGCCTTTATTGCCATGCAGCTCTGTGTTTGTTCAGCCAAAGAAGAAGGTGCAGGAGCCCGAAACGCATCGGCTGTTTGGTATACAGCTGTGAATATTGTGAGTGTTTCGCTGCAGTCTCTATTAAAGAATCGAATGGCAAATATAAACCTGTGTGGGCTTCTACTGTTGGAGGTAACTTTGTGATGGATTTTTAACGGCTCGCCTCAGCCGTAGTGGAAGCCCCACTGAGGTGAGCAGACCATGACGATGCCAATCGACGTTGCCAGTATTGGACAGGTGCCGGTGATAAAGACTGTAATATGTCAGCGGAACATTGCCGCGATGCCACAGCCACCCACTGTGGTTTTATTGTTTAATATTTTAGCGGAGTGCATGTCGTCTCACGGAAGAAATACAAAAAGGCACTACAAGAACCAGGAGTCTCCTTTGTGATGGCCACGCCCACAGGGGCAAGTACTATGTTTAAATAACGGTGCCTTTATTGCCATGCAGCTCTATGTTTGTTCAGCCAAAGAAGAAGGGCAGGAGCCCGAAACGCGTCGGCTGTTTGGTATACAGCTGTGAACATTGTGAGTGTTTCGCTGCAGTCTCTATTAAAGAATCAAATGGCAAATATATACCTGTGTGGGCTTCTACTGTTGGAGGTAACTTTGTGATGGATGTTTAACGGCTGGCCTCAGCCGTAGTGGAAGCCCCGCTGTGGTGAGCAGACCATGACGACGCCAATCAACGTTGCCAGTATTGGACAGGTGCCGGTGATAAAGACTGTAATATGTCAGCGGAACATTGCCGCAAAGCCACAGCCACCCACTGTGGTTTTATTGTTTAATATTTTAGCGGAGTGCATGTCGTCTCACGGAAGAAATATAAAAAGGCACTACAAGTACCAGGAGTCTCCTTTGTGATGGCCACGCCCACAGGGGCAAGTACTATGTTTAAATAACGGTGCCTTTATTGCCATGCAGCTCTGTGTTTGTTTAGCCAAAGAAGAAGGGCAGGAGCCCGAAACGCGTCAGCTGTTTGGTATACAGCTGTGAACATTGTGAGTGTTTCGCTGCAGTCTCTATTAAAGAATCGTATGGCAAATATAAACCTGTGTGGGCTTCTACTGTTGGAGGTAACTTTGTGATGGATATATATATATATATGTATAGACATGTTGTACATTACTGGAGATATATAGACGATATCTGCATGATCTGAAAAAAACTGCTCTCGAATTTGTCAATGTCATTAATTGTAATAAGTTAAATTTGAAATTTACTGCCACAATCGATGACAAAAGTGTAGAATTTCTAGATGTTCTAGTGTATATTAGTGAAAACAGAATCCATACTAGATTACATCACAAACAAACTGCCGGAAATTCCATTTTACATGCAGATAGTTCCCACCCTCATCATCTGATCAAAAGTATACCTTACGGCAAATTCCTGCGTATTCGCCGTATCTGCAGCTCAGACACAGACACACACATATGTCAGCAGGAGGCTCTCTCTAGATTTTTGGATAGAGGCTATAAGATGTCACAACTAACTATTGCATTGGAGAATGCCAATAATTATTCTAGAGATAAATTGCTGGAATACAAAGAACATATTGCCTCTGCAGAGGTAGCCCCTGATGCAGTTAACACTGTTGAAAAACGGCATGTTAGATTGATAACCACCTTCAGTGTACAAGAACAGAAGATTCGCAAAATCATTTACTCCCAATGGCCAATAGTACTTACCGATATGACTTTAGGAGCCATCTTACCAGCATTACCTGATATCACATTCAGGAGGGCACCCTCAATGAGGAATGCCCTGGTAAAATCTAGTCCTGAAATTCGTCCTAGAAATACATGGCTTGTCAGCAAGGGTTTCCATAAATGTACTTCATGCCATGCTTGCACTTTTGCAAGCAACTTAACACACTATGTGACGGCATTTAGTAACAAGAGAATAGAGATTATGGATTACCTCACTTGCCGTACAGAATTTGCCATTTACATTCTTCGGTGTACATGTGGTCTTGCATATATAGGGGGTACCAAACTTTCAGTACACAAGCGTATCCTTCAACATGTCAGGGCAATTGTGAATTCAGATTCCAGCTATCCAGTTGCCCGGCACTTTAAGTTAGTGCATCAAAATAGGTTGAAAGATCTAACATATTCTGTGCTAGGTGCCGTTCCAGTCCCCGGACGGGGAGGGAACCGAGAAAAAAATCTTAGGCAACTGGAATCACATTTTATTTTAGCCCTAGACACTAGAATGCCAAATGGTATGAATACCAGTGAAGATATGCATAATTTCCTGTAATCTATTTTATGTGCCCCCTACAGTGTATATATGAATTTAACTGTATATCCTGCATCTCAATTTTTCTACTGAATTTTTCTACTGAACTCTTTTTATAGTAACTTCTTTTCTTTTTTATATCTGCTCGTCCCATTTTTACCTTTAGAAGTTCTCTGTCACTAGTACTGTATTATATTTACCATACAGGCTTGAAGGTAACAAATGCTGCTATCGAAATTTATTTATTTGTTGCACAGCACTCAATTTGCACAATTTTGTAGGTTTTGCACATTTTTCTTGCACTTTATGTCAAATACGACTGACCATTTATATCTTAAGCATGTGGTTTTACATCATTCTGGCCTATATGGGATTGACTTTCATATGTACTGGTTAATGCCATCAAGTACTATAATAATTGCTCCTATTCTTAGTTTTAATCATGCATTTAGTTGTTTATTTTACCAACATATATCTAATTTAAGTCCCTGGTTTTAGCGTTTATACAATTACTACCAGGCTGTCAATCGACATATCTCATTTGAGATATTTTAATAATAATGCACTTGCAGTTTATTATCCAAGCGGTATGATGTATATTTTCAGGGTTTGTAGTCTATCTTGCACTAGCACTTTATTTATGTACATATTAATGATGTTGACATATTTTGCACTTCATTTTATATGTTGAAGTAACGATTGTTTATGCTTCAATTAGGGTCTCTTTTACATCTACTAATGAATTAGGAGGTATTTTATTTTGACATTTTTACAGTACTGTATTTTGCATATTTGCACATGACCATGTTTTTTTCATCAATGAGAAAGCCGACAATAAGCTATAGATTTACCTCAGAATAACATTGAATTTTCATGATTATTCGAAGTTCGAGACGCCTGTATCAGTCTGTTTTTCATTTTCACTGCTGCTATGTTTGTTTCGAAAGTCAGTTGTGCACTTTTTGTATGTTTTGTATTTATTGGGCTTTCTGATCACGAGACATGTCATGTGATCAAGCTCGCGTGATGCGAGCAAAACGCGTCATGGCAGGCACTATGCCTGGTTATTTGGTGGTGAATATTCAATAATAAACTTCACTGCTGTTTTGAACACCACAACATTGCTGTGATTGTTCTTTGAGCGCAACGAGGTCCGTGCCTGGATTTCCTGGAAGCGATTATCAGGCCAGGGTTTGGAGTTTGATATATATATATATATATATATATATATATACATATATATATATATATAACCTACTGGCAGTCGCCAGTAGGTAGTTATAGTTAGGACCTTGTTTCTATTCAAAAAGTGTTTTTTCTTTTGCCAATATCTTTGGCGCCGTTTGACGAATCTTCGTGAAATTTTCAAAACTAATGACCAGCTCAGGTCAGCTCCTGTCTTGAAAGTTTGGGGGTGATTCGTCAAGCGGGGGCTGAGAAAAAAGGGGGGTCCCAAAACGCATTTTCCCCATGTTAATTTCCATAGGAATTTTGGAACAGGCTACAGCCCGGATTGCTGAACAGAATTACACCAAATTTGGCAAAAAGGTAGCTCTTGGTTCAGAAATCACTCTTTTTTTTAAATGGTGTCAATCCGTTCAGTAGTTGCTGAGAAATTCAAAAAATAAAAATATTGATATCTGAGCACCGAGGAGGAGCCGCGAATCCTCCCGAGCACGAGCCTCATTCTTATTGGCTGCCAACACTCCAGAGTGTGTTGGCAGCCATTTTGTGACCCGAGTCACATCAAAAGGTAGAAAAAGGTTGTAAATGTAGGAAAGAGGTCATGGTAGAAGCACCCTCACCCCCTAGGGCTGATCAGGGGGACCCACAGGGACCCCCAGGGCAAAAAAAAGCATTTTTTGTTTTGTTTTTACCACAGAAGTCGTGCTGGGTGCACGAATCCCGCAGAGAAAATTTTAAAAAATCAAAGCGTGGTCTCCCGCGTTTTGTTTTCTATAAGCCCCGGGTGGGCCAGGTCCCAAGGGGAATGCTCAATTAATTAGCTGGGGCCCACTAGGGCCCCCACAGCCCTGGGGACCGCCACCTCCCCGGGGCATAGATAATGGTATGCGGGGGGCACGCAGCTCCCCCGCAGACCCGGGGTCCGCCACCTCCACGGGGCATTTGCATTTTTGTGTGGGGGGCCTCATGGGCCCCCCAAACCCTGGGGACTGCCACCTCCCCAGGGCTTTGATTAATTATTTTTGGGGGCCTCACAGGCCCCCCAAGCCCCGGGGACTGCCACCTCCCCGGGGCTTTGATTAATTATTTGCCGGGGGCTCGCAGGCCCCCCCAAGCCCCAGGGATCACCACCTCCCTGAGGCTTTCTTCATTTTTGTGGGGGGGCCTCACAGGCCCCCCCAACCCCGGGGACCACCACCTCCTCAGGGCTATTTTGACATAGGGAGGGGGGTCGCACGGCCCCCCTGCCAGGGTGCCCACCCCAGGACATTGTCGTTTGCTATGGCAGGGCGGGGGCACGGCTCCCGCCCTGCCATAGCAAACACTGCTTTGCTTCTTGGAAACTTGCTCTGGATTCAAAGAAGCAAAGCAGAATTGCTTTTGGACAAGGGGAGCTGCATGTTAGCAGCTCCCCTTGTCCAAAAGCAATGCCGGCTCCCGCAGCAGGCGGGGAGCCGGCAGGGACCGTGGGGGCATTGGGGCTCCCCCCACAGTCCCCAACGCTGAGGCCAGGCCCGAGGATGGGGTCACCGGGGCCAATAGTGGCCCTGGGAAGGGGGGGCCATGTGGCCCCCTTTCCGTATAATTTAATAAATAAAATAAAAATTAAGAAATAGGCAATGCCCCGGGGGATGGGGTCCCCGGGGCCATTATTGGCCTGAGGAGGGGGGCCACGTGGTCCCCCTCATTATTTAAAAAAAAAAAATGGCGGCAGGCCCCGGGGATGGGGTCCCTGGGGCGAATACCAAATTATGGAAGTGGGGCTTTTTTTTTTTCTTTCGAGTTTCGAGTCGCGACCCCAACGCGGCTCTCAACGCGACCCCCCATGTAACGTCGCATTGGATTCGCGAATTCACCTTAAATAAATAACTAAGTAGTATAAAATTTAGAAGGCAGTGTTGTATTTGTGAAGTTGTTTTAAAGAGTTACTGTGATTGAAGTTACTGACAAGATTATAATTGATAGAGCTGTTAAAAATATATAAAATGTTAAATTAATAGTTATACTTGAAAAGTGTATTGTGTTGTAGTACATTGAATTCATGCTTTTGCAGATTCACGTCGGGTGCGCGAATCCACAAATTAAAAAAAATATATATGTATGTGTAACAAAATATTTATATTCACTATTATTTTATAGGGTGGCTCTGAAAAGAGCCCTTGTTTTCATTATGAGTTTGTTGTAGCTACATGTAAGTGCGGGTGCACAGCTTTAAGTTGTTGAGAAAGACTCTGTTTCCTTGATCAGTGAAGTGTACTCCATCACATCTGTAGATGTCATCCATATCAAAACGTAGATTGTTGTTATAGAAGGGGCCCATCCTATGGTCTCTGAGGTAAGCAGAAACAGCTTTATTGACATTCTTCCTAGCTTTCTCAATCTGTGGAAAGAATTGATTTGACCACTTCCATTTCTGTCTTTGGCATATATTAGAGCATACAAAGACAGTTTGAGGCAAAAGCAACATCAATTGTGCAAAGGTGTCCTTCATTAGCATTTCCAGACCTACCCCAGTCAAGGTGCCTAGATCATTGCCACCATAGTGCACAATCATGAGGTCAGGGGGTTGGAGATGCAAAAAGGTTTTAACCAAAGGCATCAATTGGTACCACTTTAATCCTCTCTGTGCAATCCATTTAATATCCACATTTTGCAAAGCTAGGTCTTTGTCAATACCTCTACATTCAGCATAACTTTTGCACCAGAAAACATAGCTGTGCCCAACAATCCATACTGTAAGCATCTTGAAGGGATGTCTGGAAGTAATGAAAAGATGTCTGTAGTTGAGGTAGTCAGTTGGTAGAATGAGAGGTATCTAAAATGGTGGACAAGATTCTGTTTTTAAAAAGTAGAGAATTGATTGGCTGTTTAAGAAAATTGTACACTCAAAAATAGGATGCATGTTACTTTCTTTAAAAAGCACGTTCGTTATTGGTTAGTAAAAAATGTTTGAAAGGTACAGTAGATAGGATATGCTCATATTTTGCAAAGGTCAACCACACCTACTGTTTACATTTGTAACCTTGTGTGCTGAATTTGAAAATATGGTGAACTTGTGACCTGTTTGTTCAGTTGAATGTTCCATGAACTGTTACTATGGAAACTGGCATTAAGCAGAATGGGGGAAGGGTTGAAACTTAACTGTGGACTTAAAATGTGAAATTGTAATATATATATAAGTGATATGTTATTAAAGTATACTTTCCCAAGTCAGTACTATCTTTAGAAATGGTGTTTTGGTAAAAAATAGTGGCATTTTTATTTGTAATATATTTTTGAACTCCCGTATGGATTTGCGGCTCCATCGCGTTGGTGCACGGTGGAGTCGCGACTCCAAAAAATCCCAGAACCCGTTTGGGCACTTTTATAAGTCAGTTGGTAAGGGTTAATATGTCTAACCAATAGAAATGTGTTTTACAATTTGAAATTATGTAGGAAGCAATGTGATTTGTTACTTACATTTATTTGTGTGGAGAAAGAGAGGGAAAGTTTGCCATTACTGGTTTTACCTTGTTGCATAAGAAAATCTTTTATGAGTTTGTGATATTTTATATTCTACAAATCAATTTGGAAGGTGAGTTATAAATTTGTGAGGTGTATTATGTATTAGCTTTATTTTTAATCTTTAAAAATTATTGATGAACTGTGATGTTTGAAATATATTATTAAATGTAGAGATGTGTATTGTAGTTTGTTTTATTGTTGTTAAATGTTGTTTGAAATAGATTTTGTATAGTAATATGTGTATATTGGAAAAAGGATTAGTGATTATGATAGTTTGTTTTAGTGTGTGGATATGTACATTTGTAGTATACAGCATAATTTTAGGTGTTGCTTTAAAATTGGAGGTGGAGTCTGTCAAGTTTTAAGGTGTTCATGGACTTCTGTCTCAAGTATGTCTCTACTTGTATATGTATTTGCATATGTCATACATTTGAAGGTGCATGATGTATAACAAAGAGGTGTTGTTGCTTTTTATGTGGTAGGCTCAAGACTGTGAGTAGTAGTGGATTGGTAAAGATGCAGCATAATAGTGTGGTTTAAAAGATGTTGACATAAGGTATCAGTGATTAGGCATCTTTTTTAAGTTTCTAGAGAGGTACAGTTGAAATATGCCACATAATTTTTGGTGTTTGCTTGAAATTGGAAGTTTGTTCTGTGAATTTTTAAGGTTTGGATAGTGTTATGCTACAGACATATTCATGTATGCTTTTAGGAATATGGTGAGACTTGTAGAAAAGACATGTGAAGGATTCTTGCTTTGTATTTGGGTTGGTGTAACATTAAAAGTAGTTGTAGAATGGTAAAGCAGCAGCCCAAAAGTGAGGTTTGAGATATGTTTGTAGAGATGTTATTTATTAGAGTAATTTGTATGATGTGTGGAAAGGTATATTTCATATATACCGCATAGTTTTCAGTGTCTGTTTGAAAATTGACGTGTAGTCTGTGAAGTTTTGAGCTGTGGATGGTGTTGTGACTGAGATATCTGTCTACTTGCACATATATTATGGTATGTGTTATGCGTTTGAAGATGATAGATGTATAAAACACAGGTATACATTTATCTGTATATTATTTTTATATATGATTCTGCTAGCAAAAGGTAAAGACATATGCATACATGCTTTTAGAAATATGGGGAGACTTTCATGAAAGATAAGTGAAGTGTTGCTTTGCTGTTAGCTATGCTCTATACCTGATTAGCACTAGAATAGTGAAGCAGTAGTAGTAGAAAAGTGATGTTTAAGATATGTTGGGAGAGGAATTATTGATTATGGTACTTTATAAGAGTCTGTGTAAAAGTTCACTTGAAATCTGCCGCATAAATCTAGGTGTGTTTGAAATGTTAAGTGTAGTCTGTCAAGTATTAAGGCCTTTATGGTCTTGTGAGTGTGGTTATGTTTCTACTTGCACATGCATTCTAATATGTGTAATGCTTTTGGCAATAGGTATAGACAGAAGCATGCATGCATATGGTTAGAGTTATGGTAGAGACATGTGATAGGTTGCTGCTTTTTGTTTGACTAGGCCCAATATTCGTAGAATGGTGAAGCTGCAGCACAAAAGTGAGTTTTAAGACATGTTAGCAGAAGGGATTACTGATTAGGCTACTTTCTATGAGTCTGGGGAAAGGTACACTTGAAATACACTGCAGAAATGTAGGTGTGTCTTTGAAATGTAAAGTTCAGTCTATTTGTTTATTTCTGTTATATATGATGATGATTTCAACAGGTAGACATATATGCATGTATAGTTACAGGAATATGGAGAGATTTATAACAGACTCATGTGTAGCTTTTATGCTGTATTTTGAGTACGTCCAACACCCTGAGTAGTTACAGAATTGTGAAGCTGCAGTACAAAAGTGTACACCACGTGATGGACCAATGCGTTAGCTATACACTGGTTTAATCATGCAGACACTACCCTTGCACTCCTCCAATCACCCTGTCAGGATCTATGTACTCCTCCAATCACTTAGCCAGTGCCTATGTACCTACTAAATTACCCAGGCACTACCTTTACACTCTTCCAATCACTGAGGCACTACCACAGTATTACTCCAATCACCCAGGAAGTACTAATGCACTTATAAAATCACCCAGGCACTTTCTATGTACTCTTGTAGTCCCCCAGATATTACCTCTGAACTCATGCAATCACCAATGCATTAGCTATGCAATGGTTCAGTCACCAAGGCAATACCCTTGCACTCCTGCAATTACCTTTTCAGGATCTATACACTCCTCCAATCACTTAGCCAGTGCCCATGCACTTATAAAATCACACAGGCACTACCTTTACACTCCTCCAATCACTGAGGCACTACCACAATAGTACTCTAAACACCTAGGCAGTATCAATGCACTTATAAAATCACTGAGGCACTTCCTATGTACTCTTATAATCCCCCATATATTATCCATTAATCATGCAATCACCCAGACTTTACCTATTTACTGCTCTAATCCCCCAGACATTACCTCCGCACTCAAGCAATCACTAATGCATTAGCTATACACTGGTTCAATTACCCAGGCAATACCTTTGCACTCCTCCAATCACCCTCTCAGGATCTATGCACTCCTCCAATCACTTAGCCAGTGCCCATGCACCTATAAAATCGCCCAGGCACTATCTTTGCACTCCTCCAATCACTCAGGCATTCCCTCAGTACTCCTGCAATCACCAAAGCAGTACTCATGCACTTATAAAATCACCCACTCACTTGCTATGTACTCCAGTAATCCCCCGGATATTATCCCTGTAGTCATGGAATCACCCAGGCACTAGTTATGTACTACCCCTGCAGTCATAGAATCATGCAGTGTCTACCTATGCTCTCATGTAATACCCCACACACTGCCCTTACAGTCATAGACTCACCCAAGCCCTACTGTTGCACTCATCTATTCACATAGGAACTACTCAGTGACTCATCTATGCCTTCAGGTGCTATGTATACACTTTTCCATGCACTCAACCTTTATGTGTGCACTCATGCAATTAGCCAGTCACTATCCATCTTCTCCTGCAATTACCCAGTGACTATCTTTGGAGTCATACAATCACCCAAGCACTACACATGGAGTTATGCAATCACTCAAGCAGATCTATTACAAGTCTCAGTTTCTAGGTTTCACTATATTCCAGAAATATTGTATATCTATTTTATTTAGATATGATGATGATTTGAAAACGTAGAGACATATGTATGCACGCTTTTAACAATATGGAGAGACTTATAGTTGAGTCATGTAATAGTCTGCTGTTTTATATTTGGCTAGGCCCAACACTCATGTAGTTATAAAAACATCCAAGTACTACCCATGCAGTCTTCCAATGATCTAGTCACTACATATGTACTGCTGTAATCACTCAGGCAGTAGTCATGCTATTTTGATATCACCCAGTCACTACCTTTGCACTCCTTTATTCACTCAGGCATACCTCAGTAGTGCTGCAATCACCCAAGAAGTACCCATGCACTTACAAAATCACCCAGTCACTTTCTATGTAGTCATGTAAATCCCCAGATATTACCCCTGTAGTCATGCAATCATGCAGGCATTACCAATGCACTTCTTTAATCCCCCAGACGTTACCCCTGTACTCATGCAATCACTAATGCATTAGCTATACAGTGCTTCAATCACCTAAGCACTATCCTTGCACTGTTTCAATCATGCAGGCACTAGTTTGTACTTATGTAATCACTCAGCCAGTACTCATGCGCTTATAAAATCACCCAGGTACTACCTTTGCACTCATGTAATCACTCAGGCAGTACCTTAGTACTTCTGTAATCACCCAGGCAGTACTCATGGACTTATAAAATCACCCACTCACTTCCTATGTACTCCAGTAATCCCCCAGATAATACCCCTGTAGTCATGGAATCATCCAGGTACTAATTATGTACTACCCTTGCAGTCATAGAATCATGCAGTGTCTACCTATGCACTCATGTAATAACCCACACACTACCCTTGCAGTCATAGAATCACCCAGGACCTACTGTTGCATTCATTTATTCACCTAGGCACTACTCAATGACTCATCTATGCCTTCAGGTGCTATTTATACACTTATCCATGCACCCAACCTCTATGTGTGCACTTATGCAATTAGCCAGTCACTATCCATCTTCTCCTGCAATCACCCAGTGACTACCTTTGGAGTCATACAATCACCCAAGCACTACGCATGGAGTTATGCAATCACTCAAGCAGATCTATTACATGTCTCAGTTTCTAGGTTTCACTATATTCCAGAAATATTGTATATATATTTCTTTTAGATATGATGATGATTTGAAAAGGTAGAGACATATGTATGCATGCTTTTAACAATATGGAGAGACTTATGGTTGAGTCATGTAATAGCCTGCTGCTTTATATTTGGCTAGGCCCAACACTCATGTAGTTATAAAAAAAAACAAGTACTACCCATGCAGTCTTCCAATGATCCAGTCACTACATATGCACTGCTGTAATCACTCAGGCATTACTCCTGCACTCATGCAAACATCCAGGCACTACCTATACACTCATGCAATCACCAAAGTATTACCCATGCACTCTTTGAAATATGTAGCCACTACTCATGCACTTATATAATCACTCAGGCACTAACGTTGCATTCCTTCTATCATGGAGGCACTACCCATGTACTTATGTAATCACTGAGCCAGTAGTCATGCTGTTATGAAATCACCCAGGCACTATCTTTGCACTCCTTTATTCACTCAGGCACTACATCAGTAGTGCTGCAATCACCCAAGAAGTACCCATGCACTTATAAAATCACCCAGTCACTTTCTATGTAGTCATGAAAATCCCCAGATATTACCCCTGTAGTCATGCAATCACCCAGGTGTTACCTATGTACTCCTTTAATTCCCCAGATGTTACCCCTGTACTCATGCAATCACCCAGGCACTGGTTATGTACTACCCCTGCAGTCATGCAATCATGCAGGCTGTACCTATGCACTCATGTAATCCCCAGGCACTGCCCTTGCAGTTGTAGAATCACCCAGGTCCTACTGTTGAGTCCATTCTTCTTCAATCTGTGCACCCGTTTCAGGCTATAGTTCGTATGGAGCCTAAAACAGGTAAGCTGCCTCCAACAGATT
Organism: Calotriton arnoldi; assembly: GCA_963921515.1. Classification (NCBI taxonomy): domain Eukaryota; kingdom Metazoa; phylum Chordata; class Amphibia; order Caudata; family Salamandridae; genus Calotriton; species Calotriton arnoldi. Next base: position 1,042,980 of record CAWUFW010001498.1, read on the forward strand.
TACAAAGAGGTTTTAAAAGGAAGAGTTGTGTATTTACCTTTAGAGTTTAAGAAAAATATTGAAACTGTTGGTGTAGAGAGAGAGGAAAGTGAACCTATAGTTATTCTAGTTAATGGTGTACCAACAAAGAGTCGGAAAATATGGCAAGAGTTAGAAGATGTCACCAAACTTCAAAAGGCTACATTATATCTTATACAAAACAATATTTATTATAAAAATGTATATGTGGAAGAACAAGAAATATCTTTAGAAGATGATAGAGAAATTTCAACTGGCCAAATCGAAAAAGTGGACAACTCTAGGAGTGAAGAAATTTATGAACATTACAGTATACATCCTCTACATTCAAAATAAGTGATTGGAAACACTATTGAATTATTGCAAATGAAGAAAGCGAAGCGAACTCCCATGAGTGTTTGGGAAAAAAGTTTAGAAGCTCGTTGATCTCCACAGCTCTTCCCCACTGGAAAAGGTGGACGATATGATGAATGACCAGTACAGATTCCAGCTTCAGAATATCGTCCCACAAGGACCCCCTGGGCAAAAAAAAGCATTTTTTTAAAAAAAAAATCGGCAGGATGCGCTCAGGGTGCGCGGATCCTGCCGATAAAAAAAAAAATCGAAGCGCGGTCCCCCGCGCTTCGATGTTAATTTGCCCCCGGGTGGGCCAAGTCCCGGGGGCATGCTGGGGGGGTTTATTTTATGTATGGGGGGCCTCTAAGGGCCCCCAAGCCCCGGGGACCGCCACCCCGGGGCTTTATTTGAAAAAGTAGTGGGAGGGCTCTGAGCCCTCCCGCAGCCCCGGGGACCACCACCTCCCCGGGGCTTCTTTATTTTTAAATTAACATGTGTGGGGGGCTCCAGCCCCCCACACGCCCCGGGGACCACCACCTACCCGGGGCACTAACAGAATTGAAAATGGGGGTCCGTTAAGGACCCCCGAGCCCCGGGGACCTCCACCTCCCCGGGGCTGTGCATTTGGATGGGAGGGGGCCGCGCGCCCCCCTCCTGGAGCCTGTGGTGGCCCTGGGGACCGCCACCCCCAGGGCCGGCTCCTGCAGTGTCCCGGGGTGCCTACCCCCGGGACACTGCTGTTTGCAATGACAGGACGGAGCCTCGCGGCTCCCGTCCTGTCATTGCAAACTGCTTTGGATATTGGAAGAGAGAGCAGGGAAACCTGCTCTCGCTTCCAATATCCAAAGACAATTGCTTTTCCACATGGGGAGCAGCATGTTAGCTGCTCCCCATGTGGAAAGCTACTGCCGGCTCCCGTAGGACACGGGGAGCCGGCAGGACTGTGGGGGTTTGGGGACCACCCCACAGTCCCCAACCAGAGGCCAGGCCCCGGGGATGGGGTCCCCGGGGCAAGTAGTGGCTCGGGAGGGGGGCCACGCGGCCCCCTCCCCAGAAATAAAAAAAAAAAGGCCTGCCCCGGGGGATGGGGTCCCCGGGGCAAAAGGAGGCCTGAGGAGGGGGGCCACGCAGCCCCCCTCCTTAAAAATTAATGTAAAAGTGTGGCCATGCCCCGGGGATGGGGTCCCCGGGGTAGGATTCGGCCAGGGGAGGGGGGCCACGCGGCCCCCTTCCCGTTTAATAAAAAAAAAAAAAAAAGGGGATAAGGCCCTGGGGGATGGCGTCCCCAGGGCCCAAAAATAGGAAAAAGGAAGGGGGGCCACACAGCCCCCCTTCCTTCACCACTCTGCAAACGCGCCCCTGGCGCGTTTGCAGATGGGAAGTAATTCCCCTTCAATACTGGGGGTCCCTGGGGCCAACTAGCCCACCAGGAACCTCCAGTATGCGCCAGGGGCTGCGTTGCAGAGAGGTGTACAGAGGCCACGCCCTTTACACCTCTCTGCAACGCAGCTCTGTGGTGCTTTTTGGATATACCTGTTGGGCTAGTTGGCCCCCAGGGACCCTCAGGATTCAAGGGGAGTTAATCCCCCGACTTAAAACGTGCCACGGGGTGAAGGGAGGGGGCGGGGCTTCAGGTGACATGTGTGCAAACAGGCCCCGTGGCGTGTTTTAAGATGGGGGATTAAGTCCCCTTGAATCCTGAGGGTCCCTGGAGTCCAACTAGCCCACCATGTACTTCCAAAAAGCGCCACAGAGCTGCCTTGCAGAGAGGTGTAAAAGGGGTGTGGCCTCTGTACACGTCTCTGCAACGCAGCCCCTGGCGCATACTGGAGGTTCCTGGTGGGCTAGTTGGCCCCAGGGACCCTCATGATTAAAGGGGACTTAATCCCCCAACTTAAAACGCGCCACGGAGCGCATTTGCACAGATGTCACCTCAGGCCCCGCCCCTCCCTTCACCATTGTGCAAATATTCCTCTAAAATCAGCCGAAATACGAATTCCGATTTACTCACCTGTTATCAGGAGAGACCTCAGTGCTGCATCTTTCAGCCCAGTACTGATCCTGAAAAGTAATTTTAACCGTACTTACCAGTAACTTGAATTTCCTTCCATAGGATATCATTGCCTGCTTTTTGCTGAAAAAGTTTCAAAGTGTCGATTTTGAAACATACAAATATTCCTCTAAAATCAGCCGAAATACGAATTCCGATTTACTCACCTGTTATCAGGAGAGACCTCAGTGCTGCATCTTTCAGCCCAGTACTGATCCTGAAAAGTAATTTTAACCTTACTTACCAGTAACTTGAATTTCCTTCCATAGGATATCATTGCCTGCTTTTTGCTGAAAAAGTTTCTAAGTGTCGATTTTTGAAACATATAAATATTCCTCTAAAATCAGCCGAAATACGAATTCCGATTTACTCACCTGTTATCAGGAGAGAACCCAGTGCTGCATCTTTTAGCCCAGCACTGACCCTGAAAAGTAATTTTAACCGTACTTACCAGTAACTTGTATTTCCTTCCATAGGAATCCATTGTCTGGTTTTCAGCAGAAAAGTTTCAAAGTGTCGATTTTCACAAACTACAAATATTCCTTAAAAATCGCCTGTATGACTTAAACGCATTCTTTCAACTGTTTACAGGAGATGCACCAGTGCTGGATCCAGGATCCACCACTGAGTGAGAAAAAGTCACGATAACACTACTTACCTGCTAAGTGAATTTCCTCCCATAGGATAACATTTGTGATTCTATGTGAAAAAGTTTCTAAGTGTCAACTTTTAAAATACAATAATATTCCTTAAAAATCACTACTGTAACCAAAACGCTTTTACTCAACTGTTTACAGGAGATGTCCCAGGACTGAATCTAGGATTCAGTCCTGTGGTTAGAAAAGTAATCCATAAAGTAACTAATTGCATTTAGCTAGAAATTCACATTGAGCTCAATGTTGCATTGTGTTTGAAATTGTGTTGCCCATTGCAACAACTGTAACTACTGTACTTAAAAGTCTATTGCCTATTTGCAAAGTATTTAAAGTAAATTAATTCATTCTGAGAAAGTATATTTTGTAATGTAATGTATAATGTAATTACAATGTAATTTAAAAAATAAAATATCTAAAAATAAATAGTTTAAAAAAATGTAGTAAATCAGTATGAAAAAAATAAAAATAACAATTAATACATTTAAAAATTGGCATTTACAAAACCTTTGAAATTCACTGAAAAAAACCATAGGTTTCAGACATGTTATAGTTAGGAATTAACATTTAAAAAACCTTTGAAATTCACTGAAAAAACCATATGTTTCAGACATGTTATAGTTAGAAATTAGCATTTAAAAAACCTTTGAAATTCACTGAAAAAACCATAGGTTTCAGGCACGTTATAGTTAGAAATTAGCATTTAAAAAACCTTTCAAATTCACTGAAAAAACCATAGGTTTTAGGGACAGTTATAGTTAGTTGGACATTGCACTCGTACAAAACCCGTGAAATTCCCCCGTTATAGTTAGTTCAGCTAACTATAACTCGCGCCCCGCAATGCACTGCTGATGACGTCACATATTACATCACTCATGACATGGTCAGTGACATCACTGATGACATCACTGATGACATCTCAAATGACATCACTGATGACATCATCCAGTGAGTGTGTGTTTCTGTAAAGTTTAAAAATGTTTAATATATATAGGGAAAGGCGTATTGAAGAATGAGTGGTTGTATAAGTGTCTGAATGGATGATTTAGTAGGTGCGTGACTGACTCTGTAAGTGAGTGATTAAACGTATCTTACTGAATGCATGGGTTAGTGACTAAACTGGGTGAATGTCTGTATCCGTCTGTCTGTTGCTGTGTAAGTGGCTGCATGGGTTTGTGAATAGCTACATGAGTGTCTATACGAGTTATTTATTGGTTGTCTGAGAATCTGAATGGGTGCCTGAGTGTTTGTGTGGGTGGGGTGTGTGCGACTCTGTGCATAGATGTGTGAGTGGGTGATTCACTGGGTGGATGGTTTCAAGAGTGCATCTGTGATAGACTCTATGGGTGGGTAAGTGTGTGTAAGAGTGTGTTAGTGAGTGAATGTATGTCCCAGTGGTACATGTGTGAGTAACTACATATGTGAAAGGCAGTATATATGTGTGTTGGAGTATATAAATAGCTATAAGCGAGAGTGTGTGATTGTGAGAGTGACTGTATGGATGAGTGTGTGCTTGTATCAGTGATTGTATAAGAGCGTAAGAATGTGCTAGTATTTGTATGAGTAAGTGAGCTGGTGTGTGTATAACTGTATGGGTGAGTAAATGGCAGTGTGTTTAATTATTTGCATGACTGAGTAGGTGTGTGAGTACCTCTATGGATGAGTGGCGGTGTTTGAGTGTCTATATAGGAGTATGAGTGCATATGATAGTCCTGTACTGAGTGACCGTAAGTATGAGGGACTGTACGGGTGAGTGAGTGGATGTGTGTGTAGACCTAAGAATCAGTGAGTGGGTATGTAGTTATTGGTGTTGGAGTGTCTATGGTTTTGCGAATGGCAGTCTGTAATTTAGAGTGGGTGTATCAAAGGTTATATTAGGGTGTGAGGAGGTGCATCAGATTATCACATGGATGATGTCATCAGTGATGTCATCAGTGATGTCATTTGAGATGTCATCAGTGATGTCATCAGTGATGTCACTGACCATGTCATGAGTGATGTAATATGTGACGTCATCAGCAGTGCATTGCGGGGGCGCGAGTTATAGTTAGCTGAACTAACTATAACGGGGGAATTTCACGGGTTTTGTACGAGTGCAATGTCCAACGAACTATAACTGTCCCTAAAACCTATGGTTTTTTCAGTGAATATATATATACATATATACATATATATATATATATATATATATTGTCATAGGGATTCTGCACACACAGAGCTATGCACAGGATAATAGAACCTCGGAATATAGTGGTGAGCCAACCATAACCCTTAGCACCTAAAACTCCAACCCAACTAGCCTGAGCGTCCCATTAGCACCAATGTACCAATGATTAGACAACCCAGAACACGGTATCTCTCTCTCAGGACTCGCAGAAGCAAGAACACTCTTTCGTCACTCACTCGTACCTGTCCACAACATGCGTAAGAAGAGACACTGTATAGGTTAAAATGTTTATTTCAACTTACGTGCTCTAAGATACAGTACACGTGTCAGTACTACTAGCATAATACATATGAATAATATAATCAGCATAGTTACAACTCCATAGAATACGAACGGGGAAAGCATCTCATAAAGCAGTGGATATATGTCTAACTAACATTACCACCCTCCCCGTGCTGGAAGCCAGTTTATTATAAAAATAGAAGACCTCTGGGCTTTGACTAGCGAACCCCCATACCTCAGTCTCTAGATGCAAAACTACATCAGCAGACAATCACAGCTCTTCTCCCCGGAAAGGTTGTCTCCAAGTGTCTCTAGAGCGGACCAACCGCAATATTAAAAGCACACTAATTTTTCCATGGCAGCTGTACCTAGTGTTATGTCTAGGTGTGAGGGACTGGCCAAATCAGCAAGACAAGGAAACGTTGTTATTCGACCTTGTACATGTTGTGCAGTCTGAGCCCAAAGTGAACAGGAGAAAAGGTGAAAGATAGAAAATGCAGACAGTGCAAACAGAACTTGGCAAGCGCAGAGGTCGATAGAACAACGGCCCAGAGTAACGTGTGCAAAGAAAAGCATTATGGCAGCCAGGCCCAAGACAACTTAGCGAGGCAGGCCAGGGCCAGGAAGCCACAAACCACAAGACAATATATATACATATATATATATATATATATATATATATATATATATATATATATATATATATATATATATATATATATATTACCTACTGGTGGTCGCCAGTAGGTAGTTATAGTTAGGACCACGTTTCCATAGGAAAAGCATTTTTTCATGTGCTTATAACTTTGGCGTCGTTTGACGAATCTTTACGGAATTTTCCAAAAAGTTTCTCTTTTTAGATCAGTTCCTACCTTCAAAGTTTGGGGGTGATTGGTCAAGGGGGGGCTGAGAAAAAAGGGGGTCCCAAAACGTATTTTCTCCATGCAATTTCCATAGGAAACTTTAGACAAGTCTACAGGTCAAACTGCTGAACGTAATTATGCCAAATTTGGCAGGGAGAAAGGTCTTGGTCCAGAATGCATGCTTTTGTTTAAATGGGGTAAATCCGTTCAGTAGTTTTTGAGAAATATCAAATTTTACAGATATTGATATTTGAGTATTCTGACATCTGATTGGCTGAGGGGTTACGAGCACGAGCTTGCGGCTCATTGGCTGTGAACGGTTGAAACTAGGAAGTGTTGGCAGCCATTTTGTGACTCACTTGAAAGGAGTAGGGAGAAAAAAGAGAAAAATTGTATAAGAGGGTATAGTAGGAACACTGTGGAGTTACTTTAAGCAGTCTGTACAGTGCAGAGGCAGGGAGTTTGAATGTTGCGTTGGCCGTGAAAATCACATCCGCAGAACAACGGTGCGCGGTATTGCGGCAAGGTTGGGTAGACTCTGGAAAGCCCGTCAGGAAAACAATGCGCCGTATTGCGACAAGCAGTGTGTAGGGTGCACACACAGGTAGTATGAATGTTGCGTAGGCCGTGGAAATCACGTCCGCAAAACAACGATGCGCGGTATTGCGGCAATGTTTAGTAGGCTGTGGAAATCATATCGGGAAAACAACAATGCGCCATATTGCGGCGTTCCTTTAATATAATGCAGAGTAATGTTTACTTATAATGTGGTGTTCACTTTTAGCACGGATAGTGTCACTTTGTTAGAGGAAATGTAATATTATGTGGGAGGGCGTGTTCTCTCCCTGTGCGCGGAACAAAATTAACGTTTAATTGGCTGAGGTGTTGCAACAACGAGCCTAATGTTCATTGGCTGCAAAACATTGAAAGTAGAAGTGTTTCCAGCCATTCCCTTCCCCTCCGCGGAGTAGCAAGGACATCTGATTGGCTCACATGTTCCAAGGAGAACCTTCCAGAGCTTAATGTTCATTGGCTGCGAACCATTGAAAGTAGAAGTGTTTCCAGCCATTCCCTTCCCCTCCGCGGAGTAGGAGGGACATCTGATTGGCTGACGTGTTCCAAGGAGGACCTTCCCAAGCTTAATGTTGATTGGCTGTAAACCATTGAAAGTAGAAGTGTTGCCAGCCATTCCCTTCCCCTCCGCGGAGTATCAGGGACATCTGATTGGCTAACGTGTTCCAAGGAGGACCATCCCAAGCTTAATGTTCATTGGCTGTGAAGCATTAAAAGTAGAAGTGATGGCAGCCATTCCCTCCCCTTCTGCGGAACACCATGGACATTTTATTGACTAAAGTGTTCTGAGTGCAAGTTTGCTCCTTATTGGGTACGAACGGTTCACTGTTGCCAGCCATTTTGTGACGCACTTCAAAGGAGTACAGGAAAACAAAGTAGTAGAGGGGAGGGTAGGAACACTATTAACTCTTTACAGTGGTCACAAGGTGGTGGACAGGGACTGTGAAGGTAAAAATAGTTTTTTATATATTTTAAGGGACATTTATATAATTTGCATGGGGCCTACAAATCACGTCGGGAAAATAACAGTGTGTTGCGGTCTTCTTTTTATTAAGTCAGCGGGTGGGATACTTCACAGGAGCAGTATTTACTTATAATGTGGTGTTTACTTTTCTGACGGGGAGTGCTACATCTTTGGAGCAAATATTATAATATAGAGGAGGGGGTTGAAAAAGAAAGCGCGCTGTTGCGGTCTTTATTTAAATAAGGTTCTGAGTAAGCTACTTCTCGGGAGCAATGTTTACTTATAATGTATAGTTATAGTGCGGTGCTTACTTCTGTCGTGGGTAGTGCTATTTCCTTGCAGAAAAATAGTAGGTGTGGTTGCGCTGCAAAAAATTAAGTCTAGGTTTGAAACAGTTTTTATTAAGCAATCACAAATATACTTTCTTAGGAAACTGTAGCTGTATGTATCAGAGGGGTGACAAATAAAAACGCAATTCATAAAATATCCCTTAAGCGTGGCCACACCCTCCTTTTTTTGTCGCCTATAGTTTGTAAAAGTGTTGCCCCATATTCTTGTTAATATAAGAGGGCATCAGTTACTTTTAGATAAAGTAGAAAAGAAGTGCTACAAGAAACACTCCTGCACTACATCATCTCAGGTCACAAAAACAATAACAAGTAAAAAACAGTTAAACACAAATGACGTCATATTACCTAGAAATGTACGCTTCATCAAAACATTAAATAAAGCAGTATGTATACAATTTTTTTTAGGGACTACTATTTTATAAAACATTAGCAGTGTTACAAACTGTGAGGTAGTAAGTTATCAATGGAAATAACTGTAGTAAATGTTGTTAATTTCTCACAGAGATAGATCTCCAACCCCTCTGAAGTACTATAAGTTCACAGTATTAAAATGTACAGGGTGAGTTTATAGTATTCCACAGGAGAAGAAGAATAAGGAGCAGAACAAAAAAACAACATTTTTACAATCTCTATTCTGTAGAAGTAGGGAAAGTTTTGTCGTAGTGCTTAGAGGTCGCTCACTGCTCTGCTAACAGATCACGTACTCCTTTAATAATATATAGGAAAGTAGTAATATATACAATACTATTCCTATATATTCTATAGGGAGAATGAGAATAGGAACCACAACAAAGAAAAAGAGAAATACGAAAATATCAATTAAGAAATGTAGGGTTTATCAAAGACATTCAGTAAAAAAGTATCCATGTAAACAGTCTTTTTTAAACTGCAATTTCGAAAAATATTCTCACTGTAAAAATATCTGATCCGGAACTTTGAAATCTTTCATCTTCACGCCGATGGCTCATAAACTCCTCTCAGATCATAATGACTGTGAATCTTATAATATACATATTCACAGTATATGATCAAAGGGGGGAAACAGAGTAAGAAGGAGAAGCTGTTCACGTTACATATGAATCTTTAGTCTTCGCGTTGACGGATCACCAACACCTCTGAAGTTTGCTATACTCTGATTATTACAATGTACATAGTCACAGTATATAACCTCAAAGGAGCCAGAAAAGGAACAGTGTTTCCTCTATTCTGGGTGCTTCTCAATACAAGCTGCTGACGTTACATATAAATGGCAAAAACAACCAATAACACTTTTTTCGTAATGCAAATCTTTAAATATTCACAAATAGCTACGTATTATAAATATCTACTATGCCATAATCAAACAACTTACAACTCCGTAATATGTTTTGTTGTCGCAAAAGAAGAATCCGACACTAGAAAAGGGAACCTGCATCACAGAATGGACACGCGTAAATAACTCGCAAAAACGAAACTAATCGAACAACGGGTGTGGTTTATATACTTTTTGGTTATTGAGTAGTCTATGGAAGGAAGATGCGGCTCCGCCCATTTAGATGTCACGTTTTACAGTTGACACGTGCTCCCGTTTTCACTGTTTCACTTGTGCACGTGTTGGGAAAAGTTACAAAATGTGAAGAGGTAAAGGTTTCGCTTTCGATCCTCATAAGTATAAGTTGCTTAATATGTACATACGTTGGAGAGCTTAAAAACTGTTACCCGGCAAACCGTGTCATTTCCTTTCACGTGACTAAAAACATCTATTAATTGTCGTAATTCTAAATAGAAGATATAAAAAAAATATCGTTCAGAATAGAAGAAAAAAAAAGTACGTGCTAATATTTCTCATCACTATGGTTTTAAATTACAAAAATACCAGCATTTGTAAAGCGTACAGGTACCCCCGGAAAGGTGTGCCGGCGCTCGGGGGCATCGGGAAGATTAAGCAAGGTGTTGCCCACAGTGACATAGTGGTGGGCTAATGTGCCGCTGGAGCCGGGAATCGAACTGTGAACGCTGTTGTTCGAAGTCAGGTATCATAGATGCTGCGTCATACTTTTTCCACACTTATATGTTAATTACTGCTAATTAAGTTTTAAACATTGTTAAATTATAACTTATAACAGACTACTGTTACAGTTAGTTTTTCACTACAAAAAGTATGCACGTCTTTTTAAAATTTACTTAAAAACAATATAGGTTTCAGGGACATTGTAGTTAGAAATTAGCATTTATAAAACCTTTGAAAGTCACTAAAAAAACATAGGTTTTACAGACGTTATAGTTAGAAATTAGCATTTAAAAAACCTTAGAAATACACTGAAAAAAACATAGGTTTCAGGGACGTTATAGTTAGCTGTACATTTTACTTGTACAAAACCATAGAAATTCTACCATTATAGTTAGTTCAGCTAACTATAATTCGCGCCCCCGCAATGCACTGCTCATGGCGTCACATATTACATCATTCATGGCATGGTCAGTGACATCACTGATGACATCACTGATGACATCTCAAATGACATCACTGATGACATCCCTGATGACTTCATCCACGTGAAAATCTGATGCACCTCCTCACAGTCTAATATAATCTTTGATACACCCACTGTAAAATACAGACTACCATTTTCGAAACCATCAAGACACCAATACAGTTACTACATATGCACTCACTGATTCCTAGGTCTACACACGCATCCACTCATTCACCCATACAATCACTTATACATGCAGTCACTCATCAATACAGCACTATCATATGCACTCATACACCTATTCAGACACTCACACACCGCCACTCATCCATGGAGTTACTCACACACCTAGTCAGTCATGTAAAGAATCAATCACACTCCCATTTACTCACCTATACAGTTATACACACACCACCTCACTAATTCATACAGACAGTAATGCATACTTACTCTCTAATATAATCACTGATACAAGTACACACTCATCCATACAGCCACTCTCACAATCACTCACTCTCACATATAGTTATTTATATACTCCAACACACATATATACTGCCTTTTACATATGTAGTTACTCACATATACCACTGAGACATCCATTCACAAACCAACACAGCCATACACACACTCACCCACTCATAGAGCTGTTTCCACATGCACTCTTGAACCCATACACCCAGTGAATCAACTACTCACACATCTATGCACAGAGTCACACATCTCCAACCCACCCACACACACACACTCAGGCACCCATACAAATACTCAGGCAAACAATCAATAACCCATATAGACGCTCATGTAGCTACTGACTAACCCATGTACCAGCTTACACAACAACAGACAGACTGATACAGACATTCACACAGTTTAGTCACTAACCCATGCATTCAGTAAGACACGTTTAATCAGTCACTTATACAATCAGTCACACACCTCCTAAATCCTCCATCCAGACACTTATACACCCACTCATTCTTCAATACATCTTGGCATATATATAAAACATACTTAAACTTTACAAAAACACACAGTCACTGGATAATGTCATCAGTGATGTCATCATTGATGTCATTTGAGATGTCATCAGTGATGTTATCAGTGATGTCACTGACCATGCCATGAATGATGTACTATGTGACATCATGAGCAGTGCATTGCGGGGGCGCGAGTTATAGTTAGCTGAACTAACTATAACGGTGGAATTTCTATGGTTTTATACGAGTAAAATGTACAGCTAACTATAACGTCCCTGAAACCTATGGTTTATTCAGTGAATATATATATATATATATTCAAAAACAAGGCATGCTCTTCCCATGCCCAATGGAAAGTACTCACAAGGGTAATTTTTTAGCAAAGGTGCTTTATTGTGCAGACCCCTGCACCAACAGATGCGTTTCGCCTTGCTGCTTTGTCAATGTCGGTTTCTTGTGTAAACACAGCAGTATTTCAATTTACAATATGTCACATGTTTTATCATCAACATCAAAGATGGACTTACAGTACTGTAAGTCCATCTTTGATGTTGATGATAAAACACGTGACATATTGTGAATTGAAATACTGCCGTGTTTACACAAAAAACCGACAATGATAAAGCCGCAAGGCGAAACGCGTCTGTTGGTGCAGGGGGTCTGCACAATAAAGCACTTTTGTTAAAAAATTACCCTCGTGAGTGCTTTCCATTGGGCATTGGGAAGAGCATGCCTTGTTTTTGAATTTTACGCAGCTCACCACCGCAGGAGTGAGCACCCGGGACGAGCAGGAGTGGGGGCGGTGGTTGCCGGTTTCTACAATATATATATATATATATATATTCACTGAAAAAAACATAGGTTTTAGGGACAGTTATAGTTAGTTGGACATTGCACTCGTACAAAACGTGTGAAATTCCCCCGTTATAGTTAGTTCAGCTAACTATAACTCACGCCCCCGCAATGCACTGCTGATGACGTCACATATTACATCACTCATGACATGGTCAGTGACATCACTGATGACATCTCAAATGACATCACTGATGACATCATCCAGTGACTGTGTCTTTCTGTAAATTTTAAATATGTTTAATATATATAGGGAAAGGCGTATTGAAGAATAAGTGGGTGTATAAGTGTCTGAATGGATGATTTAGTAGGTGCGTGACTGACTCTATAAGTGAGTGATTAAACGTATCTTACTGAAGGCATGGGTTAGTGACTAAACTGTGTGAATGTTTGTATCCGTCTGTCTGTTGGTGTGTAAGCGGCTGCATGGGTTTGTGAATAGCTACATGAGTGTCTACATGGGTTATTGATTGGTTGTCTGAGTATCTGTATGGGTGCCTGAGTGTTTGTGTGGGTGGGGTATGTGTGACTCTGTGCATAGATGTGTGAGTGGGTGATTCACTGGGTGCATGGTTTCAAGAGTGCATCTGTGATGGACTGTATGGGTGGGTGAGTGTGTGTATGGGTATGTTAGTGAGTGAATGTATATCTCAGTGGTACATGTGTGAGTAACTACATATGTGAAAGGCAGTATATATGTGTGTTGGAGTATATAAATGGCTATAAGTGAGAGTGTGTGATTGTGAGAGTGGCTGTATGGATGAGTGTGTACTTGTATCAGTGATTGTATAAGAGCGTAAGAATGTGCTAGTATTTGTATGAGTAAGTGAGCTGGTGTGTGTATAACTGTATAGGTGAGTAAATGGCAGTGTGATTAATTATTTGCATGACTGACTAGGTGTGTGAGTACCTCTATGGATGAGTGGCGGGGTGTGAATGTCTATATAGGTGTATGAGTGCATATCATAGTCCCGTACTGAGTGACCATAAGTATGAGTGACTGTACGGGTGAGTCAGTGGATGTGTGTGTAGACCTAAGAATCAGTGAGTGAGTATGTAGTTATTGGTGTTGGAGTGTCTATGGTTTTGAGAATAGCAGTCTGTAATTTAGAGTGGGTGTATCAAAGGTTATATTAGGGTGTGAGAAGATGCATCAAATTATCACATGGATGATGTCATCAGTGATGTCATCAGTGATGTCATTTGAGATGTCATCAGTGATGTCATCAGTGATGTCACTGACCATGTCATGAGTGATGTAATATGTGACGTCATCAGCAGTGCATTGCGGGGGCGCGAGTTATAGTTAGCTGAACTAACTATAACGGGGGAATTTCACGGGTTTTGTACGAGTGCAATGTCCAACTAACTATAACTGTCCCTAAAACCTATGGTTTTTTCAGTGAATTTGTAAGGTTTTTTAAATGCTAATTTCTAACTATAACGTGCCTGAAACCTATGGTTTTTTCAGTGAATTTCAAAGGTTTTTTAAATGCTAATTTCTAACTATAACGTGCCTGAAACCTATGGTTTTTTCAGTGAATTTCAAAGGTTTTTTAAATGCTAGTTTGTAACTATGCCTACAGAAGTAGGACATGTGAAGAAAGAAGAAAAAATGCACAGAAAGAAGCAAAAGAAATGTCGAAAGAAACAGAAGTCCACAAAGACGAAGAAAAATCCAGGTAGAAGCAAGACATGTGCAGAAAGAACCAACAAAGGAGAAGAAAGAGGCCTTGTTGCAAAATCATCCTGTGCCCACATCTTTTTCAGACGGGTACTGGTGGTAACTGACTCTGACTAACCAGGCCTAGAGCCAGTGCTATGCTAAAAGACACTTAGAATACAGTGAAAACACCTACATACACTAGGGAACACTATGCGTTGGGGTACCCCTCTGATTAGTATGACCTCCTCTGTAAGGCCCTAGTACATAATAGGGCAGGGGGATTAAAACTTCCTCTCAAAACACGCCATGGGGCACGTTTGCACACTGGTGTAGGGAGGGGGGGGCCTGAGGTTACATGTGTGCAAAAACACCCTCTGGCCGTTTTAAGTTGGGGATAAAGTCCCCTTGAATCCTAAGGGTCCCTGGGGTCCAACTAGCCCACCAGGTACCTCCAGTAAGCGCCACAGATCTGCGTTGCACAGAGGTGTAAAAAGGGGCATGGCCTGGACCACCTCTCTGCAACGTAACCCTGTGGTGCGCACTGGAGGTACCTGGTGGGCTAGTTGGCCCCCAGGGTCCCTCAGGATTCAAGGGGAATTAATTCCCCAACTTAAAACGCGCCACAGGGTGTGTTTGCACACATGTCACCTGAGGCCCCGCCCTCCCTTCACCACTGTGCAAACAAGCCCTGATGGCGCGATTTAAGTTGTGGTATTAGGTCACCTTGAATCCTGAGGTTCCCTGGGGCCCAACTAGCCCACCAGGTACTTCCAGTAAGCGCCACAGGCCTGCGTTGCAGAGAGGTGGTCAGAGGACATGCCCCTTTTTACACCTCTCTGCAACGCAGCTCTGTGGCGCTTAATGGAGGTAGCTGGTGGGCTAGTTGCACCACAGGGACCCTCAGGATTCAAGGGGAGTTAATCCCCCAACTTAAAACGCGCCACAGGGCGTGTTTGCACACATGTCACCTCAGGCCCCGACCCCTCCCTTCACCACTGTGCAAACGCGCCCCGTGGCGCGTTTTAAGTTGGGGGATTAACTCCCCTTGAATCCTGAGGGTCCCTGGGGTGCAACTAGCCCACCAGCTACCTCCATTAAGCGCCACAGAGCTGCGTTGCAGAGAGGTGTAAAAAGGGGCATGGCCTCAGAACACCTCTCTGCAATGCAGCCCCCTGGCGCATACTGGAGGTTCCTGGTAGGCTAGTTGGCCCCCAGGGACCCCCAGTATTCAAGGGGAATTCGTTCCCCCTCTGCAAACGCGCCAGGGGGCGCGTTTGCAGAGTGCTGCCAAGGAGGGGGCGTGGCCTCCGGCGCGATGCCGGTCTTTTTTTTTTTTTAGAAGGGGGCTGTGTGGCCCCCTTCTTTTTAATTATTTTGGGCCCTAGGGACCCCATCCCCCAGGGCCTGACCCCCTTTTATTTATTTTTTTTAAAAAAGAAACGGGAAGGGGGCCGCGTGGGCCCCCCTCCCGTGGCCAATTTCGGCCCGGGGACCTCATCCCCTGGGTCATTGCCACATATTTTTTTTACATTTTTCATGGAGGGGGGCTGCTTTGCCCCCCTCCTCAGTCCTCCTTAGGCCCCGGGGACCCCATCCCCCGGGGCCGGCCTTTTTTAAATTTTTGATAATTTGGGGGAGGGGGGCCGTGTGGCCCCCCTCCCGGGCCACTACTTGCCCTGGGGACCCCATCCCCCGGGGCTGGCCCTATCCTTTGGGGACCCCAACTCCCCCACGGTCCCGCCGGCTCCCCGCCTCCTGCGGGAGCCGGCATTGCTTTTCCACACGGGGAACTGCTTAGATGCAGCTCCCCATGTGGAAAAGCAATTTGCTTTGAATTTTGGAAGTGAGAGCAGGTTTCCTGCTCTCTCTTCCAAAATTCAAAGCAAGTTTGCTATGACAGGACCGGAGCCGCGAGGCTCCCGCCCTGCCATAGCAAACAGCAGTGCCCCGGGGATGGGCACCCCGGGACAGTGCAGGAGCCAGCCCTGGAGGGTGGTGGTCCCCAGGGCCATCACAGGCTCCAGGAGGGCGGCCGCGCTGCCCCCCTCCCATCCTGTGCACAGCCCCGGGGAGGTGGTGGTCCCCGGGGCTCGGGGGTCCGTAACATTTTTAGTGCCCTGGGGAGGTGGCAGTCCCCGGGGCGTGTGGGGGGGCTCGAGCCCCCCCACACAGGTATTTTAATAAAAAAAAAAGAAGCCCGGGGGGTGGCGGTCCCCGGGGCTGCGGGTGGGCCGAGTGCCCTCCCACACCATTTATAATTCAAAGCCCTGGGGGGTGGCGGTCCCCAGGGTTTGGGGGGGCTTTAGAGGCCCCCCACACATACTTTCTATGAACCCCCGCATGCCATCGAAGCGCGGGAGACCGCGCTTCGTTTTTTTTTTTTCACGGCGGGATCCGCGCACCCGAAGAGCATCCCGCCGATTTAAAAAAAAAAATGCTTTTTTTGGCCCTCGGGATCCTTGTGGGGCTCCCTGAGCAGGCCTAGGGGGTCAGGGTGTTTCTACCCTGCCCCCTTTTTGCGTTTTGCGCACTTGTTTCTGTGCCTCGGTTCTACTGAGGCACAAAATGGCTGCCAACACTTCCTGATTTGGAGTGTTGACAGCCAGTTGACAGCCAATTAGCATGCAGCTCGTGGTCGGGAGGGTGCGCGGATCCTCCGCGGCCATAGATATATATGTGATTTTACTTTGGATTTTCTCAGGAACTACTGAACGAATTTACACCATTTAACCAAAAGGCACGACTCTGAACCAAGGGCTACCTTTTTGCCACATTTGTTGTAATTCCGTTCAGCAGTTCGGGCTGTAGCTGCGACTAAAGGTTCCTATTGAAAATTGCATGGGTAAAACACGTTTTGGGACCCCCCTTTTTTCTCGGCCCCCACTTGACGAATCACCCCGAGACTTTCAGGATAGGAGCGGACCGGAGCGCCCCACGAGTTTTGAAAATTTTGTGAAGATTCGTCAACCGGCGCCATATAACGGCTGAATTTCTCTGGTTTTGTACGAGTGAAATGTCCAACTAACTATAACGTCCCTGAACTGTGGTTTTTTTCAGGGAATTTCTAAGGTTTTTTAAATGCTAATTTCTAACTATACCGTCCCTGAAACCTATGTTTTTTCTGTGAATATATATATATATATTATATATATATATATAATACCTACTGGCGGTCGCCAGTAGGTAGTTATAGTTAGGACCTAGTTTCCATAGGAAAAGTGTTTTTTGATTTGCCAATATCTTTGGCACCGTTTAATGAATCTTCGCGAAAGTTTCAAAACTAATGGGGCAGACCGGTCAGCTCCTGTCTTGAAAAGTTCGGGGTGATTTGTCAAGCGGGGGCCGAGAAAAAAGGGGGGTCCCAAAATGCATTTTCCCCATGTTAATTTCCATAGGAATTTTGAAACAGGTTACAGACCGAACTGCTGAACGAAATTACACCAAATTTAGCAAAAAGGTAAGTCTTGATCTACAAAGCGTGCTTTTTTTTAAATGGTGTAAATCCATTCAGTAGTTCCTGAGAAATTAAAAAACGGAAAATATCGATATCTGAGCACCGAGGAGTCGCGACTCCTCCCGAGCACGAGCTGACTTCTGATTGGCTGCCAACACTCCAAACCAGGAAGTATTTGCAGCCATCTTGTGACTCTGTAACCGAGTCACAAGAAAACAGTGGAAAAAAGGTTGAAAAATAAGAAAAGGGGGCAGGGTAGAGATACCTTGACCCTCTAGGCCTGCTCAGGGGGTCCCACAAGGACCCCCAGGCCCCAAAAAAGCATTTCATTTTTATAGTTTCATCCGAATTCGCGCTGGGTGAGCGAATCCGGACGAAATTATCAAAAAAACGAAGCGCGGTCTCCCGCGCTTCATTTGTTAAAAAGCCCCCGGGTGGGCCGGGTCCCAGGGACAATTCTAAATTAAGGTGTGGGGGTGCGTTTGCAGAGTGGTGTAAAAAGGGGGCGTGGCCTCGCCCCACCTCTCTGCAATCCAGCTGTGTGGTGCTTACTGGAGGTACCTGGTGGGCTAGTTGCCCCCCAGGGAGCCTCAGTATTCAAGGGGACTTAATCCCCCAACTTAGAACGTGCTGGGGGGCGTTTGCAGAGTGGTGGAGAAAGGGGACGTAGCCTGTGTCCACCTCTCAGCAATCCCACTGTGTGCGGCTTACTGGAGGTAAGAGGTACGCTAGTTGGCCCCTAAAGGACCCACAGCAGCAAAGGGGACTTCAATCCCCATCCAAGAGCGTGCAAGGGAGCGCGTTTGCAGAGTGGTGGGCAAAGAGGGCATGGCCTGTTATGAGAACTTAGCAATCCTGCTGGGTGGTACTTACTGGAGGTAATAGGAGGGGTAGTTGGCCCCCAAGGATGTCCTTGGGGGCCAAGTACACCTCTTGTTACCTCCAGTAAGTCCCACACAGTAGGATTGCTAAGACGTCTTCGGAGGCCATGCCCCCTTTCTCCACCACTCTGCAAACGTGCCTCCTGGCAGACTACGGGATGGGGATGAAGTCCACTTTACTCCTGAGGGACTTTGGGGGCCAAGAAGCCTTCCTGGTACCTCCTGTAAGTCATACGTAGCGGAATTTCTGAGCGCTGGTCGGAGGCCCAGCACCCTTTCTCCACCACTCTGCAAACGCGACTACTAGTTAAAGAAGTGTTTGCAAACTAATAGGTTTCGCATTTGCGAGAGTTTGAGCTATTGGCGTTGTAAATGTAAAAGTTTTTTACTAATGTTTTTTGGAGTGGAGTGGATGTACGTTGTGTGTAGTGGAATTATGTGGTATAGAAAGTATGTGGTATTTAGTGTATAGGAATTATGCAGAGTGGGATTATGTGTTATGGAGAGTAATTATGTGGTATGGTAGTCTGTGTTGTGGAGTGGTAACCTCAGGTTTAGTCTTCCTCGTTTCCATAGAAGCTCAACTATGAACTCAGTGAGACAAAAAAATAAGAAATCCAAAAAAAGCCTTGTTTTTAGCTCAAACGGCTCAAACGTTACCAAAAATGTAGCGTCAAGTGTTACAGTGTGGTTGTAGGCCCTTTGCAAACCTAGAATGGTCACCTGTTACTTATTGTTAAATGTGGGTGTTAAATTGGTACTAATGGTGTGCAAGCCACTCTTGCTTAATTCTGCGCCTCTCTTGCCTCTTTCTGCATTTCTGTTGCTTCTTTCTGCACATTTCTTTCTTTTTCTGCACTTCTCTTTCCTCTTTCTGCAAATCTCTTCTACTTTCTGCACCTCTCTTCCCTCTTTCTGCACGTCTGTTGCCTCTTTCTGCACCTCATTTGTTTCTTTCTGTACCCCTCTTGCCTGTTTCTACATGCTTCTACCCTCTTTCTGCACCTCTCTTGCCTTTTTCTGTATCCCTCTTACGTCTTTCTGCACCCTTTTTGCCTCTTTCTGCACCTCTGTTACTTCTTTCTGCACCTCTTTTACTTCTTTCTGCACTTCTCTTCCTTCTTTCTGCACCTCCCTCGCTTCTTTCTGCACCCCACTTGCCTCTTTCAGCACCTCTGCTGCTTTTTTCTGCAGATCTCTTGCCTCTTTCTGCAGCTCACCTGCCTCTTTCTGCACCTCTGTTGGTTCTTTCTGCATTGATCTTGCTTCTTTCTACACCTCACTTGCCTCTTTCTGCACTTCTCTTGCTTCTTTCTAAACCTCTGTTGCTTCTTTCAGCAATTCTCTTGCCTCTTTCTGCACTTTTCTTGCTTGTTTCTGCACCTCTCTTGCGTCTTTCTGCACCTCTGTTGCCTCTTTCTGCTCTTCACTTGCTTCTTTCTGCACCTCTCTTGCCTCTTTTGGCACCTCTCTTGCTTCTTTCTGCACCCCTCCTGCCTCTTTCTGCACCCCTCTTCCCTATTTGTGCAACTCTCTTGCCTCTTTCCACACCTCTCTTCCCTCTTTCTGCAGCACTTGTGCCTCCTTTTGCACCTCTGTTGCTTCTTTCTGTACTTCTCTTGGTTCTTTCTGCACTGCTCTTTCCTCTTTCTGCATCCCTCTTGCCTCCTTTTGCACCTCTGTTGCTTCTTTCTGCACTTCTCTTCCTTCTTTCTGCACCCCTCGTGCCTCCTTTTGCACCTCTGTTGCTTCTTTCTGCACTTCTATTGGTTCTTTCTGCACAGCTCTTGCCTCTTTCTGCATCCCTCTTGCCTCTTTGAGCACCTCTTTTGCTTCTTTCTGCACTTCTCTCTCCTCTTTCTGCACCCCTCTTGCCTCTTTCTGCACCTCTGTTGCTTCTTTCTGCACTTCTATTGCCTCTTTCTGCACATCTCTTGTTTCTTTCTGCACCTCACATTCCTCTTTCAGCACCTCTGTTGCTTTTTTCTGCAGATCTCTTGCCTCTTTCTGCATTTCACTTGTGTCTTTCAGCACCCCTGTTGCTTTTTTCTGCAGATCTCTTGCCCCTTTCTGCACCCCTCTTTTTTCTTTCTGCACCTCTGTTGCCTCTTTCTGCACCTTTCCTGCCTGTTTCTGTACCTCACTTGCCTCTTTCAGCACCTCTGTTGCTTTTTTCTGCAGATCTCTTGCCTCTTTCTGTACCTCACTTGCCTCTGTCAGCACCTCTGTTGCTTTTTTCTGCAGATCTCTTGCCTCTTTCTGCACCCCTCTTTTCTGTTTCTGCACCTCTCTTGCCTCTTTCTGCAACCCTGTTCCCTGTTTCTGCACATTTCCTGCCTGGTTCTGTACCTCTCTTGCCTCTTTCTGTACCTCTGTTACCTCTTTCTGCACTTCTCTTGCTCGTTCTGCACCCTTCATGCCTGTTTCAGCACCTCTGTTGGTTCTTTATGCACTGCTCTTGCTTTTTGCTGTACCACACTTGCCTCTTTCTGCACTTCTCTTGCTTCTTTCTACACCTCTGTTGCTTCTCTCATCAATTCTCTCGCCTCTTTCTGCACTTCACTTCCTTCTTTCAGCACCCCTCCTGCCTCTTTCTGTAACACTCTTGCCCCTTTGTGCACCCCTCCTACCTTTTTCTGCACCCCTCTTGTCTCTTTTTGCACCTCTATTGGTTCTTTCTGCACTGCTCTTTTTTTTTTTTTTTTTTTAATTTTTAAAACCTTTATTTAATCAATGACATTTTCCACAGCAGAGTGCCCACATCCCTGAAAGGGCCGGCACAGCAAGGCATTGCTCGAGGATTTTACTGTAAAGGAGAAAGGGAGAACACAGCAAGCCGCCTACAACCACATCGGGCCGGCCGCGTCAGGTGGTATAGTAGCAATGAACAGTCTGGGATGAGATCATGAGCATATGCCGTGAAATAGTAACTTTTCAACCAACAACTTCTCCATTTTGTGTTATATACTCTCCAACCATTCCTTGTGTGGAAAGGCGTATGTCGTGCAGGAAACACTTTCTGCACTGCTCTTACTTCTTTCTGCACCTCACTTGCCTCTTGTTCCCTGTTTCTGCACCTTTCCTGCCTGTTTATGCACCTCTCTTGCCTCTTTCTGCAGCTCTGAGTTAGAGGTACTTTTAATCCCCCTGCCCTATTATGTACTAGGGCCTTACAGGGGAGGTCATGCCAATCACAGGGATACCCCAACTCATAGTGTATCCTAGTGTATGTAGGTGTTTTCACTGTATTCTAAGTGTCTTTCAGCATAGCACTGGCTCCGGGCCTGGTTAGTCAGAGTCAGTTACCACCAGTACCAGTCAGTAAAAAGTTGGAGGCACAGGATGACTTTGAAACAAGGCCTCTTTCTGCACTTCTGTTGGTTCTTTCTGCATATCTCTTACTTCTTTCTGCACTTTTCTTTGTATTTCTGGACTTCTGTTGCCTCTTTCTGCATTTCTCTTGCTTCTTTCTGTTCCTCTTTCTTCACATGTCCTACCTCTGTAGGCATAGTTAGAAATTAGCATTTGAAAAACCTTAGAAATTCACTGAAAAAACCATAGGTTTCAGGGACGTTATAGTTAGGAATTATCATTTAAAAAACCTTTGAAATTCACTGAAAAAAACGTAGGGTTCAGGGACCTTATAGTTAGAAATTAAAAAACCTTTGAAATTCACTGAAAAAAACATAGGTTTCAGGGACGTTATAGTTAGAAATTATCATTTAAAAAACCTTTGAAATACACAGAAAAAAAACATAGGTTTCAGGGACGTTATAGTAGAAATTAGCCTTTAAAAAACCATAGAAATTCACAGAAAAAACATAGGTTTCAGGGACGTCATAGTTAGTTGGACATTTCACTCTTACAAAACCAGAGAAATTCTGCCGTTATAGTTAGTTGAGCTAACTATAACTTACGCCCCTGCAATGCACTGCTGATGACGTCACATATTACATCATTCATGACATGGTCAGTGACATCACTGATGACATCTCAAATGACATCACTGATGACATCATCCACGTGATAATCTGATGCACCTCCTCACACCGTAATATAACCTTTGATATACCTACTCTAAAATGCAGACTATCATTTTCGAAACCATAGACACACCAATACCAGTTACTACATACCCACTCACTGATTCCTAGGTCTACACACATGTCCACTCATTCACCCATACAGTTACTCATACATGCAGTCATTCATCAATACAGCACTATCATATGCACTCATACACCTATACAGACACTCACACACCACCACTCACCCATAGAGTTACTCAAACACCTAGTCAGTCATGCAAAGAATCAATCACACTCCCCTTTACTCACCTATACAGTTATACACACACCACTTCACTTATTCATACAGAAACTAACACATACTTACTCTCTTCTACAATCACTGACACAAGCACACACTCATCCATACAGCCACTCTCACAATCGCTCACTCTCACATATAGTCATTTATATACTCCAACACTCACATATACTGCCTTTCACATATGTAGTTACTCACACATGTACCACTGAGACATCCTTTCACTCACCAACACACCCATACACACACTCACCCACCCATACAGCCCTTCACAGATGCACTCTTGATCCCATACACCCAGTGAATCACCTACTCACACATCTATGCACAGAGTCACACCCCCCCAACCACAGAGACACGGAGGCACCCATACAGATACTCAGACAACCAATCAATAACCCATATAGACACTCATGTAGCTACTCACCAACCCATGCAGCCGCTTACACACCAACTTACAGACTAATACAGACATTCACACAGTTTAGTCACTAACACATGCATTCAGTAAGACATGATTAATCACTCACTTATACAGTCAGTCACGCACCTACTAAATCATCCATTCAGATACTTATACACCCACTCATTCTTCAATACACCTTGGCATATATATACATATATAAAACATATTTAAACTTTACAGAAACACATACTCACTGGATGATGTCATCAGTGATGTCATCAGTGATGTCATTTGAGATGTCATCAGTAATGTCTTCAGTGATGTCACTGACCATGTCATGAATGATGTAATATGTGACATCATCAGCAGTGCATTCCGGGGCGCGATTTATAGTTAGCTCAACTAACTCTAACAGCCAAATTTCTCTGGTTTTGTACGAGGAAAATGTCCATCTAACTATAACGTCCCTGAAACCTATGGTTTTTTCAGTGAATATATATATATGTATAAAATTGTTATATTGGTAAATTTAAAAACAATTATAAAATTATAATATAAGTTCAAATTAATATTTTTTAAAGTAGTTTTACATCATATATGTATACATAAACAAACATATTTTGATATATATATGTGTGTGTGCTTGTTTAAATTAGTAAATATTTATATATATTTTAAATATTATTCAAACGTATTTACTTTACATTAATGTTATATCTTAAAATATTTAAGTTTTACTTATTTAAATTACATATAAAGTAAAATACAATTTTTTGTGCATATTTTTCAATATTAGTGTAAAACGATATTTTTTCTGTATTTTTTTCTACTTAGCATTATATGTATAGAAAAACTATATTTTTTTGATTGATATTTTTGACACGATATTTTGGTATCACAATATTTATGGTTTCAATATTGTGTCAGTCAACCATTTTCATTGATCCATGTAAACCTACATCTTTTTCTTCTGCTCTTTCACCCTACGACTAACTCCTGAAAGTCATGGGGACCATTGGTTCAACACCATCCTTTCAACTTCCAAGGTGCTAATTTCAAACCCGAATTATGATTTCTCAGCAATTAGAAAAGAAATATTCTGGTAATCAAATTGGATGTGAAGTTATAAAAAGTAAAATAGCTTGAAGACCAAAGAGCTTTTCTCCAGCACATTCCTACCTTGACTGGGAATTGTATGGATTCCTTCATGAGTATGATAAAGTGTTCCACCTCACCTTTAGCATAAGGGTGATAGACAGAAATTTTCTTACAAAGTACTTCTCGCATACTCAGATAATCCTCCATCCTGGCACTTATTTATTTTATTTTATTTATTTAAAGAGTTTTATATTGCACAGACAAGACCACATGGGGAATCAGAGCACTTCACAGAAAGGTAGTTGTATAGTTACAAGGGTACACCAAATATAAATGACATTAGCACAGAAAGGACCGGAAAAGGACAACATCGGTCACAACAGTAGAACATTTTAAAAGGAGGGAAGAGTAAGAGAGCGAACCCTAGGGTGAGACTGAAAGACTGACCAAAGAATTCTTTCAGTATAACCCTTTGACTTTCTTAATAAGGGAGCAAGAGTTAATATCACAGCTGAACAGGAGAGGACAAAACTAAATGACAATAGCAATCATTGCAGTACACTCGCAACAAGGGTAATGCAGCGTCTTCTCAGGTGGGCTGTGGGACTAGCCCAGAAAGGTTTCATCAGTTTGACTTCCCTTTTGAAGGAAGCTGTGGAAGTATTCAGTCTTAATTCCGGTGGTAAGGAGTTCCAAATTCTAGGTGCAATACCTGAGAATGCACGTTGTACGTTTTCAGTTTATGGAATTTCTGTGGTTTAAGTAGTAAGGTGCTGGAGCCTCTAGAGGATCTGAAGCCTTCTGAGAGCTCAAGTTTTTGTGCAAGATATAGTGGGGTGTTGAAGTGTAGAGCTTTGTGAGTCATGCAGGCAATTTTTAGATGTATCCTTGCTTCATACGGGAGCCAATTGAGAATGTTTAGCTCAAGCGAGATGTGGTGATAACATTTGGAGCCTGTGATGAGCCTTGCAGCGAAATTGAGAGAGGCCTTGAGTGGAGCCATCCTCGCTCTGGTAAGTCCACAGAGGGTTGCACTGCCATAATCCAGCTTAGAGATCACTAATGCTTGCACCGCAGTTTTGACGTCATTGTGGGGAAGTAACGGTTTTATTTTCCTTAGGATGCTTAAATGAAAGTTTGCTCCTTTGGTGAGAGAACTGATGTGATTCTGCATGTTCAGATGACTGTCAAGTATTAATCTGAGTGAGTTCGTAGAGTCAATGATGTTTGGAGTGCAATTGAGGGCTGTCAGTTGGTGCACCCAATTTTGCAATGACTGGGGACTGTTTGTCAGGGGCGATGAGGAGGAATTCAGTTTTGAGAGTATTCAATTTCAGATGATTGAGTGTCAGCCAACTTTGCGTTTCCTGAAGAACTGAGTTGAGAGATCTGATATCCTCTGGGGAGGAGATTTTCAGGTACAGTTGCGTGTCATCGGCATACATGTGATAGTGGATATTGGACACTTTCAGGATTTCTGTTAGAGGTTCTATGAACAGGTTGAAGAGAGTGGGTGAGAGAGTAGTCTTCTGCGGTACTCCCAGTGTGAGCGGAGAGGGGTTGGACATGGACTGATTAACCTTCAGCCTTTGGGATCTATTGTGTAGAAAAGAAGAAAACCAGTTAAGCACCGTTCCTGATAACCCCACCCTGTGCTCCAATAGACCAATGAGGGTATCATGTTTGACTGTGTCAAACGCTGACGAAAGGTCAAGTAGGATCAAAAGGCATGACTCATTTTGGTCCAGCATACGTAGTGCATCATCCACAATATGAATAAGAGCAGATTCCGTGCTATGACCTTGCCTGAAGCCAGATTGGAATTTGTCAAGAAGTTGGAATTGTTCAATATGTCTACAAAGTTGGGTGTGAACGCATTTCTCCAAGAGTTTTGCCAGTGTAGGAATAATGAAGATTGGACGAAAATTGTGAAGATTTATCTGGTCAGCCGTTGTGTTTTTTAGTATGGTGGTGAACTGCCCAGTCTTTACGAAGTCTGGGATTGACCCTTGAAGCAGAGAGGCGTTAACTAGCTTCGTCCATAGAGGGAGTATGGATGATCTGATCTCCTTGAAGATGTTCGGAGGTACGGGGTCATTGAAACGGTTGGACTGTTTCAGAGTAGGCTGAGTTTTTCGAATGGTGCTCTCATCAACGGTTTGGAATAGACTCCAAGAGG
The DNA here is from genome assembly GCA_963921515.1 of Calotriton arnoldi. Classification (NCBI taxonomy): domain Eukaryota; kingdom Metazoa; phylum Chordata; class Amphibia; order Caudata; family Salamandridae; genus Calotriton; species Calotriton arnoldi. The sequence continues at coordinate 1,069,537 of CAWUFW010001498.1, forward strand.
CATTGTTTTTGGGCGAGAGAACCAGACGTTGAGGGGGCACAACCAGCCCAGAGGATACACAGGTGGCATGTAGATTCTCTTGGGCTGCCTGTAAATCCTGTTCAATCTTTGTTGTTTTATCACGGAAGAAGGAAGCAAACTCCTCAGTTTGGCTGCTGACATGGTCCTAAGGAAGGCGGAATAGGTGGGTTGTTAGTTTGAAGCTTGATGAGTTCGAACAGCTTGCTTGGACGATTTCTTGCTTGGTCTAGTTGTTCTCTGAAGTAGCTAGCTTTAGAGCTTATGATGCGTTTGTTATATACGTTTCTCAGAGATCTCAGCTGCGTAAGATGGTACACGGAGGGCGAGGCTCTTTATATAAGTTCTGCTAGTCTTAGATTTCTTCTCTCAGTATTTAGGTTCCCGTTGTACCAAGGTTTGGAGATTTTGAAGGGTATTCTTTTCAGTTGTAGTGGTGCCATAGCATCTAGTATGTTGGACATCGAGTGATTGTAGTGATCTGTGAGGTCATCGACAGCAAACATGTCCAGGGGAGGAAGCAAGATGCTATCAGTGTGGGAGGACAGATCATATAGGTTAATATTTCTCAGATTTCTTTGCCAGATTCTAGGTTTCTTCATCTAAGATTTAATGGTTCTTGCCGGTTCTGAGACGAGGAAGGAGATGCAGTGGTGGTCCAACCAATCACATGGGAGGATAGATTCAAGTTGAGGGGAGTTGCTCTTGCCAATAACCAGATCTAAGGTAGCTCCCTTGTTGTGCGTAGGGCTGTCACATATTTGAGTAAGGTTGAGGTCTGATATGAAGAATTTGAAGCTACTGACTGACAAGTCATTTAGGTCATTCCAATGCAGGTTAAAGTCCCCCTGGAAGATCTGGGTGCTGGGATAGTCCACATTCGTTGAAATGATTTCCATGACCTGTTCTATAAAAGGGGGATTGTCTCTTGGAGGGTGGTAGAGCGCGTGGAATTTGCAGGCCTGCTTGTTGCTGCATGAGACCTCGAAGCACATGTATTCACACGAAGTCAGGGACTCAGAGTGCAGTTGTCTAACTGATAAATTGATACGATGAATGCAAGTGATGCCACCAGCTAGCCCACCCAGCCTATCAAGCCTGATGATGTTTCTGTCAGCACTAAAATGTCAGGATCATTTGCAAGGATGAGGTCAGCGATGTCTGCAGCGTGAGAGCCTGCCAATCTGCAGTTGAGAAGCATGATTTAAGCTGAGGTTTGGGATCGTCTGAGGCAAGGGAGGTGGTGGGGACTAAGGTGAGATTGTTATTATTATTTAACTATCTAGTGTTAGCCGTGGGTTCTCTAGCTGGGTCAGAGTCGATAGTTTCAATTTGGCACATAATATCAGTGTTCAAGGCAGATGATGTGTCATAAGAGAGCAGAAGGGTTCTAATATCCAAGTCTTGGAGTGGGACTTTAGCTCTGCAAGGCCGAGAGGGGTCATTAGGGAAGGGTAGTGTTTCCCAACTTTGGAGAGTAGGAGCCCCTAGAGGTGCGGTCATAGTTGGTGTAGGGTATACAGGCAGTCTCGCCCCAAAAGTCGAGGGATGACTGTAGATGTGTGGCACAGTCTCTAAGAGTCCCCTAGACTTCTTATTACCCGATTGCTCTGATGTGAGGAGAAAGAGGCTATGTACAGCAGCCTTGAGTTGTTGGAGGGTAAGTGAAATAGCATCCAGCCTAGATTCCAGACCAGTGTGGGAGCAGGTTCTTGGCCCTTGTGGACAGGGGCTGAGAGGGGGGATTCGAGTAAACTATTGGAGTGAGTAAGGAGGGCGGGGAAGTAAGAGGAGGGGTGGTTTGCCTACTTGGGTTTTGAATTTCAGCCCCAATGCGCATAGGCGATTGTGGAGCCTGTTGGCTAGTAGGGGGGTGATCTATCCTGTCTATAGTCTTGGGAGAGTTGCTATTTAATATGCCAGACCCTACATCGGAGCTATGTCGGGGAGGGGTGAGTTCAATATCTGGACTTTGCGAAGGCATCGGTTGAGGATTACGGGGGTTGCCAGCGGGGGAAGGGAGATCTTGTGAGGATGAAGGATTGTACTTAGATAATGTGCTCTTGATGATGGGGAAGATGTTGTCGAAGATGCTCAGGTTCTGGTCAGAAGATTGTATGAGTATGGTCCCATTGTTGTAGAGGGATATGGTGGTTTCGATTTTATAGGAGGGAGAGGGGGCAACTGAAAGTCTGAGCCCATGAGGGGTCTTCTTGGAGGTGATAATTTTGAGCATTGAGTAGAATGCCAGTCTCCATTTAGCCCGTCTTTTCATGAAGAAGATAAGGTCACTTACTACGGCACCATTTTTTATGCAGAAGTAGGGATCTGAGATGAGGGTTTCTGGATGTGTTTTTAGGAGTCTATGTTTAAAGTTTTTGGATGCTTTTTTTTGTTAGGGTAGGTGGGTACTTAATTGAGTAGGCATTGTGTCCTGAAGGTACCAAGTTAGACAGGATAGCAGTACATACTTTAGGATCCATCCTCAGGATAGAGCAGCTGGGGTCGTGGGGTTAAAATGAAAAATGAGGGCAGAGGTTTATGAGCCACGAGAGCCTTAGTCGTCGAGCCTAGGCGTGTCAAGAATGTGGTGATCTTATGGTAGGATGGAGGAACAAGGAGACTGTATGGTAGAGTGGAGGAACATGTGGTGAGTGGCAGGAGGGTAGAGGCAAGGCTCGCTGGGAGCTCAGAGACAGTGAACATCTCTAGGACTCTCAGACCTCCTGGTCACTTCCATCACAGGGTCCATTCCCAAAAATGGGATAGGCAACAGAGCTAGAGCGCAAGAGACGCTGGGAAAAAAAAGTGCATCTTCTATCTCTATTTCTTAGTGACACCAGCGCAGCTTAACCACAGGATGGAGTGTACATCTATTTTCAGGGTCTGGATGATAGGCATGGAGAGTGCATCTTCTATTTCAGGGACTGAGTGGGAGGCATAAAATGGCCCTGTAGTGGGGAGAAAATGGCAGCGAATGGAAAATCAGCTGGACCATACCGGTCTGCAGTGAGAATAAATGCACCGTTGAGCTCAATCACAGAGGAAGAAACACCAGTAAAAATGAAGTCGAGTGGGAGCGAAAGTATTATTTCCACTCTACTTCCCTTTAAGAAAAACATATAGCATGGGGCAGTAGGTTAGGTCACTTGGCCCAGGACCAATGTCAAGCAGCGTGAGCTCAGTTACAACGGGGGGCGTGAGTCGCCCGACCTGCAGACTCAACTCGAGTCTGCCCTATCCGGTGAACAGACCGAGTCAGCACAATGATGGCACGGGGGAGATCAGGGTTCCTCCAGAGAGGTGCGAGTGGAGACAGGGAGCCTCCCTTGAGGTGAGTGACCGGGACGGTGAAGAAATCAGAAAGGGTACCTTCTCTCCGATGGGATCCTGCGGCGACACTGTAGGCGCCCACCGCCTTTCTCAGGCACCAGTCGCACCTCCTCTGTCGGAGGGGGCCGCCCGTGACTCGGGCGCGGCGAACTATATGGGGGTAAGCTACTATCCACTACTCCTGTAGCGCTGACCAGGACCCGAGGCTTTCTCAGGCGTAGGGGCTTCGTGGTGTCTTGGAGTCGTAGTGAGGGACGGCGGGCCTACGCAGGCAGCCAGCCCTCTGTAATGCATGTAAAACTTATGAATTATGGCCCATTGTCAGAGACCAAGTACTCCTAGAGCCCTTCTTTGTAAAACTCTGAAAAATAAAGGTCTTGCAAGAATAATATGCCAACATGAGAAGTGACCCTTTCAACCATTTTCACCTCAGGCCATTTCAAACATTGCCAAGACAAACTTCTCCTGCTACAAAATGAATACAAAATGAACTAAAATATCCTCACCTGATTTTCTCCAGGGACCAGACTAAAACTCATCAAGAAGTGAATTCACTGTGCACATCCTAGCCAATTTATCACTATTCCCACACACAAGACAGTCACAAACCCACTTCCCATACCAAACCTGACCACCAATAGCATTCTCTCATTCTTGTCATACACCAAAAGTAATGCTTATGGCCATACAATATGTTTATCAATGTATAACAACGCCTTAAAGCAAAATGTAATTAAATAACAACACAATCAAACCAGTAAACAATGCTATATAGACAGATAGATATAGATATATAGAAGGAGGGAGAGAGCAAGAGAGAATATGTCTACAATTCACCTGAATTTCCCGTTGGGACAGAGGGAAAAAAACACTTTGAAAGAAAGAGAAAGAGAAAAAAGAAAAAGAAGAGACAGAGACAAAGAGGGTGAGAAGCAGATAGACTGAAGGAGAGGAAGAGAGAGACAAAAAGAGAGCTAGGCAAATTGAGAGAAAGAAAGAGTTAAAGAAAGAAAGAGAGAAAGCAAAAATGAGAGTGGGGCAAAAAGAGAGAGTCACATATAGGAGAGGGAAAGAGAGACACAATAAGAGAGATTCACAGAAAGAACCTAACTGAGGGAGAAAAAGACAGATAAAAAGAGGAAGGCATATTTTTAAATCGGTTACTGACATTATCTTCTTTCACCTGCCATGCAGCAGCATGTGCATGAATCACCCGCCTCATACAGAAGCATCACAGAATTGCTGACAACATGTCTGCCATGGTTTTAATACTGGAAGCACTAACTACAAATGATGTAATTTTTTAAAATATCGTTACTGTTTTATAAAACAAAATAACGAAGATCTGCATTCAATGCTGAGTGTCAAGACTCTTCAACAGCCTCTTCATCTACTTGAAAGCTGTAATCAATATCGGGAGGGGTGTGACAGAGTTAGGCGGGATGGGTACTTGCCTCCTGATACCAACACATTCAGCAAAGGACTTCAATGTAACTTACCTGTTCAGAAAGCCCCCGCTGTATGTATTAAAAAAAGCAGAAACAGCTCTTCAACACTCCAAAGGTGTGTTCTAATTCATTATTTAATGAATGTTCAAGTGGCATGTAATGTGGATCTTATCATCGCCCCCTGCAATACCAATTATCCAGAAGCTGCCCATCATACATTCATCATGTGGAGCAACAGTATACCTGAACTTATGGGAAGCTTGCACACTGAAGGAACTGGCCCGGTTGTTTGTTTCCCTCCACCTTTCTTGAGTACCTTGTGGATCGAATGCCAGAGACCGCCACACAGGGCTTATTGGGATAGCGTCAAATGCAGGTCTCTCTATCATCATGCAAAGAGGTGAGCATCTTGTCATGCAGTGTGGTGTGCTCCAATGTGTTCACAGGAACCAGTGTATGCTGACATCTGGATTGGCCGCCTCGTTGGTGGTGATGCGCATAGTCTTGTTGAGGGTGCGCATGAATCGTTCTATGTCCCTGTTGACCTGTTGCCATTGGGGTATGATCTTCCATTGACAGATTCCTAGATTTTTCAGAAACCCTCAGAATACCGCTCCCTGAAATGGAGGTCCATTATCTTTGTGCACTTCTTCAGAGAGGGCCCAGAGGTTGCAAAGATTTTTCCAGCAGGGGCACAACTTTACTGAATGCTGTAGACTCCCTCACTTCCAACACTGGATATTTTGAATATTCATTGATGATTACATTGAAAGGAATCCATCTGGGAAGCATCCAAAGTCCAAACGGACTCTGGTCCAGGGTGCTACATAGAGATTTTCTGTGTTCACTGAGACCGGCTCACACTTGCACATGAGGCAATGTGCCAACTTGTCATCAACAGTGGCATCAAGTCCTGGAAAACACACTTCCTGTTGCAGGCGCGCTTTGGTTTTTGCAACCTCTTGATTTCCTTTGTGTGCAAGATCCACCACTTGGTGGTACAGGGTCAAAGGAATTACATTACGGTGACCTCTCAAGAACACACCCTCTGGCAACATCTCAGCTCATCCCTCACCCTTCATAATTTGGGCAGCTGGTCTTTGTCCATAGCTCTCTCATGGTTAGCATCCTGTAGAAACTTCTTCCAGACCCGTGCTTGGATAGTGGCAATGACCTTCTGAAAGCCATCTTCGTCCTTCATGGCTCTGAAGATCTCCTCTACCGTCAGAGCCTTTAGACACGCAAAATGGGCCATTATCCACTTATGTTCCTTGACTTCAGGTTCTGTAGAGAGACTACCATCATGCATACCTACAGTGTGATGGGGGACAAGAAGTTAGCTGATTGTTTTGCCTCTGGATGGTATGTGCCAGTAAATCAGTATTGCTGCAATTGTACAGCCTACCTTTCCAAGCAAGGGGGGAGGTGGGGTGCAATACCTCCCAACAGAGTTACCAGAGGCTTGTGATCCATGACCACCTTCAATTCCCTGCCACAGAAGTACAGATGGAAATTATTACAACTGAGATGCATGGGCAAGCTGGATAGGTTCTGACTTCCTCGGGTTGACCTTCAGTCCGTACTTCGTGATGGCCTAACCAAAAAACTCGATCTGCGACTCAAAGAATAAATACTTGTCCTGGTGCAAGGTGAGTCCATGATCACTGAGGCACTGTAGGTTGGCTAGCAGGTGACAGTGATGATCCTCAGGGGTAGCAGAATAAACTAGGATATTGTAGCTGATGTTCATCACCCCTTGCTGTCCGGAGAGGGACTCTCGGATTGTGAGATTCCAAAGTTGAGCCGCTTGCATCCTCGTAGGCCCAGGCACGTTTAAACATCATGATATAATGGAATTCTAGGTCCAGTAGCAACTGATGGTAACCTGCATTAAGGCCCAATTTTGAGAACCATTCGGCCCTGTTGATATTTGGTATTATCTCATCCGTTGTGGGGGTGATATGCCTCTCCCTTTTGATTGCCCTGTTGGGGAGATGCATGTCAATACACAACCTGATCACCCCTGGCTGTTTGAGCATCTCTGCAATCACATTTGGTGGGCCCAGATAAATTTTCAATTACTTCAAGGCGGTCGAGCTCTTCTAACTCTTGTTCCACCAATAGTTGGAGATAAAAGGGTATTCTCCATTGTCGACGCACCATTGGCTTGAATTACATATTGATGTTTAGCTTCGCAGCACTCCCTTCCAGCATCATAGTCCCTGGAATAGTTTAGACTAATTCAAGGTTTTCTGCTGTTTGATACCCCAGTAGCGTCCCTTCACCTTACTTTGTGACATGGAACTTGGATGGTGCTTTTTACGCCATGCTGTTCCACTACATCAATCACTCCTGTAAACGGGAGAGGCCATTAGCCTCCATTGGTATATATTTTGGTCTTAGTTTGTGACAGCATGGGCTTGTATATGCTTTTAATATGCTGGAGTGTTTCACTTTAGTACATCAGTTACTATCACTATACTGAGAGGCATTTATTAACATTTTTAATAAAGGCCTCTCAATGTAATATTCAATGAATATTAAAATAATATATGTAAAAAGATCATGCCATTCACCTTTATACTCTCTTTCTGCCAAATAATATGCTGCTTAAATAAATATAATAATTGAAAAGGGGAAACAGACTTTACAATGTGGCCGGAACCACACAATACTGTTACCACTCTTTACCACGCGTGCCTTTATCATGCTAATTTTTACCACGAGTATGCCTTTATCACGCAAGCCTTTACAACAAAAATTTAAGTATTTCGCAGCTGATGCTGTCTAATCACACTCTTAGAAAGAATACAGGAACACCCCTCTGGACAGTAGAACAATGATCAGCAACATAGAAAGAGGACTGCTTTCAATGTGAGGGCATCGGCAATCTTTGTTAATGGCTGTGAAAGGGACGACTATCCCTGCTAAGGGCCTACAGTCTACTCTTTATCTCATCTAATGCTGCCTGGGTATACATTAAGAAAGAGGACAAGAACACCCTTTCTGAACGCAGACGTCTTATTGATTTTCTGAATACTGATGCAAGTCACCTGAACCAATAGTTTTACTTCCCCCATACAAGCTGCACTGAGGGGCATATTTACAAGAAATAACGCAGCACTGCATTGCATCAGCGATGCGTCAAAACAAGTTGCACTTTGGTACAGCAGAATCCTACACCACGGATGCATCATATTTACAACTCGGCACACCATGGTTTAGGGATCTTTGGGGCATATGTATCAAAGAATGGTTTTGCGATTCTCAAATAGCGATTTTTAGAGAATCGCTATTTGAGAATCGCAAAGCGAGATGTAAATAAAAATTCGCAAATATTTTGTGATTCCCTGACATTCCTTAATTGCGACTCGCAAATTGCGAGTCGCAATTAAGGAATACCTTCCCATTCATTCCTATGGGCCTAGAGGCCCATAGGAATGAATGGGAAGACATTCGCAATTTGCGAGTACCCATTAGGTACTCGCAAATTGCGAATGCATTTCAAGGGTGCAAGGGTGTCAAAAGGACACCCTGTTGCACCCCTGAAATGTGCCTGTGTGCACATGTGGCACACATACATGCCCTAAGGGCATGTATGTGCGCCACATGGCACTTTGAAAAATGCAAAAAAGTGAATTTTTCAAAGAAATCGCAAATCACCACCAACTTGAAGTTGGTGGTAATTTGCGATTCCTTAAGGCCAAATCGCACTTTTTTTGTGCTTCTTACATTGCATTTAAGGAATTGCAAATTGCGATTCCTTAAATGCATTAGCAAAATAGGGAATCTCAAATTTTGCGATTCCTTATTGTGCGAGTGGGTTTTTGTGTGATACATTGCACACTGCTATATTGCGATCGCAAACGCTGAAATTCTGCGAATTTCAGCATTTGCGATCGCGATTTTGCTTGATACATATGGCCCTATATGCGTCAAAAAAATGACGTATCCACGTGCGCCAAGTCATAACAAAATCAGACGCTTCTGCTGCAAAAGTGACTGACTTATGAGACGTAAAGTGACTCAAATTGGCCCTATGTGACTTTTGAGTGCTAAATGCCTCAAAAAAGTACAAAAACAGCAGGCAGCCATGGAGCAGAGAGCAGGCAGCAGAAGTAAGGACAACAACCCCAGCGCCAGCCAGGATTTCCAGGCAGACTCCCAGGCGAAAATGAAGTCCAACTTCAGTGAGGAAGAGAATGACATCTTGATCCTGTTGGTGACACAGCACCAACATTAGCTCTTTGTCACCTCCAAATTGCCACTTGAGAGGAAAGAGGCCATTTGGCAGTCATCCTGGAGAAGATCAACAGTTTGGGGCAAGCAAAGAGGACTGTCACTGACTGAAACAAGAGCTGGTATGATTATAAGCTCCGGATGAAGGAGAAACTGGTCAATAACCTGAAGACAGCAATGCAGATGGTAGGAGGGAGACTAGTGCCTCAGGAGGAGCTGGATACCATGGAGGAGCGAGTGGCAGCTGTTATCCCCGATGAGTTGTTGACTGGCGTACCACGATACAACAGTGCAGCACGTGTGGAACAGCCAGAGGGTAAATATTAACAAGGGGCAATGTGGGCAAAAAGGTCATGTTGTGCAGTTCATCCAGCTATGTCCCAGCGCTTCGCTGTGCTATGTGAAGTAAAAAGGGCAGTAATCGGGATCATGTCCCGTTAAAAGGCTCAGAAATGTCACTTACACTGCCCAGTTACATGTTACACAGCTCTGTCCAGCTCAGTCATATTTCTCCACTCCATGGGTGAAGTGCAGCACCAGTCCCAGTCCCCTTTTTTATAGTGGCATGCCTAATTGATTGCACAAATGAGAACTTCTATACTGCAATTACACAGGGCAGCGCTGCACGTCAATTTGCTGGGCTGCACTGTGTCAAAGGAAAAGGGCAGGAATGTGCTTTACCTATGAGATACAATGCATTCCTGTCCTCTCACACTGTGCTAGCACACAAATGGCTGCCTAGCACCAACGCTGACAACCTTTCACCCTTGTGCATGGGTGCCTGTGTTAAAATCAGGTTGTAATTGTACAGGAAGGGGCACCCTGTAAATTGTGTTTATGGACTAGTGTGTCCATGATTGACTTATTTGATTTACTACTAAGTCCCTAGTACAGTGCACTGTGTAGGCCCAGGGCCTGTAAATCAAATGTTGCTAGTCGGGCTGCAGCACTGATTGTGCCACGCACACAAGCAGGCTTTCAAAGGGGTCTCAGACCTGCCGCTGCAGTGTCTGCGCGCAGTCTCTACTGCCATGTCGATCTGGCAAGTGCACCCACTTGCCAGGTCCTAACCTTCCCTTTTATTACATGTGAGTCACCCCTAAGGTAGGCCCAAGGTACCCTGTGGGCAGGGTGCCTTGTATATGAAAGGTAGGACATGTACTGGTGTATGTGACATGTCCTGATAGTGAAATACAATGTTTTTCGGTTTTGTCTCAGGAAAGGCTATCTGTCCCATAGGATAGAATGGGAGTTTATTTATAACATCTTATAAGTTCCCATTGGGACAAGATAGAAAGATGGAGTTTAGTGTGCCTGAACTCAGAATATAAAAATGCATCTCTTAGTAAAGGTGATTTTTATTTTGTGTGTTTGAAAATACCAATTTTAGAAAGTGGCTATTTTCTTGCATAGCCAACCTGTGTGCCTCTGCTGGTTTGTGGATTGACTGTCTGGTTTTGGAGTGACAGGGGCTGGGGATGTACATTCTCTTCAGACAGCCACTGGGGGGTTGAGGTGTGTCCTGCCTTTCCTGGATGAGTCAGGGCTGGGCTGAATAGACCTGGGCTGCATCTAGAGTGGTAGGATCAGATTTACCTTCACCTTAATAGGCCTGGTCAGCCTTGGACAATTCTGTCTCCACCTCCTGGCAAGAAGTTGGGCCAGAGAGGACAGAACTGGTTTGGACTGAGCACAGAGCCCCTCTGCCATAAGAAAACAAAGAGAAATTGAGTATAAATTATGAGGCTCAGACCACAGGACTTTAGATTACTTCTGGACTCAAGAGGAACCTCTGCGAAGAAGAAGAGCTGGGAAAGCTGAAGGAGAAGTACTGCCTCTTTGCTGTGTGCTGTGTGGGGTTGACCCGCAGTGGCTGTTTCTGCCAAGAAGAGGGCCAAAAATTTGCTGTGTGCTGTGTATCCTGCTGGAAGAAGATCTCCAAGGGCTTGGTGTAGAGCTTGCCTCCTGTTCTGAAGTCTCAGGGACATAAAGACTTTATTTCCTCTGTTCTCCTGCATTTGGCACTGCTGTTTCAGCTGCCACAGGGGGAAATTACAACACTGATGCAGGTGAGTGATGCTGTGCCCTGCAACAAAGCTGTGGGCACCATTTGTGAAGTGCACGATGCACCACCCTGACTTACATCACAGCCCCGACGCCTGCTGCTGCATGCACCGTACTGACTCTGACGCTGTCACTGAGGCCGCTGCCTGCACCGGAGCCGAGGGCGCCACTATTGCCGCTCACGACGCACTGCCCCAACTTGCACTGCAGCCCCGACCTCACTGATGCTGGTGCTTCATCCGCATCCATCGACACCGCACAGTCATAAGGAACCGACACCTTGCCGCCACCGTGACGTCACCTCCCTGGTGCCAGTAAGGAACCGACGCCTCACCTCCCCGACAACAGTAAGCAACCGATGCCTCACCTCCCCTGCGCTGCAGTGTGTAACCAAAGCCTCACCTTCCCTGGGGTCATAGGGAACCAACGCATCACCTCCCTTGGAGTCGTAAGGAACCAATGCGTCCCGGTGCCAATGAAGCATCATCTCCCCGACGCCGTGCATGTCTTTGCTTTCCTCGTTTACCAAGGTGCTGTACTTGGGGGTCCGTGTGACTCCGTGCCTGACGGCACGCACCTCTTGGTCATCGCCGTCGTGATAGCTCCAGGGCGAGCTATTTGTTGCTACAATCTTGATTTTTGTGAATAGCATATTTTCGTTCATATCTTGATAACTGTGTGTTGGATTTTTGTCATTTTGGTCGTTTTGTTTAGATAAAGATTTCTATTTTTCCAAACTGGTGTGGTGTTCATTTGAGTGTTTTCACTGTGTTACTATATGTTTGCACAAATGCTTTACACTCTGCCTCTGAGATAAGTCTGTCTGCTTGTGGTGCCTAGCTACCAAGGGGGTGTGCAGGGGTTGTCTAAGGGCGTAACTCCCTTACCAATGAAGCATCACCTCCCCGATGCCATGCATGTCTTTGCTTTCCTCATTTACAAAGGTACTGTGCTTGGGGGTCCGTGTAACTCCGTGCCCGATGCTGCACACCTCGTGGTCAGCGCCGTACTTTGGATTTTCATCTGTCACGATGTCGTAATAGCTCCAGGGGGAGCTATTTGTTGCTACAAGCTTGATTTTTGTGAATAACCTATTTTTGGTCATATCTTGATAACTGTATGTTGGATTGTTGTCGTTTTGTTCTTGTTTTGTTTAGATAAATAATTCCTATTTTTCTAAACTGGTGTGGTGTCAATTTGGTTTTTACTGTGTTACTAAATGTGTGCACAAATGCTTTACACACTGCCTTTGAGATAAGCCTGTCTGCTCGTGGTGCCTAGCTACCAAGGGAGTGAGCAGGGGTTGTCTAGGACATAACTCCCTTACCCTGAGTAGAAGCAAGGGTCCCTACTTAGACAAAGGTGCAAACCATTGCCAATGAGAAACCCCCATTTCTAACATTGGTGGCAGCGATGGGATTAGGGCTTGCATTTGTGTCTTACATACAGTGAATGGTGTACCCCACTAGTACAGTGCTGACCATTATGCAACCACATGCAATTTTTCCCTGTTTCCCTTCGGAATTTGGATTTTGGAACTCGGGTTAGTTGTTGCACCTGTGGGGCCTTGTCAAAATGGAAATCAGCTTTTGGCACCTGCAAGATGAGGGAACTAAAAGGAGAAGGGGCTATCTGTGAAGATGAGATCCACAAGGCAGGATCTTGAGGCAGCCCTGCATAGCTATTAGGTACTACGTTGGGAAGCAACAATATCAGATGACTCTGAGGAGGAATCTGAGGGGCGCTCCCCAACCAGCATACCAAGAGGGCAGTGGCCCTGAGGAGGAAACATTATGGGACAGATTGCCTTGTGAGGAGAGGAATCAGATTCACCTCCCTGACAACAGTAAGGAACCGAAGGTTGACCTCCCCTGCACCGCAGTAAGAAAAGTCAGCTTTTTTTATTCCCAGCCGGCATCATGCTATCATTGTCTGCTGTGAATAAAAAAGCTAATTTACTTACTTTCCAATTGGATGGGCATGTTTGATTTAGTTGTGAAAACCACACGATCTTTCTGGTGCTAGATATAAGCTGTGACGTTGCCAACGAGCCCCGACTCGTCAGGCTGGGCGTCCTCCTCGTCAAAGCTCTGATGGATATTTATACATGGGGATGCCCATCCGCTGCATTTCTTTTAGACTGGAACACTCAGTTTGGTGGTGCCACTGCGATAATAGGAGGCTCCGCCACTGACTCTGCGGGACGCCTGCTTACTGAATATTCCTTGGATATATAAACAACAGCCAGGGTTTGCGGGGGTATATACCCTTGCACTAGGGAAAATGGAGGTATTGTGAAAGTGGGCAGCTAAACTAAAACATCGTACAACATGAGGTGAAGTGCCCCTGAGGTAAATGGAAGATATGTTTGCTGCTCACCCCTAATGGAATTTACTCCACTGAGGCAAGAAAGGGAGGGCACCATCTCTCTTATTTTATCTATAATGACACAAGACTGTGATTTTAAATACGAAGGACGCAACAATGTTTTGATAAAAGTTAAAAAGCATTATGGACATTGTAGTCTTATTACAAGAAAGTTACTGGGACCCAGGTAATATAAATCCGAACATTAAGTTAAAAAGTGCATCAGCAAGTGGATAAATAAGGGTATATAGTAGAACGAATGCTCCCTGGTCCTGAACTTTGATCAAGAACATAAAATTGGAGAAATTAATATTTTCAAACATAGTGACTGCACTTGAGTCCTTCTTCAATGTTGATGAACTTTGTATATTTAAAATCAAAAGTAACTGACCCTCGCATTAGCATACGATTGAGACCCGGTTGGGGTCGAAATGCGTCATGCTACGATTGCCTGCTGGGAATAAAAAAGCTGATTTACTTACTTTCCAATTGGATGGGCTTGTTTGATTGAGTTGTGAAAACCACGCAGTCTTTCTGGTGCTAGATATAGGCGGTGACGTATATATTATATATATATATATATATATATATAGCTCCCCAACACTTAGGTATTGCCTGCCGCTGCTCCTGAACGAAGGGCGCGTCGCCGAACGGACCTCCCAAGTTTGGTCCGGAAAATTTCAAAAATCCCTCGTACACCAAGGATGACGACGCCGTGTCTCCTGTGCAAATTACTTTATTTGCCGGTTACTGCTGTACGCATTTCGCCTGCACAGCAGGCTTGTTCACCAACAAAAGAGTAAAGTTTTCAACAATATTTAAAACACCTCCATCTTGTGTCACATGTGAACTACCCAGTGAGTACTACTGAAAACAGACTCGTAGTTTTATCATGGAAGTCAGATCGACTGCAAGATTTCAAACAATTGAAACATCCATTTTTCGTCGTATTTAAAATATGTACAATGTCACTAAAATAGTGCATATTCACACTTAAAAAATACTTGACAAAAATTCATTGAACTAATTCGCAGTTTTCAAGTCCAAATTTGACCACAATATGGTGGAGTTCTCATTGCGGTGTGCACCACCTCATATTCTGCCCAAGTGGGCATTGCCAAAAGGAGATCAAATACATATGGTTACACATTTATCTCGTTGTAACCAAATTAACTGTGCAATATACTCGCATGATTGCGCTATTTAAATGCACAGAAACCATAAACCTCCTTGTTCATTCTTATATTATATTCTCAGAAAATCTTGCCCCAGTGGGCCCTACGTTAAACCAAGTTTATCATTGTCTGTTTTCCCCCAAAGTGCACGTGCCCTAAAAATATTAAAAAATACAAACATTTTAAACATACTCCTATAAAAGTTAAAAACATAGGGAATTGCGGAATACTGCTGATATCTCAAGAAATGCACTATAAGTGAGTATGGAAATCCTCTTCCATATTGAGACCATCCGGAAATTTGGTATTCAATTCTATAATAAAGCAAGATTCAAGTTGTCTCAATTTGCGTTCTCGATTGCCGCCCCGTGCATTCAGTGGGATGGCTGCTATTACAAAATATGTCAGTCCTTGTGTGCTTCTACCATGGTATTGGTCAAAATGTCGTGCTACAGGGTAAGTCTTGTCGCCATTTTTTATTGCCCTCAGGTGTTGCAAAACTCTTTTATGAACAGGTAAGATTGTGCTGCCCACGTACCTCAGGCCACAAGGGCACTGAAGCACGTAGACAGCAAAATCCGTCTTACAGGAAAATTGTCCCTTGATCTTCTTTTCTCTAGTTATTAAGTTGGAGCTGTAAGTGGTTGTGTTCTTCCCATGGGTACACGCCTTACATTTAGTACATTTTATTAAACCATCACATCGCTTGAGCCACATAGATACACTGCTCTTTGATTTTGTAGAGAATATTGTGTTTCTGACAAGGGCTGGCTTTAAAGATTTGGCTCGTCTAAAAGTTATCTGCGGTCTTCTTTGTACCAGTTTGCCCAATATTGAGTCATTTTTAATCAGATGCCAATGTTTACATAGGATTTTTCTTAGCTTCTCCTCTTGATTACTGAATGTAGTAATTATCCTACATTGATTAATTTGTGTCTTTTTTCTACTTTCACTTGATTCTTTATTAAACAAGATATCTTCTCTCGTTCTTTTCTTGGCCTTGTGCATAGCTGAATTTATTACCTCAGACGCATAGCCCCTAGCTAAGAAACGAGATTCCAAGCACCCAAGCTCTTGTTTCACTTCACCTTCATTACTGCAGTTTCTTATCGTTCGTAAGCATTCACCATACGGAATGCTCTTTACCAGATTTTTCGGGTGAAACCTCGTTGCATGAAGCAACGTGTTGCCCGCTGAGGGCTTACGAAACAATTTTGTTTCTAGCATGCCATCCTTGATATACACTGTTAAATCTAAGAAGTTAACACTTGTTGCACTGATAGTGCTAGTGAACCGCAAATTCAAATTGTTCACCTGTAGCTTCTTTATTAACTCAATTACTGTCTTTTCTGGCCCTTTCCATACAATGAACAAGTCGTCTATAAAACGGCTCCAATGCATAACATGCTCATGCCACTCCTCTTGGAACTGTTTTTGGACCACCTGCTCCTCCCACCAGCCCATATGCAAATTAGCATAGCTGGGGGCGAAGCAGGTGCCCATTGCAGTTCCACATACCTGATGAAACAGTTCTTTGTTAAAGAGGAAAAAGTTGTTCTTGAGGCATGTTGAAATCATTGATGACTCTCAAACATAACATCAGCCTTCACCTTGGTGTAATTCAAACGGTTATTAAGTTGTTTACAGGCTTCACTCAAATATTGTTGCTTGCCCCATAGCACTACATTGCCACCCTTATCAGCACTACGCACAATGCAGTTATCATCAGTAGACAATTTATTAACCAACGCCTGAAGGCTGATGTTATGTTTGAGAGTCATCATATGTACAATTTACAGTTATTGGAATGGCGTAATCAATGTTTAATCAGCCATGATGAATATCTGTTTCTGAAAATTAACCATCCTGTGACCCCAGTGTTTTATCTAATTCCAAAGGTGCACAAAGATTCAGTCAATCCTCCAGGTCGTCCTATAATATCGGCCATTGGTAGTGCACTAGAGAACACTTCGAAGTATGTTGATTCTTTTTTAAGTCCCTACGTACAAAATTTGGCATCCTATATTCAAGATACGGGGGACTTTTTAAAGAAGATCTACGATCTTCCTTGGGAAGCTAACTACTTACTGGTAACAATTGATGTGACTACCTTGTATACAAGTATTAGGCATCTAGACGGCCTCAATGCAGTTAAATACTATCTAGGGAACCGTCCGCTTAAACTATGGTCCCATACCCAAATGATTCTGTCAATGATTTCAACATGCCTCAAGAACAACTTTTTCCTCTTTAACTTTAACGAAGAACTGTTTCATCAGGTATGTGGAACTGCAATGGGCACCTGCTTCGCCCCCAGCTATGCTAATTTGCATATGGGCTGGTGGGAGGAGCAGGTGGTCCAAAAACAGTTCCAAGAGGAGTGGCATGAGCATGTTATGCATTGGAGCCGTTTTATAGACGTCTTGTTCATTGTATGGAAAGGGCCAGAAAAGACAGTAATTGAGTTTATAAAGAAGCTACAGGTGAACAATTTGAATTTGCGGTTCACTAGCACTATCAGTGCAACAAGTGTTAACTTCTTAGATTTAACAGTGTATATCAAGGATGGCATGCTAGAAACAAAATTGTTTTGTAAGCCCTCAGTGGGCAACACGTTGCTTCATGCAACGAGCTTTCACCCGAAAAATCTGGTAAAGAGCATTCCGTATGGTGAATGCTTACGAACGATAAGAAACTGCAGTAATGAAGGTGAAGTGAAACAAGAGCTTGGGGGCTTGGAATCTCGTTTCTTAGCTAGGGGCTATGCGTCTGAGGTAATAAATTCAGCTATGCACAAGGCCAAGAAAAGAACGAGAGAAGATATCTTGTTTAATAAAGAATCAAGTGAAAGTAGAAAAAAGACACAAATTAATCAATGTAGGATAATTACAACATTCAAGAATCATGAGGAGAAGCTAAGAAAAATCCTATGTAAACATTGGCATCTGATTAAAAATGACTCAATATTGGGCAAACTGGTACAAAGAAGACCGCAGATAACTTTTAGACGAGCCAAATCTTTAAAGCAAGCCCTTGTCAGAAACACAATATTCTCTACAAAATCAAAGAGCAGTGTATCTATGTGGCTCAAGCGATGTGATGGTTTCATAAAATGTACTAAATGTAAGGCGTGTACCCATGGGAAGAACACAACCACTTACAGCTCCAACTTAATAACTAGAGAAAAGAAGATCAAGGGACAATTTTCTTGTAAGACGGATTTTGCTGTCTACGTGCTTCAGTGCCCTTGTGGCCTGAGGTACGTGGGCAGCACAATCTTACCTGTTCATAAAAGAGTGTTGCAACACCTGAGGGCAATAAAAAATGGCGACAAGACTTACCCTGTAGCACGACATTTTGACCAATACCATGGTAGAAGCACACAAGGACTGGCATATTTTGTAATAGCAGCCATCCCACTGAATGCACGGGGCGGCAATCGAGAACGCAAATTGAGACAACTTGAATCTTGCTTTATTATAGAATTGAATACCAAATTTCCGGATGGTCTCAATATGGAAGAGGATTTCCATACTCATTTATAGTGCATTTCTTGAGATATCAGCAGTATTCCGCAATTCCCTATGTTTTTAACTTTATAGGAGTATGTTTAAAATGTTTGTATTTTTTAATATTTTTAGGGCACGTGCACTTTGGGGGAAAACAGACGATGATAAACTTGGTTTAACGTAGGGCCCACTGGGGCAAGATTTTCTGAGAATATAATATAAGAATGAACAAGGAGGTTTATGGTTTCTGTGCGTTTAAATAGCGCAATCATGCGAGTATATTGCACAGTTAATTTGGTTACAACAAGATAAATGTGTAACCATATGTATTTGATCTCCTTTTGGCAATGCCCACTTGGGCAGAATATGAGGTGGTGCACACCGCAATGAGAACTGCACCATATTGTGGTCAAATTTGGACTTGAAAACTGCGAATTAGTTCAATGAATTTTTGTCAAGTATTTTTAAAGTGTGAATATGCGCTTTTTTAGTGACATTGTACATATTTTAAATACGACGAAAAATGGATGTTTCAATTGTTTGAAATCTTGCAGTCGATCTGACTTCCATGATAAAACTACGAGTCTGTTTTCAGTAGTACTCGCTGGGTAGTTCACATGTGACACAAGATGGAGGTGTTTTAAATATTGTTGAAAACTTTACTCTTTTGTTGGTGAACAAGCCTGCTGTGCAGGCGAAACGCATACAGCAGTAACCGGCAAATAAAGTAATTTGCACAGGAGACACGGCGTCGTCATCCTTGGTGTACGAGGGATTTTTAAAATATATATATATACATATATATATATATATATATATATATTTTCACTGAAAAAACCATAGGTTTCAGGGACGTTATAGTTAGAAATTAGCATTTAAAAAACCATTGAAATTCACTGAAAAAACCATAGGTTTTACAGACGTTATAGTTAGAAATTAGCATTTAAAAAACCTTTGAAATTCACTGAAAAAACCATAGGTTTCAGGGGCGTTATAGTTAGCTGGACATTTCACTCGTACAAAACCATAGAAATTCCACTGTTATAGTTAGTTCAGATAACTATAACTCGCGCTCTCAAAATGCACTGCTCATGACATCACATATTACATCATTCATGGCATGGTCAGTGACATCACTGATGACATCATTGATGACATCTGAAATGACATCACTGATGACATCATCCAGTGACTGTGTGTTTCTGTAATTTTTTAATATGTTTTACATATATTCTTAGGTGTATTGAAGAATGAGTGGGTGTATAAGTGTCTGGATGGGGGATTTTACAGGTGTGTGACTGATTGTATAAGTGAGTGATTAAACGTGTCTTACTGAATGCATGGGTTAGTGACTAAACTGTGTGAATGTGTGTATCAGTCTGTCTGTTGTTGTGTACGCTGCTACATGGGTTGGTCAGTAGCTACATGAGTGTTTATATGGGTTATTGATTGTTTGCCTGAGTATTTGTATGGGAGACAGAGTGTGTGTGTGGGTGGGTTGGAGGTGTGTGACTCTGTGCATTGATGTGTGAGTGGTTGATTCACTGGGTGTATGGGTTCAAGAGTGCATGTGGAAACAGCTGTATGGGTGGGTGAGTGTGTGTATGGGTGTGTTGGTGAGTGAATGGATGTCTCAGTGGTACATGTGTGAGTAACTACATATGTAAAAGGCAGTATATGTGAGTGATGCTGTATATAAATGAGTATATGTGAGAGTGAGTGATTGTGAGAGTGGCTGTATGGATGAGTGTGTACTTGTATCAGTGATTATATAAGCGAGTAATTATGCGTTAGTATCTGTATGAATTAGGGAGGTGGTGTGTGTATAACTGTATAGGTGAGTAAATGGGAGTGTGATTGATTCTTTGCATAAGTGACTAGGTGTGTGAGTAACTCCATGGATGAGTGGCGGTGTGTGAGTGTCTGAATAGGTGTATGAGTGCATATCATAGTGTTGTATTGATGAGTAACTGCATGTATAAGTGAATGTATGGGTGAATGAGTGGATGTGTGTGTAGACCTAGGAATGAAAGAGTCCGTATGTAGTAACTGGTATTGGTGTCTCGATGGTTTCTAAAATGGTAGTCTGTATTTTACAGTGGGTGTATTAAAGGTTATATTAGACTGTGAGGAGGTGCATCAGATTTTCACGTGGATGATGTCATCAGTGATGTCATCAGTGATGTCATTTCAGATGTCATCAGTGATGTCATCAGTGATGTCACTGACCATGCCATGAATGATGTAATATGTGACGTCATGAGCAGTGCATTGCGGGGGCGCGAGTTATAGTTAGCTGAACTAACTATAACAGTGGAATTTCTATGGTTTTGTACGAGTGAAATGTCCAGCTAACTATAACGCCCCTGAAACCTATGGTTTTTTCAGTGAATTTCAAAGGTTTTTTAAATGCTAATTTCTAACTATAACGTCCCTGAAACCTATGGTTTTTTCAGTGAATTTCAAAGGTTTTTTAAATGCTAATTTCTAACTACAATGTCCCTAAAACCCATATTGTTTTTAACTAAATTTAAAAAAGACGTGCATACTTTTTGTAGTGAAAAACTAACTGTAACAGTAGTCTGTTATAAGTTATAATTTAACAATGTTTAAAACTTAATTAGCACTAATTAACATATAAGTGTGGCAAAAGTGTGACGGAGCAGCTATGATACCTGACTTCGAACAACAGCGTTCACAGTTCGATTCCCGGCTCCAGCGGCACGTTAGCCCACCACTATGTCACTGTGGGCAACAGCTTGCTTAATCTTTCCGACGACCCCGAGCGCCGGCACACCTTTCCAGGGTTAGCTGTACGCTTTATAAATGCTCGCATTTTTTTCATTTAAAACCATAGTGATGAGAAATATTATCACGTTGTTTTTTTCTTCTATTCTGATAGATATTTTTTTTTATGTCTTCTATTTAGAATTATGACAATCAATAAATGTATTTACTCATGAGAATGGAAATGACAGTTTTCCGGGTAACAGTTTTTAAGCTCTCCAACGTATGTACATATTAAGGACCTTATACGTGTTAGGTTCGAAATCGAAACATTTTCCGCTTCACATTTTGTAACTTTTCCCAACACGTGCACAAGTGAAACAGTTAAAACGTGAGCACGTGTCAACTGTAAAACGTGACATCTAAATGGGCGGAGCCGCATCTTCCTTCCATAGACTACTGAATAACCAAAAAGTATATAAACCACACCCGTTGATAGATTAGTTTTGTTTTTGCAAGTTATTTACGCGTCTCCATTCAGTGATGCAGGTGCTCTTTTCTACAGTCGGATTCTTCTTTTGCGGCCACAAAACATAATCCTCAGATGTAAGTTGTTTTATTATGCAATACTAGATATTTATAATACGTAGCTATTTGTCAATCTTTAAACACTTGTATTTAGAAAAAAGTGTTATTGGTTGTATTTGCCATTTATATGTAACGTCAGCAGCTTGTTTTCAGAAACAGACAGAATACAGCAAACATTTTTCCTGTTCTGGCTCCCTTGAGCTCATATAGTGTGACTTTGTATATTATAATATTGACACTGTACTTGACCTCAGAAGTGTTGGTGACCCGTCGGCGCGAAGACTAAAGATTTATATGTAACGTCAGCAGCTTCTAGTTTGTAGTCTATTTCTCCCTTGAGATCATATAGTGTGAGTATGTATATTATAATAACCACACATTATGATCTCAGAGGAGTTTGTGACCCGTTGGCGCGAAGACTAAAGATTTATATGTAACGTCAGCAGCTTCTGGTTTTTAGTGTATTTCTCCCTTGAGATCATATAGTGTGAGTATGTATATTGTAATATGAACATTTATACTGACCTCAGTGGGGTTTATGACCCATCGACTCGAAGACTAAAGATTTATATTTAACGTCAGCACCTTCTCGTTCTTACTCTGTTTCTTTCTTGGGATCATATACTGTGAATATGTATATTATAATATTAACAGTCATTGTGATCTCAGAGCACTTTATGACCCGTTGGCGCGAAGATGAAAGATTTCGAAGTACCGGAGAAAAGAAGCTCTCAACATACTCATCGCTGGAAAGTATTTCGTTATTGATCTTGTTTTGTATTGATGACTTCATTTTCATTTTCCTTTTTGTGTGCCATCAGTGACACTGTGTATATTGTAAGAGTGTGATATTTCCACACAACAGAAAATGGAGATTTCTCGCCGCCAGGAGTAAACCATCTGAAATACAGTTTACTGACCTTTATAACTTACTTGATCAGATATTTTTACAGTGACAATATTTTTGGAAATTGCAGTTTAAAAAAAAATCGTTTCCATAGATACTTTCTTACTGAATACCTTTGATAAACCCTAGATTTCGGAATGTTTTTTTACTATTTCTATTTTTGTCTGTTGCGGTTCCTATTCACCTTCTCCCTATAGAATATATATGACCAGTAGTGTATATTATTATACTACTATCCTATATATTCTTAAAGGAGTACGTGATCTAAGCACTACGACCAAACTTTCCCGAATTCTACAATAATAGAAATTATAAAAAATGATAAAGCGTACATTTCTATGCAATATAAAGTGATTTGTGTTTAACTGTTTTTTACTTGTTATTGTTCTTGTGACCTGAGATGATGTAGTGCGGGAGTGTTTCTTGTAGCACTTCTTTTCTACTTTATCTAAAAGTAACTCATGCCCTCTTATATTATCAAGAATATGGGGCAACACTTTTACAAATTATAGCAGAAAAAAAGGGAGGGTGTGCCCACGCTTAAGGGATATTTTATGAATTGCGTTTTTATTTGTCACCCCTTTGATATATACAGCTTCAGTTTCTGAACAAAGTATATTTGTAATTGCGTAATAAAAACCATTTCAAACCTAGACTGAAATTTTTCCTGCGCAACCACAGCTCCCCGTTAGAAAAGTAAACACCACATTATAACTAAACAGTGCTCCTGGGAAGTATCCCACCCGCAAACTTAATAAAAAGAAGACCGCAACACACTTTGTTATTTTCTCGCCGTGATTTGTACACCCCACGCCAATTATATAAATGGCCCTTAAAATATATAAAAAACTATTTTTACCTTCACAATCCCTCTCCACCACCTTGTGACCACTGTACAGAGTTAATAGTGTTCCTACCCTCCCCGCTACTACTTTCTTTTCCCGTACTCCATTGAAGTGCATCACAAAATGGTTCACAACAGTGAACCGTTCCCCGCCAATAATGAGCAAACTTGTACTAGGAACAGTTTAGCCAATAACATGTCCATGGTGTTCCGCAGAGGGGGAGGGAATAGCTGGCAACACTTGTACTTTCAACGGTTCGCAGCCAATGAACATTAAGCTTGGGAAGGTCCTGCTTGGAACACCTCAGCCAATCAGATGTCCCTGCTACTCCGCGGACGGGGAGGAAATGGCTGGCAATCTTCTACTTTCAATGGTTCGCAGCCAATGAACATTAAGCTTGGGAAGGTCCTGCTTGGAACACGTCAGCCAATCAGATGTCCCTGCTACTCCGCGGACGGGGAGGAAATGGCTGGCAACACTTATACTTTCAATGGTTCGCAGCCAATGAACATTAAGCTTGGGAAGGTCCTGCTTGGAACACGTCAGCCAATCAGATGTCCCTGCTACTCCGCGGACGGGGAGAAAATGGCTGACAACACTTATACTTTCAATGGTTCGCAGCCAATGAACATTAAGCTTGGGAAGGTCCTGCTTGGAACACGTCAGCCAATCAGATGTCCCTGATACTCCGTGGACGGGGAGGAAATGGCTGCCAACACTTCTACTTTCAATGGTTCGCAGCCAATGAACATTGAGCTCGTTGTTGGAACACCTCAGCCAATTAAACGTTAATTTTGTTCCAGACACACGAACAGAACATGCCCTCCCACATAATATTAATTTTCGTGTAAGAAAGTGACACTGTCCGTGATAAAAGTGAACACTGCATTATAAATAAACATTACTGCGCATTATATTAAAGGAAGGCTGCAATACGGCGCATTGTTATTTTCCCGACGGGATTTCCAGAGCCTACGCAACCTTGCCGCAATACTGCGCACCATTGTTCTGCGGACGTGATTTCCACATCTGCGGACGTGATGTCCACGGCCTACGCAACATTCAAACTCCCTGCCTCTGCACCGTACAGACTGCTTAAACTAAGACCACAGTGTTCCTACTATACCCTCTTATACAATTTTTCTCTTTTGTTTCACCCTATGCCTTTCAAGTCAGTCACAAAATGGCTGCCCACACTTCCTAGTTTCAACAGTTCGCAACCCATGAGCCGCACGCTCGTGCTCGTAACGCGTCAGCCAATCAGATGTCAGAATTCTCAAATATCGATATCTGTAAATTTTGATATTTCTCTAAAACTACTGAACGGACTTACCCCATTTAAACAAAAGTGTGCTTTCTGGACCAAGACCTTTCTCCCTGCCAAATTTGGCGTAATTCCGTTCAGCAGTTTGACCTGTAGCCTTGTCTAAAGTTTCCTATGGAAATTGCATGGAGAAAACATGTTTTGGGACCCCCCTTTTTTCTCAGCCTCCCCTTCACGAATCACCCTCAAACTTTCAGGATAGGAGCTCACCTGAAAAGAGGAACTTTTGGAAAATTTCGTAAAGATTCGGCAAACGCGCCAAAGTTATAAGCACATCAAAAAAATGCTTTTCCTATGGAGACTAGGTTCTAACTAGGACACCGACTGGTGACCGCCAGTATGTAATATATATATATATATATATATATATATATATATATATATATATATATATATATATATATATGTATTCACTGAAAAAACCATAGTTTTCAGGGACGTTATAGTTAGAAATTAGCATTCAAAAAACCTTTGAAATTCACTGAAAAAAACACAGGTTTCAGGGACGTTATAGTTAGTTGGACATTTCACTCGTACAAAACCAGAGAAATTCGGCTGTTATAGTTAGTTGAGCTAACTACAACTCGCGCCCCCGCAATGCACTGCTGATGACATCACATATTACATCATTCATGACATGGTCAGTGACATCACTGATGACATCACTGATGACATCTCAAATGACATCAATGATTACATCACTGATGATATCATTCACGTGATAATCTGATGCCCTTCCTCACAGCCTAATATAACCTTTGATACACCCACTCTAAAATACAGACTACCATTTTCGAAACATTAGACACACCAATACCAGTTACTACATACCCACTCACTGATTCCTAGGTCTACACACACATCCACTCATTTACCCATACAGTCACTCATACATGCAGTCACTCATCAATACAGCACTATCATATGCACTCAAACACCTATACAGACACTCACACACCACCACTCATCCATAGAGTTACTCACACACCTAGTCAGTCATGTAAAGAATCAATCACACTCCCATTTACTAACCTATACAGTTATACACACACACCTTCTCACTTATTCATACAGATGGTAACACATACTTACTCTCTTCTATAATCATTGACACAAGCACACACTCATCCATACAGCCACTCTCACGATCACTCACTCTCACATATAGTCATTTATATACTCCAACACTAACATATACTGCCTTTCACATATGTAGTTACTCAAACATGTAACACTGAGACATCCATTCACTCACCAACACACCCATACACACACTCACCCACCCATACAGCCCTTTACAGATGCACTCTTAAACCCATACACCCAGTGAATCACCCACCCACACATCTATGCACAGAGTCACACACCCACACCCACCCACACAGACACTCAGGCACCCAAACAGATACTCAGACAACCAATCAATAACCCATATAGACACTCATGTATCTACTCACCAACCCATGCAGCCACTTACACACCAACTGACAGACTGATACATACATTCACACAGTTTAGTCACTAACCCATGCATTCAGTAAGACACGTTTAATCACTCACTTATACAGTCAATCACGCACCTACTAAATCATCCATTCAGACACTCATACACCCACTCATTCTTCAATATACCTTGGCATATATATATATAAAACATATTTAAACTTTACAGAAACACGCAGTCACTGGATGATGTCATCAGTGATGTAATCAGTGATGTCATTTGAGATGTCATCAGTGATATCATCAGTGATGTCACTGACCATGTCATGAATGATGTAATATGTAACGTCATCAGCAGTGCATTGCGGGGCACGAGTTATAGTTAGCTCAACTAACTAAAATGGCCAAATTTCTCTGGTTTTGTACAAGTACAATGTCCAACTAACTATAACGTCCCTGAAACATGTGGTTTTTTCAGTGAATTTCAAAGGTTTTTTAAATGCTAATTTCTAACTATAACATCCCTGAAACCTATGGTTTTGTCAGTGAATTTCAAAGGTTTTTTAAATGCTAATTTCTAACTATGCATACAGAGGTAGGACATGTGCAGAAAGAGGAAGAAAGGCACAGAAAGAAGCAAGAGAAATGCAGAAAGAGGCAACAGAAGTCCAGAAAGATGAAGAAAAGTGCAGAAAGAAGCAAGAGATATGCAGCTAGAACCAACAAAGGGGCAGAAAGAGGCTTTGTTGCAAAGTCATCCTGTGCCCCCAAATTTTGCTGACGGGTACTGGTGGTAACTGACTATGACTAACCAGGCCAAGAGCCAGTGCTATGCTAAAAGACCCTTAGAATACAGTGAAAACACCTACATACACTGGGGTACACTATGGGTCGGGGTACCCCTGTGAATGGCATGACCTCCCCTGTAAGGCCCTAGAACATAATAGGGCAGGGGGATTAAAACTACCTCTAAGTCAGAGGTGCAGAAAGATGCTTCTGTAACTAGCAGTCATGTTTGCAGAGTGGTAGAGAAAGGGTGCTTGGCCTCTGACCAGCGCTCAGGAATTCCGCTGCATAGGACTTACAGGAGGTACCAGGAGGGCTTCTTGGCCCCCAAAGTCCCTCAGTAGTAATGTGGACTTCATCCCCATCCCATAGTCTGCCAGGAGGCGCGTTTGCAGAGTGGTGGAGAATGGGGGCATGGCCTCCGAAGACATCTTAGCAATCCTACTGTGTGGGACTTACTGGAGGGAACAAGAGGGGTAGATGGCCCCCAAGGACATCCTTGGGGGCCAACTACCCCTCCTATTACCTCCAGTAAGTACAACACAGCAGGATTGCTAAGTTCTCATAACAGGCCACACCCCCTTTGCCCACCACTCTGCAAACGCACTCCCTGACGCACTCTTGGATGGGGATTGAAGTCCCCTTTGCTGCTGGGGGTCCTTAGGGGCCAACTAGCCTACCTCTTACCTCCAGTAAGCCCCACACAGTGGGATTGCTGAGAGGTGGACACAGGCCACGCCCCCTTTCTCCACCACTCTGCAAACACACCTCCTGGCGCGCTCTTGGTTGGGGAATGAAGTACCCTTTCCTCATGAGGGTCCCAGGGGGCCAACTAGCCCACCAGGTACCTCCAGTAAGCCCCACACAGCTGAATTGCTGAGAGTGGTCCGAGGCCACATCCCCTATTTACACCACTCTGCCAACACAACTCCTGGCGCACTGCTGCTTGGGGGATGAAGTCCACTTTAGTCCTGAGGTCCTCAGGACACAAGTGCACCTCATCGCCTCACCAGCAATGCGCCAAGAGGCGCGTTTGCAGAGTGGTGTAAAAAGGGGCGTGCCCTCGGACCACCTCTCAGCAATCTCACTGTGTGGGGCTTATTGGAGGTACCTGGTGGGCTAGTTGGCCCCTAAGGACCCATAAGATTCTAGGGGACTTCTTTCCCCAACTCAAAACGCGCCAGGAGGCGCGTTTGCAGAGTGGTGCAGGGAGGGGCATGAACTCTGGCGAGATGCCGGCTTCTGCTTTTTTTTCTTTTGTTAGAAGGGGGGCTGTGCGGCCCCCCTTCTCTTAACATTTTTTGGGCCCTGGGGACCCCATCCACCAGGGCCTGAGCATTTTTTTATAAAAAAAACAAAAACGGGAAGGGGGGCGCGTGGCCCCCTTTCCCTAGGCCACTATTGGCCCCGGGGCCTGGACTTGGTTTTTTTTTTTTTTTTTTGCCGGGAGGGGGCCACGTGGCCCCCCTCCCCTGGGCCAGTTCTGGCCCCAGGGACCCCATCCCCCGGGGCCTGGCCTCCTTTATATTCTATTTTTTTCCAGGAGGGGGGCAGCGTGGCCTCCCTCCCCTGGGCCACTTCTGGCCCCGGGGACCCTATCCCCCAGGGCCTGCCCAGCCTGGATTTTTGTTTGGGGAGGGGGGCCATGTGGCCCCCCTCCTAAAGCCAATTATGGCCCCCTGGGAGCCCATCCCCTGGGGCCAGCCTTCTTTTTAAAAAAAAATATATATACATATAAAGGGGAGGTGGCCCCCCTCCCGGGCCACTTCTGGCCCTGGGGACCCCATCCCACAGGGCTGGCCCTCAAGTTGGGGACCGTGGGGGGAGCCCCAATGCCCCACAGTCCCTGCAGGCTCCCCGCCTCCTGCGGGAGCCGGCATTGCTTTTGGACAAGGGGAGCTGCTAATATGCAACTCCCCTTGCCCAAAAGCAATTCTGCTTTGCTTCGTTGAAGCGAGAGCAGGTTTCCTGCTCTTGCTTCAATGAAGCAAAGCAGTGTTTGCTCTGGCCTCCCTCCCTGCCATAGCAAACAGCAATGTCCCGGGGATGGGCAGCCCGGGACATTGTAGGAGCCGGCCCAGGGGGTGGCGGTCCCCAGGGCCAAGGAGGGCTCCAGAAGGGGGGCTTCGCGGCCCCCCTCCCAACTCTTTAAAGCCCCGGCAAGGTGGTGGTCCCTGGGGCATGTGGGGGGGCTCACGCCCCCCCTACACAATATTTTCTTTTTAAATCAGAGCCCCAGGGAGGTGGTGGTCTCTGGGGATGCGGGGGGGCCACGTGCCCCCCGCGTTTAAATATTAAAGCCCCGGGGAGGTAGATGTCCCCGGGGGAGCGAGGGTGTTTGGAGCCCCCCACACCTTTTTTATTCAAGGCCCGGGGAGGTGGCGGTCCCCAGGGCTGCAGCGGGGCCACGTGCCCCCTGCATATAATTAACTAAGCCCCGGGAAAGTCTTGGGGTGATTCGTCAAGCAGGGTCCCAGAAAAAAGGGGGGTCCCAAAACGTGTTTTCCCCATTCATTTTCCCATAGGAAACTTTAGCCACGGCTACAGCACGAACTGCTGAACGGAATTACACCAAATTTGGCAAAGAGGTAGTTCTTGGTTCAGAAAGAACCCTTTTTGTTAAATGGTGTAAACCCGTTCAGTAGTTGCTGAGAAAATCAAAAGTAAAAACACATATATATCTATGGCCGCGGAGGGTCCGCGCACCCTTCCGATGACCAGCTGTATGCTAATTGGCTGTCAACACTCCAAACCAGGAAGTGTTGGCAGCCATCTTGTGACTCGGTAGAACCGAGTCACAAGAAAACAGTAAAAACAATTGCGCAAAACGCAAAAAGGGGGCAGGGTAGAAACACCCTGACCCCCTAGGCCTGCTCAGGGGGTCCTACAAGGACCCCCAGGGCCCCCCAAAAAATGTTTTAAAAGAAAATCGACAAAAATCGCGCTGGGTGCACGGATCCTGCCGATAAAAAAAAAAAACGAAGCGCGGGCTCCCGCGCTTTGTGGTTAATTGGCCCCCGGGTGGGTCAAGTCCCGGGGGCATGCAGGGTTTTATTTAATAATAATATGGGGGGCCTCTAAGGCCCCCCAAGCCCCAGGACTGCCACCTCCCCGGGGCACCAAATAATAAAATGTGGGGATCCGTTTAGGACCCCCGAGCCCCGGGGACCACCACCTCCCCGGGGCTGTGCACAGGATGGGAGGGGGGCCATGGGCCCCCCTCCTGGAGCCTGTGGTGGCCCTGGGGACCGCCACCCCCCAGGGCCGGCTCCTGCAGTGTCCCGGGGTGCCTACCCCCGGGACACTGCTGTTTGCAATCACAGGACGGGAGCCTCGCGGCTCCCGTCCTGTGATTGCAAACTTGCTTTGCTTCATTGAAGCGAGAGCAGGGAAACCTGCTCTCGCTTCAATGAAGCAAAGTAGAATTGCTTTTCCATAAGGGGAGCTGCATGTCAGCAGCTCCCCTTATGGAAAAGCAATGCCGGCTCCCGCAGGACGCGGGGAGCCGGCGGGACCGTGCGGGCATTGGGGACCCCCCCACGGTCCCCAACGAGTGGCCAGGCCACGGGGGATGGGGTCCCCGGGGCCATTAGTGGCCCGGGAGGGGGGCCACGTGGCCCCCCTCCCCAAAATGTAATTAAAAAAATACAAAGGCCGGCCTTGGGGGATGGGGTCCCCGGGGCCTAAGGAGGCCTGAGGAGGGGGGCAACGCAGCCCCCCTCCATGAAATTTTTTTTTTAAAAAGGTGGCAATGACCCGGGGGATGGGGTCCCCGGCCCAAAATTGGCCACGGGAGGGGGGCCCACGCGGTCCCCTTCCCGTTGCTTTTTAAAAAAATAAATAAAAGGGGGTCAGGCCCTGGGGGATGGGGTCCCCAGGGCCCAAAATAATTAAAAAGAAGGGGGGCAACACAGCCCCCTTTTACATTTTTTTTTTTGTTTTTTTTTAAATCCGGCATCGCGCCGGAGGCCACGCCCCCTCCTTGGCAGCACTCTGCAAACGCGCCCCCTGGCGCGTTTGCAAAGGGGGAATGAATTCCCCTTGAATACTGGGGGTCCCTGGGGGCCAACTAGCCCACCAGGAACCTCCAGTATGCGCCACAGGGCTGGGTTGCAGAGAGGTGGTCCAGGCCACGCCCCTTTTTACACCTCTTTGCAACGCAGCTCTGTGGCGCTTACTGGAGGTACCTGGTGGGATAGTTGGACCCCAGGGACCCTCAGGATTCAAGGGGACTTAATCCCCCAACTTAAAACGTGCCACGGGGCGTGTTTGCACAGTGCTAAAGGTGACATGTGTGCAAACAGGCCCTGTGGCGCGATGTAAGATGGGGAATTAAATCCCCTTCAATCCTGAGGGTCCCTGGGGGCCAACTACCCCACCAGGTACGTCCAGAAAGCGCCACAGAGCTGCGTTGCAGAGAGGTGTAAAAGGGGCGTGGCCTCTGAACACCTCTCTGCAACGCAGCTCCCTGGCGCATACTGGAGGTACAGGGTGGGCTAGTTGGACCCCAGGGACCCTCATGATTCAAGGGGACTTAATCCCCCAACTTAAAACGCACCACGGGGCGGGTTTGCACAGTGGTGAAGGGAGGGGACGGGGCTTCAGGTGACATGTGTGCAAACAGGCCCCGTGGCACGTTTTAAGATGGGGAATTAAATCCCCTTCAATCCTGAGGGTCCCTGGGGGCCAACTAGCCCACCAGGTACGTCCAGAAAGCGCCACAAAGCTGCGTTGCAGAGAGGTGCAAAAAGGGGTGTGGCCTCTGAACACCTCTCTGCAACACAGCTCTCTGGCGCATACTGGAGGTATCTGGTGGGCTAGTTGGCCCCTAGGGACCCTCGGGATTGAGGAGGAATTAATTCTCCAAATTAAAATGCGCCACAGGGCGTGTTTGCAGACGTCACCTCAGGCCCCACCCTCTTCCTTCACCATTGTGCAAATATTCCTCTAAAATCAGCCGAAATACGAATTCCGATTTACTCACCTGTTATCAGGAGAGACCTCAGTGCTGCATCTTTGAGCCCAGTACTGATCCTGAAAAGTAATTCTAACCGTACCTACCAGTAACTTGAATTTCCTTCCATAGGCTAACATTGACTGGTTTCACTTGGAAATTCTTCTAAGTGTGGAGTTTTGGAACTTCATAATATTCCTCTAAAATCAGCCGAACTACGAATTCCGATTTACTCACCTGTTATCAGGAGAGAACCCAGTGCTGCATCTTTTAGCCCAGCACTGACCCTGAAAAGTAATTCTAACCGTACTTACCAGTAACTTGTATTTCCTTCCATAGGAATCCATTGTCTGGTTTTCAGCAGAAAAGTTTCAAAGTGTCGATTTTCACAAACTACAAATATTCCTTAAAAATCACCTGTACGACTTAAACGCATTCTTTCAACTGTTTACAGGAGATGCACCAGTGCTGGATCCAGGATCCACCACTGAGTAAGAAAAAGTAACGATAACACTACTTACCCGGTAAGTGAATTTCCTCCCATAGGATAACATTGGTGATTCTATGTGAAAAAGTTTCTAAGTGTCAACTTTTAAAATACAATAATATTCCTTAAAAATCACTACTGTAACCAAAACGCTTTTACTCAACTGTTTACAGGAGATGTCCCAGGACTGAATCTAGGATCCAGTCCTGTGGTTAGAAAAGTAATCCATAAAGTAACTAATTGCATTTAACTAGAAATTCACATTGAGCTTAATGTTGCATTGTGTTTGAAATTGTGTTGCCCATTGCAACAACTGTAACTACTGTACTTAAAAGTCTATTGCCTATTTGCAAAGTATTTAAACTAAAGTAATTCATTCTGAGAAAGTATATTTTGTAATGTAATGTATAATGTAATTACAATGTAATTTAAAAAATAAAATATCTAAAAATAAAAAGTTTTAAAAAATGTAGTAAATCAGTATCAAAAAAATAAATATAACAATTAATATATTTAAAAATTGTCATTTACAAAACCTTTGAAATTCACTGAAAAAAACCATAGGTTTCAGACATGTTATAGTTAGGAATTAGCATTTAAAAAACCTTTGAAATTCACTGAAAAAACCATAGGTTTCAGGCACGTTATAGTTAGAAATTAGCATTTAAAAAACCTTAGAAATTCACTGAAAAAACCATAGGTTTTAGGGACAGTTATAGTTAGTTGGACATTGCACTCGTACAAAACCCGTGAAATTCCCCCGTTATAGTTAGTTCAGCTAACTATAACTCGCGCCCCCGCAATGCACTGCTGATGACGTCACATATTACATCACTCATGACATGGTCAGTGACATCACTGATGACATCTCAAATGACATCACTGATGACATCACTGATGACATCATCCATGTGAAAATTTCATGCATCTTCTCATACCCTAATATAACTTTTGATACACCCACTCTAAATTACACACTACCATTCTCAAAACCATAGACACTCCAACACCAATAACTACATACCCACTCACTGATTCTTAGGTCTACACACACATCCACTCACTCACCCGTACAGTCACTCATACTTACGGTCACTCAGTACAGGACTATCATATGCACTCATACACCTATATAGACACTCACACACCGCCACTCATCCATAGAGGTACTCACACACCTAGTCAGTCATGCAAATAATTAATCACACTCCCATTTACTCAGATGTACAGTTATACACACACCAGATCAATTACTCATATAAATACTAGCACATTCTTACGCTCTTATACAATCAATGATACAAGCACACACTCATCCATACATCCACTCTCACAATAACACACTCTCATTTGTAGCCAATTATGTACTCCAACACACATATATACTACTTTTCACATATGTAGTTACTCACA
The DNA here is from genome assembly GCA_963921515.1 of Calotriton arnoldi. NCBI lineage: Eukaryota > Metazoa > Chordata > Amphibia > Caudata > Salamandridae > Calotriton > Calotriton arnoldi. Next base: position 1,103,164 of record CAWUFW010001498.1, read on the forward strand.
CATGTAACACTGAGATATACATTCACTCACTAACACACCCATACACACACTCACCCACCCATACAGTCCATCACAGATGCACTCTTGAAACCATGCACCCAGTGAATCACCCACTCACACATCTATGCTCCGAGTCACACACACCCCACCCACACAAACAATCAGGCACCCATACAGATACTCAGACAACAAATCAATAACCCATATAGACACTCATGTAGCTATTCACAAACCCATGAGCCGCTTATACACCAACAGAGACACGGATACAGACATTCACACAGTTTAGTCACTAACCCATGCATTCAGTAAGATACGTTTAATCACTCACTTATAGAGTCAGTCACGCACCTACTAAATCATCCATTCAGAAACTTATACACCCACTCATTCTTCAATACGCCTTTCCCTATATATATTAAACATATTTCAACTTTACAGAAACACACAGTCACTGCATGATGTCATCAGTGATGTCATTTGAGATGTCATCAGTGATGTCATCAGTGATGTCACTGACCATGTCATGAGTGATGTAATATGTGACGTCATCCGCAGTGCATTGCGGGGGCGCGAGTTATAGTTAGCTGAACTAACTATAACGGGGGAATTTCACTGGTTTTGTACGAGTGCAATGTCCAACTAACTATAACTGTCCCTAAAACCTATGGTTTTTTCAGTGAATTTCTAAGGTTTTTTAAATCCTAATTTCTAACTATAACGTGCCTGAAACCTATGGTTTTTTCAGTGAATTTCAAAGGTTTTTTAAATGCTAGTTTCTAACTATAACGTGCCTGAAACCTATGGTTTTTTCAGTGAATATATATATATATTATCTACTGGCGGTCGCCAGTAGATAGTTATAGTTAGGACCTATTTTCCATAGGAAATACACAACATTCTATTTGAAATAACTTTGGCGCCGGTTGACGAATCTTCGCGAAATTTTCAAAACTTATGGCCCGCTCCGGTCTGCTCCTATCCTGAAAGTTTCGGGGTGATTCAGCAAGCGGGGGCCGAGAAAAAAGGGGGGTCCCAAAACGTGTTTTCCCCATGCAATTTTCCATAGGAACCTTTCATCGCAGCTACAGCCCGAACTGCTGAACGGAATTACACCAAATTTGGCAAAAAGGTAGCCCTTGGTTCAGAGTCGTGCCTTTTGCTTCAATGGTGTAAATCCGTTCAGTAGTTCCTGAGAAAATCAAAAGTAAAATCACATATATATCTATGGCCGCGTAGGGTCCGCGTACCCTCCCGATCACGAGCTGCATGCTAATTGGCTGTCAAGTGGCTGTCAACACTCCAAATCAGGAAGTGTTGGCAGCCATTTTGTGCCTCGGTAGAACCGAGGCACAGAAACAAGTTGCAAAACGCAAAAAGGGGGCAGGGTAGAAACACCCTGACCCCCTAGGTCTGCTCAGGGGGTCACACAAGGACCCCCTGGGCAGAAAAGAGCATTTTTTTTTTAAATCGGCTGGATGCGCTTAGGGTGCGTGGATCCTACCGTGATAAAAAACAATCAAAGCGCGGTCTCCTGCACTTCGAGGCTATTTTGCCCCCGGGTGGGCCAAATCCCGGGGGCATGCGGGGGTTCGTTTATATTTAATGGGGGGCCTCTAAGGCCCCCTAAGCCCCAGGGACCGCCACCCCCCGGGGCTTTATATAAACAATGCAGGCGGGGGGCACACGGCCCCCCCGCAGCCCCGGGGACCGCCACCCCCCGGGGCTTATTTATTTATTTTTTTAAATGACCTGTGTGGGGGGGCTTTAGCCCCCCCACACGCCCCGGGGACCGCCTCCTCCCCGGGGCACTAACAAAATAAATGTGGGGGTCCGTTTTGGACCCCCGAAGCCCTGGGGACCACCACCTCCCGGGGCTATGTAGATGTTGGGAGGGGGGCCGCGCGGCCCCCCTCCTGGAGCCTGTGGTGGCCCTGGGGACCACCACCCCCCAGGGCTGGCTCCTGCAGTGTCCCGGGGTGCCTACCCCCGGGACACTGCTGTTTGCAATGGCAGGACGGGAGCCGCGCGGCTCCCGTCCTGTCATTGCAAACTTGCTTTGCTTCATTGAAGCGAGAGCAGGGAAACCTGCTCTTGCTTCAATGAAGCAAAGCAGATTGCTTTTCCATAAGGGGAGCTGCATGTCAGCAGCTCCCCTTATGGAAAAGCAATGCCGGCTCCCGCAGGACGCGGGGAGCCGGCGGGACCGTGTGGGGATTGGGGACCCCCCCACGGTCCCCAACGAGTGGCCAGGCCCCGGGGGATGGGGTCCCCGGGGCCATTAGTGGCCCGGGAGGGGGGCCACGCAGCCCCCCTCCCAAAAAAAGGAATTATTTAAAAAAAAAGACGCAAAGGCCGGCCCCGGGGGATGGGGTCCCCGGGGCCTTAAATGGCCTGAGGAGGGGGGCCACGCAGCCCCCCTCCGAATATTTTATTTAAAAAAAACAGTGGGCATGCCCCGGGGGATGGGGTCCCCGGGGCCAATAGAGGCCCAGGGAAGGGGGGCCACGCGGCCCCCTTCCCGTTTTTTTTCTTTTTAAAAAATAAAAAGAAAATGCTCAGGCCCCGGGGGATGGGGTCCCCGGGGCCAAAAGTGGCCGAGGGAAGGGGGGCCACGCAGCCCCCTCCCATAAAAAAAAAAAGGAAGAAAAAGACCGGCATTGTGCCGGAGGCCCCGCCCCCTCCCTGCAGCAGTCTGCAAACGCGCCCCCTGGCACGTTGTAAGAAGGGGAAGTAATTCCCCTTCAATACTGGGGGTCCCTGGGGGCCAACTAGCCCACCAGGAACCTCCAGTATGCGCCAGGGAGCTGCATTGCAGAGAGGTGTACAGAGACCACGCCCCTTTTTACACCTCTCTGCAACGCAGCTCTGTGGCGCTTTTTGGAGGTACATAGTGGGCTAGTTGGACTCCAGGGACCCTCAGTATTCAAGGGGACTTAATCCCCCAACTTAAAACGCACCACGGGGCACGTTTGCACAGTGGTGAAGGGAGGGGGCGGGGCTTCAGGTGACATGTGTGCAAACAGGCCCCGTGGCGCGTTTTAAGATGGGGAATTAAATCCTCTTAAATCCTGAGGGTCCCTGGGGGCCAACTAGCCCACCAGGTACGTCCAGAAAGCGCCACAGAGCTGCGTTGCAGAGAGGTGTAAAAAGGGGCGTGGCCTCTGAACACCTCTATGCAATGCAGCTCCCTGGCGCTTACTGGAGGTACAGGGTGGGCTAGTTGGACCCCAGGGACCCTCATGATTCAAGGGGACTTAATCCCCCAACTTAAAACGCGCCACAGGGCACGTTTGCACAGTGGTGAAGGGAGGGGGCGGGGCTTGAGGTGACATGTGTGCAAACAGGCCCCGTGGCATGTTTTAAGTTGGGGGATTAAGTCCCCTTCAATCCTGAGGGTCCCTGGAGTCCAACTAGCCCACCAGGTACCTTCAGTAAGCACAACAGAGTTGCATTGCAGAGAGGTGAAAAAAGGTGCGTGGCCTCGGAACGCCTCTCTGCAACTCAGCTCTGTGGTCCTAACTGTAGGTACCTGGGGGGCTATTTGGGCCCCAGGGACACTCAGGATTCAAGGGGACTTAATCCCACAACTTAAAACGTGCCATGGGGCGCGTTTGCACACATGTCACCTCAGGCCCCCCTCCCTTCACCACTGTGCAAACGCGCCCTGTAGCGCGTTTTAAGAGGTAGTTTTAATCCCCCTGCCCTATTATGTACTAGGGACTTACAGAGGAGGTCATGCTAATCACAGGGGTACCCCAACGCATAGTGTTCCCTAGTGTATGTAGGTGTTTTAACTGTATTCTAAGTGTGTTTTAGCATAGCACTGGCTCTGGTTAGTCAGAGTCAGTTACCACCAGTACACATCTGAAAAAGTTGTGGGCACAGGATGATTTTGCAACAAGGCCTCTTTCTGCTCCTCTGTTGGTTCTTTCTGCACATCTTTTGCTTCTTCCTGCACTTTTCTTCGTCTTTGTGGACTTCTGTTTCTTCTTTCTGCATTTCTTTTGCTTCTTTCTGTGCGTTTTTTCTTCTTTCTTCACATGTCCAACTCTGTAGGCATAGTTAGAAACTAGCATTTAAAAAACCTTTGAAATTCACTTAAAAAATCATAGGTTTCAGGCACGTTATAGGTAGAAATTAGCATTTAAAAAACCTTTGAAATTCACTGAAAAAACCATAGGTTTTAGGGACAGTTATAGTTAGTTGGACATTTCACTCGTACAAAACCCGTGAAATTCCCCCGTTATAGTTAGTTCAGCTAACTATAACTCGCGCCCCCGCAATGCACTGCTGATGACGTCACATATTACATCACTCATGACATGGTCAGTGACATCACTGATGACATCACTGATGACATCTCAAATGACATCACTGATGACATCACTGATGACATCATCCATGTGATAATTTGATGCATCTTCTCACACCCTAATATAACTTTTGATACACCCACTGTAAATTACAGACTGCCATTGTCAAAACCATAGACACTCCAACACCAATAACTACATACACACTCACTGATTCTTAGGTCTACACACACATCCACTCACTCACCTCTACAGTCACTCATACTTACGGTCACTCAGTACAGGACTTTCATATGCACTAATACACCTACATAGACACTCACACACCGCCACTCATCCATAGAGGTACTCACACACCTAGTCAGTCATGCAAATAATTACTCACCTATACAGTTATACACACACCAGCTCACTTACTCATACAAATACTAGCACATTCTTACGCTCTCATACAATCACTGATACAAGTACACACTCATCCATACAGCCACTCTCACAATCACACACTCTCACTTATAGCCATTTATATACTCCAACACACATATATACAGCCTTTCACATATGTAGTTACTCACACATGTACCACTGAGATATACATTCACTCACTAACACACCCATACACACACTCACCCACCCATACAGTCCATCACAGATGCACTCTTGAAACCATGCACCCAGTGAATCACCCACTCACACATCTATGCGAAGTCACACTGATATAAAGCGATACCAAAGGGGATGATGGACGGAGTGCTTGAGCAAATCAAACACTCACCCCCAGTCAACTGATCTAGGTTTAATCCATCGTCATTCTTTAGCTCACTCCACCACCCCAGTTCAGACATGGCCATATGCAAATCAGTCTGACCCTGTGCCTCATGGGAACAGTCCAGCCCGAACTGCCAAGCCATGTCTTCCCTGGACCGGAAACAAGCATCCTGGGCCTGGTTTCTGGCTATTCAGCCATCATCAGCCAGGCTAGCTTGAATCCAGTGGCAAAGTGAGCAAGGGACCCACGTCTGGGCATACCCTGCCAACTTAGGAAAAACAAAGCGATACCAAAGGGGATGATGGACGGCGCGTTTGAGCAAATCAAACACTCACCCCCAGTCAACTGATCTGGGTTTAATCCATCATCATTCTTTAGCTCACTCCACCACCCCAGTTCAGACATGGCCATATGCAAATCAGTCTGACCCTGTGCCTCATGGGAACAGTCCAGCCCGAACTGCCAAGCCATGTCTTCCCTGGACCGGAAACAAGCATCCTGGGACCGGTTTCTGGCTATCCAGCCGTCATCAGCCAGGCTAGCTTGAATCCAGTGGCAAAGTGAGCAAGGGACCCATGTCTGGGCATACCCTGCCAACTTAGGGCGAACAAAGCGATACCAAAGGGGATGATGGACGGAGCGCTTGAGCAAATCAAACACTCACCCCCAGTCAACTGATCTGGGTTTAATCCATCATCATTCTTTAGCTCACTCCACCACCCCAGTTCAGACATGGCCATATGCAAATCAGTCTGACCCTGTGCCTCATGGGAACAGTCCAGCCCGAACTGCCAAGCCATGTCTTCCCTGGACCGGAAACAAGCATCCTGGGACCGGTTTCTGGCTATTCAGCCGTCATCAGCCAGGCTAGCTTGAATCCAGTGGCAAAGTGAGCAAGGGACCCACGTCTGGGCATACCCTGCCAACTTAGGGCGAACAAAGCGATACCAAAGGGGATGATGGACGGAGCGCTTGAGCAATTCAAACACTCACCCCCAGTAAACTGATCTGGATTTAATCCATCATCATTCTTTAGCTCACTCCACCACCCCAGTTCAGACATGGCCATATGCAAATCAGTCTGACCCTGTGCCTCATGGGAACAGTCCAGCCCGAACTGCCAAGCCATGTCTTCCCTGGACTGGAAACAAGCATCCTGGGCCCGGTTTCTGGCTATTCAGCCGTCATCAGCCAGGCTAGCTTGAATCCAGTGGCAAAGTGAGCAAGGGACCCACATCTGGGCATACCCTGCCAACTTAGGGCGAACAAAGCGATACCAAAGGGGATGATGGACTGAGCGCTTGAGCAAATCAAACACTCACCCCCAGTCAACTGATCTGGGTTTAATCCATCATCATTCTTTAGCTCACTCCACCACCCCAGTTCAGACATGGCCATATGCAAATCAGTCTGACCCTGTGCCTCATGGGAACAGTCCAGCCCGAACTGCCAAGCCATGTCTTCCCTGGACCGGAAACAAGCATCCTGGGACCGGTTTCGGGCTATCCAGCCGTCATCAGCCAGGCTAGCTTGAATCCAGTGGCAAAGTGAGCAAGGGACCCACGTCTGGGCACACCCTGCAAACTTAGGGCGAACAAAGCGATACCAAAGGGGATGATGGACGGAGCGCTTGAGCAAATCAAACACTCACCCCCAGTCAACTGATCTGGGTTTAATCCATCATCATTCTTTAGCTCACTCCACCACCCCAGTTCAGACATGGCCATATGCAAATCAGTCTGACCCTGTGCCTCATGGGAACAGTCCAGCCCGAAATGCCAAGCCATGTCTTCCCTGGACCGGAAACAAGCATCCTGGGACCGGTTTCTGGCTATTCAGCCGTCATCAGCCAGGCTAGCTTGAATCCAGTGGCAAAGTGAGCAAGGTTCCCACGTCTGGGCATACCCTGCCAACTTAGGGCGAACAATGCAATACCAAAGGGGATGATGTACGGAGCGCTTGAGCAAATCAAACACTCACCGCCAGTCAACTGATCTGGGTTTAATCCATCATCATTCTTTAGCTCACTCCACCACCCCAGTTCAGACATGGCCATATGCAAATCATTCTGACCCTGTGCCTCAGGGGAACAGTCCAGCCCAAACTGCCAAGCCAAGCCATGTCCACCTAAGGTTTTTTCAGTGAATATATATATATATATATATATATATATATATATATATATATATATATATATATATATATATATATATATATATATATATATATATATATGTAAAAATAAACGGAGTTCCAACGAGCACTCAGGTCTACACAAACAACAACAGGGTCCGTTCTTAAGCCAAAGGTGAGAGGTTTATTAAAGCATAAACCAGTCGTGACGCATTTCGCGCTCCAAAGAGCGCTTGTTCACACAACATAGTCAATAAAGTTCGTCTCTTAAAAGGCATTTCAACTCCATAAATTCATCGACATATTTAATGATGAGATTTATGTACAAACACATGGCACAGCAATGGGGACATGTTTCGCGCCCAGTTTTGAGAATCTGTTTATGGGGGCGTGGGAGGATGACATCAGGACCAGCAGCACTTTTCAAAATGACTTTACTATAGTTATTTTATGGCTGCGTTATATAGACTCAAGAAAGGTGTGACGCGCGCTGTGCGAGTCACCTAGGGTTGCACAGCCTTATGCACATTTGTGATCAACATTATTCACGTACTCAAAAGTATTCAAAAAAGTTCAGTCTGTTTATTTCTGTTCATTTTTCAACGTTTTTCCATCACATCAAAGGTACAAAATTCCACGGTTTTCTTCCATTTTATTTGCACAGGACTTGCCCATCCGGGCCTAATCACAGGCATGTTATGAAACTCGAATCCTCCGTTAAAACTTAACATCACCCAATGCATTTTGGTCCTTATGACCTTCCTCAGGGGTATCTACAATAGTAAATGAATATCTGTCAGACAAACAAAATAATTCTTGTGCAGCAACTGTAAATTAACCAACTTTTTCAACCCCTACCCCTTCAATGACAATTTCAATGTTGTTAAAAATAATACTCAATTCCATCTCCTACGTGTGTGTTCAATACCATGAGCCCCCTATCCTCCATTGATTACCAGCCCCCACCCACCAAACAGTGCTCTATAATCCTCCATACAAACATAACTCACAATGATTCCACTAATGCAACTAATCATTAACCCGTGATATCTCCTACAAGAATCCTCCCCGGTTTACAACTTTCCAACTCTGCTATTTTAAATGGTTCAAACCCCGGTTCCTACCTACGGTAATCCTGCCACGTCCAAACAGCGTGCCTCTACTCTCTTGCGTTCGAAACATCATTAGATTTAAATCACCCCGCGCAACTGCTTAGAAAACCGTACGTGGCTTCCCCAGCTGTAAACAATTCGTATCACCTGGCTATACTCTCCGCCCTCCAGGATTCTCCTACAACACAACTACCATACCCACAATCCATCTAACGTGAACTCTGCATAATCATACACCCCGCATTTTTCAACTTGTGCCAAACGACCCCATGACCTCCCCCAGGAATAAACCAGAATTCATAGTGCTCTCCCCTGCTGCTGTCCAAAAATTCCTTTAAAGAAACGTTTTGAGTGCCAAATTAAAAGTTTCCCTGTTACCAATCCGCCTCCCCACCTGTAAAACAAACGTTAGTTCGGTCGCCCTCTGACATTTAAAGAGCATTCCTTAATAAGTGAAATATCTTTCCCACTATCTCTGTGATTATCAATCCATAAATCAACCAAAGATTAACCATAAAATAAACAGTGTCCATAATAATCCAACAATTAAATGCTGCAAATAATGCTTTGCTGACATATGAATACTCCATGTTCTTAATGTTCTTCCAGCCAGTGACTCGTTTCAGTGGCCTTTGACGTGAGAAATATTGCTTTTGAAGCTCCGTACTTCAATTTTCCAGTCGGGGTGCTTAACAAGGTTGGGACGGAAGGTTATGAAAGTCACTGGAAATGTCTCAAAGCACACCCATATTTATGTGATCATGTCTTTTTTTCTCCATTGTTTTTCAAATTTGGCGTGCATACCCTCTTAGTGCCCGTCCCGAGTGCACATATATGAATACTCAAGAAAGGTGTGACGCGCGCTGTGCGAGTCACCTAGGGTTGCACAGCCTTATGCACATTTGTGATCAACATTATTCACGTACTCAAAAGTATTCAAAAAAGTTCAGTCAAACGTTGAAAAATGAACAGAAATAAACAGACTGAACTTTTTTGAATACACTAAGAGGGTATGCACGCCAAATTTGAAAAACAATGGAGAAAAAAAGACATGATCACATAAATATGGGTGTGCTTTGAGACATTTCCAGTGCGTTATATAGACGACATTTTTGTTGTCTGGAGAGGCACAAAAGAGCAAGCCTCAGCCTTCATAGTCAGATTAAATCAAAATCAGATGAATATCACCTTAACATGTAACATAAGCAAGGATGAGGTAGAATACCTGGACACTAAGGTACAGATCAGGAACAATACACTTCATACTGTCCTTTACCGCAAAAATACGGCAGGTAACACACTGCTGCATGCTCTGAGCAGCCACCCAGAGAATCTCAAATGGAGTATTCCCTATGGGGAGCTGCTCAGAGCAAAAAGAAATTGCAGCACTGAGTTAGATTTCATCAAAGAACAGAATATTATGACACAAGATTTCTGGCAAGGGGATACCCTAAATGGGTAGTAAAGAAAGCCACTGACAAAGTCAAACTGGTGGAACGTGAAAAGTTACTGAGTAATACTCTGGCTACACAAAAAGAGAACCCTGATACATCTCAGACTCGTGTCATACTCAACTATAATGGTAATTCCAATCAAATTCGGAAATGTATAGTAAAAAATTGGAATATCCTTAAAGGGGACCCTATTATCGGGGCCACTTTACCTGATCGCCCAAGTATAACATACAGACGTGGTCATAACTTGAAAGACATCCTAGTACAGAACAACATTGGTAGTAGGAGTCTGAACAGAGGGGTAGATCTGCATGGCTTTTATCCGTGTGGTCACTGTAAAGCTTGCAACAACAGCCACATGGTAAAAGAATATTGGAATCCCAGTACCAACAGGATGAACAAAATAAAACAATTTTTGACATGCACTAGTGCATTTGTAATATATGTGTTAGTATGCCCATGTGACCTTAAGTACGTGGGCAGCACAACACATATGGCTAAAAAGCGTATTTTTAAATACACTAGAGCCATAAACAAGAATGATAAACAATACCCCATAGCCCGTCACTTTGAGGCCTATCATTTCTCAGACCAAACTAAACTTTCATTTTTTATTGTAGAACAGGTGAATCTAAATCAGAGGGGAGGCAACCGCACATTGAGACTTAGACAGAAAGAATTTAGATATATAATAAGTATGTGCACCCGATACCCCAAAGGGCATAACATGGATGAAGAGCTGGCCATACATTTGCAAAATGAATAGAGACATTTTGGAGCATACCTAGTATCTCTGTTAAGCTAGTTGGACTCTGTATTCAATGTTTTTAACCATGCATTGATGTTTGGACTTCTTCTAACATTTATGCTCTATTTTTCTTCTTTTCTCCCTCTCACAGGAAGGAAGGGAGGGACGTTGTCTCAGGCTTGCGGCACCTGTACCCTAAACCTTTCTCCGTGATTCATCCTCTATCTTCTTTACATCATGTCAAGTAACATACATTGTCATGTATATGGTTTTTAACAACAATTGTACATATGTGCACATTTTGTATTGTTTATGTTGATTCACTTTGTGCATGAGAATGAGGTTTAAAATATTTTCTGTTCGTCCCCCCTTTTAGTGACTGTGTTTCCACTAACCAGGGAGTTATACATAGAAGCCAGATGGATTCATGGGGCGAGTTTGATCAAATAAGGGTGGCATAGCTGTTATACATGCACTCCCATCAGCGGTCGATACTCGCTTTTAATTGTCATTAGTGTATTTACACAATACACAGGCCGATTAAGCGGCTATTGATGTTTATACCCGACGCGTATAATGAGCCTCATGGCACTAACTAGCTGCATACACAGGCTTGCATAATTTTACATGTCGGCATTGTTGGATATTCGTGATGCAGAGAGTTTAGTATATGGCCCCTGAAAGCACTAAACAGCATTAAATAAGGGCTCACATACTCTTAAAGTACACATGTCTAGAGATAGGTGAGGTTTTTTATGATGTACGTGAGTTATCTTCTCACTAGCACTTATACACTACGGTTCCCATTATGCACCCTTGAGGTTACATCATTTAGGGAGCGGTAGAAGTTGAGGCGAATGTGATAATGACACACAGGAATGCAGAACTTGGTATATCATAGTGACACTTAGCATTGCCAGCCCTTTGCCCCTCCTCGGCATTTGATATTTACATTTCCTTTACATTGAAGGTTGAATTGTTTTGTATGTTGTATCAAATTGCCGATGTTAAGATGGCGCTCAAGTACTGTTTAGGTCACAGTTCACTCTTTATGTCGATGAATTTATGGAGTTGAAATGTCTTTTAAGAGGCAAACTTTATTGACTATGTTGTGTGAACAAGCGCTCTTTGGATCGCGAAACGCGTCACGACTGGTTTATGCTTTAATAAACCTCTCACCTTTGGCTTAAGAATGGACCCTGTTGTTGTTTGTGTAGACCTGAGTGCTCGTTGGAACTCCGTTTATTTTTACATTGATTCAACCAGCTGCTCCGCCGGCATCGAGCCACCCCGGGAAAGGCAAGGGATCTCCGGAAGGAGCTGTTTCTCTTTTTGGAGTTATATATATATATATATATATATATATATATATATATATATATATATATATATATATCCATATGAACGAGCTCCCAACATTGAAGGCGCCACACACGGTCGTGTTATATTCCTTTTTTATTGCAGGGCACACAGGGCATCAACATTGCTTGTTCCAGTGCATAAATATGCCAAGAATTCCATTCCATACGCGTTTCAGGCGTTCCTTCGCCCTTGCTCACTGGCTTGGCCTGTAAAGAGAAAAAGCAGCAGTCAATTACATCGCACTCGCAATGGGTTTTTATGTCTTGCCTATGTAGGCGTATACTTCCATTGCATTCTGGTCTTGGGAGTTCACTTATTTCTTTAAATCCCAACTGGGTGCCGGCAAATTCTCCTTAATTAAAATGTTTTAAATACTACAGTGGGTTACTGAATACAGGTAAGGTTGTAGCTCTGCTCAAATAAAGGTCCATGCAATACGGACACGCCGTTCCAAACGCACCCTGTCAGTCAAGACGCTGGACCCGCATCGTCAGCAGCGGGGCGCCCTTGCGACCAGAGCAGGCCGCTAACATATCCATATGAACGAGCTCCCAACATTGAAGGCGCCACACACGGTCGTGTTATATTCCTTTTTTATTGCAGGGCACACAGGGCATCAACATCGCTTGTTCCAGTTCACAAATATGCCAAGAATTCTGTTCCATACGCGTTTCGGGCGTTCCTTCGCCCTTGCTCTCTGGCTTGGCCTGTAAAGAGAAAAAGCGTCAGTCAATTACATCGCACTCACGATGGGTTTTTATGTCTCGCCTATGCAGGCGTATACTCCCATTGCATTCTGGTCTTGGGAGTTCACTTATTTCTTTAAATCCCAACTGGGTGCCGGCAAATTCTCCTTAATTAAAAATTTTTAAATACCACAGTGGGTTACTGAATACAGGTAAGGTTGTAGCTCTGCTCAAATAAAGGTCCATGAAATACGGACACGCCGTTCCAAACGCACCCTGTCAGTCAAGGCGCTGGACCCGCATCGTCAGCAGCGGGGCGCCCTCGCGACCAGAGCAGGCCGCTAACATATCCATATGAACGAGCTCCCAACATTGAAGGCGCCACACACGGTCGTGTTATATTCCTTTTTTATTGCAGGGCACACAGGGCATCAACATCGCTTGTTCCAGTTCACAAATATGCCAAGAATTCCGTTCCATACGCGTTTCAGGCGTGTAGCATTTGTATGCGCCGGGGACCACCTCCTCCCCAGGGCTATAAATAAAATGGGGGGCCACGTGGAACCCCCCAGCCCCAGACACCACCACCTCCCCGGTGGTGTTAAATTTAATGCTGGGGGGCCACAGGGACCTCCCCCGGGTCACCACTGCCCCGGGGATATAAATAAAATGAATAGGGGGCGCACAGATCCCCCGATCACCAGGTAACACCATCTCCCTGGGGCTACAATTAACATTAAAGAGGGGGGCGCGCAGCCCCCCTTCTGGTGCCAATTATGGTCCTGGGGACTGCCACCCCCCAGGGCTGGCTCCTGCTATGTTCTGAGGTGCCTACCCCTGGTACATAGCTGTTGCTTGGTAGCTCCCACCAAGCAAAAGCAAACGTTCGGGTTCCAGTGGGCAAGTAGAGAGATGAAACTATTTCTCTTACAAACAGGGAGCTGCATTTCCAGCAGCCCCTGTGTGCAAGAGCAATGCCAGCTCCCGCAGGAGTCGGGGAGCCGGCTGGGACCATGGGGGCTTGAGGCTCTTCCAGTGGTCCCATAGCACTCTGGGTGCTCTCGGTAGGCTCCAGGGCACCAAGGTAAACATGGCCGGGCCCCCGGGAATGGGGTCCCTGGGGCCTCCCTCCCCCATTCAGTTAATGCCGGGCCCTGGGGGATGGGGTCCCCGGGCTGAATTGGCCCGGTGAGAGAGCCCAACTGTCAAGGTTTCAGATTGCTACATGTGGCATTTTTATTCATTTCAGTGTAATTATGAGTGACATTTCAAAGACTATGAGAGACACTTTCTTGTGAGCAGAATCAAGCAATGAAGACGAGGGAAACATAAAAATCAGAAATTACAGGCACGTGCGCCATCATTTTACATGGTGTTTCTAAATTTGAAAGACCAGTAACTATAGTTGCACTCTGTTCAGTGCTCTGCTGCCGGACTGACTCGCCTACGCCAACCATAGGTGACTGCCTAGCTGGGCTGAGCCAGTAGAGAGTATCTTCGAATTGGGGCCTGGCTGTACTGGGAACCATGGGGATGCAGACTGAATTGTGCCAGGCTGATTGCAGTCACTGAAACATCTGCCAGGAGGCTTGCTCTTGCCCTTGGATGTTGAGCCTTTCACTGCAGTACGCTGTTTCCTCGCACTGGGCAGCCTCTCAGATTTCACTGTTACTGGGGTGTCTCAGTGACATTGTGCTGTTCAGAGGAGTCAATTCATGGCACAAAAGTGGTGCATCAGCCTTTTTATCTGGCGGTGATCATTACATTGTCTGCCAGACAGTAGCTGGGGGTGGCCCTGGCCCCCAGGACTATAAATCTCCATCCGTGGTGTGGTGTCAAGCGCACAGCCTCTCTGTTGCATGTGCAGAAAGGAGCCACTTGACTGTATGAGTGGGGCTGTCAGTGGGTATATGAGTGTCTGAGTGGGTCTATGAGTGGGTGTGTGAGTCTCTGATAGGGGTGGGTGATAAACTACACTCTGCCAGCAGAGTGTGCAGGGTTTTGCAATTCTGCGCTCTGCTTGGAACTAGGCCTGGGCGGTGAATTTTGCTCCGTTCTTGGAGTTTGTGGAGTTTTCTGCACTCCGCACTCTGCGGAGCTCTCGGAGTGTAGAAAACTCCGCTTCCCGTTGTGCATCGGAGTTTTTTCCCCGCTCGCGATCACGAACGGTAAGTTCGCAATCGCGAACAATAAGTTTGCGAGCGCGAGCTGCCGCTCGGGTAGAATTTCTACCCGAGCAGCAGGAATACCAGCATAAACTGCAGTTCGCACTGCACTCCGCCACTCGCGGAACTTCGTGGAGTTTTTTTGTAACTTCGCAGAGTTCCGCGTAGCAAAACTCCGCAAACTACGCCCAGGCCTACTTGGAACACAAATTCGAAAAAACTCCACCAACCGCCTGCAGAGCGGAGTTTACCAGTGTGCTCACTCCTAGACTTCATCCCCCAAACATTAGTGCCTGAGGAGTTCCCTTTCAAGAGTGGTTGAGAAAGGGGGCTGGGCCTCTGACGTGGTCTGAGCAATCCCATTGTGGGGGAGTTACTTGTGGCAACAATAAGGGTTCTTGGCCCCCAACCACCCTCAGCAGCTAAGGGGACTTCATCCCCCAACCAGTAGTGCACCAGTAGGCCCCTTTGCAGAGTAGTTGAGAAAGGGGGTGGGGCCTCTGATGAGGTCTCAGCAATCTCGCTGTGGGGTACTTACTTGAGGGTGTTATATAGCCCTGGGGAGACCACAACCCCCAGTGCCAGCTCCTGAGATGTCCCGGGGTGCCGGGGGAAAAGAGAAAGAGGGAAAATAAAGGTCAACAAAGAGCTGAAAGAGGCAGAATAAAGATCAGCAACAACCAGAAAGAGGCAAAATGAAGATCATAAATGAGCAGAAAGAGGCAGAATAAAGGTCAGCAATGAGCAAAAAGAGGCAAAATAAAGGTATGAAACGAGCAGAAAGAGGCAGAATAAAGGTCAGAAACTAGCAGAAAGAGCCAAAATAAAGGTGAGAAACAAGCAGAAAGAGGCAAAACAAAGGTGAGAAATGAGTAGAAAAAGGCAGAATGAAGGTCAGCAATGAACCGAAAGAGGCATGATAAAGGTGAGAAAAGAGCAGAAAGAGGCAGACTAGAGGTCAGAAAGAAGAAGAAAGAGGCAGAATAAAGGTCAGAAAAGAGCCAAAGAGCCAAATTGTAGATAAGAAACAAGCAGAATAAGGCAAAATATAGGAAAGAAACGAGCAGCAAGAGGCAAAATAGAGATCAGAAATGAGCAGAAAGGCAAAATATAGGTGAGGATCAAGCAGCAAGAGGCAAAATAAAGGTCAGAAACTAGCAGAAAGAGCACACTAGAGATCAGAAACGAGTAGAAAGAGGCAAAATAAAAGTCAGAAATGGGCAGAAAGAGGCAAAATAAAGGCAGAATTGAGCAGAAAGATGAAAAGTAGAAATCCGAAACGAGCGGAAAGAGGCACAATAAAGGTTAGAAACAAGCGGAAAGCGGCAAAATGAGGGACAGAAAAGAGCAGAAATAAGGCAAGATGGCGATCAGAAACAAGCGAAAAAGGCGAAATAAAGGTCCGAACCAAGCAGAAATAGGCAAGATAGAGACCAGAAAGAGGCACAATAAAGGTCAGAAACGTGCGGAAAGAGGCAAAACAAAGGTCAGAAACGAGCAGAAAGAGGCAAGATAGAGATCAGAAACTAGCAGAAAGAGGCAAAATAAAGGTCTGAAACTAGCAGACATAGGCAAGATAGAGATCAGAAAAGAGCAGAAAGAGGCAAAATCAAGGTCAGAAACGAGCAGAAAGAGGCAAGATAGAGATAAGACACGAGCGGAAAGAGGCAAAATAAAGGCCAGAAACAAGCAGGAAGAGGCAAGATAGAGATCAGAAACGAGCGGAAAGAGGCAAAAGAAAGGTCAGAAATTAGCAGAAAGAGGCAAAATAGAGTTCAGAAATGAGCGGAAAGAGGCAAAATACAGGTCAGAAACGAGCAGAAAGAGGCAAAATAGAGATCAGAAATGAAAGGAAAGAGGCAAAATAGAGATCAGAAACGAGCAGAAAGAGGCAAAATAAAGGTCAGAAACAAGCAGAAAGAGGCACAATAGAGATCAGAATGGAGCAGCAAAAGGCAAAACAAAGGTCAGAAACGAGCAGAAAGAGGCAAACAAGAGCTCAGAAAGGAGCATAAAGAGGGAAAATAAAGGTCTGAAATGAGCAGAAAGACACAAGATAAAGGTCAAAAACAAGCAGAAAGAGGCAAGATAAAGGTCAGAAATGAGTAGAAAGAGGCAAAATACAGTTCAGTAATGAGCAGAAAGAGGAAAAATACAGGTCATCAAAAAGCAGAAAGAGGCAAAATAAAGGTCGGAAGTGAGCAGAAAAAGGCAGAAAACATGCAGAAAATAAGAAAAAACACTGAGGCACTCATGCACCCACTCACAGAATAACTCAAATACTCTCACAGCCACTCACAGACTCATGCACCCACTCACAAACAAACTCAGCCATGTACACCCACTCATAGACACAGTCAGACACCCATGCACCCACTTACAGAATCACTCATGCTCTCTCTCTCCCACTCACAAATCTACTCAGAGACTCACGCACCATCTCATAGACCCTCTCAGAGACTCACACACCCACTTACAGACCCACTCAGACACTCATATACCCACTTACAGTCCCACTCCCACTCTCTCACACCCACTTACAAACCTACTCAAACACTCATACACCCATTGAGAAAGTCATACACTCACTGACACACTCAGTGTCAAAGGTAAAGGGCTACAGCTAGGAAATAAAATTTTAAAAAATTACATATTCACTTATAAATTCAAAAGTTACAGGGACATTATAGTTAAGAAATAGAATTTAAAAAAATCATAGAAATTCACTGGAAAAAAAAACAAAGGTTACGGGGACATTATAGTTAGGGTAAAGAATTTTAAAAACGTAGAAATTCAGGAAAAAAACAAAGATTACAGGGACGTTATAGTTAGGAAATAGAATTACAAAAAACATAGAAATTCATTGACAAAGACAAAGGTTACAGGGTGCAAAGGAATCACTCATTAGTAGTACACAAAGTATGCTAATGTAACTTTTGTGGTGCCCTAGATTATACATTTCACACAAGAAAACGTTTAGAAAACACTCACAATCACTGGATGATGTCAGCAGTGATGTCACTGACCACGTCTTGAGTTATGTATTATGTGAGGTCATAAGCAGTGCACTGCGGGGCGTAAGTTATAGTTAGCTCAGGTAACTGTAACTGCTGAATTTCACTGGTTTTGTACGAGTAAAATCTGAGCCTAACTATAACGTCCCTGTAACCTTTGTTATTTTCTGTGAATATATATATATATATATATGTATATGTACATATACATACATATGTATATCTCAACAAGTGCCTCGAAATTGAAGACGCACTCACAGTAGATGTGTTCATCACGAACTTTTATTTCCAAAACCGGCATTTTTCTTCCCAATAAATCTTGCTGCCTGACGCGTTTCAGAGCTCTTGCTCCTTTCTCAAAGGCATGCTGGCAGGTCACGAATGCTTCACACACCCTCTCTTCCCCTCTGCATTTAAATAGATAATTACCCTCTGGTGGGTCTCTCTGTTGAATTACGCTGGTGCTGCATGCTGGGATTCGAAGTATGTGCAAAGTAATTCTCACCCTCCAGTGGGTTCCGTGATTGCTGCCACAATGAAAGCATATTAAAACAATTCTTTTAGCCCTCCAGTGGGCCTCAGGAATCAAATCCGGTTTGTAGGAGAGTAGGATCTGCCTCTTATGTTGCCCCCACTTTTTTTCTGATGTTAGCACTGGTTTATGGCTATAGTCTGGCTGGGTCCCTGCCAATCAGGGCCCCAGCCTCTCTGTTCTCTCTAAACGACATGGAGTGCACTCTAGGTGCACTAGTGATTGGATACTGTGGTGCCTTATGAGTCCCTAGTATATGGTATCTTAGGTGCCAAGGGCATAGGTACTTCACAGGCCTACCAGGGGCTGCAGCATGTGTTATGCCACCCCTGGGAAGCAGTCTAAATCTGACACCACAGGCCTGCTACAGCAGCCTGGGTGAGGTGGTGCTAGCACCCCTCACTGAGATATAGGTTTCCTATATCTCTCCAGCACACACGTATAAACCTATCAGTCACCCCTAAGGCAGGCCCTATCAATCCTGAGGGCAGGGTGCTTGGCTTCTATGTGAGGGGGTGCCTCTGCCTGAGCAGGGCCCCTCTGCAGCTCTCAGAGTCTATTCTCTGGTGCTGTTTGTGGATGCGGTTAAACCATATACTCTTAAGTGCATTATATCCTCGCGGTAAATGCTAACTTTGGAATGGCTGCATCAAAACATGTCGTGTTTGGTGTCAAACATCTTGGAATACTACCCCCCGCCAATATTGGCGGCGGGGGTAGCATTCCACCCTTCTAGAGGGAGAAGACATGTACCTGCTGTGGAAACGCGGTAGAATCCTAACGAGCCCTGGCATCACAAAATGGATGCCACCAGTCACAGACACTGGGCTGCCCTCCTGCTGATGACCGAAACTCGCAGTGGAGGAAGCCCAACAATAGGCATCCTGTCACAGGGAGGTGTAACCACCTCCCAGACAGGGTTTAGTGTATTGGGGCTGGGTGGGTGCACTCTTAGAGTGCTTTGAAGTCCTGGACTGGGGGAGCAGAAGGCTCCTGTGTGCATATGCCAGTTCAAACCAGCTCAGGGGCTACCTGCCCCTGTTCTGGCGCGAAACTGGACAAAGGGAAGAGGGTGTAGCCACCCCTCCCTTGACCCTCCCATAGGTGGGGTCATAGAGCTAGTCCATCCCCTCTTTTTAGTATAAGAGGGGGAACCTTGCCATTGCAAAGCAGATAACCCCTGGACGACGCTCTACAGAAGAATCCTGGCCCTTCGACGTTCCACTACCTTTGGAAGACAGAAGAATCTCCCTTGGAGTCAAGGAGTGACTCCCCTGCTTGGCAGGCACCAAAAATGACAACGACGGTCGCAAACTACGCCGCTCCCGCAGCCCAGGAAGTAGATTTCCTGACCTCTCCCAGGCCATCGTGAGTCCCCAGTGAAGCTGAGGCAAGTGGACCCCACGAGTAACGAGGAACTGCGACCCCTGGGTACCGTGCACTATTGTCGAGTGCAACTCCTTTCCAACGTTCTACGAACCTGTGCTTTGGACCACGTGTGGTCCCGACCTCCAGCAGGAATCCCTCCGAAGATCAGAGGCCTACACTGTCCCGAGTGACCGTGGGCCCCTGTTGAGTGATTCTGCCCGAGGTGTCTTCGTGATCCCTTGCCCGCTGGCTTGTGGGTCCCCAGAAGACTTCTTAAAGAAACCAAAGGGCTCCCCTGGTTGCTCCAGGCCTGCCCTGACTTACCTTCGCTGGGTGAGTTCCACAGACCTTGCTGGTCTGCGCCATCGACTTTTCTTCATCTCCCCAAGACTTGCGGCTGCCAAGGCTTGTTGGCTCCAATCGAGTTGCCGACACCGCAGTCAGCTGCAGACGTCGAGGGACACACCGAATCCAGCTCCTGGTCATCGTCAACGCCTCCTGGACCACATGGCTGAAGAGTCAAGGCACCCGCAACCGACCTGAATCACTCGACGACGGTGGGCATCCATCTTCCTTGCCCCGAGTCACTGCCAAGTGACTTTGAACACTGTCCCCTCTGCTTTCAGGTCATCCTTCTTCAGAATCCAGGCTTGGATTCCACCGGACACTTCTTCAGCTCCCGCAAGCAGCAAGTCTTCTTTGGTTGCCATTGAAAACGACGCCGCGACCCGACACCAAAGGACACCTGTGCACCCGGCTTCCCTGGGTGAGGTAACTCCAGCACTACAGTGCTCCTGTGGGTGTGGGCCCTAGAACAACTTACCCTGTAAGTGACTTGCTTGTAGGTTCTACAGAAGTATCCTAAAACTCTTTATTTCCAACCGCGACTTGCCCCATTGAAGTCAACGGCGATCCGCGCCTGTGTATCTACACTGCACGCGTCCCCCGTGGGTCCTTTACTTACCTGCCTTGGGTGGTTTCGTGAGGCCCCGGCACTTCTGAAGGCCCTAGGCCTTGTCTCCCTGCAAGTCGTTGTCCCTAAGTCTCTTACTTAGTATATGGTCTGGTACGCCCCTAGGGCCCCAGCCATATTTTGGGCTTAACTTATTGTGAAACGTTGATTTGTGCATATGTTTGTCTTCTAATCTCATAAAGAGATTAGTAGAGAGTTATTTAGAAATAAATACATATATATTTGATATATATACCTGTGTGGTGTCTTTTCATTTGGTGATTCAAGAGATTATATGGTAAAACAAGCTGCTTTACATTCCTCCGAGACTTAGCCTGAAGGCTGCTCTCCACAGCTACCACTAGGATAGCTTTCTTTAAAAGGTTGTCTTAAACCTATCTACCATAAGAGTCGATTTGCCCTGGTGCAAGGTGTCCACTTTAATTAGTGAACAGCATATACCAGGCCAACTTCTCACATTGGTGGGCAGCGTGTGGGATTCCAGCTTGCCATTGTTTTACCAGAAAATCTCTATTTGAATTACTAACTGAAAACCATTATAGGTACTCAAGGTACATATAAAGTCAAGCTTAGTATCAATAAGTTCTACTGAACTTAGAGCTGTGTGCCAAGGGATAACACACCCTTTCCACAGCTCAAGCTAGGATCAGTAGGCCACAAACTAGTGTAGGTAGTACAACACTGCACAACACTAGAATGTACTTAAGGGGTGGACCCAGTGGATCCACTCAGCCTCAGTATAAGGACATGGCTTTCTCTGACTTGAGAGCCATGTGTGTTGACAGACACCTGAGGCTAGGACAGAGTCCCTCAACACTACACCTGATAGATCTGCTGACAGCAGATGACCTTAGATTGGCTCTAGGAGCTAAAGGGTCTGAATCAGTGGGTGGGTCAGTCATAGTATCTGGGTCAGATGATGAAAATCAGAATGACCAAGACTCTGTGATTGAAGGGCCAGGCTTCAAGGGGCCTGAAAAGGACAGAGGAATTCTCCCTAAGAGAACTGACAGAGAGGAGGAGAGGCACAGATCCCCTTCCAGGGAATCTGACCACTCTTATCACTCTGGCAGAGAATTTGTCCAGCAGAGGAGCTCATACTTTTCCTTAAGAGAGACCTCCTCTGAGAGAAGGTGCAAACTGCTCCAGTATGAGGAAGCCAAAGTGGCCCTCAGAACCAAGCAGTTGGCACTGGATAGGGAAGCCCTGGAGATCCAGAGAGCTTCTAGAAAAGAGGGGTTAGAACCCCCTGGTGGCAGCAACAGTGTCCCTAGAGGCAGAGAATATATTCCTGACCATAGGAACCTGAGCAAGGTTGTTCCTCCCTACCAGAGTGGGGATGATATCCACAAGTGGATAACTGCTATGGAGAGGGCCTGTAGAGTACAGCAGGTCCCCCAAAAGCAGTGGGCAGCAATCTTGTGGCTCTCCTTTTCAGATAAAGGAAGAGACAAGCTCCTCACTGTTAGAGAGGAGGATGCTGATGATTATGAGGTCCTGAAGAGTGCACTGATAGATGGGTTTGGCTTAACCACTGAGCAGTACAGGTTGAAGTTCAGAGATACCCAGAAGGCACAGACTCAGGACTGGACTGACTTTGTTGATTGTGCAACCAAGGCTCTAGAGGGTTGGCTGGTTGGCAGTAGGGTTACTGATTTCAAGGGATTGTATAATCTGATGATGAGAGAACAGATCCTAAATAATTGCCAGAACCAGTTGTTGCATCAGTACCTGGTGGACTCTGATCTGACCTCTCCCCAAGAATTGGGAAAGAAGGCAGACAAATGGGTCAGAACCAGGGTGAGGCAGAAAACCCAGAACCAAGGTGGGGACACTAAGAAGCAAGATCCTAAAGGCTCTGAGAAAGGTGGGGATAAGTCAAAAGACCAGAAGTCTTCACAAGAGCCCCAAAAATCTGCATCTGGTGGGGAGTCACAGTCCAACAAGGGAAAAGGCCAAAAGAAGCCCTGGTGCAAATTCTGTAAACAGAAAGGGCACTGGACTTCTGATTGTACCAAGTCCAAAGACCAAACCACCACCACTCCTGCCCCTAAGGCAACTGTGCCCCCTAGCTCAGCTACTGGTGGAGGTGGTACGCAGAATAAGGGTGTAGTAGGGTTGACCCTGGGTTCTGAAGTGGATTCCGACCTAGTCAGAGTGACCACTCAGGCAATGCTGATTTGTGATGGAAACATTGATATGTCCTTCCTAGTAAGCCCCAGTAATCTGGGCAAGTACAAACAGCAGCCTTTGATAAATGGCAAACAGGCTTTGGCATTTAGGGACACAGGTGCTAGTGTCACCATGGTGGCAGAGGACCTAGTGGACCCTGGACAGATCATCCTGGGTGAAATGTACCAGGTGACCAATGCAAGCAATGTCCAGACCAACCATAGTCTGGCAGTTGTGAATTTCTCCTGGGGAGGGGTAACTGGCCTCAAGAAGGTTGTAGTCAGTGCAGACCTCCCTGTAGAATGTCTATTGGGCAATGATCTAGAGACTTCAGCCTGGTCTGAAGTAGAGTTATGGACTCATGCTGAGATGTTGGGCATCCCTGCAGAGGTATTTGCTGTGACCAGGTCACAAGCAAGAATGCATGACACTGAACCAGCTCTGGATCCTGGAACAATGGACCAGATGCTTCCCAAGAGGAGGAGCAGTAGGGTTAAGGCAGTGCCTTCCCCTCTGTCTCAGATCAAAGATTCACTTCCAGAGGGAGGTGAAGCAGAACCCGAAGAAGGAACTGCCCCAGAGGGACTTGAACCTGACCAGGTTGAGTTCTTGGGGGCAGGGGGCCCTTCTAGGGAAGATCTGAGTAAGGAGCAACAGTGCTGCCCCTCTCTTGAACCCCTCAGACAGCAGGCTGCTGCTGAGGCTGCTGGGAGTGCTAGTGGGTCCCATAAAGTGTATTGGGATGAGGAACTCCTATATTCTGAGGGTAGAGACCCAGCCCCTGGAGCCACCAGAAGGTTGGTAATACCTCAGAAGTTTAGGGGGTTCCTCTTGACCTTAGCACATGATATCCCTTTGGCAGGACACTTGGGCCAAAACAAGACCTGGGACAGGCTTGTTCCACATTTTCATTGGCCACATATGTCAGAGGACACAAAGGAGTTTTGTCGCTCCTGTGTCACTTGCCAAGCCAGTGGTAAGGCAGGTGGCACAACAAAGGCCCCCTGATACCACTACCTGTGGTGGGGGTACCCTTTGAAAGGGTAGGGATTGACATTGTTGGTCCCCTTGACCCTCAGACTGCATCTGGGCACAGATTTATCCTGGTGGTAGTGGATCATGCCACCAGGTACCCAGAGGCAATTCCTCTGAGGACCACCACAGCCCCTGTGGTGGCAAGAGCCCTCATTGGAGTTTTCTCCAGAGTGGGTTTCCCAAAGGAGGTCATTTCTGACAGAGGTACCAACTTCATGTCAGGATATCTGAAAGCAATGTGGAAGGAGTGTGGTGTAACTTATAAGTTCACCACCCCTATCACCCACAATGCAATGGTTTAGTTGAACGCTTCAACAAAACCTTGAAAGGAATGATTAAGGGACTCCCAGAGAAGCTTAGGCGGAAATGGGACCTTCTTCTTCCTTGCCTTTTGTTTGCATACAGAGAGGTTCCACAGAAGGGGGTTGGCTACAGCCCATTTGAGCTTCTGTTTGGGCATCCTGTGAGAGGTCCACTATGTTTGGTAAAAGAGGGCTGGGAGTTACCTCTCAAGCCCCCCAAACAAGATGTGATGGACTAAGTACTTGGTCTCCGCTCCCGGATGGCAGAGTACATGAAAAAGGCAACCAAAAACCTGGAGGCCAGCCAAGAATTACAAAAAGCTTGGCATGACCAAAGGCTGTGCTGACTGTATACCAGCCAGGACAGAAAGTGTGGGTGTTGGAGCCTGTGGCCCCAGCAGCCCTCCAGGATAAGTGGAGTGGCCCCCATACAATAGTTGAGCAGAAGGGAGAAGTCACCTATCTGGTGAATCTTGGAACTCCCAGGAGCCCCCTAAGGGTGCTTCATGTCAACAGATTGAAGCCATATGTTGACAGGGCTGACATGGGCTTGCTCATGGCAACTGATGAGGACCAGGAGGAGGAGAGTGACCCTCTCCCTGACCTGCTCTCTCAGAACCCTGATGATGGGTCAGTAGATGGTGTTGCTTTGGCAAGCAGCCTCACTGACCATCATCAAACTGAGTGCAGACAAGTTCTGCAACAGTTTAGACATATGTTTAGCCTGACCCCTAGTCAGACTTCCTGGTGCACCCATGAGGTGGACACTGGAGACAGTCTGCCTGTCAAGAATAAAATCTACAGGCAACCTGACCATGTCAGGGACTGTATCAGGACTGAAGTCCAGAAAATGTTGGAGTTAGGCGTGATTGAGCCTTCAGATAGCCCTTGGGCTAGCCCAGTAGTCCTGGTACCCAAGCCTCATACCCAGGGTGGTAAGAAAGAAATGAGGTTTTGTGTAGACTACAGAGGCCTCAATGCAGTCACTAGGACTGATGCCTATCCCATACCAAGGGCAGATGAGCTGATTGATACTTTGGCCTCAGCCAAATATCTAAGCACATTTGACCTCACAGCTGGCTACTGGCAAATCAGATTAGCTGAGGATGCAAAAGCCAAAACAGCATTTTCGACCCCTGGTGGGCACTACCACTTTGTGGTGATGCCCTTTGGATTGAAAAATGCACCTGCCACTTTTCAGAGGTTGGTGAATAAAGTTCTGGCAGGGATGGAAACTTATTGCTCAGCTTATCTAGATGATATTGCTGTCTTTAGTTCCTCCTGGCAGGATCACCTGGTCCACCTCAGAAATGTTTTGGAGGCTCTGCAGAAAGCAGGCCTCACTATCAAGGCCACCAAGTGCCAGATAGGGCAGAGTCAGGTTGTGTACCTGGGCCACCTTGTAGGTGGAGGCCAGGTTCAGCCTTTACAGAGCAAATTCCAAACCATAATGGAATGGGTTGCTCCTACCACCCAGACACAGGTGAGAGCCTTCTTAGGCCTGACTGGGTTCTATAGGAGGTTTGTCAAGGGATATGGATCTATAGTGACCCCCTTGAATGATCTTACCTCTAAGAAAATGCAAAAAAAGGTTCAGTGGACAGCTAGCTGTCAAAAGGCATTTGAAGACCTAAAGCAGGCCATGTGCACTGCCCCCATCTTACAGAGTCCAGACTACACCAAAAGTTCATTGTCCAAACAGATGCTTCTGAGCTGGGTGTGGGAGCTGTACTGTCTCAACTGAATGATGAAGGTCAAGACCAGCCAGTAGCTTTTATTAGCAGAAGGCTGACCCCTAGAGAGAAACGTTGGTCAGCTATAGAGAGGGAGGCCTTTGCTGTGGTATGGGCCCTGAAGAAGCTGAGGCCATACTTGTTTGGTACTCACTTCATAGTTCAGACTGACCACAAGCCCCTCCTATGGCTAAAGCAGATGAAAGGTGAAAACCCAAAACTTTTGAGGTGGTCCATTTCCCTACAGGGGATGGACTATACAGTGGAACATAGGCCTGGGACCCAACATGCCAATGCAGATGGACTCTCAAGGTATTTCCACTTTGAACACGAAGACTCAACTGGTCAAGGTTAGTTTAGTGTCCCTGCGTTTGTGGGGGGTTGTGTAGGAGAGTAGGATCTGCCTCTTATGTTGCCCCCACTTTTTTCTGATGTTAGCACTGGTTTCTGGCTATAGTCTGGCTGGGTCCCTGCCAATCAGGGCCCCAGCCTCTCTGTTCTCTCTAAACGACATGGAGTGCACTCTAGGTGCACTAGTGATTGGATACTGTGGTGCCTTATGAGTCCCTAGTATATGGTATCTTAGGTGCCAAGGGCATAGGTACTTCACAGGCCTACCAGGGGCTGCAGCATGTGTTATGCCACCCCTGGGAAGCAGTCTAAATCTGACACCACAGGCCTGCTACAGCAGCCTGGGTGAGGTGGTGCTAGCACCCCTCACTGAGATATAGGTTTCCTATATCTCTCCAGCACACACGTATAAACCTATCAGTCACCCCTAAGGCAGGCCCTATCAATCCTGAGGGCAGGGTGCTTGGCTTCTATGTGAGGGGGTGCCTCTGCCTGAGCAGGGCCCCTCTGCAGCTCTCAGAGTCTATTCTCTTGTGCTGTTTGTGGATGCGGTTAAACCATATACTCTTAAGTGCATTATATCCTCGCGGTAAATGCTAACTTTGGAATGGCTGCATCAAAACATGTTGTGTTTGGTGTCAAATATCTTGGAATACTACCCCCCCGCCAATATTGGCGGCGGGGGTAGCATTCCACCCTTCTAGAGGGAGAAGACATGTACCTGCTGTGGAAACGCGGTAGAATCCTAACGAGCCCTGGCATCACAAAATGGATGCCACCAGTCACAGACACTGGGCTGCCCTCCTGCTGATGACCGAAACTCGCAGTGGAGGAAGCCCAACAATAGGCATCCTGTCACAGGGAGGTGTAACCACCTCCCAGACAGGGTTTAGTGTATTGGGGCTGGGTGGGTGCACTCTTAGAGTACTTTGAAGTCCTGCACTGGGGGAGCAGAAGGCTCCTCTGTGCATATGCCAGTTCAAACCAGCTCAGGGGCTACCTGCCCCTGCTCTGGCGTGAAACTGGACAAAGGGAAGAGGGTGTAGCCACCCCTCCCTTGACCCTCCCATAGGTGGGGTCATAGAGCTAGTCCATCCCCTCTTTTTAGTATAAGAGGGGAACCTTGCCATTGCAAAGCAGATAACCCCTGGACGACGCTCTACAGAAGAATCCTGGCTCTTCGACGTTCCACTACCTTTGGAAGACAGAAGAATCTCCCTTGCAGTCAAGGAGTGACTCCCCTGCTTGGCAGGCACCAAAAACGACAATGATGGTCGCAAACTACGCCGCTCCCGCCGGAGTCCGAAGTCCCTGCAGCCCAGGAAGTGGATTTCCTGACCTCTCCCAGGCCATCGTGAGTCCCCAGCGAAGCTGAGGCAAGTGGACCCCACGAGTAACAAGGAACCGCGACCCCTGGGTACCGTGCACTATTGTCGCGTGCAACCCCTTCACAACGTTCTACGAACCTGTGCTTTGGACCTCGTGTGTTCCCGACCTCCAGCAGGAATTCCTCCGAAGATCAGAGGCCTACACCGTCCCGAGTGACCGTGGGCCCCTGTTGAGTGATTCCGCCCGAGATGTCTTCGCGATCCCTTGCCCGCTGGCTTGTGGGTCCCCAGAAGACTTCTTAAAGAAACCAAAGGGCTCCCCTGGTTGCTCCACGCCTGCCCTGACTTACCCTCGCTGGGTGAGTTCTACAGACCTTGCTGGTCTGCGCCATCAACTTTTCTTCATCTCCCCGAGACTTGCGGCTGCCAAGGCTTGTTGGCTCAAATCGAGTTGCCGACACCGCAGTCAGCTGCAGACGTCAAGGGACACACCGAATCCAGCTCCTGGTCATCGTCGACGCCTCCTGGACCACGTGGCTGAAGAGTCAAGGCACCCACAACCGACCTGAATCACTCGACGACGGTGGGCATCCATCTTCCTTGCCCCGAGTCACTGCCAAGTGACTTTGAACACTGTCCCCTCTGCTTTCAGGTCATCCTTCTTCAGAATCCAGGCTTGGATTCCACCGGACACTTCTTCAGCTCCCGCAAGCAGCAAGTCTTCTTTGGTCGCCATTGAAAACGACGCCGCGACCCGACACCAAAGGACACCTGTGCACCCGGCTTCCCTGGGTGAGGTAACTCCAGCACTACGGTGCTCCTGTGGGTGTGGGCCCTAGAACAACTTACCCTGTAAGTGACTTGCTTGTAGGTTCTACAGAAGTATCCTAAAACTCTTTATTTCCAACCGCGACTTGCCCCATTGAAGTCAACGGCGATCCGCGCCTGTGTATCTACACTGCACGCGTCCCCCGTGGGTCCTTTGCTTACCTGCCTTGGGTGGTTTCGTGAGGCCCCGGCACTTCTGAAGGCCCTAGGCCTTGTCTCCCTGCAAGTCGTTGTCCCTAAGTCTCTTACTTAGTATATGGTCTGGTACGCCCCTAGGGCCCCAGCCATATTTTGGGCTTAACTTATTGTGAAACGTTGATTTGTGCATATGTTTGTCTTCTAATCTCATAAAGAGATTAGTAGAGAGTTATTTAGAAATAAATACATATATATTTGATATATATACCTGTGTGGTGTCTTTTCATTTGGTGATTCAAGAGATTATATGGTAAAACAAGCTGCTTTACATTCCTCCGAGACTTAGCCTGAAGGCTGCTCTCCACAGCTACCACTAGGATAGCTTTCTTTAAAAGGTTGTCTTAAACCTATCTACCATAAGAGTCGATTTGCCCTGGTGCAAGGTGTCCACTTTAATTAGTGAACAGCATATACCAGGCCAACTTCTCACACGGTTCATATTTCAAAAACATCCACTGTGCTTTTCTTGCGCACTGAAAAGTTCAAGCCTCAGCCCCATATTTCTTTTGATGGTGGTGCAGTCTTCCACAGCCTGGCTGCCGTGTAATTTGTTTTCTCAACAAGTGCCCCGAAATTGAAGACGCACTCACAGTAGATGTGTTCATCACGAACTTTTATTTCCAAAAACCGGCATTTTTCTTCCCAATAAATCTTGCTGCCTGACGCGTTTCAGAGCTCTTGCTCCTTTCTCAAAGGCATGCTGGCTGGTCACGAATGCTTCACACACCCTCTCTTCCCCTCTGCATTTAAATAGATAATTACCCTCTGGTGGGTCTCTCTGTTGAATTACGCTGGTGCTGCATGCTGGGATTCGAAGTATGTGCAAAGTAATTCTCACCCTCCAGTGGGTTCCGTGATTGCTGCCACAATGAAAGCATATTAAAACAATTCTTTTAGCCCTCCAGTGGGCCTCAGGAATCAAATCCGGTTCATATTTCAAAAACATCCACTGTGCTTTTCTTGCGCACTGAAAAGTTCAAGCCTCAGCCCCATATTTCTTTTGATGGTGGTGCAGTCTTCCACAGCCTGGCTGCCGTGTAATTTGTTTTCTCAACAAGTGCCCCGAAATTGAAGACGCACTCACAGTAGATGTGTTCATCACGAACTTTTATTTCCAAAAACCGGCATTTTTCTTCCCAATAAATCTTGCTGCCTGACGCGTTTCAGAGCTCTTGCTCCTTTCTAAAAGGCATGCTGGCAGGTCACGAATGCTTCACACACCCTCTCTTCCCCTCTGCATTTAAATAGATAATTTGGACAAATACATGGACCCTACTGAGGGAAATATCGGCACTGCAACACCCAGCATGCTATTCACTGGAGAGTGCATGCTAATGGAACAAAATGTTTGCAGTGTGTTCTCCATGGTTTGTTTTTGCCCCGCCCTATGATTAAGGTGAAGTGTCACCAAAACGCGTCAGGGACTGGTAAATTAATTGAGAAAGGGTGCGCAGTTTTTTGAATAAAAAGTTCTGTTGAACTCTCTTCCGCAGGAGTGGCGTCATTGAGCTCTGGGGCATCTTTGGAGGATACATATGTATATATACATACATTTATATACATATATATATATTATACCTGATTACTCGTGTATAATTTATATTGGTCTCACAGACACACAAAACAGGATGCTATCCATAAGCTTTATTTGTCCTTTACAAGATAGGACATTCTCTGTCCGTGTCTTGTAAATATTACAATATTAATCTATGTATTCCATTTACCCCGCTGTGCCACACATGGTTTTATGTATCTGTACCTTATGTCTCAACATTCCTCCTTGCTGCTGTCCAAGCTTATTTATTCTGTGCTTCAGTAGCATGGATCACAATATTCCTCTCTCAAAGATGCAGCCATGTAACCATGCCGCCTTGATGGCATTAATTGCTTTCCCGTCTATTCTCACTTTTACAACAATTAAACAGCCAAGTGGATATATGTACTACTCCAGAGAACTGTGCATGACCTGAATGGCACACCTCTGAATCTGTTCATTTATGTTCAACTTTATGTCATTCTAAATAAAAAACTAAGGGCAAGATTTATGAAAAAGCATGTTGCAAATGGTGGGTGCAAAATTTGCACAATTTCTTAACTACCTGCCTGTCATTTTGTAATGTGATCTATTTATTAATAGGTTGCATCACAAAAAGTCAGTTAACAGGTAATCACAGATTGACTTGTCTAATGAATATTAATTACGTAGGTCACTGTTTGTTGTCTCCTGGGATTGGCTTCCAATACAACAATGGTAGCATTTGTTCCCTGAAGGGACTGATGCTGCTTTAAAAAATTATTTCATTTGGAAAGAGATTGGGGGTATGGGGCAGTCAGTGGTCAGCGAGACAGACATGATTCTCTCTTGGACAAGTTCCCCTTCACAAATTAGTTACCATTTCCTTTGAAGTGTAAGTAACTTTTCAATGATTTGTGACCTTTGCAGTTACAAACCATTGCAACATACCATTGCGTATTGCAGTTAAGAGGGAAATGCCCTTTCACTTTCATGTCTATCTGTGGTATTTGTGACTTGTGAGATACTTTAGGGAAAACAGAAAGAAATCTATTTGAGAGTTCAGATCAAGTGTTTTAAAATCTTTCAATTTCATTCTGTACTTTTTAGACAGAAACTTATTTGATTTCCAGATTTCCTGCATTTAGTTCATTCTGCGGGGCAGCTTCCCCTTTAGGAATCATGTCTGGTGGCATCAGGGTGGTGGTGGGGTGGAATAGACAGTGATCCATAGGCCCAATACCTGGTTGCCCCTCAGTCTTCATGAACGGGTAATGGTAGATCCCGTAGGTAGGACGGTGGAGGGGGAGCAACTAGGGGGATCCAACCTACTATGGCTCTGCAAACTGGGCCAAATAAATCCTTTCACAGCAAAATAAAATACAGCACACATTAATGGTGATTCAGCTGTAGGGCCCTAGCCAAGTTTCAAACCATCTATAGTGGCTCAACACAACTCCTGAAGTGTCCACAAAATCCACATTGTCTTCACAGTGATAAAATATCACAGGCAAGAATTAGGCAACAGTAAGAGCTCACTATCAGGCCGTTCAAGCAACTACAATGTTAGCTAACGCATAGGTCAATTCATTCAGATCTTGAGCTGAACAAAAAAGTCATGCTGTCAATTGTTATTCTCTAAATGGCAGGCTTATCTTTATGAGTTCAAGACAGTCTGTCATTATTTTTAATCTCAGTTCTGATATCACCTGTTTGGTGAGATTCTGCTTGGTGTGGAGATAGGTGTGCATACTTTACGGTTTGCTCTTCAGTGTCTCTGTAAGCGGTATCAGGATCAACGGCAGTCGCATTGTCTCTCACTTTTGCCACTAGGAAAGAATAGCACAGCTGGTCTTGTCATCACATGCTCACCTTTGGTAGTTGCATCCTTTGGGCCATGCAGAAGGTTCTCCACTAAGGCTTCTTTGTTGATTCTTGTAAGTCACTCAGCATGTTGAGGCAGCAGCAAAATAAGTCCATCCTGTCACACTGCAGGCAGGCCACACAGCACCACTATTACTTTGTTTATCAATGCTTCACACAAGACACAAGAACCATGCAGGGAGACTATGTGATGTCTCTCAACTCGTGTTGCTGTCGTTTACAATTGTGATGCAAGTCAGCATTTCTTGGTGTACTCAACACACTGGGAATAGAGTTTGCCTTCTCCACCTGGGCAGTCTCTCCTCCTGCAGGGCCAGGTACGCTCCTTCGCTCTCTGAGCCAGCTGGCAGGATTGTAGGTGACAAACAGACCCACAGATTCTCCAGCATGCTGCACAGATTTCAGGTGATGTCTCACCACATCTGGGAGACTGAGTGTCATGCAAACATCATCCCTCGATCAATGCAGCTCTTTGAGTACTCTGTGGTTAACTGCCTTCCTTGGAACTGGAAGAAACTGTTTTTTTATTTCATTGCCTGTTGTGCCTTACAAACATCTTATATACAAAACAGAATATTATAATTATTATGCTAAATTGTATTAGTGGATGCAAAACGCAGTGAATGCAGAAACAGACTGGAGACAGAACATTTTGATGGTGTACTGCTCAAATCTAACAAATATGTTTTCTACACTGTAGACAGTGACTGATTGCATTAAAACAGACGTCATACTGATGAGTACCAAGTGAGCTGAGCAATGATCCAGCTACAGAGTGCTGTTTAAGAACAAGACAGTCTGTAGGAGGATGTCTCGATTGCACATATGTGAGGGGCGTGATTCAGCTATGATCCTCTCATACAAGCTCAATCTGTTAAATTTAGCAAACATACTATGCACGCCTCAGGCAGCACATTACATCTGATAAAATGAAGTTGTCAGGGGGCACATCAGTGGAGCTCTGTGTCCATAGAGAATCCTCACAGAACAGCAGAGGCGGAATCCCAAACCCTGTCTCATTTTCTTGTCTAGAATTCCAGCACTTTGTGAAGCTGGGAGAGGGCTTGAGGCAGGTCTTCATCGTGCCTCTGCTGCCCTCTCTGGCTCCTCGTTTCTACTATGTGTTGCTGGATCCTATGTCTAGCGCTGGATTCCTACCCTGTTGATGCAATGAAGTAGCCAGCAGTAGAGGAAAGGTAGTAAAAATCAAACCAAAGATGTTTCTCTGTGCATTTTTTACTGCTGTTTGTAAGAGTGAGTGTGTGGAACTGTCTGTGTGCATGTTTGCGTATGTGGAAGTGAATGAGATTCAATCAGAGAGTGAGATTGAGTGTATATAAGTGCGTTTATGAGTGAGTTTGCGAAACTGAAAGTGATTCATTGAGTGAAAGAGACTATGAGTGAGAATGAGTAAGTGAGAGAGGTAGTGACAGGGCTAAGAGTAGGAGAATGAATGGGTGAGGGAGAGTGAGAGAAAGGAAGTATAAAAGAGTGAGAGTATGCATTTGAATGTCTTTGTAAGTGAGTGTGAGTGAGAATCAGTGAGCGAGAGTAAGAGAAAGTGAGGGTGTGTTAGAGAGAAAAGACATGAGAATTAATGAGAGAGTATTTGAAAGTAAGTATGTAAGCGTGAAAATTTGTGAGTAAATGTGTATGAATGATAGGGGGCAAAGGGGGTGAGAATCAGTAAAAGTGAATCAGAATCAGTGAGATTGAATGAGTGAGTATATGCGTGACTGTTTTGTGAGTGAGGGGTATGCATGGGAGAATGTGTAACTGAGAGAGAGTGAGTGAAAGTTACTGAGTGAAAATGAGTAAGTCAGAAAGAGAGGGAAAAAGGCTGTGAATCGGGAAGAGGAAGTAAGGGTCAGTGAGGCAGTATATGAGTGATTTGGAATGAGTATTTTAGAGTGAGAGAGAGGAAATGTGACATGAGTGTGTCTGTGAGTGTGTTTGCATGAGTTATAGTGGGAATCTATAGGAAAGCCAACATTTTCTGTGTAGTCACCCTGGATTCTTCGCCTTTTGCTAGACGCTATATTTCTGCTGGCTGTAGAACTCTGTGCACGTTTACCCTGCTAACCAGAGATATGCTTCTGCTCCCCCTTTCTAAAATGTAAAATTGGGATACTCCATTTTGGCATATTTAACTTACCTATAAGTCCCTAATATAGGGTAGAATGGTACAATGTGCATACAGGTCCTGTAGGTTAAATGTCACAAGTAGACTGCAGCAACTGTAGTGCCATCCAATACATTAATAGTGTAAACATGACTGCAGGTCTACCTTCTGTAGTGTGGCTGTACAGTTTTAAACTGCAAATATAATCTATCAAAATAGTCCCTTTTGACAGTCCTAAAACTTCCTTTTAAGTATTTATTGGTCATCTCTAAGTAGACCTTACTGCTCACAAGGCAGGGTGCACAGTGTTTAAAAGTAGGACATATAACATTTTAATGTTACAGTGAAAAATCCACAAAAGCTATTTTGACTGTATCAAGGATGGTAGCTCCACAGGAAAACATTGTAATACAATATTAAATACTAATACTGTATTTTTGAATAGGACTAGCTAAAGCAGAATGAAACAACTATTTTTAAGTCAGATGTCTGCTAAATATTAAGGAAAAGTTACCTTTAGAAAGTTACCTTTTACCTGCCTGAAGTTCCTAAAAGCTAATCAGCATTTTGCTCTCCCACTTCTGCCAGCCAGTAATTAGCATTTGAATAGTCCCCTTGGTAAGGAGAACTTGCTTTCATACTTGAATTAAAGGCCTTGGATGTGGTGAGGTGTTGTTGTGTCCTTCATAGGATGGCCTGTGGAATGAGCCCAGGAACTTTATTAACTTCAAAGAAGCCTTCCCTATCACAAGCACATGTAGCTAACACCCATGCATACCCCCTTCCTTTGTCCCCCAGCAAGGCATGATCCAATCACAGTGGACCTCTTTTTTGTGATTACAGCGTCAAATCCTGCTGAGCATCAAAATCTGCCTGACAATTCTGCTGGGGGTTTAAATATAACACTTGGGGCACACTTTAAAGGGAGAGAACAGCTTGCCTAAACAATTAGGCTGTATTCACAGTCTAGTCGCTGGAAAACTCAGCTTTTGCTTTACCAGACTTCAGTCTCTGAGTGTGTTGTGGGCACAGGACCTTCAAACTGTATTTTAGTGTTAGATGTGGGAGGACACTAGGATTACCATAGTACACAACCCACACACACACCCAGCCCTCAGAGCCCAAGTTTAGTAGGACTTTTGCCATCTTGAAAATGCCTAAAGTGGATAGGGTTAGCCCCGAAAACCTTTATCCTATTGTTTACAGCATGCACAAGTGTCATTCTCACTCAGTAGCTTCTGTTAGGTATAAATGTGGTACCCACTTCAGAACACCCCTGGAATTGTGACAGATCAGAAGAGGACTAAACCTGCTTTCTGAAACCGAGGAAGAGCTCTAAAGGACTGTGCCTGCTCTCATTCTTGAACCCTGGACAAAGAAGTGGACTCAAAGGGTCCTAGAATTCCCTCCTGTTCCAACCACAAGGTTGCCATTCCTGCATCTGCCCAGCTGGTCAGTGACAACTAGACCAGGATTGCACCCTGCTGTTGGCTTCTGCCTGATACCAGCGCCTCCCCTAACATCCACGGGAGGCTTTAGAAGTCTACTCCTATGGTGGATTGGGACTTAAAGGACTATGGGCCTGATATAGATCTTGGTGGACATAATTCTCAATCTTAACGGTGACGGATATCCCGTCCACTGAAATATAAATCTCATAGGATATAATGGTATTTATATTTCGGCAGATGGGATATCCATCACTGTTGTGATGGAGTAACCGGTCCGGCGAGATCTAAATCTGGTCCCAAGTCAGAATGTAAAATCTTTTGACTAGGGCAAACCTGCTTGGTATATATGACCAGCACTCTATCATGGTCAATGTCAAATTGCGCCTAGGTTCTGTTCTACTGTGACCATTGACTATCATTGACATTTTGTGCTTCTTGGCACTATATTTACTTAAAACTTCAAAAATCATATCTCTGGTTCCCCTTAACGGATTTTGTAATTTTGTAATTTTGTTTATTTAATCTTTCTTGATTTTCCAATTATTTTGGGAGTTTTATAGTTTTGCATTTTGACTGTCTTAGAACTGCATAAATACTGTACATGGTGCCTCTAAGTTAAGCCTGGCTGCTCTGTGCCATAGCTACCCGGGAGTTGAGCTCAGAATCATCTAGCGACTTTAGTGGTTCCCCCTGACAAGGACTGTTCTTAATACATGAGATGGTACCTATCCCTTTCTAGTAATTTCCTAATTTCTTACAGTATGCATGAGGGTAAGTGAGACTGGGTGAACGTGTGTGTGTGAATGTGTCATTATATCTCTGTGTGGGAGTGAGTATGAGTTTAGAAAGAGTAGAGTGAGCAAGTCTGAATATGAGTGAGCTAGAATGAGTGAGTCAGTAAATGTGCTTGTTTATGAGAGTGTGTTAAGTTTGCGAGTCTGCTGCTGGCCATGGCACACACAAGGTAATTCTTGGCTTATGAAGGCATCTATTGCCACCTACTGATATTACTGACACTGGCCTATTGACAGTAATTCTTATGAGGGGGACACCCATGACAAACTGTAGGCCCTGTCACATACTTGAGATAATTCTTAAGGGGACATCAATGACAAAAAGCAGATGTTGGCATTTTCGAGGTAATTCTTTGCCTAAGTGAGAGGAACTGTTGCATATGGGGGTGAGCTAAACACACATGGGAAAATGCTGGCCCTGACAGACTAGAGACATTATTTGATGTATGGAGAACCAATGATATTTGGGCAGCATGATTGGCAAAATTCTGGTACTGGCATATTGTAAGTAATTCTTGGCAGAAAGAACCCATCACAAATGCAGTGCGTAGTTATCAGTGGTGATGGCGGTGCAGTGGCACTGGGGCCCAGAGATTGAAGGGGCCCAATTGCACAGCTGCCTTATTGCCACTAGGTTGTGTTAGATCCTGCATTTCATTTTTTTATTTATCCTGACAAGCAGAACTGTGTGATACATGGCAACGTCACTAATAACTGGAGCTGAGTCCTGAGTGAGTACAAAGTAGCAGTGTATTAGCCTGTCAACCTGCCCCTATTCCAGTCCTGAAGTTCCCAAGTCTCCTCTAGACAATTACAAGACCTCCCATTAGTGGAGGTAACCTAAGATTCAAGCTCAGGGACACTATTGAGTTGAAATATGCACATTTGACTTTTGACTCAAGAGTTAAAGGAATACCATCAGAAAAAGAAAACCTTGTGTTTCTTTTCTAAAAAAAGAACTAATATCTATAAGTGCTTGTGATGGAACATTTTTATCATGCAACTGATATGGCTATGTATGGCATGTGAGTTGACAGAATATTGAACTGTCATGTACTAGAAAATATACTATTTTCCCTGAGGTCGTTAACATTACATAACTGACGGAATTGCCTACAATATGTGTTATATGACTTGTGCGCTGGGCAGAATCAACTATGGTCAGCGAATGCTGTGTTCCTGTTGATGTGAGTGACTGTATGAATGGCCATGTGTGTCCCAAATGTGTAAGACAATGATGCTTCCACTACACTTATGAAAGCAATTCATGAAAAGGCTGGGCCTTATGGCCCCTTTTCATATATTATGTCCCCTAGTGGCATCTGGTTGCCATTCCTTGCATGGGGAGCCCACTTTTGCATTCAAAGTCCACTGCTTGATTGGCCAGGCATCCCATGCATGTGGTGGTTGTCCATGGTGCTTTGTGAGCCTGCCAACATGTGGCTTTCCCTGGCATGTGCTGCCCCTTCCTGGCATGCAATGCCACTTTGTTGAATATGTTGGCCATCCCTTGCAATTTAATAGCCATTCCAGGCATGGCAACTGTTAAATTAGAAATGTTCACGTTTATGTATTGTTCTGTATAAGTTAGCATTCGCTGCACCATTTTCTTTGCAGGCACCATTTTAGGTGGTTCAAAACCTATCTAGCTTAAATTCCAAGAAATGCCCCGGTTTGAGTTTCATTTTTGCCATAAAGATTTGTTCCTGTAATGAGTACACTGTTCCTATTAGCGCATACCTTTCTCACTAGATAGAGGCCCTCTCCCACTTGTCTGGTGACAGGCCCGACTGGAGTAACCTTGGACTTTGCAATCTTGTATGAGATATGAGCCCGGAGACTGTTTTTCTTTGTATTCCATTGTCTAACTCCACCTGCCTGGAAAATTCCACTATGGGCGTGTTTTAGCTAAGTTACGAAATGTACATAATGTACATAATGTATCTTTATGCTTATCGATGTCGGTCCCGCTACAGCACTGTTAGCGACTGGGTCCCGCTCTGAGTGTATCTAAATAAACAGTTATTGGTTTGTATTCTCTACTGTCTGACCGACTCTTAATTTGGTATGAAAGGCTGAGAGGTGGTCATTAGTTAACCAGGTGACCCTAATCGGGCCACTTCCTTCAGTTGGCGCCCGAACAGGGACTCCTTCGGGTGATTGATCCATCTCCTTCCCACAGACGGGGGAGACCGAGGACATTGTCGGGTCGGACTGACGGCGCAGGGATCCCTGCATGAAGAGTCTTGTCACTCGCAGCTGCCCCTTCTGTCCCGCCGGACAATGCCTCGTTCAGTGGTCATCCGACTGGTGTCCTGAACGGCGAAACCCTTGGATCTGACCGATTGGTCTGAAGAGTTGACAGTGGAGAATTGGTTCGTTTGTGCTACTGATATCAGGTGAGTTTTTTGTGGTTCTTTGTGGATATGGTACCATTATGGTCTGAGTTTGGTACGGTCTGAGTACCGTTTTCATCAAAGTATTTGTAATTGTTTTGCTAGGTAAAAATAACGCACTTGTTTCCTTTTTTTGAAAATGCCTAGCATTAGTAAAAAAAATTATTTGTGTTGTCGTTGTTCTGCAGATGTTTTGAAGAGGCTCAACCGGCGCCTCCTGAAGGCAGCCCTAATTTTGATATGTATGTGAAGCATGGTCTTGGCCCTATTATGTTTAGTACATTATGGCACAAATATACAAGGGACAATGCCACGTTACAGTGGCCGCTGACGGGCACTTTTGATGAGCAAACAATTTGATTTCAACAGGAGCAATCATTTAAGTAGAAAGTCTATGTTTGATTCCCTCAGAACATGACAGAAAGAGACTAAACAGAGACGGTTGAAAATGGAAAGAGATGCATGGAAGGGAAGAATGCAAACAATAACGCAAAAAGCTGTGGCATATGATGGAGAAAAACAAGAGTCTGGAATTGAATGTGAAGCTAGGAGATTCCAATTGCATATAGATAAGTCTTATGTAGCCAAGGAGGAAGATGAGTTGTTAGATACTCGACCTCCGCCTCCCTACGCCCCACAGAGGATATATCCTGTCATTCCCTTACAGCCCCAGCAGCCTGTTTCATCTCTTCCGACTGTTTCTGTGCCTACGGTGGTTGTTTCGACGGCTGTGGCTACGGCACCCCTGTTGTGTAGTTCCTATAAACCTATATAAGATCTGCGTGTTTTGACAACATACACTATAGGATTGGTGCCAGACTGATTCTAGACACCCCTATCGGGTATGTTAGCCTGTATCAAAGTAACACAAGAAGGGAGTGAAGAGGTAATGCTCAAAAGAGCAGAAGAAGTGGATACGTCCTCCTCAAGTTATATTGTCAAAAAACAAAGGGATCTACCCTTATGGGAACGTATAGAAGTGTTCCTCCAGACTACGTGTGTCTCCTACAATGGTGGAAAGCACACAGCTTTGTTTAAATACCCCTCACCCACCAAAAGGACCCTTGGTGGCATTCTTCATCATCGGGGTCTTCCCGCCCCGCTGCGGGACGGGGCATGCTATGACCTACGACTACGTGGCAGCACTGGTTATGAAAAACAATACTATGTGTGGTGTAGGAGTGTGAGTGGAAGGGTCAGAAGTGAGTGAATGGTGAAAAATTAAAAAATACCTGGCTCCGTGGAAAAAATAAATTTTAATGTTCCTTTGAGCTGGTATCGTTAAAAGTGGGGAATGAGATGGAGATACTATGCTTTAATGAGCAGTATCTCCTGTGTTGACATGTTTCGAAGCCCTCCCCTGGCTTCTCATCAGGACCTAGAAGAGATCCCTTCTACACTCAAATCAAAACAACTGTGTATTTACATATAATCCTAACTAAGTGGTGCACATAAATTTAACATGCACAGTATACTATACCCCAGTAGGTATATTGCTGAATGGGTTCTGGAAGAATAAAAACAGAGTTAAAAAACATAACACATCTAAACTGCACCATACGTGGTGTTGACCTGTAAAGAAAAGTGATATATTTCTGTGATATATTTTTCTTATCTTTATCCGTTATAATAGGTAATCAGTGCTGTGTTATGCTGGCGAGATGGGACAATACAAAAACATACACACACAAAACATAAAACACACACTCTATATCTAAGGACCACATGGTGTGGGTATCCATATGATAAGTATAACTGAGAGTATCTGTTAAATATATCTCTCCTTCAAAAAACAGTTTAGTGACAGATAAAGAAGCCTCCAAAGTTTAGGCTGTTCACATACTCTTATATCGCCCAGATAATGCCCCATGAGCCTTCAAAACAGGAGGGAAGGGGTACCTACAGTCACACACTGTTAATAGAAATTGAAAAAGAAATGAAAAACTGTTGGTTTTGAGATCCTTCCTAATTGAGCAGCGTTTCACTGTTGCAAATCGGCTGTGCCGTACTTACAATATCAAGGTTACCTCCTCACCAGGACACTGCCTCGCCGCGGCTCCGTGGAACATTGAGCCAGTGTGGGCAGTGTCCTTAAATACTGAGCATAATTGGTAGTTTTGCCGCCATAAAACTGCACTAATTGGTACAAACACTAGACCGTCAGAAAATCCAAGATGGTGACCTAGAATGGCACCTCCGGCTGAATGTGTTTGTTCCTCACTTCCTGTTGCTCAAGGGTGTTTGTTCCTCACTTCCTGTTGCTCAAGGGTGCCTGTTGTATAGCCCTAGGAGCGAAAAAACCTAGTGCGCTAACTAAAAGGACACTAACAAAACCGGGTTTCTGCCCAGTTGCTTCAAAAAGATTTTTATGTAGAGGACATATAGTGGTAATGACACCTCTCTACAGAAGGGTGAGTTCAAGATGGCAAAAGTGAATAGGAGTGGAAAAACGTGTGGTAGGACATTAAATTCCACAGGGTAATGTACAGGCCACATTATTTCAGGGGTGTTTTCCTGCTGGCCCCAAGTGTTTAATAGAAGGTTGGCTAACATAAGGGTTCTGCCCAGTCGTTTCAAGAGTTTCTATGCAGTGTATTTGCAGTCGTTTTTTTCTTCTCAGAGATTGTGACAAGAGTCACGGGAGATACAAATCAGCTAAATTGTCCCCAGGGGATGTCGTCGTTCAGACTTGTAATGTGTGTCCCCAAGCGGAACACCCACCGCTGTTCCTTCTCGAGAAGACCATGTTCACTGTTCAGTTGTTCGATAATGGTCCACTGTAGGTCTTCCATTGTGTCTTGGGTTGTCAAGTAGTGGGTAGCCATTTTCGTAGTGCTTCTTTTGCAACGTGCGTTGCTCCTGTGCTCTCCTATGCGTGTCTTGACAGGTCTAGTTGTCACTCCGACATATTCCATTCCGCATGGGCAAGTGATGATATAAACCACATTCTTGCTGTTGCAGTTCAGTAAATCTCCTCTACTCCCATTCCGTACCATTCCTGAATTTTATACTTTTGCTTTTCTTCGTCAGGTGGCAAGTTCTGCAATTACCACAAGGATAATGGCCCTTCACTGGGGGTAGGAGGGTATTTTCTGCCTCAATTGCTAAGGTGTGTCGTGGTCTTGGTGGACCAGCATGTCCTCAGGCTCCTTCCCTTTGTGTGCAAACATCGGTTTGGGAAGGTTGAGGTTTCCGCATGCCAGGAGTCTCCAATGTTTGTTTACAATGTTTGTCACTTGATTGGAGTTGGTATTGTAAGTAGTGACACATATTGGTCTCTCTTCTGGGTCCTTAGGTACTCTCGGTTCCAGCAATGCTTCCCTATTGTTGTTACATGCCCTCTTCATGGCTCTGTCAATGATTTGTGTAGGGTAGTTGCGTTTCTTTAGTTTCTCTTGTAGATAAGTAGCCTGCCTCTTGAAGTCTTTAATCTCCCTTACAGTTCCTCCGCAAGCGGAGGAACTGTCCGTATGGGAGATTGTCCCGAAGGTGGCGGGGATGGAAGCTGTTATATAACAGCAGACAGTTCTTTGCTATAACTTTAAAGTGAGTGGTAGTCTTTAAAGTGCCCTCATCTGGGTAGATATTCAAATCCAGGAAGACCAAGTTGGTCCGTGAGGTTGTGCTGGTGAATTTCAGATAGATGTTTTGTTGGTTCAGCCAGGTCATAAAGTTTTCAG
The DNA here is from genome assembly GCA_963921515.1 of Calotriton arnoldi. Taxonomy (NCBI): domain Eukaryota; kingdom Metazoa; phylum Chordata; class Amphibia; order Caudata; family Salamandridae; genus Calotriton; species Calotriton arnoldi. The sequence goes on from CAWUFW010001498.1 coordinate 1,145,583, forward strand.
TTGTTGTAATGTCTCCTTCCCATATAACCAACACATCGTCTATGTAACGTTCCCATGTTTTTATGTTGTTGACAAACGGGTTACTGGGGTGTAGGATCTTCTTCACTTCTAGGTGGTAGACGTACAGGCCAGCTATACTAGGAGCAAATGTGCTCCGCATGCTGGTCCCGTGCTTCTGTAGGTAGATGGTATCCTCGTAAGCAAAGAAGTTTTTTGTAAGTGCCAGGAACACACATTCCATAACCACGTTACGTGGTGTGTGGTATCCCCAATCGGTGGTGAAGAGTACCTTCTCAATGATAGTTAGTGTCTCATCATGTGGGAGACTGGTATACAGACTCTCCACGTCCAGCCCCATAAGGAGGTGTTTGTTGGGGTCAAAGTCAATTCCTTGGAGTAGCTGTAGGACTTCCTTTGTATCTTTCAGGTATGTATCAGTTTTTTGGACCAGTGGGCGAAGGAAAGTGTCCGCAAACTTTGATAGTGGTTCTAGTATGGAATCAATGCCCGATACTGTGGGGCGGCCTGGAGGTTGCACAAGGTCCTTGTGGATCTTGGGAATGGTGTAGAAGTAAGGGGTCCTTGGTGATTTTTTGGTGGGGAAACCAGCTTCCTTTTTGGAGATCCAGTTGTGTGCTGTCGCTTCTTCCACCATGGAGGCTATCCGAATCCTGATGGATTCTGTGGGGTCTTCTCGTAGAACTTCATAGTTCCTGCGGTCTTCAAGTAGTCTTCTGCATTCGTTGCCATAAGCAGTGGCGGTTTGTATGACAATTGCCCCGCCTTTGTCTGCTGGCTTGATCACGATGTAACTGTTGGATGAGAGTTGTCGTATTGCTTCTTTTTCTTTCTTGGTTGTGTTATGGAAGGTATGGTTATTCACGGTGGTGATGTTCTCCACTTCCTTCATCACGCTTTCTCGAAAGTTAGTAGTTCGATAGGGAGTGTTGAATCAGGAGGTGTGAAGGAGGATTTTACTCGTAGTCCTGTGTCCTCTCGCTCTTCCTCAGATGGTTCTTTTTCTTTAAAGAAAGCGCGTAACTTGAGTTTTCGAATGAATTCCTTCATTTCGGCACAAAGTTTGAATCTGTCCAGGTTGTTGGTTGGAACAAAACCCAAACCTCATTCTAGAACAATCCTCTGTGCTGGTGTCAATTCATGGTCTGTTAGGTTGACCACTAAGTTATCTTCCGGCTCGATGGTTGGTTGGGCAGTGCGCCCGTCATGCTCCTGGTGGAGACGCATGACACCTCGTCTTCTATGGTTGACCAGTGGACATTGCTGACCCTCCGGTTCCGACCCTTTAGTGGTCCAGGGCGAGCCCCTAAAAAAGGTGGTGGTCCATAATAATTATAGTCATACTCCTGTGGTGGGGGTAACCAGTGTGGGTAGGCCCCTCCCATTGGTGGTGGGCCATAGGGATATGGCGGATATGCTGGTGGCCCTTGATAGTACCCCCATCCTCTTCGTCCTCTGTTGAGGGGTCTTTGGTGTTGTCCGCCCCCTCGTTGGTATCTTGGGCCGCTCCCTCTGCTGGAACTGGAACTATTCGACCCTGAGTCTGATGCGTCTCCTTCTGAGCTCTGATCTTGGTTTGAGTTCCTAGATACGTAGTCGTCACAAATGTATGGGTATACCTTTTAGTGACTGAAACGCGCTGTGTCTTTCTTCAGCTTGTTGTATTTGCTTTGTTTTAGTGTTATCTCAAATTCGCTCATTTGCTGGTTTAATTCTTCCAGGCGTTTTTTGAGAACGCTTGGGGACTGGTAACTCTTCAGTTGTACTTCCAAAACCTGGATCTGAATCTTGAGTTCCTGGGTCAACCGTGTGGCCGTTTTGATGATTAGGATGAGCCAGTCATGGGTACAATGCCATGATATCAATGACCAATCCTTCTTGAACATCTTATCGTGCTGGAATATGAAGGGTTCATTGCGGACGATTAGGCCCTGTGGTGCTGCGTTCGCCCTGAGATACTCTGTCATCAGCAAACCATGGAGTGCTGTCTTGATCTGAGTTCTCCTCAAAGTTGCCAACTCATCCCAATTCCCATTATTTGGACCGGGTTCAGAGGTATTTAACACCTCAAAGAGGTTGATTGAAGCCAGGATTCTATCCACTTCTTCCTCTGAAAAAGTGAGGCCGGTTGCTTCAGCCATGGTCAAATTATTGGGACTCTCTTACTTGAAAAATAAAGGTGATAGAAGTGTGTGTTATGATTGTGTCTGAGATTCTAAAGGGTTCAATGACTTCCTATAATATCGATAATATTTCCGATACCTAATAGCCAGAAATACTGGATCGCTCCCACAGCTGCACGCTGTCGTTATATCAAAGTAACACAAGAAGGGAGTGAAGAGGTAATGCTCAAAAGAGCAGAAGAAGTGGATACGTCCTCCTCAAGTTATATTGTCAAAAAACAAAGGGATCCGCCCTTATGGGAAAGTATAGAAGTGTTCCTCCAGACTACGTGTGTCTCCTACAATGGTGGAAAGCACACAGCTTTGTTTAAATACCCCTCACCCACCAAAAGGACCCTTCGTGGCATGCTTCATCATCGGGGTCTTCCCGCCCCGCTGTGGGATGGGTCGTGCTGCGACCTATGACTACGTGGGAGCAATGGTTATGAAAAACAATACTATGTGTGGTGTAGGAGTGTGAGTGGAAGGGTCAGAAGTGAGTGAATGGTGAATGGTGAAAAATTAAAAAATACCTGGCTCCGTGGAAAAATAAATTTTAATGTTCCTTTGAGCTGGTATCGTTAAAAGTGGGGAATGAGATGGAGATACTATGCTTTAATCAGCAGTGTCTCCTGTGTCTGCATGTTTCGAAGCCCTCTCCTGGCTTCTCATTAGGACCTAGAAGAGATCCCTTCTACACTCAAATCAAAACAACTGTGTATTTATATATAATCCTAACTAAGTGGTGCACATAAATTTAACATGCACAGTATACTATACCCCAGTAGGTATATTGCTGAATGGGTTCTGGAAGAATAAAAACAGAGTTAAAAATACATAACACATCTAAACTGCACCATATGTGGTGTTGACCTGTAAAGAAAAGTGATATATTTATGTGATATATTTTTCTTTTCTTTATCCGTTATAATAGGTAATCAGTGCTGTGTTATGCCGGCGAGATGGGACAATACAAAAACATACACACACAAAACATAAAACACACACTCTATATCTAAGGACCGCATGGTGTGCGTATCCACATGATAAGTATAACTGAGAGTATCTGTTAAATATATCTCTCCTTCAAAAAACAGTTTAGTGACAGATAAAGAAGCCTCCAAAGTTTAGGCTGTTCACGTACTCTTATATCGCCCAGATAATGCCCCATGAGCCTTCAAAACGGGAGGGAAGGGGTACCTATAGTCACACACTGTTAAAAGAAATTGAAAAAGAAAAAGAAAAACTGTTGGTTTTGAGATCCTTCCTAATTGAGCAGCGTTTCACTGTTGCAAATCGGCTGTGCCGTACTTACAATATCAAGGTTACCTCCTCACCAGGACATTGCCTCGCCGCGGCTTCGTGGAACATTGAGCCAGTGTGGGCAGTGTCCTTAAATACTGAGCATAATTGGTAGTTTTGCCGCCAAAAAACTGCACTAATTGGTACAAACACTAGACCGTCAGAAAATCCAAGATGGTGACCTAGAATGGCACCTCCGGCTGAATGTGTTTGTTCCTCACTTCCTGTTGCTCGAGGGTATTTGTTCCTCACTTCCTGTTGCTCAAGAGTGCCTGTTGTATAGCCCTACGAGCGAAAAAACCTAGTGCGCTAACTAAAAGGACACTAACAAAACCGGGTTTCTGCCCAGTTGCTTCAAAAAGATTTTTATGTAGAAGACATATAGTGGTAATGACACCTCTCTACAGAAGGGTGAGCTAAAGATGGCGAAAGTGAATAGGAGTGGAAAAACGTGTGGCAGGACATTAAATTCCACAGGGTAATGTACAGGCCACATTATTTCAGGGGTGTTTTCCTGCTGTCCCCAAGTGTTTAATAGAAGGTTGGCTAACATAAGGGTTCTGCCCAGTCGTTTCAAGAGTTTCTATGCAGTGTATTTGCAGTCGTTTTTTCTTCCCAGAGATTGTGACAAAAGTCACGGGGAGATACAAATCAGCTAAATTGTCCCCAGGGGATGTCAGTCTGTTCAGACCTGTAATGTGTGTCCCCAAGCCGAACACCCACCGCTGTTCCTTCTCGAGAAGACCATGTTCACTGTTCAGTTGTTCGATAATGGTCCACTGTAGGTCTTCCATTGTGTGTTGGGTTGTCAAGTAGTGGGTAGCCATTTTTGTAGTGCTTCTTTTGCAACGTACGTTGCTCCTGTGCTCTCCTATGCATGTCTTGACAGGTCTAGTTGTCATTCCGACATATTCCATTCCGCATGGGCAAGTGATGATATAAACCACATTCTTGCTGTTGCAGTTCGTAAATCTCCTCTGCTCCCATTCCGTACCATTCCTGAATTTTATACTTTTGCTTTTCTTCGTCAGGTGGCAAGTGCTGCAATTGCCACAAGGATAATGGCCCTTTACTGGGGGTAGGAGGGTATTTTCTGCTTCAATTGCTAAGGTGTGTCGTGGTCTTGTGTGGACCAGCATGTCCCTCGGGCTCCTTCCCCTTTTGTGTGCAAACATCGGTTTGGGAAGGTTGAGGTTTCTGTATGCCAGGAGCCTCCAATGTTTGTTTACAATTTTTGTCACTTGATTGGAGTTGGTATTGTAAGTAGTGACACATATTGGTCTCTCTTCTGGGTCCTTAGGTACTCTCGGTTCCAGCAGCTAGCTCACAATGCCACTAGAAACTCCTCTTACCAAGGAGAGAATAGTTCTTGGCAACTATCGAACATGACAACCCGATCCCTCAGAATCGTGGAAACAGTGTACTACTTTTCGCTCAGTCACTCATGCTCAGTTGGTCGCAGAGAGATACACAGAATAAACGGTATGGATATTTTTCAATAAGCATTTATTGAACAGTAGTTATTCTAGTGTAAAATATATGTGCTGAAACAACCAATAGACAGTAACAGAGGTAAATGATTAGAAGCACTAAGATATTAAAAGGATGGTAGATTTCTACCATCTTGCTAAAATCATGAATATAGGCAAGTATATAAAATACATGACAGTAAAATGCGTACTCCTATGATGCATCCCTAACTAGATGTATCTAAGTGTACCTAGCATGTGCGTAGGTGTTAAGCAAAGAATCCCTCTAGGATAAAGTCAACCCCATTATCTGAAGTGAGAGACTGTGGGACCCCGTCTTGGTCTCGAGTTGGACACCCAGCAAGGGATGTTAGACCACTGCGAGCTGGAGTCTCTGCATGCAGGAACCTTAGCATCTTGCGTCAGTGTGTCCGCAGGGAAGTCCTGATCTCCTCTCCCTATCTCAGCAATATGTGGTGTTTATATACCCAAAGGTATCCCCATGAGTTCTACCTTGCTGTGCCATTGTTGGACTTAGGATGACGTCGGGAATGAACCTTGTACATAGTTATTATGCAGGAGTTGGTAGTCCTGCTGAGTTTCCAAGAATCTAAGAATCCTCATGCATAATGTATGAGGCTATTGTTTAGGGAAAACCCCACGTTCTGTAAGCAGTACCGTAACTAGGTAAAGGGTCAGTCCTAGCAGCCCATTATCTATGTAATGTCGGAACAATATAGGTGAAAGGTTGGGATGTTTACCCAGGCCTATATTTGGGTACCTATATGGAATATAACACCCACTCCTCATCCGACTGGATGACATCATTATATTCTAACATACCACTAGCCTGACAAGATACTAGTATGCAAGCGACTATAGTAAAAACAATGGTTTCGCTAAAAAATGTTTAAAAAACTCGAAAATGTTCTAAAACAGAGAAATTGTCACTCAAGCAATAGCTCTAATGTGTCCGTATATATAGTTTGGATGACTACAAGCATCAGAAGCCATGCAGGTCATGAAAAGTGTCAATTTGTTTTGGAGTTGCAGTTTGAGTTTGTTTAAAAAAGGTCGAATTTTTTCCAGCACACAACGAGCCAAATGTTTATGTGTCCTGGCTTTTAGACGCAACATCGCTGTTGCCTGCCTCCGCAGACGACGATCCCTGTAACACCTCACAGATTATGTCAATTGAGCACAGATGATCTTCCGTACTGCCTGCAGCCGCTGCTGGGGCAGCCTGCGCACCATCCAAGGCCTGGGTGTCAGTGGAGGAGCCGGTATCCCTTCCAAAAGGAGCAGAGATTTCCTGTGGAGGCTCTAAGAATGCCGCCATCAACATAGGAATACGCTGGGGACATTGCAGAACATGGGCCGTTATCTGGTCCAGTAAAGCATCAATGTCTGGTTGCGCAACTGATGGAAGTGTCAGACAGAGATCCAACACTCATTCTTCTCTGCAGAACAGGCATCGGAGAACAGGTAGGATGCAGTCCATCCAGAATGGTCTAAATGACAGGAACCAAGATGCACTTAGTTCTCGTACGCGAGGTGTACCCAGATGTTGTAGTACCATGCGATCACGGTATTTGCATTCCAGGAGCAGTTTTTCCATCTCCTTGGTGGACTGGCACATCCTTTGCGTAGCAGAAAAACTACAATCAGGATACCTGCTATTAGAAACAGGATTAGCGGAAGTCCTCCAAAAATGCTTCCGAATACGGAGTGTATAAAGTTTGGTATAACTCCAAGGACCGTCTGAAAGGTGCTTAACAGTTCCGAACCTATGGTCTTAAATAGGTGGACTATACCCGTCGTATCAAACATGTTAAAGATACGATTAACATTTCTGTGAAATGGAAGGGGCAGTTCATACGTCTGAGTGCCTGTATCTCAGCCGAGGACCTTGCTATTTGGAGATCAAAAGTCTCCCCAGTGGAGGTTAAGGGCACGGTTTTCTGTAGAAGCATGGCTTTCATTTTTCTCAGAGTATCAAGCCGTTTAAAGGAAACATTCAACGAAGGCCATAGCGGCACCTCCCTGACTGTGTGTGTGTCAGTGGAAACAATACTTGCATACAGCAAGTAACCCTGGAACTCACAGTGACTAGGTATGCGATGCCCGGAAGCATCCCACAACAACCTTGATAGTTCAGCATCAAGTAACTCCCATTTGAAAGTAGCCTGAATACTGGAGTAATCACGGCTGCCGGGGCACCCCTCAAGTGACAGGATAGGTTCGCTAGTAAACCATTGCAGGCCCGTGCAGCATAATATCCTGGCATATGAGAGATCCACTATTCACAGTTTCAAAATCCCAATCATCGGAAAATGTACTGGAGGTAATGATATCATTTAAGGAAATTTTAAATAAATGAGGTATTTTTAAAAGTTCGGTCGGACCAAATATATCATAATCAACCTTGTCCCATACTATACCATCAGGTAAAGGAACTGCTGTAATGTTTCCCAAAAAAAGCCACTAACGGATGGACGTTTCTTTGCCAGATCACGAAAATCACTGGACTGGCTAAAAATTAAGACTCCAACCGACGGGTGGAAGTAATTTACTGACTAATTCTGAGGCTCCAACCGGCTGGTTGAGATGCACGTGGTTTATTCTTAAACCCACAATTGATAATTTGCGGAGATACCATAGAAATCTACCTTTTGGCTGCCAATCCCCCCCTCCTGCCTTGAAGAAGACCCACCTTGACGCATCTAATTTGTGCGCAATTAACAGGGTCGAAACGTCGGCGTACTGCATATGTCTACACAACGCTCATGATCACAGTCTTATTTGTCATTAGGATCTTGAAGCATATGTGTTAAATAATGACATACGAGAAAAATATTTCTTCCCTTCTTTTATTGCACGCTTAAATTGTTTCTGTATATAGTGTACTGTCTTTATCACCAACCACCACATGTCACTTTTTTCACCACAGTCACGTAATTCATATTGCAATTGAAATTGTAAATTGCGACAGCCATGATTATCTGATTTTTTCTGAATACATTATTGAATTATAATTTTGGTGTGTGTTATATATTCTTCTTTTTCAAATCGTTGATATGTGTTATAAATAAGCTGTTGCTACTTACTTTAAGTAATTGTAAACCCCGACAGAACCAATTTTTACTTTAATACGCATACCCAGGTTCTGAGGGACACTGGGTTCCCCCATTACGTTTACCACTGTAATGTTCACTGATGACAAGTCTCTTTGTTCACAATGTGATGAAACATGAGGTTTCAGGATCAAGTTCACTTTTGATGCTGCAGAGCTTTAGTGAAGGTAAGTTCCATTTACAAGCAAGCTGAATACAGTTACTAAGCCTATCCAGAAAAGATAGAAAAGTATCCCGGTGATTATCCAAAGTTCTAAACAAGGTGACACCAGGTAAGTCTTTTTAAGAAAATTGAAGAAGTCTTTGGTTTGTTGTTGACAAGTTATTGGGGCTGGCGTTGTTTCAGGTTCACTCGGATCCAAGGAAAAGGTATCCAAGTCAATGAAATAGCCAGATGCTGTTCGATCTATTTTTACTAGCTCAGCAGATTTTGTTGAACTTGTAGAAGGTTCTTGTTGAGGCATGTTTATGTAGATATCAGTGTTAGGTCGAATTGAAATTTGACTTTCATTTTGATTTTGTATTCCTTGTTCAAGGGGAACGAGTTCCATGGCATTGTTGCATAGTTCATCATTCCGTATCGGAGACTCTTCAAATGTGATGAGTCTTTCCGTCTGAACTTCCTGTATGGTAGCGAGAGGAGGGAGTCGGCTACCCAGGAGCCCACGTGGCCTACTATTCAGTATCGGCCATATAGTGTGGTTTGATCAGATCTATGGAAACAAATCTTTTCTCTTTTTTTCCGGCAAGAGGCGGTAGAAGTACTGTTCTTGTTCCTTCAACGGCCAGTACAGGTACAGGCTTTCTGTAGGATGGTCCGAATTCTTTTTTGTCCACTATCTTTTCTCTGACCAGATCCCCAACTTTAGGGACCCAGACAGGTCTTGCAGTGACTGACTTGACTTCCCCAGTGGCGGTCCGCTTTACTTGGACATTGCTCTGTAGTGCCCTGGATTCACTCAGATCCTGTAAAACAGCCAAACGTTTATTGATGTCAAAAGGTTTTTCATCCACCACTGTGCCTTCACAATCGAGATCAGGTACCCACATTCTCGTCCCAAATAGGACCTCATAAGCAGAGACACCCCCTAGAGAACTTCTTGGCATGTTATTCAAGGCCCACTGTACCCCATATAGGTGATTGACCCAACTACCGCCCGCGCCTAATGCTCTAGCTGTTAATGATTGCTTTAAGTCCTGGTTTTTCCTCTCCACAACCGAATTTCCCTTGGGATGGTACGGAGAGGAGTACCGCAGTGCAACACCCAAACTTCCCATGGCTTCCTTGTAAGCCCTAGAGCTAAACGCGGGGCCACGGTCAGAATTTGTAATGTACCAACTGCGTATGTCTCTATGAAGACTCGCAAAACTTTGATAACAGTTCGAGGGTCAGCCGAGCACTTATGCCATACCCATAGGAATCTCGAGCAGGAATCCACTGCAACCATGATGTATTTGTAAGCCCCATCAAATTGTAGGGGGCCGCAGTGGTCCAGAAATACACAAGCGAGCGGTCTGCCTGATATAAGCAATGGAGTCTGCGCTGGGTGAGTTACTGTGGAGCCCTTCATCTGTTGACAGATGTCGCACTTTAAGACATAATCTTTGGTCTGATTTGTTAACCCTCGCCACCAATAGCGTTGTTTCAGTAAAGAAACTGTCGCCGATACTCCTGCATGCGCAGAACCTAGACCCTCGTGTGCAGCTAAAATTAAGCCCAATCTGCGATCCATGTTTGGTATTACTTTATCCCCCACCCCTGGAATCTGAGCATACGGAATGTTATTTACATCTAACTTGTAGGAGTATTTGAGTGGAAAACCTTTTGGCAGTGCCTTATTGTCTTTGCGTGAAGCAATGACCGCAACTATTGTACTACAGTCTATTCTTGTTTTTGAACGAGTGATTGCAGCTACGGACGCAGTTCGTACTGCCCCCTTTGCGGCTTCATCGGCCAATGAATTCACTTCAATGTGAATGCCATCACGTTGATGACTCAGCGTGTGTATCACGTGAGATTTTGGTAGTTCGTTTTTCAACTCAGTTACCTGTTCCCATAGCATTTTATGCTTAATTGTGCCACCTTTTGAGTCTTTAAACCCATTCTGTCCCCAATAGAGAAGATATTCGTTGTATGACTGGACACAGTAAAACGAATTGCACACAATCAGTGTGGGGAATTCTCGATCCGTATTATTCAGTGCCAGTAAAAGAGCTTTTAATTCTGCCAGCTGAGCCGTGCAGTCTCCTAGAGACTGTGTTTTTGTACAGCTTGGATGGAACTTTCCATCCTGCATATGACCTTTTACGATCACACATGCAGCGCTGTATTTCTGTTTACTTCCAAAGGCCTGCTGAGCAGATCCGTCAGTGTAAATTATGTATTCATACTGATCTAGAGGCATTATTTCATTCTGGAGAGGATATTCTTGTTCATATTGCAAAAATGCTTGTGTTTTCAGATTTGGGTCGTATCTGTACTCTACGTCTGATGCAGTGAGAGAATTAGCCCATTGTATCCATCTTGGATGTAAGGCTTTAGCATTAGGAACACTTACCTTTGTAGCAGCCTCTAAGGCTGGTACTGGGGTCACGACAATTATGCGTCTCCCCTGAGCCAGTGCTCTTTCTCTCACTCCAGCAGTCTGGACTGCTGTCAGGATTTTTTCTGTAGATGCAAAACGCATTTCAGCGTTTGTGTACAAGTGTGATTTGTATGCTATGGGTACTGTTTTGCCTTCATTGAAGGTCAAGTAAGTGTACCCAGATTGACCCGCTATAATGCGGATCACCAGATTGTGTACGTTTACACGTGTCTGCAAGTGTTTTGAAGCTAACATGTCAGCTTGTAGGGATCGAAGGATATCTGTGTGTTCCTGTGTCAATTGCCTAGCTGAAAAATCAGGTTGTATTAAGTCGTAGAAAGGTTTAACCCTTTCTGCGTAATCCAAAATGTATGTTCTACCGAAATTCAGGAATCCCAGTATGGATTGTAAATTTGTTAATGATTTTGGAGGTTGGAGCAGCGCACCCTTTTCTAAAATGTTCGCTGTCAAGCTCTTGCCTTCACTTGAAAGCTCATATCCCAGAAATAGGACATTGAGGTGTGCTATTTTTGATTTTTTGAAGTTGAATTTGTAACCCTCAGAGGCGAATCCCAAAATGATGGTGCTCACCCTGGTCAAATGTTCCTCCAGGTCATCATCCATCAGATAAATATCATCTACACAGGACAATGCCTCTTTATCCAGATTCTGAAGTAACTCAGTTACTCTGGCGGAAAACAACCCCGGGCAGTTCTTATACCCCTGTGGGAGTCGACAAAATTGACGCTGGGACTCCAGCACTGAGAACGCTGTCAAATATCTGCTCTCAGGCACTATATTTTGGCAGAAAAATCCATTTGAGAGATCTAGTGTTGTTTTATATTTTTTCTGCACAATGTTATTCATTAATGCGGCACTGTGTGCATTCTATACTGCAAATGTTTTTGTGCATGTGTTCAAATGTCTGTAGTCTAAAACTACACGGTAGGAATTGTCGGGTTTCATTACGGGAAACAAAGGATTATTTATTGGAGAGGAGCAAGTTTCGATTACACCCTGGTATTCACGTTGATCTAAGATCTCCCTGACCTGTTTTTTAGCTTCTTGCTTAATTGGATACTGTCTCTGTGGAGCTGGTGTAGATTTTAATGGTATCACGTGGTGGGTTGAATCTTCATCCCATCCAACGTAATTGCGATATAGTGCAGGGGCAAGGGCCACCGCCCACTCCTGCGTGTATGTGTGTTTTAGATATTGGGGAAAGAGGTCGGAAAAAGCTGTCATAATTACCTTTTCCCCCTCTGGGCAATTCATAACAATAGTAGGCGGCCAATCTCTTTCAGCTAAAAGAATGTCATAGCTAAAAGTCAAGTTCACCCAAAAGAGACCTTTAATTTTTCTGGGCTTGTCCCCCTTCCATTTGTAGTGTTATTTCATGTAACCTATGTGGGACACTTAGCCTAGTATCAGGCGTTTCTATTGTGATATGTTCACTCAACTCCGCTGTCACCAGAAATTCCATCAGGTTCTGGTGAGCTATTGTTACTTCTGTTGCACTGTCTAGCATCGTCAGAACCCATTCCCCGTTCAGTAGTTGAGTCCTCAGAATTCTCGGCATGTCTAACTTTGAGACCGGCTACTTTCTTCTTTCTGAATTGAGGTTTTGCTTTAGGCTTTTCTTCTTTTTTGGAATGGTAGTCTTGAGCGCGTTGCGTGTCTCTGGACTTTGTACGCTCTTCTTGTCTGTGTTCTGACTGTCCTTCCCTCTCTGAGTTTTTTGATGAACCCTGAAAGGAACGAGAGGAACAAATATCAGTATCCTGATACCTGTCAGGTTTTCTAATCTTATCTCTATTCCTAAGGTTATACCTCCTTTTGGAGGTCTCCTGTTGAGGAGACCTACCTCTGGATTGAGATCTATTCTCTCTATTCTTTTGTTGTTTGTTATTATCCCATTTCTTCTTTGGAGAAGCAGGCACGTGCTTCGTGTGTTCTTTTTCAGGACCACCCATCAGTTGAGGCTATATTGCTCTAGCCCCCAGGCTATCTCTGAATAATTCTGCATAAGCAGTTTCAATTATTTTAGGTAATTCATGTTCCTGTTGTAGAGGAATGAACTCCCTTAGGCGTTGGCGTATTTCCACCCATGCTGCCTCTCCCTTAATATTTGCTAATATTATAGCTGATACCTGGACAAAATTACCTAGTAATTTCATCCCTAAGTTCAGAGCAGGTTCTTCTCCATACTCGTTCTGTATCTGTCTCAATACATCTGGTATTACTGCTAATGACGGGATACCATGAGTCCTGGTATATATGGCAATGAAAACTGTAACCCAAGAGGTACAATCCTCTATCTGGGGTGCTATCCCCATGGGCAAGCAAATTGTTAACATTCTGTGTTTTTCATGTTGGCTGGTATTTGGAAATACCCCATCTAGCTGTGTTATTTTTTGAGCTACCCATAATGGCATTTGTTAACGTTTAGTGGGCATTTTACCCATCACTGCATGTAATCTTTGTGGTGTGATTTTAGTTGTTGTTTGAGTCGGACTTGTTGATGTAGCCGTTGCTGGCTGAACTGTGAGTGTTCTCATCACGACCTGTGTCATGTTTCTGTAAAGTCTTCTTAGTTCTTTATGAAGTGTAAGTAAGTCTCCTGCTGGCATTGTTTCAATGTCTGGATGTGGTGTGTAGGCCGCTAGTACCGGCCCTGTTGCTCCGTCTCTTCCGAGTGGACCGAGTCTTACTCTATTTCTTGTATGAGGGAGGGCGCTTTTAAACCAGTATAAATGCTCCAGGTAAGTGAGCGGAATTTCAATGTCCTTATATGGACAATATTCGTTCGGTGTTTCATCTTCTGTATAGTAATGAAATGTCTTTGTTCGAGCATCTGCCTCTGGGAATTTAACCCATGAATAGAATACCTCTGTTCTAAATGATTCATGAAGCTCAATCACGATTGTTACAGGCCCTGTCGTGTAGTTCCTATAAGACCTTTATAGGATCTGCGCGTTTTGACAACATACACTGCGGGACTGGTGTCCAGACTGATTCCAGACATTCCCACCGGGTATGTTGGCCTGTGTACCAGCTAGCTCGCAATGCCACTATAACCTCCTCTTACCAAGGAGAGAATAGTTCTTGGCAACTATCGAACATGTTCACCCTGATCCCTCAGGACCATGGAAACAGTAACTTACTTTTCGCTCAGTCACTCGTGCTCACTTGTTCTCAGAGAGATACCCATAATAAACGGTTGGGACGTTTTCAATAAGTATTTATTGAACAGTTGTTATTCTAGTGTAAAATAAGTGTACTGAAATCACCAGTAGACAGTAGCATATATAAATGAGTAGCAGCACTAAGAAAGTAAACAGATGGTAGGTTTCTACCATTTTGCTAAAATCATAAATATAGGCGAGTATATAAAATACATGGCAATAAGATGCGTACTCCTACGATGCACCCTAGCTAGATGTACCTAAGTGTACCTAGCATGGCAGTAGGTGTGAAGCCAAGAATCCCTCTAGGATAAAGGCAACCCCATTACCTGATGTGAGACTGCGGGACCCCATTCTGGTCTCGAGCTGAACACCCCGCAAGGTATGTCAGTCCACTGCGAGCTGGAGTATCTGCATGCAGGAACCTCAGCTTCTTGCGTCAGTGTGTTGGCATGGAAGAAGTGATCTCCTCTCTCTATCTCAGCAAGATGTGGTGTTTATATACCCTAAGGTATCCCCAGGGGGTTCTACCTTGCTGTGCCAGTGTCGGACTTAGGATGACGTCGGGAATGAACTTTGTACACAGTTATTATGTAGGAGATGATGGTCCTACTGTGAATCCAAGAAACTAAGAATCATCATGCATAATTTATGAGGCCAGTGTCCAGGGAAAAACCCTAATGGCTTGTGTGTAGTATTGTAACTGGGTAAAAGGTCAGTACTTCAAATCCGTTATGTATGTAGTATAGGAGAGAATGTAGGTGAAGGGTTATGATGTTACCTAGACCTATATCAGGGTACCTATATGAAATATAACACCCACTCCTCCACCGAATGGACGACATTACTAAAATTCTAGCTTATTACCAAGTCGTCTAGAAGTTTGTACGCAACAATTAATAAAAACATTGTTAAGAGAAGTTAAAAAGCCTTAAAAATCCTCTAAAAAGTGTTCTACAAAATCATTCAATTAGTGGCTCTAAAAGTGTCCGTTTATATAGTCCGAACAACTACAAGCATTTGAAAGCCATGCAGGTCAAAAGAATTCAGTTCAGAATTTCGAAATAAAATTAAAAAGTCAAATCTTCCCAGCGTGCGGCATGCCAAAATGTTTATGTGTCCTTGCTGGTAGACGCAACATTGGTGCTGTCTGCATACGCAGCTGACGATCCCTGTAACACCTCACAAAGAATGTCAATTGAGCACAGATGATCTTCCGCACTGCCTGCAGCAGGTGCCAGGGCAGTCTGTGCCACATCCAAGGCCTGAGCGTTGGAGGAGCCGGTGTCCATAACAACAAGAGCAGAAACTACCCGTGGTGGCTTTAAGAATGCTGCCAATAACATGGGACTGCGCTGAGGACACTGCAGAACATGGGCCGTTATCGGGTCCAGTAAAGCATCAACGTCCGGTGGTGCAGCAGATGGAAGTGTCAGACGGAGGTCCAACAAACATTCTTCTCCGCAGAACAGGCATCGGAGAACAGGTAGGACACAGTCCAACCAGACTGGTCTAAATGACAGGAACCAAGAGGCGCTCAGTTCCCGTAGGCGAGGTGTGCCCAGATGTTGTACCATGCGATCACGGTATTTACGCTCCAGGAGAGATGTTGCTACTTCCTTGGTGGCTGGGACGTAAATTGCGCAGCAGAAAGGTAAGAATCAGGATTCCTGCTATTAGAAACTGGATCAGCGGAAGCCCTCCGAAAATGCTTCCAAAGACGGAGTGTATAAAGTTTGGTATAACTCAGAGGACCGTCTGAAAGGTGCTTAACAGTCCGGAACCTATGGTCTTAAATAGGTGTACAATACCCATCGTATCGGACATGTTAAAGATATGACTTACCATTTCTGTGAAATGTAAAGGGCAGTTTGTTCGTATAAGTGCCTGTATCTCAGCCGAAGACCTTGCGATCTGGAGATCAAAAGTTTCCCGGGCGAAGGTTAAGGGCACGGTTCGTTGTAAAAGCATGGCTTTCATTCTCCTCAGAGTATCAAACCTTATATAGGAAACATTTAGCGAAGGCCATAACGGTGCCTCCCTGACTGTATGTGTTGGTGGAAGCAATACTTGCATACAGCAAGTAACCCTGGAGCTCACGGTGACTAGATATGCGATGCCTGGAAGCATCCCACAACAACCTTGGTCATTCAGCATCAAGTAACTCCCATTCGAGAGAAGCCTGAATACCAGATGAATCACAGCTGCCGTGGTACCCCTCAAGTGACAGGACAAGTTCGCCACAAATCCATTACAAGCTCCGTGTAGCAAAATATCCTGACATATGAGAGATCCACTTAAAGCATTCTCACAGTTAGTTCCGCTTAGAAACACTTCCAGATCCCCACTCCTGCATCGAAATCTGTATGGTAAATCCCAGGATTCCCTGATGAATTCCTTACCCATCTTTTCATATCTGCCTGCCTGTTGTTGTTCTAGGCAATATTGAAACTGGAAAGTTGCGACCGGTAATGTTATATGGCCGTGGACTAACCATTCTGTGGATGGTGACTCTGCTACAGTAAAGGGTAACCTATCCAGTTTCTCAATACGCAGCATTGTATATTTTGATCCTCTCTGTGCCGTTTTCATCTGTTTTTCTGTTAGATTGTATGCAGAAAATAATGACGTGATGTTGATAAAACGCCAAGGCACATAACCGGCACGCAATGACTGCAGCGTCCAGCTTAACAGAATAATAGAACGTAACTGCGACTGTCCGTGTTGCAATATGGACAAATCCTGTTCTATTACATCGATAGCAGAAGATACAATGTTGCCCAGTAAATATATCCTGGATGTTATAGTAGTCATACCATTGTCAACTACGGCTAACGCCTTTTCTAGGTTAACTCTATCTATTTCTCTTAATCTCTCTGCAGCTTCTTGTTGAGAGATTTTCCAGAGTTCGTTATAGACAGCATACAAAAAGCGCTTCTGACGTGGTTTCCTGGGACCTAATAAAAAATCCTGTAGGTCCACATCCTCTGCGAGTAAGGACAAGTGTTGCTTCACCTGGGATAGTGTTGAGGTCTTTAGCCAATCAAGGCACAACTTCCCAACACTGTATGATGTCACTACCCCCGGGTGTTCTCGTTGTACATAACGTGGGCCTGGTCTATGGATACTAAACCCTTCGGTGGTGCTCCTGAATCTTTCCTGACATCTGTTTGTGTCAGTAGGCCAAACCAACCATCCCTTCCAACTGGCGTCTGATCTATTGTATTGCAGTATGTTATCCAACTTAGCCCCTCTTTCTGATGTAAAATTCCCCTCGGTGTTTAAAGGTTTTGGAATTTGAGGCGTGTTCAAGTCCTTATTCTTGGCTATTCCAAGACAGGAAGTCTGTTGCACAGTGTCATTCAGGAAGATCATCTGCTGTGGAATGAGGCATGCTCTAAACAGTGCTTCTGTCCCCTGGACTTGCCAGTCCCTAGAACCCCAGATTGATTTCAAGTCTACAGTGTCCAACTATAAGTCAAAACCCTGTTCAGACAGCTGGGTGATAAAGGAAGCAGAGTAAATCTGTTTGGTGTTTGTTAACATATTTTTCTGTGCAGATATTGGTGCAACCTTATAGTAGTATGAGGCTGGGTCAGAAGTGTTAAACCCTGAAAAATATGAGAATTTCTGTGCAAATGTTTTTGAACTACCTTTCGGTGGTGTAGGGCAATGTTCCCACTGGTGGTTTGTGAAAACATTTCTTGGTTTGCTAGATTTATGCAAGAAATGATGACCATAATGTTGGTAACAATACATTTTGTCAAAATCTGATCTATCTAACATTTCAGTGCTAGAAAATGCAGCAGATTGTTCCAAATCAGACAATAAGTTATGTTATGTTATTTTGATTTATAGCACGCACGGATACTCACGAGTGTCCCGGCGCGAAACCAACAAAGGGTGAAAGTGTCTGTTTAAGCAAAGAGATGTGTTTTCAAGCTTTTCTTGAATACTGCTGAGTCCTGAATGTTGCGTAGGGCAAGGGGCAGTGTGTTCCAAGCAACAGTGGCCTTCCTTGTCAATGAACTGCCTCCAAACCTCTGGTATTTAAATCGAGGAACCTGTGCAAGACGGAGAGACGTAGAGCGCAACTGTCTAGATGGAACATAGAAAGAGAATCGTTTTTGTAAATAGAGTGGGCCGAACCCATGCAAAGCTCGGTGAGCCAAAACCAACGATTTAAACTTCACCCGTTCCGCAACAGGGAGACAATGCAGTGAGTGAAGGTGGTATCGCACGCTGTTCCTAGCAGAGATACCCAGAAGAAGTCTGGCTGCCGTATTTTGGACCACCTGCAGCTTTTTTAGCAAGTAACCCGGAATGCCGATGTAAAGCGCATTGGCATAATCTAGCCGGGACAAAATGAGTGCACAGGTGACCGTTTCTCTTGTTGCCTGGGGAAGGAGAGGGAAAAACTTCCTCAAAGTTTTGAGGAGACCAAAACAATTGCCGGCCAGCTTCTTAATATGGTATGAGAAAGAAAGACTCTCATCAAACCATACCCCCAGATTCTTGGCAGGCTTCCCTACAGAGGTTGGCAATAGAAACTCAGAAGGCCAAAGAGATTCTCGGAAATTGGGAGGGAATTTTCCCAAGAGGAGGATCTCTGACTTCTCCTCATTACACTTTAGCTGCGCAGCCGCTAACCATTTAAAAATGGATGAGAGGCAGTGATGAACCGAGGAGACAGAATCATCGTTATTGTCCCAAGTAAATAGCAGCTGGGTGTCATCGGCGTAGGCCATCACCTTGGCCCCCAAGCTCTCGGCCAGATAGACTAAAGGTGTAACATAAATATTGAAGAGAAGGGGACTAAGGCAGGACCCCTGGGGCACTCCCGTGGTCACAGACTGCATAGAGGAGGAGGACGGAGGCATCCAAATCTGCTGGGCCCGATCTTCTAAGAAGGATTTGAGCCAGTTCCAGGCAGTACCCGACACACCTATCCCGGCGAGTCGTGAAAGGAGAAGAGAGTGCGGGACCATGTCCAATGCCGCCGAGAGGTCCAGCAGAATCAATGCTGCCCTCCCGCCGGCATCCAGACACTCCCGAATGGCCTCCACGACCTCCACCAGGACCGATTCGGTGCTGTGGGCAGCCCGGAACCCTGACTGTGCTGGATGCAGAATACCCTCCCTCTCAATGAACTCGGTGAGTTGTTTATTAACAACCTTCTCACACACTTTAGCCAGACCAGGCAAGAGGGAAATGGGACGGTAGTTCCCTGGTTTGAGGGGATCTAGTGACGGCTTTTTTATAAGCGGCAAAATCCTGGCCTGCTTCCAGGCGGCCGGGACACTGGCTGTCTGGAGAGACAAGTTAATGATGCTGTTCACCTCTACATTGATTGATCCTCTAACATTTCAGTGCTAGAAAATGCAGCAGATTGTTCCAAATCAGACAATAAGTTCTTAACAGTTTCAAAATCCCAATCATCAGAAAATGTACTGGAGGTAATGATATAGTTCAATGAAATTTTAAACAAATGTGGAATTTTTAAAAGCTCGGTCGGTCCAAATATATCAAAATTTACTTTGTCCCACACTATACCATCCGGTATAGGAACTGCTGAAATGTTCACGGAGGACAAGTCTCTTTGTTCACGATGAGATGAAACATGAGGTTTTAAAATTAAGTTTACTTTTGACGTTGCAGAGCTCTGTTGAAGATAAGTTCCATTGATGAGCAAGTGGAAAGTTATTACTAATCCTAACCAGAAAAGAAAAAATAAGATACCGGTGATTATCCAAAGTTCTAGCCAAGGTGATACTAAATAAGTTATTCTAAGAATGTTAAAAAAGTCTTTGATCCATTGTTTGCAAGAAATTTGGGCTGGCGTTGTTTCAGGTTCACTTGGATCCAATGAGAAGGTATCGAAGTCGATGAAATAGCCAGATGCAGTCCTATCTATCTTTGGTAGCTCAGCAGGTTTTGTTGAGCTTGTAGATTGCTCTCGAAGAGGCATATTGATGTAGATATCCTTATTAGGTTGAATTGAAATTTGTCTTTCACTTTGATTTTGAGAGTTTGTGTCAAGGGGAACTAGTTCCATTGCATTGTTATTGATTCCATTTCTTTGTAAAGGTGGCTCTTCAAATGTTATGAGTCTTTCTGTTTGAACTTCCTGTATTGTAGCAAGAGGAGGACATCGGCTACTCAGGAGCCCATGAGGCCTACTATTTAGTATCGGCCACATAGTGTGGTTTGATCAGATCGATGGAGACGAACTTCTTTTCTTTTCTGGCAAGAGGCGGTAAAAGTACAGTTCTTGATCCTTCAACTGCCAGGACAGGTACAGGCTTTCGATAGGATGGCCCGAATTCTTTCTTGTCCACAATCTTTTCTATGACCAGATCCCCAACTTTAGGGATCCAGGCAGGTCTTGCCGTGGCTGACTTGACTTCCCCAGTGGCGGTTTTCTTTGTCTCGACGTTACTTAAGGAGGCTCTAGATTCATTCAGATCCTGTAAAACAGCCAAAAGTTTATTGATGTCAAACGGTTTTTCATCCGCCCCTGTGCCTTCACTATCGAGATCAGGCACCCACATTCTTGTCCCAAACATGACCTTGTAAGGGGTTGCACCTCCCAGAGAGCTTCTTGACTGGTTATTAAGGGCCCGCTGGACCCCAAATAGGTGATTGACCCAACTACCACCCGAGCCTAATACCCTAGCTGTTAACGATTGCTTTAAGTCCCGGTTTTTCCTCTCCACAACCGAATTTCCCTCAGGATGGTATGGAGAGGAGTAGCGCAATACTACACCCAAACCTCCCATGGCTTCCTTGTAAGCCCTAGAGCTGAACGCGGGTCCACGGTCAGAATGTAATGTGCCAACTGCGTATGTCCCTATAAAGACTCGCAAATCTTTGATAACAGTTCGGGCGTCAGCCGAGCGCTGAGGCCATACCCATAAGAATCTTGAACAGGAATCCACTGCAATCATGATATACTTGTAAGCCCCATCACATTTTAAGGGGCCGCAGTGGTCCAGGTAAATGGACGCGAATGGACAGTCTCATGCTGTCTAATAATGGGATCTGCGCTGGGTGAGCTACGGTGGCCCCATTTATCTGTTGACAGATTTCGCACTGTAAGACAAAGTTTTTGATCTGCTTTGTTAACCCTGGCCACCAATAGCGTTGTTTCAGTAAAGAAACTGTCGCTGTAACTCCGGCGTGCACAGAACCCAGACCCTCGTGTGCAGCCAAGATTAAACCTAACCTGCGATCCATGTTTGGTATTACTCTATCCCCCACTCCAGGAATCTGAGCAAATGGAACATTGTTTGCATCTAACTTGTAGGAGTACTTGAGTGGAAAACCTTTAGGTAGTGCTTTACTGTTGTTGCGTGAAGCAATCACAGCTACCATTGTGCTACCGTCTATCCTCGTTTTTGAATGGGTGATTGCAACTACGGACGCAGTGCGTACTGCCCCTTCGCGGCTTCATCAGCCAATTAATTCCCTTCAATGTGAACGCCATCACGTTGACGACTCAGCGTGTGTATTACGTGAGCCCTTGGTAGTTCGTTCTTCAACTCTGCTTCCTGTTGCCATAGTTTCCTATGTTTAATTGTGCCACCTTTTGCATCTCTGTAACCATTCTGTCCCCAATAGTGGAGATATTCGTTGTACGACTATATACAGTAAAAGGAATCACACACTCTTAGTGTGGGGAATTCGGGATCCGTATTTATCAGTGCCAGTAGTAGTGCTTTTAATTGTGCCTACTGAGCCGTGCAGTCTTCTAGAGACTGCGTTTTTGCACAGCTTGGACGGAACTTGCCGTTCTGCATCCTACCTTTTACAATAGCGCATGCTGCACTGTATTGTTGCTTACTCCCTATGGCCGGTTGAGCAGATCCGTCAGTATAAATAATGTATTCATAACGATCTAGAGGCATTATTTCATTTGGTAGAGGATATTCTTGTTCATATTGCAGGAATGCTTGTGTTTTTAAACTAGGGTCATATCTGTATTCGACATCTGTTGCAGTGAGAGAATTAGCCCATTGTATCCATCCTGGATGTAACGCTTTTGCATTTGGGACGCTTGCCTTTGTGGCATCCTCTAAGGCCGGTACCGGGGTCACTACAATTATTCGTTTCCCTTGAGCTAGTGCTCTTTCTCTCACTACATCAGTCTGTACGGCTGTCAGAATTTTTTCTGTAGGAGCAAAACACATTTCAGCGTTGGTGTACAAATGCGATTTATATGCAATTGGTACTGTTTCACCTTCATTAAAGGTTAAGTAAGTGTACCCAGATTGACCTGCGACTACGCGGATCACCAGGTTGCGTACGTTTACGCGTGTCTGTAAGTGTTACGATGATATCATATCAGCTTGTAGGGAACGAAGGCTATTCGTGTGTTCGTGTGTCCATTGTCTAACTGAAAAGTCAGGTCTTATTAGGTCGTAGAAAGGTTTTACTCTCTCTGCATAATCCAAAATGTATGTTCTGCCAAAATTCAAAAATCCCAGCATGGACTGTAAGTTTTTTAATGATTTTGGAGGTTGTAGCAGTGCGCCCTTTTCTAAAAAGTGGGCTGCCAGGCTCTTGCCTTCACTTTAAAGCTCATCTCCCAAAAATAGGACATTGAGGTGGGCTATTTTTGATTTTTTTAAATTAAATTTGTAACCCTCAGAGGCAAAACCCAAAATTATGGTGCTCACCCTGGTCAAGTGTTCCCCTAAGTCATCATCCGTCAGAAAAATATCATCTACATAGGATAATGCTTCTTCATCCAAATTCTGTAGTAACTCTGTTACCCTCCTTGAGAATAACCCCGGGCTATTCTTATACCCTTGAGGGAGTCGACAAAATTGACCCTGCTACCCTAGCGCTGAGAAGGCTGTCAAATATCTGCTTTCAGGCGCTATGTTTTGGCAGAAAAATCCATTTGAAATATCTAATATTGTTTTGTATTTTTTCCGCACAATGTTATTCATTAATGCTGCACTGTGTGCATTCTGAACCGCAAATGTTTTTGTACATGAGTTCAGGTGTCTATAGTCTAAAACTAGACGATATGAATTGTCAGGTTTCATTACAGGAAACAAAGGATTATTCATTGATGAGGTGCATGGTTCAATTACACCATGGTATTCAAGTTGATCTAAGATCTCCCTGACCTGTTTTTTAGCTTCCTGTTTTATGGGATACTGTCTTTGTGGAATTGGGTTTGTTTTTATTGGAATTACGTGGTGGGGTGACGCTTCATCCCACCCTACGTGGTTGCGGTATAATGCTGGAGCAAGGGCTACCGCCCACTCATGTGCATATGTATGTCTTAGGTGTGCAGGGACTAGGTCGGAGAAAGCTGGAAAGATTACAGTTTCCCCCTTTGGGCATTCCATAACAATAGTAGGTGGCCAATCGTTTTCCGCTAATAGAATGTCATAGCCCAAAGTCAGGTTCTCCCAAAAGAGACCCTTAACTTGTCTTGGCTTGTCCCCCTCCATTTGGAGTGTAATTTCATGTAACTTGTGTGGGACACTCACCCTAGTATCAGGTGTTTCCACCGTGATAAACTCACTCAACTCCGCTATCACCAGAAATTCCATCAGGTTCCGGCGAGCTATTGTTACCTCTGCCGCGCTGTCTAGCATCGTCAGAGCACATTCCCCGTTCAATATCTGAGTCCTCAGAATTCTGGGCATGTCTAACTTTGAGACCTGCTACCTTCTTCTTTTTAAATTGAGGTTTTGCTTTAGGTTTCTATTCTTTCTTTGAAGCGTAGTCTGAAGTGCGTTGCTTGTCTCTGTGCTTTGTACGCTCTTCTTGTCTTTGTTCTGACCGTCCTTCCCTCTCAGAGTTTTTTTATGGACCCTGAAAGGAATGAGAGGAACGAGTATCAGTATCCTGATACCTGTCAGGTTTTTTAATGTTATCTCTATTCCTAAGATTATATCTCCTTTCTGGGGGCTCCTGCTGAGGAGACCTTCCCCTGGAGTGTGATATGTTATTTTGTTGTTTATTATTTTCCCAATTCTTCTTTGAAAAAACTGGTGTTTGCTTTGCCTGTTCTTTATCTGAACCCCCCATTAATTAGAGTTTTACAGGTCTAGCTCCCAGACCGTCGATACCTAACTCTGCATAAGCAGTTTCAATTATTTTAGGTAGTTCTGTCTCCTGTTGTAATGGAGTGTACTCTCTCAGACATTGGCGTATTGCCAATGATGCTGCTTCTCCTTTTATATTCGCCAATATTATCGCAGATACCTGGGCAAAGTTATTTAACAACTTCATCCCCAAGTTTAGAGCAGGCTCTGCTCCATACTCGTTCTGTATTTGTCTTAATACATCTGGTATTACCGCTAAAGAAGAGATACCATGAGACCTGGTATATATTACAGCGAAGACTGTGCCCCAAGAAGCACAATCCTCTATTGAGGGAGCTATCCCCATTGGCAAGCAAATAGTAAGTATTCTATGCTTTTCCTTAGGACCAGTGTGTGGAAACACTGCCTCCAACTGTGTTTTTTTTTGTGCTATCCAGAAGGGCATTTGTTCACGTTTTGTGGGCATTTTACCCATTACTGCGTGCAGTGTCTGTGGTGTAATTTTTGTTGTAGGAGCTTGGACTGGTCCTGGTTGTGTAGCCGGTGCGGGTTGAAGTGTGATTGTTCTCAACATAAACTGTGTCATATTTCTGTAAAGTCTTATTAAGTCTTTATGCTGTACAAGTAAGTCTCCTCCTGGCATTGTGTCAATGTCAGGATGTGGTGTGTATGCCACTAAAACTGGCCATGTTGCTCCGTCTCTTCCGAGCGGACCGAGTCTTGCCTGCATCTGCATTTGCCTGCAGGAATTTAATCCATGAATAGAATACCTCTGTTCTATGTAATTCGTGTGCCTCAATCACGAAAGTCACTTGCCCACCCCTAATTGTAACACAATATGCTTTTATATATATTGTATATATTGTATATATTTATATATATGCTTTAGTTTTAGGGTGATGGCATTTCTAACATTATCTGCAGTGTATATTGCATCTGCATCATCTTCTTCGGCTGTGAAGCTTAGCGCATTGCCTACATCTACGTCTCCCTGTTCGGTCATTATTTTTAGAAAATAGAGCGTTTCAAGGGAACTGAGATAAGGTGTTATGCACAATTAGGAACACTGTATCCTTCAAGCTTGTTTAAACCAACAGCTAATACATAGGAATTTTCCTACTCAGTTGCGGCGGATTTGTTCCCTCCCACTCCAGACGTCTCTTGGGAAATGTGGGTAGAGGTCTCTGAGAATAGCACGACTGAACTACTCAGACTTGACTGTTAAATAAGTGCTAATACCAACATTGGCGGCGCCATTTCATGTAGTTCCTATAAGACCTTTATAGGATCTGCGCGTTTAGACAACATACACTGCGGGACTGGTGTCCAGACATTCCAGACACCCCCACCGGGTATGTTGGCCTGTGTACCAGTTACCTCGCAATGCCACTATAACCTCCTCTTACCAAGGAGAGAATAGTTCTTGGCAACTATCGAACATGATCACCCTGATCCCTCAGGAAATGGAAACAGTAACTTACTTATCGCTCAGTCACTCGTGCTCACTTATTCTCAGAGAGATACACAGAATAAACGGTTGGGACGTTTTCAATAAGTATTTATTGAACAGTCGTTATTCTAGCGTAAAATAAGTGTACTGAAATCACCAGTAGACAGTAGCATATATAAATGAGTAGCAGCACTAAGAAAGTAAACAGATGGTAGGTTTCTACCATTTTGCTAAAATCATAAATATAGGCGAGTATATAAAATACATGGCAATAAGATGCGTACTCCCACGATGCACCCTAACTAGATGTACCTAAGTGTACCTAGCATGTGAGTAGGTGTGAAGCCAAGAATCCCTCTAGGATAAAGCCAACCCCATTACCTGATGTGAGACTGCGGGACCCCGTTCTGGTCTCGAGCTGAACACCCCGCAAGGGATGTCAGACCACTGCGAGCTGGAGTATCTGCATGCAGGAACCTCAGCGTCTTGCGTCAGTGTGTTGGCATGGAAGTCATGATCTCCTCTCTCTATCTCAGCAAGATGTGGTGTTTATATACCCTAAGGTATCCCCAGGGGGTTCTACCTTGCTGTGCCAGTGTCTGACTTAGGATGACGTCGGGAATGAACTTTGTACACAGTTATTATACAGGAGATGATGGTCCTGCTGTGAGTCCAAGAAACTAAGAATCCTCATGCATAATTTATGAGGCCAGTGTCCAGGGAAAAACCCTACGTACTTGTGTGTAGTATTGTAACTGGATAAAAGGTCAGTCCTTCAAATGCGTTATGTATGTAGTATAGGAGAGAATGTAGGTGAAGGCTTATGATGTTACCTAAACCTATATTGGGGTACCTATATGAAATATAACAGCCCACCCCTAGCTGTTAAACCATATAAAGCTAGTTTTATGGTGATGGCATTTCTAACATTTTCTGAAAGATGTATAGCATCTGGATCTTCTTCTTCAGCTGAGAGATTTAGTTCATGCACAGCTTCGTCTCGCTGCTCAGTCATTGTTTTTAGTAAGAAGACTTTCTCAAGGGAACTGAGATAAGATTTTATGCACAATAGGAACAATGTGTCCTTCAAGCTTGATTAACCAACAGCCAATAAATAGGATTTTGCCTACTCAGCTGTGGCAGATTTTTGTACCCTCCCACACCTAACGTCTCTGGGGAAATGTGAGTAGGGGTCTCTGAGAATAGCACGACTGAACTACTCAGATTTGACCGTTAAATAAGTACCCAACCAACGTTGGCGGCACCATGTCGTGTAGTTCCTATAAGCCTATATAAGATCTGCGGGTTTAGACAACATACACTATAGGATTGGTGCCAGACTGCATCTAGACACCCCTATCGGGTATGTTAGCCTGTATACAAGCTAGCTCACAGTGCAACTAGAAACTCCTCTTACCAAGGAGAGAATAGTTCTTGGCAACTATCGAACATGACAACCCTGATCCCTCAGAATCGTGGAAACAGTGTACTACTTTTCGCTCAGTCACTCGTGCTCACTTGGTCTCAGAGAGATACACAGAATAAACGGTATGGACGTTTTTCAATAAGCATTTATTGAACAG
This sequence comes from Calotriton arnoldi, assembly GCA_963921515.1. NCBI lineage: Eukaryota > Metazoa > Chordata > Amphibia > Caudata > Salamandridae > Calotriton > Calotriton arnoldi. Next base: position 1,172,538 of record CAWUFW010001498.1, read on the forward strand.
TAGTTATTCTAGTGTAAAATATATGTGCTGAAACAACCAATAGACAGTAACAGAGGTAAATGATTAGAAGCACTGAGAAAGTAAAAGGATGGTAGATTTCTACCATCTTGCTAAAATCATGAATATGGGCAAGTATATAAAATACATGACAGTAAAATGCGTACTCCTACTATGCGTCCATAACTAGATGTATCTAAGTGTACCTAGCATGTGTGTAGGTGTTAAGCCAAGAATACCTCTGGGATAAAGTCAACCCCATTACCTGAAGTGAGAGACTGAGGGACCCCGTCTTGGTCTCGAGTTGGAAACCCCGCAAGGGATGTTAGACCACTGCGAGCTGGAGTCTCTGCATGCAGGAACATTAGCGTCTCACGTCAGTGTGTCCGCAGGGAAGTCCTGATCTCCTCTCCCTATCTAAGCAAGATGTGGTGTTTATATACCCAAAGGTATCTCCAGGGTTTCTACCTTGCTGTGCCATTGTCGGGCTTAGGATGACGTTGGGAATGAACCTTGTACATAGCTATTATGGAGGAGATGGTAGTCCTGCTGAGTTTCCAAGAATCTAAGAATCCTCATGCATAATGTATGAGGCTATTGTTCAGGGAAAATCCCACGTTCTGTAAGCAGTACCGTAACTAGGTAAAGGGTCAGTCCTAGTAGCCCGTTATGTATGTAATGTAGGGACAATCTAGGTGAAAGGTTGGGATGTTTACCCGGGCCTATATTGGGGTACCTATATGGAATATAACACCCCCTGCTCCTCCTTTATCCTCGCCATCTTTGGCAACTGTCACTCTTAGTGCACCTACTGTTTCAACTCCTGTATCTTCTGTTCTTTCTCCTCCATTGCAAGAGTCAGCAACGATTGTACCTGACACTACTGTTGTTTCTCCTTCTATGGTTTTTCATCCTCCAGTATCTTTAAATGTCGAGACGCCGGTTCGTGGATTTGAGGATAGAGATTGGACGAAATTCAGGGAGCGAATAGGGCCCCAAGTGCGATTTGAGGTAGGCGATGACGAAAAGTAGGTAATAGCTGACCAGGCTGCACGGTGGGCTCATAATGCAATTTATAGTGTGGAGGATGTTTGGGAAGTTATGCGAGATCTTGAACCTTTTGTACAGCAACACGCCCTTAAGCACATGTCTGCCACGTTGATTAGTCTTTGGCAGAAACACATTGGGACAGAAGCGCCTCAAATTCTGTTTGATATTAAAGATCGTGTATATGTGGCTGACTTGGAGCCAGGCCAGTTATTTGGGAAAATCACAACTTTAATACCTTACAGGGATAGATTACATGACAGGAGCCCTACTCCGGGAACTCAGTTTCCGATGCGGGAGGTCCATCCTATATATCACCCAGAAATACCTGAGTTGACAGATCAGCACAGGACGGTTACTAGACCGTCCGTGGCTGATCATTTCCAGGAACAATGGGTTTATACTCCATGGAAACGGTGGGAGATTTTAGCCCTCAAGGCCCATTTGCCTGATCCTAGGAAGAATCCTACAGCTTATTATAAGGAATTGACAGAGGCGCCTCTTCTTCAGTAATGACTCTGGCTGATATTGAACTGTTCTTTGGTCTCCTTGTTCCAGTTGATGTTGGGAGACAGGTTCATACTCAGGACCATGTCGCAGAGTTAGGTGGTACATGGGATGTGATTAAGGGATCGGATCAGGAAAGAAAGCCAGGTGATAAACCCTGAGCTGAGATACTTGCTTTGCCAGGCCGCATTATTACATATATGCATTCCCTCATTCCCCTAAAAAGGTAAGTTGGGACAAATTGACGGCTTGTCGACAAAAGAAGGATTAAAGTGTGTCTGATTTTTTTACCTGGTTTGAAGATACGTTTTTAGACTATAGTGGCCAGGACATGTCTGTTGAGGGAGGAGTTTGGTTGTTTATTGATAGACTTGTTTCTAATCTCCTTCCGGAGATTGCGACTCATTTACAGGCGTCTGAGAGTACTTGGTCCACCTCTTCCCCCTCTGTTATTTTGAATATGGCCCAGTATATTGAGCATTGATATCAGGAAGAAAAGGATAGAACAGATAAGAAACATAAGGATTTGAAGACGAAGGTATTGATGCAGCAAGCGTTCAGAGGAAATAGTAGGGGTCGATGTGGCCCTCTTAGACAGCGTCCGCGTACTAGCAGACAGCCCTCAGTGACACCCTTAGGACCAAATCAGTGTGCGTATTGTAAGGAAGAAGGTCATTGGCGTAGCCAGTGCCCGGTACTTTTACAAAAAGCTGCAGCTCCTAGAGGGCGAGGTTCTGGTGGGAGAGGTTGTGGGACAGAGAGAGTTCCGAATGCTACAGTTTCGCAGGGTCGCTCTGACAATAATTACTTTGATGACCGTTGCGATGACCAGTATTATCATGATGATTATGATATGGATGAGGTGAGGGGTATGTCCTATAGCTAGGACAGCCAGGGACAGGGAGAGGGACCAGTTCAGATACCTGTAGATCTGCACCTGTAGATCAGCGTGGTCCTTATGTCAGAGTGGATTTTCACGGCTCGACTAAGGAATTTTTGGTGGACACAGGTGCGACAAAGAGTTCTGTTTCTCAACATATGGTCCCAGGGGGAAGCCCTGTCTGGCCACAATAATGTTTCTGTAGGTTTTTCAGGTATACCGGTTGTAAGCCCCATCTCACGGTCCCTTGACCTGACTGTTGGTCCTTTTACTGTGGAGTCTCCATTTTTGTTGACATCGAACTGTGGTGAGAATTTGATGGGTTTGGATTTGCTGAAGATTGCTGAAGAAGTTGTATGCTACTATCTATTGCTCTCCTGCAGGTGTCTATATTACTATGGGTCCGGGTAAGTACTAAACAGTGTTTGTCTCAGGATGCACCCCTTCCAGCTGAATTTGCTGATGTCCCACCCACTTTGTGGGCTACAGAGGACATGAATGTTGGACTGTTGCATATACCACCAGTTTCTATACACGTTATGGAGAATGTTGTTTTACCTCACATTCCTCAGTATAAGATACCGCAGGCAGGAGAAAGAGCCCTTCTTTAGATTATTCAGGATTTGATACAAAAGGGAGTAGTTGAGGAAACATCTGGCAATATTTGTAACAGTCCCATTCTTCCGATTCTTAAAAGGGCACCCTCAGGCTCCTCTGAGGACGCTGATGATGTTTATCGTTTTGTGATTGATTTGCGCGAGGTTAATAAAATAGTAGTTCCACAGTTCCCGGTGGTTTCTGATATTACTACCCTTTTGACCATGATTCCTTCTACTGCTAAATTCTTTTCTGTTAGTGATTTGAAAAATGCTTTCTTGAGTACTCCTATCCATCCCGACAGTAGATATTTGTTTGGGTTCACACTAGCTGGTAGGAGCTTTATATTCTGTCGTGCTCCTCAGGGCTATTCAGAATTTTTCACATATTTTTGTGTGGAATCACCGTGCCGGCACAAATGTCCTACCCCACAGTGTTCTCCTTAGTCTCCCCAGTAAAATGATACCTCACTTGTGTGGGTGTCAAATGCAGAATTTGCTAAAAACGTATTTTTTTTAAAAATGTAGCTCTTAGAATTCTCGGTGCTATACCCTTAATCCCTATGTTTTGGGTTCTTCCCAGTCACTGGCCCTTGCCCCACCCACACAAGTGAAGTATCATTTTACTCGGGAGACTGTGGGGAAGGCTGTGGGGTAGGACATTTGTGCCGGCACGGGGATTCCACTCAAAAATATGTGGAAAATTTGGTTTTTTCAGCTAAATTTGAGGTTTGCAGGGGATTCTGGGTAGGAAAACGTTGGGGGATCCACACAAGCCATACCTCGCTGGACTCCCACGGGTGTCTAGTTTTCAGAAATGTGTGGGTTTGGTAGTTTCCCAAGATGGCTGCTGAGCCCGGGGCCAAAAACCCAGGTGACCCCCCTTGGCAAAACCAGGTTGTTTTGTGATAGGTCATTTTGATGTCTCCTCCATACGTTTTGGGCCCTTGCCTGTCGCGGGAACTTGACCCACCCACGCGAGTGAGGTACAATTTCTATCAGGAGACCTGGGGGAATGCTGGGTGGTAGGAAATTTGTGGATCCACGGAGATTCCAGAACTTTCCCACACAGAAATTTGAGAAAAAAGTATTTTTTTAGCTAAAATTGAGGTTTGTAGGGGATTCTGGGTAGGAAAACGTTGGGGGACCCATGCAAGCCATACCTCACTGGACTCCCCCGGGTGTCTAGTTTTCAGAAATGTGTGGGTTTGGTAGGTTTCCCAAGATGGCCGCCGACCCCGGGGCCAAAAACCAAGGTGACTCCCCTTGCAAAACCAGGTTGTTTTGTGATAGGTCATTTTGATGTCTCCACGATATGTTTTGGGCCCTTTCCTGTCACGGGTACTTGACCCACCCACGCGAGTGAGGTACCATTTTTATCGGGAGACCTTGGGGAATGCTGGGTGGTAGGAAATTTGTGGATCCACGTAGATTCCAGAACTTTTCCACACAGAAATTTGAGAACAAAGTGATTTTTTCAGCTAAATTTGAGGTTTGCAGGGAATTCCGCGTAGGAAAACATTGGGGGGCCCACGCAAGCCATACCTCGCTGGACTCCCCGGGTGTCTAGCTTTCAGAAATGTGTGGGTTTGGTAGGTTTCCCAAGACGGCCGCCGAGCCCGGGGCCAAAAACCCAGGTGACCCCCCTTGAAAAACCAGGTTGTTTTGTGATAGGTCATTTTGATGTCCCCTCAATACGTTTTGGGCCCTTGCCTGTCGCGGGTACTTGACCCACCCACGCGAGTGAGGTACCATTTTTATCGGGAGACCTGGGGGAACGCTGGGTGGTAGGAAATTTGTGTACGCCCAGTGATCCTACAACTTTCCCACACAGAAGTTTGAGAAAAAGTGATTTTTTCATCAAAATTTGAGGTTTGCAGGGTATTTTGGGTAGAGAAACGTTGGGGGATCCACGCAAGCCATACCTCCCTGGACTCCCTTGGGTCTCTAGTTTTCAGAAATGTGTGGGTTTGGTAGGTTTCCTGTGAGAAGTTGGCCTGGTATATGCTGTTCACTAGTTAAAGTGGACACCTTGCACCAGTACAATTCGACTCTTATGGTAGGTAGGTTTAAGACAACCTTTACAGAAAGCTATCCTAGTGGTAGCTGTGGAGAGCATCCTTCAGGCTAAGTCTTGGAGGAATGTAAAGCAGCTTGTTTTACCACACAATCTCTTGAATCACCAAATGAAAAGACACCACACAGGTATATATATCAAATATATATGTATTTATTACTAAACAACTCTCTACTAATCTCTTGTGAGATTAGAAGTCAGGAACATATGCACAAATCAACGTTTCACAATAAATTGAGCACAAATATGGCTGGGGCCCTAGGGGCGTACCAGACCATATACTAAAAAAGAGACTTAAGAACAACGACTTGCAAAGGGACAAGGCCCAGGGCCTTCAGAAGTGCTGGGGCCTCACGAAACCACCCAAGGCAGGTAAGTAAAGGACCCACGGGGGACGCGTGCAGTGAGGGAACACAGGCGCGGATCGCCGTAGACTTCAATGGGGCAAGTCGCGGTTGGAAATTAAGAGTTTAAGGGCACTTCGGGAGTAGCTACAAGCAAGTCACTTACAGGGTAAGTAGTTCTAGGGCCAACACCCACAGGAGCACCGTAGTGCTGGAGTTACCTCACCCAGGGAAGCCGGGTGCATAGGTGTCCTTTGGTGTTGGGTCGCGGCGTCGTTTTCAATGGGAGCCAATGAAGACTTGCTGCTTGTGAAGCCAGAAGAAGTGTCCGGTGGAATCCAAGCCTCGATTCGGAAGGAGGAAGACCTGAAAGCAGAGGGGACAGTGTTCAAAGTCACTTGGCAGTGACCCGAGGCAAGGAAGATGAATGCTCACCGTCGTCGACAGATTCAGGTTGTTCACGGGTGTCTTGACTCTTCGGCCACGAGGTCCAGGAGGTGTCTAGGACAACCAGGAGCTGGATTCAGTGTGTCCCATAAAGTCTGCAGCTGACTGCGGTGTCGTCGACCATATTGGAGCCAACAAGCCTTGGTAGCAGCAAGTCTTGTGGAAAGAACAAAAAGTCAATGGTGCAGACCAGCAAGGTCTGGGGGACTCACCCAGCAAGGGTAAGTCAGGGCAGGCCTGGAGCAACCAGAGGAGCCCTTTGGATTTGTAGAAACGTCTTCAAGGGACCCACAAGCCGGCTGGCAAGGGATCGCAAAGACGCCTCAGGAGGATTCCTTCAACAGGGGTCCACGGTCACTCGGGACAGGGTAGGCCTCTGATCTTAGGAGAGATCTCTGCTAGAAGTTGGGAACACACATGGTCTAAAGCACAGGTTCGTAGAACGTTGTGAAGGGGTTGCACTTGAAAATAGTGCACGGTACGCAGGGACTGCGGTTCCTCGTTACTCGTGGGGTCCACTTGCCTCAGCTTCGCTGGAGACTCACGATGGCCTTGGAGAAGTCAGGAAATCCTCTTCCTGAGCTGCAGGGACTTCGGGCTCCGGCGGGAGTGGCGTAGTTTGCGACTGTCATTGCAGTTTTTGGTGCCTGCCAAGCAGGGGAGTCACTCCTTGACTCCAAGGGAGATTCTTCAGTCTTCCAGAGGTAGTGGAACGTCGAAGGTCCGGGATTCTTCTTTAGAGCGTCGTCCAGGGATATCTAGTTTGCAAGGTCAAGGGTTCCCTATCTTATACTAAAAGGAAGGGAGGGACTAGCTCTATGACCCCACCTATGGGAGGGTCAGGGGAGTAGGTGGCTACACCCACTTCCCTTTGTCCAGTTTCGTGCCAGAGCAGGGGCAGGTAGCCCCTGAGCCGGTTTGAACTGGTGTATGCACAGAGGAGCCTTCTGCTCCCCCAGTGCAGGACTTCAAAGCACTCTAGGAGTGCACCCACCCAGCCCCAATACACTAAACCCTGTCTGGGAGGTGGTCACACCTCCCTGTGACAGGATACCTATTGTTGGGCCTCCTCCACTGCGAGTTTCGGTCATCAGCAGGAGGGCAGCCCAGTGTCTGTGACTGGTGGCATCCATTTTGTGATGCCAGGGCTCTTCAGGATTCTACCGCGTTTCCACAGTAGGTACATGTCTATCCCTCTAGAAGGGTGGGATCATACTCCCACACCAGGTACTGGTGTGGGGGTATGATTCCAAGGTGTTTGACACCAAACACGACATGTTTTGATGCAGCCATTCCAAAGTTAGCATTAACCGCGAGGTTATAATGCACTTAAGAGTATATGGTTTGACCGCATTCACAAACAGCCCCAGAGAATGGACTCTGAGAGCTGCAGAGGGGCCCTGCTCAGGCAGAGGCACCCTCTCACATAGAAACTAAGCACCCTGCCCTCAGGATTGATAGGGCCTGCCTTAGGGGTGACTGATAGGTTTAAATGTGTGTGCAGGGGAGATATAGGGAACCTATATCTCAGTGAGGGGTGCTAGCACCTCCTCACCCAGGCTGCAGTAGCAGGCCTGTGGTGTCAGATTTAGTCTGCTTCCCAGGGGTGGCATAATACATGCTTCAGCCCCTGGTAGGCCTGTGAAGTACCTATGCCCTTGGTACCTAAGGTACCATATACTAGGGACTCATAAGGTACCACAGTATCCAATCACTAGTGCACCTAGAGTGCACTCCAAGTCGTTTAGAGAGAACAGAGAGGCTGGGGCCCTGATTGGCAGGGTCCCAGCCAGACTATAGCCAGAAACCAGTGTAAACATCAGAAAAAAAGTGGGGGCAACATAAGAGGCAGATCCTACTCTCCTACACAACCCCCCCCCAAACGCAGGGACACTAAACTAACCTTGACCAGTTGAGTCTTCGTGCTCTAAGTGGAAATACCTTGAGAGTCCATCTGCATTGGCATGTTGGGTCCCAGGCCTGTGTTCCACTGTATAGTCCATCCCCTGTAGGGAAATGGACCACCTTAAAAGTTTTGGGTTTTCACCTTTCATCTGTTTAAGCCATAGGAGGGGCTTGTGGTCAGTCTGAACTATGAAGTGAGTGCCAAACAAGTATGGCCTCAGCTTCTTCAGGGCCCACACCACAGCAAAGGCCTCCTCTCTATAGCTGACCAACGTTTCTCTCTAGGGGTCAGCCTCCTGCTAATAAAAGCTACTGGCTGGTCTTGACCTTCATCATTCAGTTGAGACAGTACAGCTCCCACACCCAGCTCAGAAGCATCTGTTTGGACAATGAACTTTTTGGTGTAGTCTGGACTCTGTAAGATGGGGGCAGTGCACATGGCCTGCTTTAGGTCTTCAAATGCCTTCTGACAGCTAGCTGTCCACTGAACCTTTTTTGGCATTTTCTTTGAGGTCAGATCATTCAAGGGGGTCACTATAGATCCATATCCCTTCACAAACCTCCTATAGTACCCAGTCAGGCCTAAGAAGGCTCTCACCTGTGTCTGGGTGGTTGGAGCAACCCATTCCATTATGGTTTGGATTTTGCTCTGTAAAGGCTGAACCTGGCCTCCACCCACAAGGTGGCCCAGGTACACAACCTGACTCTGCCCTATCTGGCACTTAGTGGCCTTGATAGTGAGGCCTGCTTTCTGCAGAGCCTCCAAAACATTTCTGAGGTGGACCAGGTGATCCTGCCAGGAGGAACTAAAGACAGCAATATCATCTAGATAAGCTGAGCAATAAGTTTCCATCCCTGCCAGAACTTTGTTCACCAACCTCTGAAAAGTGGCAGGTGCATTTTTCAATCCAAAGGGCATCACCACAAAGTGGTAGTGCCCACCAGGGGTCGAAAATGCTGTTTTGGCTTTTGCATCATCAGCTAACCTGATCTGCCAGTAGCCAGCTGTTAGGTCAAATGTACTCAGATACTTGGCTGAGGCCAAAGTATCAATCAGCTCATCTGCCCTTGGTATGGGATAGGCATCAGTCCTGGTGACTGCATTGAGGCCTCTGTAGTCTACACAAAACCTCATTTCTTTCTTACCACCCTGGGTATGAGGCTTGGGTACTAGGACTACTGGGCTAGCCCAAGGGCTATCTGAAGGCTCAATCACACCTAACTCCAACATTTTCTGGACTTCAGTCCTGATACAGTCCCTGACATGGTCAGGTTGCCTGTAGATTTTACTCTTGACAGGCAGACTGTCCCCAGTGTCCACCTCATGGGTGCACCAGGTAGTCTGACTAGGGGTCAGGCTAAACATATGTCTGTACTGCTGCAGAACTTGTCTGCACTCAGTTTGCTGATGGTCAGTGAGGCTGCTTGCCAAAGCAACACCATCGACTGACCCATCATCAGGGTTCTGTGAGAGCAGGTCAGGGAGAGGGTCACTCTCCTCCTCCTGTTCCTCATCAGTTGCCATGAGCAAGCCCATGTCAGCCCTGTCAACATATGGTTTCAATCTGTTGACATGGAGCACCCTCAGGGGGCTCCTGGGAGTTCCAAGATTCACCAGATAGGTGACTTCTCCCTTTTGCTCAACTATTGTATGGGGGCCACTCCATTTGTCTTGGAGGGCTGCTGGGGCCACAGGCTCCAACACCCACACTTTCTGTCCTGGCTGGTACACAGTCAGCACAGCCTTTTGGTCATGCCAAGCTTTTTGTAATTCTTGGCTGGCCTCCAGGCTTTTGGTTGCCTTCTTCATGTATTCGGCCATCCTGGAGCGGAGACCAAGTACATAGTCCATCACATCCTGTTTGGGGGGTTTGAGAGGTAACTCCCAGCCCTCTTTTACCAAACATAATGGACCTCTTACAGGATGCCCAAACAGAAGCTCAAATGGGCTGTAACCAACCCCCTTCTGTGGAACCTCTCTGTATGCAAACAACAGGCAGGGAAGAAGAAGGTCCCATTTCCGCCTAAGCTTCTCTGGGAGTCCTTTAATCATTCCCTTCAGGGTTTTGTTGAAACGTTCAACCAACCCATTGCATTGTGGGTGATAGGGGTGGTGAACTTATAAGTTACACCACACTCCTTCCACATTGCTTTCAAATATCCTGACATGAAGTTTGTAACTCTGTCAGAGATGACCTCCTTTGGGAAACCCACTCTGGAGAAAACTCCAATGAGGGCTCTTGCCACCACAGGGGCTGTGGTGGTCCTCAGAGGAATTGCCTCTGGGTACCTGGTGGCATGATCCACTACCACCAGGATAAATCTGTGCCCAGATGCAGTTTGAGGGTCAAGGGGACCAACAATGTCAATCCCTACCCTTTCAAAGGGTACCCCCACCACAGGTAGTGGTATCAGGGGGCCTTTGTGGTGCCACCTGCCTTGCCACTGGCTTGGCATGTGACACAGGAGCGACAAAACTCCTTTGTGTCCTCTGACATATGTGGCCAATGAAAATGTGGAACAAGCCTGTCCCAGGTCTTGTTTTGGCCCAAGTGACCTGCTAAAGGGATATCATGTGCTAGGGTCAAGAGGAACCCCTAAACTTCTGAGGTATTACCAACCTCCTGGTGGCTCCAGGGGCTGGATCTCTACCCTCAGAATATAGGAGTCCCTCATCCCAATAAACTTTATGGGACCCACTAGCACTCCCAGCAGCCTCAGCAGCAGCCTGCTGTCTGAGGGGTTCAAGAGAGGGGCAGCACTGTTGCTCCTTACTCAGATCTTCCCTAGAAGGGCCCCCTGCCCCCAAGAACTCAACCTGATCAGGCTCAAGTCCCTCTGGGGCAGTTCCTTCTTCAGGATCTGCTCCTCCTCCCTCAAGAGGGGAATCAGTGATCTGAGACAGAGGGGAAGGCACTGCCTTACCCCTACTGCTCCTCTTCTTGGGAAGCATCTGGTCCATGGTTTCAGGATCCAGAGCTGGTTCAGTGTCATGCATTTTGGCCTGTGACCTGGTCACAGCAAATACCTCTGCAGGGATGCCCAACATCTCAGCATGAGTCCATAACTCTACTTCAGACCAGGCTGAAGTTTCTAGATCATTGCCCAATAGACATTCTACAGGGAGGTCTGCACTGACTACAACCTTCTTGAGGCCAGTTACCCCTCCCCTGGAGAAATTCCCAACTGCCAGACTATGGTTGGTCCTGACATTGCTTGCATTGGTCACCTGGTACATTTCGCCCAGGATGATCTGTCCAGGGTCCACAAGATCCTCTGCCACCATGGTGACACTAGCACCTGTGTCCCTAAATGCCAAAGCCTGTTTGCCATTTATTACAGGCTGCTGTTTGTATTTGCCCAGATTACTGGGGGCTCACCAGGAAGGACATGTCAATGTCTCCATCACAAATCAGCATTGCCTGAGTGGGTACTCTGACTAGGCCAGAGTCCACTTCAGAACCCAGGGTCAACCCTTCTACACCCTTATTCTGAGTACCACCTCCACCAGTAGCTGAACTAGGGAGAACAGTTGCCTTAGGGGCAGGAGTGGGGTGGTTTGGTCTTTGGACTTGTTACAATCAGAAGTCCAGTGCCCTTTCTGTTTACAGAGTTTGCACCAGGGCTTCTTTTGGCCTTTTCCCTTGTTGGATTGTGACTCCCCACCAGATGCAGATTTTTGGGGCCCTTGTGAAGACTTCTGGTCTTTTGACTTATCCCCACTTTTCTCAGAGCCCTTAGAATCCTGCTTCTTTGTGTCACCCCCTTGGTTCTGGGTTTTCTGCCTCACACTGGTTCTGACCCACTTGTCTGCCTTCTTTCCCAATTCTTGGGGAGAGGTCAGATCTGAGTCCACCAGGTATTGATGCAACAACTGGTTCTGGCAATTATTAAGGATCTGTTCTCTCATCATTAGATTATACAATCCCTTGAAATCAGTAACCCTACTGCCAACCAGCCATCCCTCCAGAGCCTTGGTTGCACAATCTACAAAGTCAGTCCAGTCCTGAGTCTGTGCCTTCTGGGTGTCTCTCAACTTCAACCTGTACTGCTCAGTGGTTAAGCCAAACCCATCTATCAGTGCACTCTTCAGGACTTCATAGTCATCAGCATCCTCTTCTCTAACAGTGAGGAGCTTGTCTCTACCTTTATCTGAAAAGGAGAGCCACAAGATTGCTGCCCACTGCTTTTGGGGGACCTGCTGTACTCTACAGGCCCTTTCCATAGCAGTTATCCACTTATGGATATCATCCCCACCCTGGTAGGGAGGAACAACCTTACTCAGGTTCCTATGGTCTGGAATATATTCTCTGCCTCTAGGGACACTGTTGCTGCCACCAGGGGGTTCTAACCCCTCTTTTCTAGAAGCTCTCTGGAGCTCCAGGGCATCTCTATCTAATGCCAACTGCTTGGTTTTGAGGGCAAATCTTGCTTCCTCATACTGCAGCAGTTTGTACATTCTGTCAGAGGAGGTCTCTCTTCTTGGGAAGTAGGAGTTCCTCAGGTAGACAGATTCTCTGCCAGAGTGATAGGAGTGGTCAGATTCCCTAGAAAGGGACCTAGGCCTCTCCTCCACTATGTCAGTTCTCTTAGGGAGAATTCCTCTGTCCTGTTCAGACCCCTTGGGACCTGGCTCCTACAACCACAGAGTCTTGGTAATCCTGATGTCCATCATCTGACCCAGACACTGTAATTGACCCACTCACTGATTCAGACCCATTAGCTCCTAGAGCTAATCTAAGATCATCTGCTGTCAGCAGATCTATCAGGTGTAGTGTGGAGGGACTCTGTCCTATCTTCAGGTGCCTTGCAGCACACATGGCTTTTAAGTCAAAGAAAGTCATGTCCTTATACTGAGGCTGAGTGGATCCATTGGGTCCACCCCTTAAGGACATTCTAGTGTTGTGCAGTGTTGTACTCCCTACACTAGTTTGTGGCCTACTGATACTAGCTTGAGCTGTAGAAAGGGTGTGCTATCCCTTGGCACACAGCTCTAAGTTCAGTAGAACTTATTGATACTAAGCTTGACGTTATATGTACCTTGAGTACCTATAGTGGTTTTCAGTTAGTAATTCAAATAGAGATTTTCTGCTAAAACAATAGCAAGCTGGAATCCCACACGCTGCCACCAATGTGAGAAGTTGGCCTGGTATATGCTGTTCACTAGTTAAAGTGGACACCTTGCACCAGTACAATTTGACTCTTATGGTAGGTAGGTTTAAGACAACCTTTACAGAAAGCTATCCTAGTGGTACCTGTGGAGAGCAGCCTTCAGGCTAAGTCTTGGAGGAATGTAAAGCAGCTTGTTTTACCACACAATCTCTTGAATCACCAAATGAAAAGACACCACAAAGGTATATGTTGGAAATGGCCCTTCTTGCAGGGTCACTCCTAAACTTTTTGCCTGCCTCCTGTATTTTTGCTGACCTGTTTCTGTTGGTTTTATGACTCTGGGCACTTTACCACTGCTGTTCAGTGCTAAAGTGCATATGCTCTCCCTTTGTAAATATATCTATATGAATTGGTATGTCCCTGATTGGCTTATTTGGTTTACCTGTTAGTCCCTAGTAGTGTGGCCTGTGTGTGCCCAGGGCTGGTAAACCAAATGCTGCTGGTGGGCCTGCAGCACTGATGTGTGCCACCCACAGAAGCAGCTTGTAAAGTGTGTCTCAGACCTGCCACTGCAGTGTCTGTGTGCAGTCCAGAACTGCCATCTTGGCTGTGAAGTGCACCCACTTCCCAGCCCCTGAACCTTCCCTTGGCATCATGTAAGTCACCCCTATGGTAGGGCGCATTGTATGTGTAAGGTAGGACATGCCTTGGTGTGTGTAGCATGTCCTGGTAGTGAATTACACCCAATTTCGTTTTTCACTACTGTAAGGCTACCTGTTCCTCATAGGCTAGAATGGGCAGTTTGACTATTACATTCTATAGTCCTAACTGACCCCAGGAACATGGTAGAAAAACGAATTTAGTATGCCTGAGCTCAGAATATTAAAATACATCTTTTAGTGAAGTTTATTTTTATATTCTGTGTTTGAAAATACCACTTTTAGAAAGTAGGTATTTTCTTGCCTAAGCCTTCCAGTGTGCTCTGCTGTTATGTGTATTGGCTGTCTGGTTTTAGAGGGGCAGGGCAGGCTGAGTCAGACCTGGGTTGAATAGAGAGATCTGCATTTAGAGTGTGGGGAGGGGTGGCTCCTTGACCTGAATAGGGCTGTGCCTGGCAAGGTGAATGCTGGCTCCACCTCCTACTGTGTGTCTGCTAGCAGACCCCCTCTTTCTGAAAGGAAGGATGCAGCCTGGTAAACAAAGTGCTCCAGGCCTGAGCAGAACTGGTTCTGGCTAGGTTCAGTGACTTGTAGCTTCTGAGAACAAAGACTTTTGGGGTATAAATATCTGTGCTCAAACCCCTCCAATTTGTATTGCTTTTGGATCTGGAGAGGAAACTCTGTCCGTGCCACTGGAGGAATCTGCAGGAAGTGACTGTCCTTGTGCTTGTGTGTTTTTCTTGCACTGGCCTGCAGCAGTGACCACTGGACCTTGAAGAAGAGAGAAAAGGACTTTTGAGAGAACTTTTATTTTTGTTACAGCAATTACCCAAGGGCTAGGAAAAGAGCTAGCCTCCTGCTGGAGTCTCAGGCACACCAGACTCCACCACCAACCTCCTGCTTACTCCCTGCGAGGACTGCTATCTGCTGATGAGGCTCCTGTGAGTTCCAGGGCCTCTAGTTTGCTTCAGAGAAAGAGTGCTGGAAATCGACGCTAACGCCCCTTTGCGAGCCGCTGCAGCCGAGAGCGCTGGAAAAATCATCGCGCTGCTGCCGCTGAGTGCTCGCAACACGAAACCATCGCTAACGCCTCTTTGCGAGCCGCTGCAGCCGAGACGCGCTGGAAAAATCATCGCGCTGCTGTCGCCGAGCGCTCGCAACCCCTAAAGGAAATCATCGCTTCAAGACATCGCATTGCGGACGCCGTGCGTCCGCCATTTTCATCGTATCGCACCGGATTTCGTCACTCTCTCGCGGAGCGCCATTTCTTCGCATCGCAACACCATTGCACAACGCAACAGGCTCGTCACATCGACTTCTCCCTCGCGGCAAGAAAGTCATTGCATTGGCGGCCTAGCGTGCAGAAGTTGGTCGCATCGTCTCCGCACGCATCAGCAGATCGGCGCATCATCCTCCCTTGCGGCAAGGATTTAACGCATCGCCGGCCTCGCGTGAGGAAAATCATCGCTACCACTTCTTTGCGACATTTTGTTGGTTTTGCTACTGAATTCAGGTACTTTGTGAGAGAAAGGGTCGCAGAGACCACTGCTTTGGATTTGAACCTTATTTTTGCAACCTCTGAACGAGAAAGGGCGCAGAGACCCCTGCTTTGAATTTGAACCTTATTCTTGCAACCTTTGAACTATTTTTGACAGTCCTTCAACAGCTATCCTATTTTTGACAGTATTGTGGCTTTTACAGTTATTGGTCTTGTGATAAATCTGCCTTTATATAAAGATACTTATTTTTTATAACTACTTGTGTGGTGTCCCTTTGTAGTGTTCCTCACTGTGTTACTGTGTATGGTCATAAATGCTTCACACACTGCCTCTGAGATAAGCCTACCTGCTCGTGCTACGTTACCACATGGTTGAGCAGGGGTATCAAGGAGGGTAGCCCTCTTACTCTGACTTAGGAAGAAGGGTCCCTACTTGGACAGTGGCCAGCCATTGCCAACTAGAGACCCCCATTTCTAACATTGGTGGTCAGCGGTGAGGATCTGGACTTGCATTTATGATCGCATACAATAATTATAGTGTACACTACTAGTGAGTGCAGACCATAACGCACCCGCATACATTTTTGAGAGTTTTTTTGGATCCTATATTGTGATTGATATTGCCCGTGATTGTTACAATGGGCAAGCCTATTTTTATTGATATTGCCGGTGATAGTACCCGCATACATTTTTGAGAGTTTTTGGATCCTATATTGTGATTGATATTGCCCGTGATTGTTACAATGGGCAAGCCTATTTTTTATTCATATTGCCGGTGATAGTACCCGCATACTTTTTTGAGAGTTTTTGGATCTTATATTGTGATTGATATTGCAGGTGATTTTTTACCCGCATACATTTTCTTGAGAAGTTTTCTTCTATCTGTTATTGATATTGCCCGTGATTGTTACAACGGGCAAGCCTATTTTTTTATTATTGATATTGCCAGTTATTGCTACAATGGGTCTTGCTGAAATGAGACCTACCTTTTATATAGATGATCTGTTGACCTACAGTCTAGAGGAGCTAAGGATGTTCTGTGAGGAGAGGGGCTTAGCAGTGAGTAGGAAGGAGACTCAGCTATCCCTGCAGTCATCCCTGAGACTTTGGCAACAAGACAGATGGAGATTCTTGGAGTCCCAGTACACCTACCAAGAGGGTAGTTGGTCTGAGGGTGGCTCTGGAGAGTCTGAAGAGGAGGAAGAAAGTGTTATGGACTATCTCATAGGTGGGGAGTTCCTTGATGAGTCTAGTGCCTATGGTAGTGCCAGATTCCCCTCATGGTCCCCAGAGGAGTTGGGGGACAGGCGGGAAGGTCCCATAGGTAGGGAGTCCCTTGCTGGATCTAGTGCACAGGGTAGTGCCCAATCCCCTTCATGGTCCCCAGAGGAGTTGGACAGACAGAGGGAGAGGGAGAACCAGCTGAAATTAGAGAGGCTCCAAATAGAGATTGCCCAGCTGGAGGAGCACCTAGTGCAAATAGCAGAAAAGGAAAAGTTAGCTCAGGAGGGTAGATTATCCCCTAAGCGCAGTTTTAATTGTCTGGACTCACCAGTGAGGGTGGGGTCCAGTGGTGGCAGCAGAATTGAGATATATAGTGATGACAGTGTAGTACACCCACCCAGAGATGTAGCACCTGACTTGAAGGAGGGGTTGATCTACACCAGGGGATTCAATGATATGAGGTAGCTCCATTAATGTGCAGTGTCCCTGAGGTGGATTGGGGAACTAGCGCAGGGGCCCATAGTCCTAGTGAAAGGAGGGATACTCTACCGACTCTGGATGAGAGGTGCAGGGAGAGGGGTTCCCCCGTGGTTGAAGTCCTGGTGTATGAGTGTGAGGACCGCCCAGAAGAGTGTGGGTTGAGTGATAGAGACAGTCAGTTAATGTCTCGCCCATTTCAAGAGAGTGGTGTGGGGTACGTGTGTGAGACACTGGATTGTGAGGTAAAGGTTAGCACCTGCGTGGAACTGTGTAATCCAATTGTGGGAGAGCATATTGTGAGTTCCTATTTTCCAGAGCTAAACCAACATGTGTTAGAGTGCGAGTTCTCTGATCCTAGGGAACTTGCGCAGGAGGCAGACCTCTGGGTGAGTACCAGAGGCTCTGTAGAGGTATTGGGGAATGACCCTAAGAGGAGTGGTTCAGATGTCTTCCAACCCAGAGTGGTGGGAAAGGTTAGGAGTGTTACAGCTGGGTCCCCTTGTTGTGAGGAGGTTGTAGGGCCTCACCTCCTGTCTCGTGGGAGCAGGAGGGAGACTGGGATAGGTCCCGAAGTGCCCCAACCTCAGTCTCCAGGACTGGATGGTTCCATGAGGGAACACCAGGTAGGGAGCCTAGTCTGTCCGGATGTACCGTCCATTGTGGGGGGTCCCCCCGTGTTAGGTGAGCTGGGAGTGCCTGTAATCAGACCTCCAGCAGTTCTAGTGTCTGGCAGTACCGCTCCAGTTGGGAGGGTGCAGAAGGCCAGAGTGAGGGGTGAGGGGGGGAAGAGTCCCCAGTGGAAGAACCAGTGGGTCAGGGGCCAGCCAGAAGGGCTGAGCCTCATAGGATTGGCCATGGTGACGCCACTTCTGTCCTGGGGCATCTTCACGCACTGTCAGAGGGACAGGAGGTCGTGAGCTCTGCGCCAGGCAGACTGTCACACGACACGCTAGGTATGTGTCACCCTCAGGAAGCCCTGGTTGGCCAGGCAGTTGTTCAACCACAGGGGTTGGTCCCTGGGATGGTAAGTCAGGTCCAGGTGTTGTTTGACCTGGAGGGAGGGACAACTGTAAGCAGTGTCCCGGCCATTTTTTTTTCTAAGAGCACCACTCCAGGTGGGAGGGTGCAGTATGCTGGAAGGGGTGCAGAGGGAGGGAGTCCTCGCCTCTGACCCCGGTGCAACCTAAGGGTTTTTTCAGGTTGGTAGATCAGTTGCAGGGTCCAAGCCCTGAACTGGTGGAGGGGTGTGTTTTCCTTGAGGGGGGCCTGTGTGCTCCCCAGGAAGTCCTGGTGTGCCAGGCAGACTGTCGCACAACTCTAGAGGAGTGTGCTTTCCTTGGGGGAATTGGTGTACTACCCCAGAAGTCCTGGGTTGCCAGGCACAGGCCCAGCCTAAGGGTACAGACCCTAGGTTGGGGGGCCAGGTTCAGGGTGTCCCCCTGATCTGGAGGAAGGGGCAACTGCTAACAGTGCCCCTCCCGGTTTGTGTTATGGAGGCACCTCTCCAGGTGGGAGGGTGCCGGGCCCCAGTAAAGGGGCGGGGAGAGGGCAGCCTCACCCCTGACCTCCGCCCAGTCTAAGGGTACAGACCCTATGCTGGGATACCAGTTGCAGGATAGAACCCCTGAAGTGGTGGGCGAATTATGCAGGACACCTGCCTCAGGTGCCCTGACAATTCTGGAGGGGGGTACCGCTCCAAGTGGGAGGGTACCGAGCCCCAAAGAGAAGGACCGGGTGTGGGGGAGCCCACCCCAGTCGCTGGCCCCGCCGTTGGGTACAGGCCCAGGGCTGGTGGGTCAGTGTCAGGATGCGTTGCCTGACCTGACAGGAGGGAGAGTGGACAAAAGGTGCCAGACACCTGGGGTTACTGCCCCTCACTCTCTGATGCCACAAACGTTTGAGAGCCCTGAGAGGTATAGGGCTTGGATTTCATCACTGACTACTGTCAGTGATTACTGGGGCTTGTTGTTTATCTGTTGGGACACACCTGGGGGCCAGTTAAGGTTAGATGCTGCACAGGTGGTGTCCACAGGTGAGGGGAAGAGTTCCCCATTGGTTATCTTAGTGGGCCCTAGGAGTGTGGACAGAGGGATCCACCAGGGTTCAGATTGGAGTACAGCTGGCATATGCCCCTGCAGTTGCGGGCCAGTTCCGTGTTCTATCGCCCGAAGCAGGGAAGCCCATCAAAGTAGTGATTGGTCTACCCTGCGTTTTGGCTGGAAGGGGGTTGTGTTGGAAATGGCCCTTTTTGCAGGGTCACCCCTAAACTTTTTGCCTGCCTCCTGTATTTTTGCTGACCTGTTTCTGTTGGTTTTATGACTCTGGGCACTTTACCACTGCTGTTCAGTGCTAAAGTGCATATGCGCTCCCTTTGTAAATATGTCTATATGAATTGGTATGTCCCTGATTGGCTTATTTGGTTTACCTGTTAGTCCCTAGTAGTGTGGCCTGTGTGTGCCCAGGGCTGGTAAACCAAATGCTGCTGGTGGGCCTGCAGCACTGATGTGTGCCACCCACAGAAGCAGCTTGTAAAGTGTGTCTCAGACCTGCCACTGCAGTGTCTGTGTGCAGTCCAGAACTGCCATCTTGGCTGTGAAGTGCACCCACTTCCCAGCCCCTGAACCTTCCCTTGGCATCAGGTAAGTCACCCCTATGGTAGGGCGCATTGTATGTGTAAGGTAGGACATGCCTTGGTGTGTGTAGCATGTCCTGGTAGTGAATTACACCCAATTTCGTTTTTCACTACTGTAAGGCTACCTGTTCCTCATAGGCTAGAATGGGCAGTTTGACTATTACATTCTATAGTCCTAACTGACCCCAGGAACATGGTAGAAAAACGAATTTAGTATGCCTGAGCTCAGAATATTAAAATACATCTTTTAGTGAAGTTTATTTTTATATTCTGTGTTTGAAAATACCACTTTTAGAAAGTAGGTATTTTCTTGCCTAAGCCTTCCAGTGTGCTCTGCTGTTATGTGTATTGGCTGTCTGGTTTTAGAGGGGCAGGGCAGGCTGAGTCAGACCTGGGTTGAATAGAGAGATCTGCATTTAGAGTGTGGGGAGGGGTGGCTCCTTGACCTGAATAGGGCTGTGCCTGGCAAGGTGAATGCTGGCTCCACCTCCTACTGTGTGTCTGCTAGCAGACCCCCTCTTTCTGAAAGGAAGGATGCAGCCTGGTAAACAAAGTGCTCCAGGCCTGAGCAGAACTGGTTCTGGCTAGGTTCAGTGACTTGTAGCTTCTGAGAACAAAGACTTTTGGGGTATAAATATCTGTGCTCAAACCCCTCCAATTTGTATTGCTTTTGGATCTGGAGAGGAAACTCTGTCCGTGCCACTGGAGGAATCTGCAGGAAGTGACTGTCCTTGTGCTTGTGTGTTTTTCTTGCACTGGCCTGCAGCAGTGACCACTGGACCTTGAAGAAGAGAGAAAAGGACTTTTGAGAGAACTTTTATTTTTGTTACAGCAATTACCCAGGGCTAGGAAAAGAGCTAGCCTCCTGCTGGAGTCTCAGGCACACCAGACTCCACCACCAACCTCCTGCTTACTCCCTGCGAGGACTGCTATCTGCTGATGAGGCTCCTGTGAGTTCCAGGGCCTCTAGTTTGCTTCAGAGAAAAGAGTGCTGGAAATCGACGCTAACGCCCCTTTGCGAGCCGCTGCAGCCGAGAGCGCTGGAAAAATCATCGCGCTGCTGCCGCTGAGTGCTCGCAACACGAAACCATCGCTAATGCCTCTTTGCGAGCCGCTGCAGCTGAGACGCGCTGGAAAAATCATCGCGCTGCTGTCGCCGAGCGCTCGCAACCCCTAAAGAAATCATCGCTTCAAGACATCGCATTGCGGACGCCGTGCGTCCGCCATTTTCATCGCATCGCACCGGATTTCGTCGCTCTCTCGCGGAGCTCCATTTCTTCGCATCGCAACACCATCGCACAACGCAACAGGCTCGTCGCATCGACTTCTCCCTCGCGGCAAGAAAGTCATTGTATCGGCGGCCTAGCGTGCAGAAGTTGGTCGCATCGTCTCCGCACGCATCAGCAGATCGGCGCATCATCCTCCCTTACGGCAAGGATTTAACGCAACGCCGGCCTCGCGTGAGGAAAATCATCGCTACCACTTCTTTGCGACATTTTGTTGGTTTTGCTACTGAATTCAGGTACTTTGTGAGAGAAAGGGTCGCAGAGACCACTGCTTTGGATTTGAACCTTATTTTTGCAACCTCTGAACGAGAAAGGGGCGCAGAGACCCCTGCTTTGAATTTGAACCTTATTCTTGCAACCTTTGAACTATTTTTGACAGTGCTTCAACAGCTATCCTATTTTTGACAGTATTGTGGCTTTTACAGTTATTGGTCTTGTGATAAATCTGCCTTTATATAAAGATACTTATTTTTTATAACTACTTGTGTGGTGTCCCTTTGTAGAGTTCCTCACTGTGTTACTGTGTATGGTCATAAATGCTTCACACACTGCCTCTGAGATAAGCCTACCTGCTCGTGCTACGTTACCACAGGGTTGAGCAGGGGTATCAAGGAGGGTAGCCCTCTTACTCTGACTTAGGAAGAAGGGTCCCTACTTGGACAGTGGCCAGCCATTGCCAACTAGAGACCCCCATTTCTAACAGTATATATATCAAATATATATGTATTTATTACTAAACAACTCTCTACTAATCTCTTTGTGAGATTAGAAGTCAGGAGCATATGCACAAATCAACGTTTCACAATAAATTGAGCACAAATATGGCTGGGGCCCTGGGGGCGTACCAGACAATATACTAAAAAAGAGACTTAAGAACAACGACTTGCAAAGGGACAAGGCCCAGGGCCTTCAGAAGTGCTGGGGCCTCACGAAACCACCCAAGGCAGGTAAGCAAAAGACCCACGGGGGACGCGTGCAGTGAGGGAACACAGGCGCGGATCGCCGTAGACTTCAATGGGGCAAGTCGCGGTTGGAAATTAAGAGTTTAAGGGCACTTCGGGAGTAGCTACAAGCAAGTCACTTACAGGGTAAGTAGTTCTAGGGCCAACACCCACAGGAGCACCGTAGTGCTGGAGTTACCTCACCCAGGGAAGCCGGGTGCATAGGTGTCCTTTGGTGTCGGGTCGCGGCGTCGTTTTCAATGGGAGCCAATGAAGACTTGCTGCTTGTGAAGCCAGAAGAAGTGTCCGGTGGAATTCAAGCCTGGATTCTGAAGGAGGAAGACCTGAAAGCAAAGGGGACAGTGTTCAAAGTCACTTGGCAGTGACCCGGGGCAAGGAAGATGAATGCCCACCGTCGTCGACAGATTCAGGTCGTTCACGGGTGTCTTGACTCTTTGGCCACGAGGTCCAGGAGGCATCGAGGACAACCAGGAGCTGGATTCAGCGTGTCCCACAAAGTCTGCAGCTGACTGCGGTGTCGGCGACCCGATTGGAACCAACAAGCCTTGGTAGCAGCAAGTCTTGTGGAAAGAACAAAAAGTCAATGGTGCAGACCAGCAAGGTCTGGGGGACTCACCCAGCAAGGGTAAGTCAGGGCAGGCCTGGAGCAACCAGGGGAGCCCTTTCAATTTGTAGAAAAGTCTTCAGGGGACCCACAAACCGGCTGGCAAGGGATTGCAAAGACGCCTCAGGAGGATTCCTTCAACAGGGGCCCACGGTCACTCGGGATGGGGTAGGCCTATGATCTTGGGAGGGTCTCTGCTAGAGGCTGGGACCACACGTGGTCCAAAGCACAGGTTCGTAGAACGTCGTGAAGGGGTTGCACTCGAAAATAGTGCATGGTACCCAGGGACTGCGGTTCCTCGTCACTCGTGGGGTCCACTTGCCTCAGCTTCACTGGAGACTCACGATGGCCTTGGAGAAGTCAGGAAATCCTCTTCCTGAGCTGCAGGGACATCGGGCTCCGGCGGTAGCGGCGTAGTTTGCGCCCGTCGTTGCAGTTTTTGGTGCCTGCCGAGCAGGGGAGTCACTCCTTGACTCCAAGGGAGATTCTTCAGTCTTCCAGAGGTAGTGGAACGTCGAAGGTCCGGGATTCTTCTTTAGAGCATCGTCCAGGGATATCTAGTTTGCAAGGTCAAGGGTTCCCTATCTTATACTAAAAGGAAGGGAGGGACTAGCTCTATGACCCCACCTATGGGAGGGTCAGGGGAGTAGGTGGCTACACCCACTTCCCTTTGTCCAGTTTCACGCCAGAGCAGGGGCAGGTAGCCCCTGAGCCGGTTTGAACTGGTGTATGCACAGAGGAGCCTTCTGCTCCCCCAGTGCAGGACTTCAAAGCACTCTAGGAGTGCACCCACCCAGCCCCAATACACTAAACCCTGTCTGGGAGGTGGTCACTCCTCCCTGTGACAGGATACTTATTGTTGGGCCTCCTCCACTGCGAGTTTCGGTCATCAGCAGGAGGGCAGCCCAGTGTCTGTGACTGGTGGCATCCATTTTGTGATGCCAGGGCTCTTCAGGATTCTACCGCGTTTCCACAGTAGGTACATGTCTATCCCTCTAGAAGGGTGGGATCATACTCCCACACCAGGTACTGGTGTGGGGGTATGATTCCAAGGTGTTTGACACCAAACACGACATGTTTTGAGGCAGCCATTCCAAAGTTAGCATTAACCGCGAGGTTATAATGCACTTAAGAGTATATGGTTTGACCGCATTCACAGACAGCCCCAGAGAATGGACTCTGAGAGCTGCAGAGGGGCCCTGCTCAGGCAAAGGCACCCTCTCACATAGAAACTAAGCACCCTGCCCTCAGGATTGATAGGGCCTGCCTTAGGGGTGACTGATAGGTTTAAATGTGTGTGCAGGGGAGATATAGGGAACCTATATCTCAGTGAGGGGTGCTAGCACCTCCTCACCCAGGCTGCAGTAGCAGGCCTGTGGTGTCAGATTTAGTCTGCTTCCCAGGGGTGGCATAATACATGCTTCAGCCCCTGGTAGGCCTGTGAAGTACCTATGCCCTTGGTACCTAAGGTACCATATACTAGGGACTCATAAGGTACCACAGTATCCAATCACTAGTGCACCTAGAGTGCACTCCAAGTCGTTTAGAGAGAACAGAGAGGCTGGGGCCTTGATTGGCAGGGTCCCAGCCAGACTATAGCCAGAAACCAGTGTAAACATCAGAAAAAAAGTGGGGGCAACATAAGAGGCAGATCCTACTCTCCTACATTTCCCTAGATGGCCGCCAAGCCCGGTACCAAAAACTCATGTGACCCCCCTTGCAAAACCAGGTCATTTTCGGATACATAGGGGGCAACTGCGTTTTTGGTCCCGGGGTCGGTAGCCATCTAGGGGAACCTGCCAAACCCACACATTTCTGAAAACTAGAGACCCAGGGGAGTCCAGGCATGTATGGCTTGCGTGGATCCCCCAAAGTTTTCCTTCCCAGAATCCCCTGCAAACCTCAAATTAGCTGGAAAAAATCACTTTTTTCTCATATTTCTGTGTGGGAAATTTCTGGAATCTGCATGGATCCACAAATTTCCTACCACCTTGCATTCCCCCAGGTCTCCTGATAAAAATGGTACCTTACTCACGTGGGTGGGTCAAATACCCGTGACAGGCAAGAGCCCAAAACGTATTGACTATTGAGGAGACATCAAAATGACCTATCACAAAACAACCTGGTTTTGCAAGGGGAGTCATCTTGGTCTTTGGCCCCGGGCTCGGCGGCCATCTTGGGAAACCTACCAAACCCACATATTTCTGAAAACTAGACACCTGGGGGAGTCCAGCGAGGTATGGGTTGCGTGGGTCCCCCAACGTTTTCCTACCCAGAATCCCCTGCAAACCTCAAATTCAGCTGAAAAAATAACTTTTTTCTCAAATTTATGTGTGGGACATTTCTGGAATCTGCATGGATCCACAAATTTCCTATCACCCTGCATTCCCCCAGGTCTCCTGATAAAAACGGTACCTAACTCACATGGGTGAGTCAAATACCCGTGACAGGCAAGAGCCCAAAACGTATTGAGGAGACATCAAAATGACCTATCACAAAACAACCTGGTTTTGCAAGGGGAGTCATCTTGGTCTTTGGCCCCGGGCTCGGCGGCTTTCTTGGAAAACCTACCAAACCCACATATTTCTGAAAACTAGACACCCGGGGGAGTCCTGCGAGGTATGGGTTGCGTGGGTCCCCCAACGTTTTCCTACCCAGAATCCCCTGCAAACCTCAAATTTAGCTGAAAAAAATCACTTTTTTCTCAAATTTCTGTGTGGGAAAGTTCTGGAATCTACGTGGATCCACAAATTTCCTACCACCCAGTGTTCCCCCATGTCTCCCGATAAAAATGGTACCTTACTCGCGTGGGTGGGTCAAGTACCCGCGACAGGCAAGGGCCCAAAACGTATTGAGGAAACATCAAAATGACACATCACAAAACACCCTGGTTTTGGAAGGGGGTCACCTGGGTTTTTGGCCCCGGGCTCGGCGGCCATCTTGGGAAACTACCAAACCCACACATTTCTGAAAAGTAGACACCCGGGGGAGTCCAGCGAGGTATGGCTTGCGTGGATCCCCCAATGTTTTCCTACCCAGAATCCCCTGCAAACCTCAAATTTAGCTGAAAAAACAAATTGTCCACATATTTTTGGGTGGAATCACCGTGCCGGCACAAATGTCCTACCCCACAGCGTTCCCCTCAGTCTCCCGAGTAAAATGATGCCTCACTTGTGTGGGTGGGGCAAGGGCCTGTGACTGGGAAGAGCCCAAAACATAGGGATTAAGGGTATAGCACCGAGAATTCTAAGCGCTACATTTTTTTAAAAATACGTTTTTAGCCAATTCTGCATTGGACACTCACACAAGTGAGGTATCATTTTACTCAGGACTCTAAGGAGAACGCTGTGGGGTAGGACATTTGTGCCGGCATGGTGATTCCACACATAAATATGTGGAAAATTTGTTTTTTTCAGCTAAATTTGAGGTTTGCAGGGAATTCTGGGTAGGAAAACATTGGGGGACCCACGCAAGCCATACCTCGCTGGACTCCCCCGATTTTCTAGTTTTCAGAAATGTGTGGGTTTGGTAGTTTCCCAAGATGGCCGCCGAGCCCGGGGCCAAAAACCCAGGTGACTCCCCTTGCAAAACCAGGTTGTTTTGTGATAGGTCATTTTGATATCTCCACGATACGTTTTGGGCCCTTGCCTGTCGCGGGTACTTGACCCACCCACACGAGTGAGGTACCATTTTTATCGGGAGACCTGGGGGAACGCTGAGTGGTAGGCAATTTGTGTCCGCCCGGTGATCCTACAACTTTCCCACCCAGAAATGTGAGAAAAAAGTGATTTTTTCATCAAAATTTGTGGTTTGCAGGGTATTCTGGGTAGAGAAACGTTGGGGGATCCACGCAAGCCATACCTCCCTGGACTCCCTCAGGTCTCTAGTTTTCAGAAATGTGTGGGTTTGGTAGGTTTCCCTAGATGGCCGCCAAGCCCGGTACCAAAAACTCATGTGACCCCCCTTGCAAAACCAGGTCATTTTCGGATACATAGGGGGCAACTGCGTTTTTGGTCTCGGGGTCGGTAGCCATCTAGGGAAACCTACCAAACCCACACTTTTCTGAAAACTAGAGACCCAGGGGAGTCCAGGGAGGTATGGCTTGCGTGGATCCCCCAAAGTTTCCCTACCCAGAATACCCTGCAAACCTCATATTTTGATGAAAAATTGACATTTTTCTCAAATTTCTGTGTGGGAAAGTTCTGGAATCTACGTTGATCCACAAATTTCCTGCCACCCAGCATTTCCCCAGGTCTCCATATAAAAATGGAACCTCACTCGCGTGGGTGGGTCAAGTACCCGCGACAGGCAAGGGCCCAAAACATATTGAGGAGATATCAAAATGACCTATCACAAAACAACCTGGTTTTGCAAGGGGTCACCTGGGTTTATGGCCCTGGGCTCGGCGTCCATCTTGGGAAACCTACCAAACCCACACATTTCTGAAAACTAGACACCCGGGGGAGTCCAAAGAGGTATGGCTTTCGTGGTTCCCCCAAAGTTTTCCTACCCAGAATCCCCTGCAAACCTCAAATTAGCTGAAAAAATCACTTTTGTCTCAAATTTCTGTGTGGGAAATTTCTGGAATCTGCATGGATCCACAAATTTCCTACCACCCTGCATTCCCCCAGGTCTCCTGATAAAAATGGTACCTAACTCACGTGGGTTAGTAAAATACCCGTGACAGGCAAGAGCCCAAAACGTATTGAGGAGACATCAAAATGACCTATCACAAAACAACCTGGTTTTGCAAGGGGAGTCATCTTGGTCTTTGGCCCCGGGCTCGGCGGCTTTCTTGGAAAACCTACCAAACCCACATATTTCTGAAAACTAGACACCCGGGGGAGTCCTGCGAGGTATGGGTTGCGTGGGTCCCCCAACGTTTTCCTACCCAGAATCCCCTGCAAACCTCAAATTTAGCTGAAAAACATATTTTCCACATATTTTTGGGTGGAATCACCATGCCGGCACAAATGTCCTACCCCACAGCGTTCCGCTCAGTCTCCCGAGTAAAATGATGCCTCACTTGTGTGGGTGGGGCAAGGGCCTGTGACTGGGAAGAGCCCAAAACATAGGGATTAAGGGTATAGCACAGAGAATTCTAAGCGCCACATTTTTTTAAAAATATGTTTTTAGCCAATTCTGCATTGGACACCCACACAAGTGAGGTATCATTTTACTCAGGACTCTAAGGAGAACGCTGTGG